>JANCRA010000036.1:3415474-4060462 GCA_024362935.1 Setophaga petechia
TATCTACCTATTCATTACTAATCTTCTCCATTGGTGTTTTCAACTTATCAAATTCCTGGTTATTGGACAATGGTCATAACTGTTGATCCTCCAAGCTGTGCTCCTAAGAACTCTGCCTCACTGAAGCTGAGACATCCAAGGAGCCCAGACTTTCACATTTCATTATGCAATTAATTCAAAGTTGTACTATAACATGCATAAAGCCTTGCTATCCTTGCAATGTACTGTATTTAAAATACAGTATCAGATCTATTCGACATGACAATATCACGTTTCTTTTCCTCTAAACTATTTAAATATCTTTTTTTGTTTTAAAGGTGTTACACAAAATAAGGTTAGTGATCTGGCACTCGTTAAAATCAGTGATCCTATTGCACAAAAAACCTCATCTTACTGTCAAAGGCATATTAGAATAGTAGAAAGGTTTTATGAATCCAGAAAAATGTTATAGTACCATTTCTAGTATTAAAAGCTATATCAATAAAGTAAGACTTTTTTTTTTCAAAATACTTTTTGATTTATCATAATGAGATGATGTTCTTCATTGCTGAAAGAAAAAAGAACTTAGCATTCAGGAAATCATATAGTCACATCTATCTGCAGTGAAAGCTGCAGTCAAGTAAGGCACATGTTTAAAAATATTACATTCAATGAATTATATTCAAGCACAGCAAGTGTCTTTCAAAGGTGAATCAGTAGCAAGTCACAGAGCATGTTTGAATTTATGCAACATGAGATTACTGGTGAATTTTAAAATCAGAATACCACTTTACAGCTTGCACATCATAGCAACAGATCTTTTTGATGAAGAACTAATAAAAAGTTTCTACTAAGAAACAGAATTTTCTTAATGGAAAATATGATAATTTTGTACAAGATGGACAATAAACTGCTGGTTCAGCATGAAGCACATATTTTTGCTTGCTTTTAGCCAAAGCAATAATATTTATTCCTAGAATTTTAATGAAACAATGCCTAAAAGCTTCATTTAAGAGTAAGTGAAATAACCGATTTGATGCAGAAATTTTACATATAGTATCTGAAATTCTAAAAAAATTATAAAATACTGTTAATTCAAATATTGAAAAAAATTAAGCCAGAAATTGTAGGCTTTAAGATCATCATCAGTGTTGAATCTTAACTCAAATATTTTTGTTCCCCTAATATTGCACATATTCAACCTTCTTTGGGCACTCCATCCCTGAAATATGAAGACCAAGTGCAATCCCTAATATGCACTACCAGCCATTAAAGCAATTGTACCTTGACATACATGGTTTTCCTTGTCTTAAATTGGGGTTAATGATTACAGAACTTTTAAACTCTCCTCAGAGCAATTTCTGAGTATAATTCATTGGATAAATGACAAGATTTCAATAAATGGAAAATATTTTTTTAAATGCTTCCATACAGTTCAACCATCAATTGCTGTTTGGAAAAAAAGCAACTGAAGTATGCACTAAGATCAACTTTGGAATTAATGATCCAATATTCTGGATGTGAAAAATGTAATTTGTCCAAAAACACGCATACTTTAATTCAGTAGACTTACCTTGTACAATTCTAAAAACAAGAAAACATTACAGGAAAAGGGAGCATATTGATTTTGTAATAATTCCTTCACATAATGTAGAGAAAAAAAAATACCTTTCTTATTTAGATCATTAAGCAGTGCTAGTAAAAGGAAATGGAAATAACATGAAGAAAAGAAATAAATCCTACCCTGAACACCCACTTTAGGTAAAAAGCTGAAGTAATTTTTCACGATCAGCAATTTTTTAGATAAAACTTGTTTTCACAATCTTGAAGAGTAACTTTCCCTGGCCTGACTTTATGACTTTAAAGGTACATTTATTTGGCAAAAAGCCTGGCACAAAACCACCTTTATAATAAATACAAAAAATATCTTTCACTAATGGTCAAGTGCATGTCAACTGAGCAAAGAATAAAGCTAAGCTTGTGCTTTCCCAATTTTTAAAATTCTCATTATTGCAACAACGTGGCTGGCACATCACTCGTACAAATAGTAGAACCATAATACTTTAGATTAAACTGGTCTGACCAAGCAGCTACTTACGAACCACCTGTGCTTGAACAGTGGTAAAACCACAGCTCTTTGAGAAATAATAAATGTCAAGATATTCACAAAGGGGGCTGGGGGTGGGATTTGGGGCCTTTCTCTAAGAGCCCTTTGCACCCTTCCACCTCTGAGCACCAGCACAGCTCCCTCCATGCCACCAGCTCCTGCTCCCAACCCAACACAGGAAGGAAAGAAACCAAATGAGACAACACAGGAGTGAGATTGCTGGGGGAACGTGACACAACAGATCACAATGGAGAAAGGTAGATGGCAAAGCTGAAAAAGGAGCACCACAGAAAGCAGGAGAGTGCTGAAGCCAGCTGTTTATGACATGCTATGGAATGTTTTTATGGCTGCCAAACTGTGCAGGGTTGGTCACTCCTGGTCTCATATTTGCAGTGCATAATGGGATCAAGAAGGAATGGTAGCTGTAAAAATCTGGACCTTTATCAGTTCATCTGAGTTTCATCTAGCACCTGTGTTCTTTCAGGCAGCTATTTCACTAATCATGAAGTCATAAACCTTTTAGGAAAACTCTAACCTTTTGCAAGGAGGCCCTCACTAAACTAAATACTTACCTTGAAAATACCAGCCATAAGATTTCAGATAATATAGTACTAAAACTAGCTTAAATGTGTTATTTCTTCACTATGGAGTGCAGTGGCAGATGCACCTTGGCTACACTGCCAATCCTATAAAAAAACCCCCTGTGTTAATATCTGTCCTGGTTTAAAAGGCATTGCTGCTGCCTTTGGTGCTGGTTTGTAGAGGTTTTGCCATTTTGCCTTATGCCTTCACATCAGAAACTATTAAAAAAGGAAGCATATATATGTTTAAAATGTGGTTTGTTAGAATTACTGTCTAGAGGAATACATTTCTCTCATCTCTTCTCAACCTGTCTTTACAGGAAATAAGAAAATCTAAATCTTAACTAATACTTTAAATAATTTCAAACACAAGATTATTTCCAACTTAAATGATGCAGAGCTTTAACTTCTGACCAACAGTTCAAAATATAAATGAACTTATGAACTCAGTTCTGACCTTAGGAGTTTCAAAGCTGAAATGCAATGGTGTATGCTGCAATAAATGTTACACAAATACTCTACTGCTGACAATGTGATCAAAATCACATAGCTCATGAGAAACAGATAGAGAGTTCTTAAACTTATTTTTGTGCAAATGAAAACATACAGACTAAAAAGAAAGGGAAGAAGAATATTTATATTTTTAATATCATCAAGATTTCCCCAGAGAATAGCAAGTGCTTATAAAGCTCAATACATAATACTCAAAACCCCAGCAACAATAAATGGCTTGGTTGTTCTGGGCCTTTTTCCCCCTGGGGATTATGGATTGCATATATTGTATATACAATATATATAAGTCAATATTGTATATTGACTTGCTAAACAGGCTGGGTACTTTTATGTCTAGACTAAATGTCTTACATCAAAACTCTACCACTAATGGCACCTCATAGTAGTCAACAGCAGCAGAACTGTCGGCTTCCTCAGGATGTCTTTAGAAGTTCCTAGTCATGAATTATCTAGTTATATTTACTACCATCTCTACTCCTTGACCACCTACTCAAATTTTAGATAATCCTGCAAAAATATCCATAGAGAGATACAATAGAGCTATTTTATGAGCACCTATACATTCTAGAAAACACCTGAAAATCATTATTTTTCTGCATTTGCTTATACTACTTAATCCAAAATAAAACATATTGTCAGAACATCTTCATGCTCTCTAAACTGACTCCAGTTAATTGGCAAAAATTTGAAACACCAACCAAGGTGTTTCTGAGCTTATAGATTTAAAACAACCCTGAAGAGAAAACAAGAAAATAATTTTGCCCTAACAAAGATACGTCTTGACAAAGGATGTCTTAACTTACTCATTGGGAGTTCCAGCCTCTTTTAGCTCCTTGATAAAAAATTTCTATTTAACAAATTTCAAATCTATGAGTCTCATTAGTGAAATCAAGAAGCTGTTAAGTCCTCAGCTGGACAAACTTCATAAAATTGACATCTGTTGTCTCAAATCAATACTAAAGTTAGGAGCAAGAGTTACATACATGTGTGTTCAAACAATCAAAACGGGTTTTGTTGTTGACACTTCTATTTGATTTCATGTAATAAGAATCACATCAAAGAATAAAGTTCTGAAGAAGATGGTTTCTGTTTCAAAATTTCACTGTAAAACTGAAAATCAGACCTCTTGATGATACACAATCTGCAAAAGACAATTACTGATTAAATTTGTATAACTGATGAATTTTTTAACAATTATTTTAAAATATTATTTTAATATTTTTAAAATATTGTAATATTTTAAATATTACATGTGCAAAAATCAGCAAACTATTCAAACTATTCATTTTAGATAGGTATTTTTCTGTCTGAACCATATTTTTTTTGAAACCACTTACTGTCTTTTGAAATATTGGTACTTCTTCCAAAAAGTTTGCAGATTAGCAGGCAGTATTTAACTTAGGAAAAAGATATTTTATTGCAGAAAGCTGTCATGCAGAATACTGTCATATAAAATGACAATAGCTGCAGTCTCTGTATTTTTCAATCTAGTTAAGGGCTGTCAGTCAATTCATAAACACAACACTGTCACCTAAGCAAAAAGAATAGATTCACATTCTAAAACTGCCTTCTGTTTTCAAAGAGTTAAATCCTTATTCAGAATCCCAATAAAGTGCCTTGCATATATTCTCATTTCCTGCTTTCCCAGAGAGAAAAAGTTGGAAAAAATGTATCCACGTTATATGCTGCAGAACTAAGAGACATAAAACCTTCTCTGTACACAGAGCTTGCTTTTTATGTCTCTGTTCAAATCAATACCAAATCTTCCCCTTTTCAATAGATTTGACATATACAACAAGGAGTAAAAAGGTACCTGTGATGGAGTACTGCAAGTTCTAGACTGTAAATAACAAACAAGAAATTTACTTCCCTTACCTCAGCTTTTTCACCATTTTAAATCAGTAAAAGTTGAAATGTTAACATTTGTTTTATCCTCTTTTTTCCTCTCTGCTCTTTACTTTCTATCATCAAAGCACATTTTGAGATGACTTTGCACCCCACACAGTCCATAACACCATATTCAACACCCCTGAACTGCATCAGACAGTAAGACTGGTGCAGAATTGTGCTGTGTAGTCAGAAGCCAACCTGTACAGGTCAAGGCTCAGAAGCTCAGGCTCACTTTCTCCTGTGATCTTCAGAAGAGAACAGAACCACTGTAATACTTTCATTTCATTGATTCAGATCACAGCTCAAAACCATAAATAACTGAAAACGTAATGCCAAAGGAATGGAGAACTGCTACTCATGAACAATTCCTTGAATCTGAGTCAACATGAAAGGGATTGTATCACTGAATTACGTTCCCCAATAAATATTCTTCAAATTAGCAGTGAAGAAATTAACTGCCTGCATTCACCCATCACATATCACTGGAAAAACTGGCAATATTTCCAGTTAAATTTTGGTAATACCAAGTAAAATCTAATTTAATGTCTTTGAAATGGTATACTCACCTCATCTAAGTCTTTAATATAAACAATTTTCTCCTCAATACCAATAGGCATTGGTTCACTATGGGGGATCTTCACCTCTTCATACATTTTATTATTTTCTCGCTGAACTGACTCTGGTAAAAACACCTGAAAGTGCATTATAGGAAAATTAATTAAAAGTATGAAAACAGAAAGTGTCATTATGCATAACTCACTTTGAACAATGCTTTATCACCTTCCTCCAAAAAATGGATCCAAACCAAAAGCAAATCTCACTTATCCATTTTATAGATAGAACTGAACCCCCCAAATGGAAAATAATCAGTTTTACTACTCAGAAAATAGTCCCAAAACCCCAAAAAAGATAATTCTGTTTTATTAAATTTCAGAATCCATTAGGTATAGAATTTCATAAAGCATTTATTTTGTTAAAGTCAATTCAAAGGTATCCAAAAGAAAGGAAAACAATATCTTAAGAATTAAAATGACCCTAGAAATAAATGCAAATACATCAGTTGAAAATATTATTTCTTACAGAGTTGAAATAAAAATAGAATATATCAAAGCTTTTAAAACCCTCTGCAAAGAAGCAGTGCTTCATACATTGGATTCCAAGAAGGAGGAGACTAAGGAAACAAAGGGAACCCTGCTGCACATTACTCATGGGGGAACATGTGCTGTTCAAGAAGGGTCATGCACTGACATACCTTTGCACCCCCAATGAATGCTGATGTTTTCATGGCTTCAGCTCGGGAATCATAGACATGTGGATAATGAATTTTTTCGACGCTCATCTCTCTCTGCCTGCCCAGGACTGGCATACTTCGAGCATTCAGAAGCGCTAGTTCTCTGTGGGCAGAAAAATACCTGCAGTAATTCTGCCCATTTCAGGCTGCCATCACAAAAACTGAGCACGGTATGTTAAAGTCAGAGCAAGATTTGAGAAAATTAAATTTTAAAAAATTACAGTATTATTCTCTGGCACTAGTTAGACCAAAACCTTCAAACATACAGTTCAGGTAAAATTCAGAAATGCAATCCAACAAGTGCAAGGCTTTCCTAAAAGTAGTTTTGACTCTTTTTAAGCAACACAGCAACATGATTTCACAGTTAGATACCAGTCTCACTATATTTTTCTCAATACAAAATACAACAGCTTATTTGCTCCTTATTCTCTCCCTCCTCTACTCCTCCCACTACCTTCTAGCTGTCAACTTGGAAAATAGTACCCATTAATCTTGAGAGAGAAAAAGAAAGATAGTTCTGATAGATTTAGTACAGACTTCATAAATCCTAAGCAAGCAGTGTGCATACAGGAACTAAGAAAGATAGCCTACCCCACTAATCTGCAATTCCAGCCCACAGAGATGAGATCAAGAAGATTCTCATTAAGCAAATCACTGCTTTCTTTCCTGAAAATTAGGTTTTCATATTAAAAAAAAATTCTACGCTTGTAATAAAACGTGACTTGAAGTCAGAATCACCTAATCACCAAAGCAAGCTAAAAGAAAATAAACTGTTATGATATGTTGAAGTAGCAATTACAATAGAAGCATTTCTCAACTTTTGGGATTTATTACCTTTGCATCCGCAGCTCTTTGGGATCAAAGCACATTTGTCCTTCTCCAGAACCTTCTCCATCTTCCACAGCTTGTTTTTCTTTTCTGGCATTTCTTTTTTCTTCCCGACGATATTGCTTCATTAACAACTTTTCTTGTTCAGACTGAATTGTGACTTGACAACCATAATTTGGTTTAGCATTTTCTCCTATAAACTTCTTGCACTGTTCTGCAATATGATAACAGACATGCATCTCCATAATACTGGATTCCATCTTTTCCCCCCAGTTTCGTTCTAAAGGTTTGGGGGTTTCATGCTTGTTTTGGGGGGTTTGTGTGTGCATGCGTGAGTGTATTGTGTGTTTAAAAATAGTTTAACCTTATGTAGACTATGCAGCAGTTGGGCTCAAGAAATCTAGAAGTACCACCAGGTCATGTCCCAAAGGCAGGACACCTAAAATACACTTAATCCCAAAGCAAGGGGATGGACTAGCAGCAAAAGGAAGGACATTTTTTGTTTTCTGTATTTGTAACAACTTCATCTACAGTGGAAGTGCCACTTTGCCTCTTATCACTGCTCTTACACACAGGCACTGATTAGCAGGACGGGTGACAACAGATTAAACAGGGTGATTTTTTTTAAAGTCTCTTCACATAACAATTAGTGTATATAAACTAGATAACATGACTGTATTGAAAGCATACTCACAATGCAATTTCCCTGAACAAGTGAGGAAATCTATCCTACTCTATACAATCACAAGGACTCCTTTCTTTTACATCAATAAGCAGCAGGATTATCAAGAAGAATCAGAACCACAGAACAATTACAGTAAACAATAAATCCAGAGAGCAGGGGACCCAAAAAAGCTCAGTTACATTCACCTTTCTGAGATCAGTACTGGCTAAAACTGAAGACACAACCAAGTCTTTTATATACGACAGGCTGGGAGAGATTTATTTTGTTTTCATTTTAACAATATTGGTGGTTTTAAATGTAATTTTTCAAAATTCTGCAAACAGACTACTAGTTAATATAGGTTTGACTGCATATTAAATACTTAACTCAGTTAGGTTTCATATGAACTTCTGCAGCCAAAGTCTGAAGTGAAAAACTTGAAAACCTTTTTTCATCAAATAAACCCACTTGACTGACATTTTGAACAATTTGTGCTGCTTAGTTTTCACCTACAGCAACAGTGAAACTCCTACATCTCACAGCATGCATACTGGATAAGGCAACAATAACTCGATGAAGAGCATTGAAAAAATTCTAATAAACTGTCAGAATGTCCACATTAATACCATCATGTCTGCAGCTTTTAACTCTCTCTCTCTCTCGTATTAGAAGGGGACAACAACGGACATAATTTCCTGACCAAATTTAATTCAGACTGAACACACCAGGGCAAAGAACTGTTACTTGATTTTTCTGATAAACACAATAATCACCTTTACTGTCATGAAAGTAAATTACATTAAAATAGTCAAATAACACAGCATGGTACAAAAAAGCAGTACATGTACAGTTTCTTGACTTGTGCTAATTTTTTAAAGGCACAGATGATTCAAAATTGATTTAATTTCTGCAGACAGAAATTAGTCTCTTCCCCAAGTGAAATTTTGGAAAGATAAGCCTTCCCCATTAGAAATACCATTTTGATCAACTTAAAAGAATAAAACCTTATTAAAATTAAAATACTGAACTCAGGACCAAGAGCATCCTCAGTCTCAGAGAAAATACCCTTAATATCAATGACTTTTTTATCACAGTTAAAGAAAGAATTCTCTCATCAGTGAAAAAAAGTATTAAATCAGTTAATGCTTTCCTATTGTCTGAAAAACATAAGATTGAAAATATTCTTCCTCCACATTCTAGCAGAAATTACTGTGATAGATTTTACTGATGGCATAATGAAGAGTAATTTCATAAAAGCTTCCAAAATACTAATTCTGCTAAGTGAGAAGAAAATATTCCTGTAACTAAACTCTGTACACAGGAGAAAAATGTATTAATTCAATTTATACTGAATGTCTTTTAATTTCTTATTTGATGACCTAAGAAAGGAAAGCTATCAGGATAGAAAGCCTTGTCATACAGCAAGACATTTATCTTTGAAATCATGAAAGGTAAAACTCACAGTTGTTCTGATGAATTTAGACTAACCATTAGCACAGCAAGAGATGAACTTCTGAACACTTGCTTATGTAATGTTTCATTGAAGACAAACATTAAAAAGGGGTCAGTTGCATTTTAAAATTATTGTGAAAATACATTAAGTCCACCATTATGGGCTCTATTCACATTTTTCCAACTCCAGACACTGCAAACACGCAGTGGGCTGCATGTTGCTATGTCCATGTAAGATTATCCCAAGTCACAATCCATATGCCATCAGATTTATTTGTCAGAGAAGAAACTTATAAGACTTGTTTTAAACCAATGATCTTTAAAACTTATTTTAAAATAATTACTTGGTGCAGATATATTAACTTATAAAAGCAAAAATGACAGTACAAAACTGGAATTCCTTTTTTTCACCCTCTCGCTTACTCATGCTTAAGTTTGACTCTGTTATTTTCAGATGTGGTTGTAACTGTGCTTTTCTTCCCCAAGGCCTACACTAGATGATAGTACAAAGTGGAGAGGAAGCAGGAAAGCAAATGAGGAATAATAGAAGATCAGATTATTTCCAGAGTAATCCATTAAAACAGGAAAAGTGCAACTGTTAATACATTCAATATTTGCAGAAGCCCACAGGCAGTTGAAAACTAAATAAATATATGCAATCTCTATTTGTTTCTTCTGTATAAATCAGACTTTCTTTGCTTAAGCCCAGAAATACATTCCTCCATTTTCTCCTGGGATTTTTTTTGTTTGTTTTGAAATTACACATGGACATTACTACGGTTGAAAATAAAACAGAACAGTTAGAAATCTACTTTTTATCTGATTTGGAACAAAAATTTTGTAGTCACTTACCTTGGAGAGCCTGGAACCTGTTATCATTTGGACAAGTCAAAGATCTTTCCAGAATCAGAGATCTGTTCTGTAGGAGTTTCTCTATGAGTTCAAAACCTTCAGGGCCTAGCAGCTCAAATAACTACAAAGAAAATAAAGTCATAAGTCATATTCTAATGTACATAAATTTTTAAATATGACCACAATATTTCTATCCTTGGCAACATCATATCTGTTGACAATATCTGACAAATTAATGAGTTTAATCCAAAGGGTATAATTTCCAATACCAGGTGGTTCTCTATTAAAAAAAGGGAGAATTACAGAAAGCTTTCAGCTGAAAATATTTAAAAATCTGTGAATTTTGTCTATTAAGTAAAACTCACTTTCTCTTGGAGATTCTTATATAAAATTTAACTCTTCTCAAGACTAAACTTTACATGCCTTAATGGTTATTTACATATGCTGTAAATTTACTTCTCCATAATCTATGCAGCTGAATCAAGAGAACCAATGCTTTTTCATGAAAGTCAGGTATGTAGGAAGTTATTCCCATTATAGTAAACAGGAGGTGTAGCCTACTGCATTTTCACAGGCTTGTCCTACCAAAAAAAAAAAAAAAATCATCGATGTGGAGTACAGCAGGAATGTGAAGAAACATTTAAGATGACACTACTACTGACTTCAGTACCTGTACATATAATCCTGTGTGCAGTTTGGACACATAAGGTAAGTGATGCACACCAGAAGAGAATTCTGTACCAGGAAGTGGCATTTTGGCCTAATGATATTCTTACTCAAATGATTCTCTTGTAGCAGGTTAGACAAACACAGTTCCCCATTTAAAGTTCCATTTTCCACATAGTACTGTGTTTTAATGGGAAAAAAACTCCCAAAACATTAAAAGTACTTTCATCTCTATCTTATCTGCAATTATTTTGTCAAAAATCAAAGCATTACAGCAAGCAGTAAGTTACTCTAAATGCATTTTTGATTTTTAATACTGTTCAAAACAATTTTTTCTACATTTTTTTCGATTTCCAAAAAGGAACACAGAGCAGTTTCTCCTTAGTGCTTTTTGAATTTGCTGCTAATATTATCCATATAACTTCAGGAATCTGGTAAGAATAAAATGTATGATGTACTTTGATGTGATGTTATATGAAAGAGTAAGACTTTGGCACAGTAGGATTCAAGCATTTCTGTTCTAACTATAAAAGGAGAGAGAGGTCTCTTACTGTCCTGTATTTAATTTGCCAACTCCTTAACAAAGAATTTTTCTGTGGCTCTCTATGACTACTGTCCTTGGGGAACACCTTGATAAAACTTTATGTTACCTCTTCACATATTTGCAAAATTCCGAAATTTAATGCCAATGGCATTAAATCAATGATCCCTTTTTTTTCAGGTCAATCTGTACTTCATAATAGAAGCTGTCATTTAAAAATAAAGGAGGGGGAAAAAAGGAAAAAGTGTTACTCCAGGCCCTCAGGGGTTTCTAGGAAAACATAAGGTTTCTGCAAATTAGTACAGTGATGGTGCAGTTTGCAGGGACCATGAACTAACAGCTGATAGGTATAAAGGCTTGTATTTCTTTCATTAGAGTAACCAGTGATGGCAAGCTGGAGAAGCAGTCTCCAGAAAATAAAATAATTCAATAAATGCAGACAAATAGAAGATTTTCAAAATTAACATATTACAAAAATATAGAACAGGGAACTGCTGGTCAGAGATCAATTCTGCTGTCAGGTATCTCAAGCTATGATGGATTTCCCTTTATTCAGCCTTCACCAGCACTGATCATTAATTCTTCTATTTTGCATAGCTCTTTACTGTCACTTTACAGACACATTTCAACTAATATTATCTGAAGCTATAAGATGACCTTGTTTTTACATTTCAAAAGAAAGTGGCAATTTAGCACGGGTAAATTTGAGGAGGTATTAAGAGAGGGAGAGAAAAATAATCACTGAAGCAGCAAAAAACCAAATGTATTTGAAATAGCTTAATTGTATAAAGAACTGGACACAAACTTGTCTTGACTTATCTAATGATTTCTTGAATGTGAAATACCAGCAACACAGGGAAATTAAATTGTTTCAATGCAACCAGATCTGGGCACAAACACTAATTTCTCATCAAGGCAGCAGACACAACGTAAGCACATTCTGACTTAGCATGTTACTCCCCCAAAATGCCCAAACTCAAACTCACACCACCACCATCACCATCAGAAGACAAATAACACACTAGCTCTAAAACATCCAATGTAGATCTCTATCTCTGCACAGGACGACAAAACATCTCTCTCACTTGAAGTTGTTAAGAACAATCTAGAAAAGCATCAGTCAGAAAAGATGGTATTTGCTGGGGAAATAGATAACATCCTTTTTTTTGAACAGGACAATGTTTTCCCCCTCCTGTTTTCCCAATCTATTCTGAAACAAAAACCATCCATATCACACTCTTCACCCAGTAAGAACAGCAGAACCTTACAAAGAAGCAGCAATGTTACACAGTACATCCTGCTTCATGGTCAGACATCATGAAGCAAAAACTCCAGCCCCAGTGAGACAGGGGCTCAAAGGAAGAGCACCAAGGTGAAATTGGACATCCCCCTCTCCAGCCATCCTACTGACTGCTCTCCAGTCAGAGAGAGCAAAAGCCATGCAATACTCGCCAGACTCTGCAACACCTGTGTGGTGAAAGTCACTCCATTTTGCCTTCTTCATGGGTGGACAGATACTCATTTGCTACCAGCAGTTTGAGAGCCAGCTTGGTCACCTAATTAACCTTGGTGTTCCTGAATATAAAGAGGCTTTCAGGACATTTTAAACAGCTAAGACAGAGTAAGCACATTGCTCAAGAATGACAGGAAAAGCAAAAGAATATAGAAGATCAGAAGCAATGACCCATTCTTATTGACAGGATGTCTCCCACGCTCACCAGAAGCCTGCCAGAGCTCATGGGTGGAAAACAACAACTGAGAGCTAAACCAAGCAGAAGTACTGAGAGACAAAGTTACACAGCAAGATCTCTCACCACCTACCACTGATGGTAGCAATACTGACAATGCTAGAAAAAGTTGGCAAAGACCAGAAATAACTAAACTTGAGAACTTGCAAGACCAAAATATTATTAATATTCATATTTGTTCATACTGTAGGAGTAATCCATTGCTTTCTAATTAAGGTATTAATAACTATCACAGAATGCTGCTGGTTTTAAAGTACAATTCTTTACCTTATCATTTCTTGATGCTTATGAAAACATGTCCATGCAGGAGGCTTATTACTATCAAAATCAGAGCAGGATAATGAGAAGTAAAATAAGCCCATAAAAATACCTTCTCCCCACCCCTCTTTCCTTCCCAGCTCTACCTCCTTCTCCAATGGTGTAGGAACACAAGGAATGGGGGTTATGGTCAGTTTATCACTGGCAGTTTCTCCCACTGTTCAGGGAGAGAAGTCCTTTTCCTGCTGCACCATGGGGTCCCTCCAAGAGTCTATGAGTCCAACCCACAGGCAACAGATCCCCTTGAACTGCTGCCATGTGGGTCTTCCACAAAGTGCAGTCCTTCAAGGACAGGCTGCTCTGGCATGGCTTCCCCATGGGGTCACAAGTCTTACCAGGAAACCTACTCCAGCATGGGCTTCTCTCTCCATGGGCTCGCAGGTCCCTGCCAGGAGTCAACTGCATGATAAATTTTCATCTTCTTAGACATGTTATCACAGAAACATAACTACCATTTCTATTTGGCCCAGCCTTGATCCACAGCACATCCATCTTTGGCTCTGCCAGACATGGGAGAAGCTTCTAGGACCTTCTCACTGAAGCCACCCTTGAAGCAGCCCCCACTAGCAAGGCTTGGCCATGTAAACCCAATCCACCAGGGTAGGCATTAACATTTCAGATTGGATATGTTATTATATATTCTGGTCTGAATAATCAACACCAAAGACCCTGAGAGCAGGCAAAGGAATCTGGTAAATATTCATAGTTGACTTTCTATTAAGTTATAATGAGATTAACTAGACAATGGCCAACAGATGGAGAGGCTGTGTGTCAATCAGCAGTTTCTTGAATCCCAGCCAAATTATTACACTCCTTGAAGTCAATAATAGATTATGCCCAAAAGGCAACCCTGATTGCCTTCACTAACAAAGGTCCCACATGACTTCACCTACTACTCTGTAATCATGAAAACACAGATGAGAGAGATATATGTCACTGATATTTTTTTGAGTGATTGTTACATTTCATTTTATGAGCTTAATATCTGGAAGAAAGCATATTGAGTAATCAGTGTAGGAACAAAAGGACAAGATGTGTCATATTGCATTGGAAAGGTGAGGCAAGGTCCCCGTGCAAATGATTTCTCCTGAATATATGCTAGCTTTATGGAAAAGGCAAGGAGGCAGACAAGAGTCTTACATATAGACAGCAGTCTATCTGCTAGAATTTCCAGAAAGGAGTTGAACCCCAATGAGACACATGACATAGCAAATTTTTTCAAGTAAGGCTCAGCCATAAAAAAGTACATCTTTATGTTCAAGACTGGAACAAGATTTTACTCTGAATGTTAAATAGGTACTATTCTCTTTTCAATTCTATAAAGTATAATTTACAAGGAGTTTTGGAGGTCCTCAAATATGAGGCACGGAACTGTGAGTAATACTTTGACATCATAAACTATCTGCCATCACAAGGGCATTTTCTTGACTTCTACATTTTCCCTGAGGTGGGAAAGAGCCCTATAAATCTCAGAAAATGTTTTGTTTTACAAGTGTGCACAAAAATAGACTATGAACAGTCCTTGTACCTCACTTGAATCTTAGTACTGTTCTACAGCAATAAATGAAACAGAGACCCAAATTCAGCCAACCAGTGGTTGTCCTCTGTAGTCTTACAGCCCAACAGCAGGTTTTGGTTACAGAGACCCACCTACACAATTAAGTGCTACCCCTGCATTTTGTGGCTTGTTTGCAGATGATATTGCTTTACAAGGCACAGTTTTCAAACAGTTGTGGAAGAATAATCACCATAGCAAGATCTCAAGTTTCTCCTGTTCTAGTAGCTCTGAAGCAACAGAAGTGATTGGTTCATTAAAAAAAATTATAAGATAAATAGAACATTTTTCTTGGGCTACAGGCTTATTGGAAAAGCTGTCTGGATATAGTACCTTGTATATTGCTTAAAAAGATTCAGTAACAAAAACAAGGTCATTGAAGACAGAGGGTTTTTTAAATATAAAAAAATTAACACAAACTTTACAGATATCATATATACACTGATTGCTAATTACTGCTGTGCTGAAGAGACTATCATCCCCTCTAACAACTACAGACTATAGAAGAACACTTGGTATAAAACCAAATCTCAGATGTTTTGTCTTCTCATGTTTCTTACAGGTTGATTAAAATGAGACAAGCCAGATAAAGCATGATTTCTCTACCATTCTTATTAATAGCAGATACTAAGTGTGTAAGAAAATAATTCAGCTCACAGATCTGCTTTTCTTTTCTTTTCTTTTTTGAAGCCTGGCTTTTTTGAATAAAACACCTTTTACATTTAGTCCATCTATACAGAAATGATCTTCCAACCCTACAAACCACCTAGGAGACTTGGCAGAGTCTAAGCAAGCTCAGCTTAACGGCAGCGGTCTCACAAGAAACAGAACAGTAACCAAACACTTCAAGCCCTCGTAAAGAGCTGTTGATAACCCACGTATGTGCACAATGCTTTTCTGATGGCTGTTCCTGGAGGCTGGAGGACTCTCACTGAGCACAGGAATCAGATAAGGCAGAATAAGCAAATATTCTACGGAACCAGGAGCACCTGGCTCTCAGGCTGCCTTCAGTGGGATCAAACACCAGCTCCAAAAGGATGAATGAAATTTCTCCTTCTTATACAGAGAGGTCTTGAAGATCTCTCTGTTAGTTACCTTTAAACTTTTAGATTTTACTACCAGTTGGCAATTAGAAGAAAATAATTAACTAAATTTAGAAAGAGCCAGATTTAAAAAAAAGCAGCAAAATTGCAGGAATTCCCCCAACACACTTAGAATTTTACTTATACGATAGAAGAAGGCTGAGTAAGGAAGCTGATGGAAAAGTTTTCATTGGAAAAGACATCTGCACAAAGATAATGAAGTTGTAACAAATTCTTACTCAACATTCAACTTTTGTTTACTTTTCCCATTGCAGTCCAACAAAAACTGACGGAAATCTGGTCTTCAGTATGGGACACGTTTTTAGTCCAGAAGTGCAGTACAACAAGGACATGGCCAATTACTCTTTTAAATACCATCTCTCCTCAGCATATTGGGATTATGCTCTATTTTTATGTTTCTCTGTATCCACAGATGACTATACAATTTTACTCCAACTAGTATTTACACTAGTAAAACATTAAGAACAACAGCAAGGAAAACTTCAAAAATAGTGTTAAAACATCAAAACAAAGGTCTTAGAAGACTAAGCCTAAGGTTCACGGCTTCTTATAAATCAAATTGAAATCTATAGTTAAAACACTGAAATTGATCAGTTAAAGGGAAAAAAAATGTTTTTCCTATAACAAGACTTAAGAAACAGACTATCAGATTGAAAGTGTATGTAAATATTGCTTAAAAGGCCTAAACCTCTTTATTTGACTATCAGTTTTGATTGCATATAATTCTTTACTATTTGTCTTATAATAAAAAAATAGCATGATCTGTCACAGCATAATTTGAATTTGACGAAAATCTTCCACCAGCTCCTTGAGTAAATCCTAAAACTACCTACCATATCTGAAAAAGAGAAAAGCACAAAATCACAAATTGTAGTAAATTTTCTCAATATTTTTATATGAAAATAAGTAGACTGGAGAGATCATCGTCACTATCGTCAATATTTTAACAGAAACTAATTAGAAACTTAGACAGATACACTTATTTTGAAAATTTCAAATACATAGCTACAAGGCAACTTTCACCAGTTTATTCAGCCCAAAGACTTTGGCAATTAGAAATAATGTCAAACAGCAGCTACAAACAGCAGAGTACTGACTTGCCTTATGAAAAGAAAACCCTGAAGACAAATTGAAATGTAGAAAACCTCACTGTTACATGATTCCTCAAACTAGTGTTTATCTTCAGAAGTATTCTGGGATAAGCTGTAAATGATTTTTGACATTAAAAAAAAGTTATGAAACTAGACAACCACTGCACTTGCAACTTTTCTTACTTGTAGATACAAGGGCAAGGAATTCTGACAGCACCCAGCAGAAAACATACATTTACAGAAGTGATTTCTGTATCAGAATCAATTTGATTTAATTTTTTTTTTTAGGGATGAGGGTTTAAGAAACTTCTAAAATGGCAGCGGTTAGCACAGATTTCTATTCTGCAGAAGGCAAAACCCTGCAGGTTATCTCAAAGGACAGCAATTCCCAAACCTGCCCATTTCAGAAGGAGGACTTGGCTGAGGGTGGATCTGCTACCCCAATGTGTACTGACAGAGTAAAGCAAAATACCAGTAAGTCAAGAAGTTGGTTTATGTTGCTTAACAGAGATGAATGATGAAGAGTAGCATGGGACTCTAATACTAGAAGCTAGTTTTATCCAAATTAGGATAGTCAAGCCAGAATTTTAATATTCTCTGCTGGACCTAACAGGGTTAGCCAGGAAAAGAGACTATGACCAGCAACCCCAGGCTGTGAACTCCAGCACCCTGGGTAGACAATACACATGAGTGGGTGAGAAGAAAACAAGGCAAGCTTTGGCCTGAAAAAGGATTTCAGAAAATGGAAGATTTTATAGCCTAGCTTTCCCAGGTAACCAGGGCTACCACGTCACTGTGCATTTAGTAGTGTGTGAACCAACAAGTGTTAAGCCTCCTCAGTAATTCCCAGTTTCAACAGAGAGACAGAAGAGTTCAGGGCCAGCAGTGGAGACAGATGTGAATGACTGCTCTTTGTGCCTCCTGCCCTTATTCCCTGGGAGGGAGCAGGGTGGCAGTGGCACACACCAGTGAGCACCAGCCCAGCACAAACTCTGCTCAGCCAGCAGAGCTGCAGCGCTCGCACTGCGGCAGGCGCGGCGCCACACAAACCAGCCCTGCCGCAAACCTGGCCCGGCCACTTCCACAGATCAGGCAGCTGTGGGATAGGGATTTCTGTGCGGGATTTTCCCCTCCCCACCTTCCATAAAATGATTTGGAGGAAAGTGATTTCGTGCCTAGTTAATTAGAGAGCCCTAATGTTTCAGGTGCCATCTGACTACGTTTTCTTACAGAACTTGTATTTCCTTATGTCTCCGTGTGGATGTGAGAAGAACTTGGCATCAAAAAAAATAAAAAGGGAAAAGTTCCATCTGCTACAGACTGGCTTTCTCTAAAAAAAGATCTCATTACGTTTAATAATATATTGAAACTGATTCAAAAGGTATCATTAATAGATCAAGCCTCATACTGGCTCAAAGACACAACAAACTTTCTCTCAGTACAAAACTGAAGTCAAGAGTTGACAGGAAAGAGGAAACGTTATTGACAGGAAGGACAGTGAACAGCTCTCAGCACCAGGATTAAGCCTACCATTTCTTGTCCCTCTCTGTAGCTCTTTCATCTTTTCTTAAGTCCCATCCCTAAAAAACAGCACTCAAATGCCATTCTATTGGGTTTTTTATGAAGGGAGACAGCATGGTTCTGTTTTCATAAAAAGAAAAAGTTTCCTATCATCTGTGGGGTTTCAACAGTCCTTGGACAACAACAAAGCTGTATACTTCTGGATTTAAAAAAAGAAGTCCAAACTGAAAAAGGGGAAAATGTATCCAAAATAAGGATTATTTTCTCTACATGAAAGGGGAGCAGATAAGCTCCGTGGTAAAGAATAATGAGACACAAGCTTTCTATTGTCTGAATATAAAACTCTTGGTAATTTTAATAAAATTACAAAGAAACTATGAGCTTGAAAAGCCAGTCTCATGCCAAGTTGGAAGCTTTGATGATAAGATAAAGATAAAACACCACAGGGGTGATCCACATATGCCTGTACTTTCCCTAAATGGATACTCTTTTATGAACGAGGCAATGGGGAATAAGCTTCGTGATATGTTAATTTGTTAGGGCTAGAAAGTCATTATACTGAACAAAAGAAGTGCCACTTTGACACTTAAAACCAAACATGTTTTATGAGACAAGTTGCTTTGACATCAAAATATCATATGTCATGCGAGGGTACACACACACAAAACTAAAAGCTAATGTCATAATTTCATGGTACATTAAGAAAAATGAAGATTAAGGTAAATCAATATATTATCATATGCGAAGTTTTCATGTGGTGCTGCATACACACAGCAATGAACATTTAAATTACCTGGTTTTAAGTGAAAATGAATCTTAAACTGTAGCTTTTGGAAATGTTCTCTCAAAGGAGCCTCACAACAAGAGCTATTCCACTTCCTTATTGATTTTAATTAAGAAATAATTATAAGAACAGCTTGACTTTTCTACTGTGTATCAAATTCTATAGTAAACCTGTGTGTGAAGAGTTATTAAGAGATAAACCTCACAAATTAGTAAATAGTTATATTAAAGTAATACAATTGCAACAAAAATTTAGTCTGACCTCAGGATTGTTCCTTGGCAAAAACGTTAATTGTGCTAGGACAAAAAAGAAGCCACATTGCTTTCAAAGAAGTATGAAGATGAAATTCTAGATGAGCTCAGGAAGAACAGAGACAAATAATGAAAGAATAGAAAGTATTAAAAATGACAATTTAAAGAAAGTTGCCTTCTCTATGAGCACTTCCTCTTCATTATGTTTCAGATACTTAAAAAACCTACTACATTTTGCTCTTCCATGTTTTCTTCACAACCACTTGTAAACATTCAGACAACCACTTGTAAACATCCAGACAAGGCTTCTAGATAAGTTTCCTAAACTTATAGCTAACTTCACCATTGTGGGTAGATTAGTAACAACCACAATAAGGACTAGCTGAAGAGTTCTTCTCCAGAAGCAAATTATGAACATTTCTGGAAATCAGATAATTACTTCAATTTCTTTCCAAAAATAAGCCATTTATAACATTTTGAAGTGCCTTACATGATTTTCAGATAACATTTTAACTATCACTTCAGACTTTGCTCAATACTGCAAAAACAAGGTACCCAGTGAACAGTGGTTCAATAATAATGAAAAAATAGTATCAACAGCAGAAAATATGTAACAGATATCAATGTAACTTGTGAAAATTTCCATTACTAAAGAGGGCTGGTAATCTAGCCATGGTCTACATAAAACTGGCAATTGAATATTTATTGAAAAATACTAATCAACTTCTGATTCTCAGTGGTTGCTTAAAGCCCTTACAGAAAACTGAACAGCCATGTCCAAATGGAGCAATTAGGTATCTTAAAGCATCCTGAAGGACATCTCACAAGGAGAAGACAATTGCTCTGTGTTTAAAGAGTTCTGAGAGATGATTCTCATGCTACTGCAAAAGTTGAGACAGAACTGGAAACCAACTTCCCTGGGATCTGAAAGTCAGCTGAAACTCTTGGCGAAATTGTTCCTTGGTAAGATGAACAGACAATATTCATGAAACGTTTGTTTTATGCTGCCAGTCTACTGCTTTCTCCCTCCCTCCTTCTGAGTGCCTTTTCCTGCAAGTCACAGTCCACTGATGCACTCCTCCCACACTAAATATGTTTGTATTACTGCTACTTCTTCGCATCAAACCAGATTGGAAATTATCTTCTTCATATTTCATTTCATCAGTTTCCACGCTTTATTTCACATGCTTTATTTCCATGCTTTAGTTCACATTTCCTCAGTTTTCCATGCTTTATTTCACACATGATGGACCTCCTGTGAACCCTTTTCCAATTATTTCAGCACCTTCTATATACAGTAATGATGAAGTCATCTCCTGAAACTGCTTTCTCTACCAGCAAGCTTTCTATATTAACACATTCTCCACTTAAAATCAACTTTAAAATGTACTTGTAATACTGCAAGTATCTTACAGTGCTTACAATGAAGACCTTTAAAGTCTTTACAATGAGATATAAACATACAAATGTTGATGTCTTTTAAAATATGTTCTGTCACAATAGAACTGTGTTTCTCATTTTGGGGGGCTTTAAATGTAAGTATCTACATAGCTGGATGAATATTTTTATGTTTTCAGCATCAGCATTTTTTTAAAGAATGACAATTTAAGTAGCATGTCAAGCTATTTAACATTTAATTTGGTTACTTAGAACAAGGAGAGTCAGTAGACTCATTCTAGAATTACACTTGCAAATTCCACTCAGCGCATCTCCACAGTTTTATTTTGTCCTCTAATGAACCTAACATGACTACAGAAAGGTTTAATCATTACTTCTACATGACAAAATCAAGCACCACAATTTCTTGCCATTCTTACAGAAAGTGTCCACAAATCTAATCTTCACAAAGTGAGGTCTTCAATAAACACTGATGATTAATACAAGATAATAATATATACCTACCTATACAGTGTGCAGCACTCATACTGTATTTAATAGAACTAACAGAACAAATAATATAAGATTCTGAAGCATAGAAAGATTGCATTTGTTGCATTTCTGCAGAGCTCATGCCTAGCTCCAGCACAGCATTAACATGCTAAGCTCAGAGGCCTACAGCACTTCTGCAACATGACAGAAATACACATGTGAAACGCTTGGTTTTAACATCAGGTATGCAAGATTTTCCCTGTATTAATGAATATTGGAAAGCTGTTTCACAATGCCTTTTATATTTTCATAATAAATGAAATAGCTCATTTAAAAAAATTGGTTTATGCTCCAAACCAAAGGCAAAGTTTTTTTACAAAGCCTCCAAATCTACTTTGCTTTTTGAACAAAACTTGCTGTATGACTATTCTCTGTTCACACGAGTATTCAGTGTTTATTAAATGGCTTATGTCATTATTACTACACCTGCTTACATCAGTTTTTCAAGACTATTTTATTAACAGTGTAAAATTCAGCAGATTAACTACTATTTACCAGTTTAACCAGTTTAACTAGATACCCAGTTCCTCTGTGGGAAATTCTCATAAAAATGCCACAGCACCATAACATCTTCAAAGTGGGAAAATTTTCCCAAGCAATGCAGAAACACATGTTAGCGCAATCCTATTTTGTAACACTACTATTTTGTTGGCTGTGGGTGTATAATACCAGCTAGATTCAGAAATCTTCTCTGTGAAATAAGTTAAAGCATAAGCACAGACTAGTCCAAGTAGTAAAAAAACCACCCCCTTCTGAAATCAAGGGAAAAAAATCTCCAACTGATTTTAATGATGCTCATATTTTATCTCAGAGGTTTTGCCTTTGCACTTATATGCAAATAATTATTATTTTAAAATTGATTAAATTTTCCTATTTCTTACACTTCGGACAATCACATCAGCCATTTCACCACTGACTTCAGTTTCTGGCCAATTTAAATTTCTCATTCCCTAACAAACTGTACTGTTTATTTATGCTTCAGTACATAATGCTATTTATTATATTTCAGACAGTGTGTCCCACTAAATTTTTTAAAATTTGTGTATTAACTCTACTTATATTGTCCTCAAGTTCTTCCAAATTGCATTTTGAGATCAAAGTTGACTTTCTTCCCCTAATAGTGGCTTAATGAAAACCGTGCAGGGAAAACAGCAGCCTTGTGCTGGGATCTCAGAGCACCTTTGGTTCTGCTTCAGATGAGCTAGAGAAGCTGTGGCTGGAGCCATATGCCAGAAGAGAAGAGCAGCAGAAAAGCCAAGCTTTGGTATGACAGGGAACAGATGACCCTCTGGGAGCAATGAGGCATACACAATTACACTGATATGCCGAGCTAGCGACAGGTAAAACTGAGTTTCTGATATCAGAACATTTGGAGGATCCAAGCCTTTGCAAAATCCAAAACTCTTCATTCTATTAAGCAGCAAGAAACTGACACTTCAGGTCCTATTTTGCTTAAGAAAAGCAAAGTAAACATCCACTTTCACACCTGCACACTGCACTGTTCTGATGGTGAAGGTTAGCTTGTGACTAGGGAAATGACTGCACAGAACATGCAAACAAGCTCCACTTGCCCTCTGAGCCAAGCAATAGTATTAGGCAAATATTGAGTCAGAGCCAATTGTATTGTGCACAGACAGTGAAGCCTGTTTCTTGAAAGCACTTTTGCTCGGGTCTCCACAGCATGTCAGATGAATGATCTCAAAACTAGCACCTGAAGAAAAACCTTGTCTGCAAAAAAATGAAATGTCGAAGTACTTTTCACAGTCTATGCTGTAAGGTGAACTGTGAAGAGTTCAGAGCTCTTAACATAAATTACATATTCAGACTGCTCAGGGAATCACTCTCAATACAGACTTGAGAATTATAAAACTGAATTCAGGTTTAGAAATGTAAGCTAAGTATTTCTCAGGTCAACAGATTTTTTGATACTTACAGTTAGAACATACAGTGTTTATGTGCAAAGGTTACACTGGAAAGCAGTAAGCAAGATATAAAGAGAGAACAGCATCTGCAGTGTTTGCTACTGAGAAATCCCCCAAGTCATTAGCATGAAACAAAATCTTCACACATTTTCCAAGTTCTATTCTAAAACAAAATGTTTGTGATGTTGTGCAATGTTGTATATAAGCTCTTCCATTCATTTACCTGAAGGAGTGAATAAGTGCATAGGAATTAAAAAATTATTTTGCAGCTGGCTTGCATTATGAGTTCTAAAATACACTCTTTCTTATTAAACTGTATTTCAGTGTCATCTCAGAGTCTTTCATTTGTCTTAGCTTACACATAGAAAAAAAATTTAAATGTTCACATAAATAATGTCAGGCTTTTAAAGGGTATTAGAAATTTAGTCATGTGAATTAAGACTTTATATAATATTCTCTTACAAGAATAATGACCATTACAGATTCCTGCTTAATGCAACAAACTAAATGAATGATTTTTCTGGACAACAAATGTCTGTTATTTAGATAGATACTTAATTTAGGAGACCAAATTAACACATCTGAAATTGAGGTCACTTTAAAACCTAATTGAGATTACTTGCAACGCAAGGACTATTTATTTCCTGTATAACATAATTCATTAATTAAGTTACACATAAGGTTAAAATATAAGTACTTAAAGAGGCACACTCCATTTCCTTATTATGGGACTCTACTGGCAACAAACTTGTTACAAAACAACAAGCTTTTAATTTAAACACACCCAAACATATCATGGTAAAGGATTGACATTTTGATAAGAAATTCATCAGGGAAAGTGAAGATTTAAATTAATATGGAATTAGGTATAAATATAACACACAATTTTTCTCCAATTACCTCTATTTTATCATTTGAAATGATGGAATCACAGAATGGCTGAGGTTAGAAGCAGCCTCTGGAAATGATCTAGTCTCCTGGGCTGGAGATTCCACAACCTCTTGAGCAAACTGCTCCTGTGTCTGACCATCCTCACAGTGACAAAAAGGTTATGTCTACATGGAATATCTTGTAATACAATTTATGTCCACTGTCTCTAGTTCTGCCATTGGGCATCAGTAAGAGAAGTCTGGTTCCATTTTCACCACACCCTCACTACCAGGTCTGATCAGAATCTCAAGACTTCCCTTCTCCAAGATGAGCAACATCAGCATCCTCAGTCTCTGTTTGTATGTCAGATGCTCCAGTCCCCTCATCATCCCAGTGGTCCTTTGCTGGCCTTGGTCCAGTATGCCCACACTGGACACCACTCTACACCTTTCAGATTTTATTTGTTCATCCTACTACTCAAAGCCAAGCCAATAAAATCCATAGAAGTGTAATGTTAATTTAGAAAGTCTAATATTTAAGTATTAACTAAAGACAGTTTTCATAGCTTTTGCTTTGCATTTGTTCTCTATTTTATAAGCAAATCAAACCAAGTATACTTCTGAATAAAACAGTATAAATAATAAGGTGAAAAGATATGGCAATCCACATATTCTCCAGATTAAGAGGCAAGTACTGATCAAAGTCAGCCTAGACACACATTTTGTCATGATCAGACTGCCATGTGAAATGAAACGTCAACATTTTTTTAATTAAAACCTTTTCAGATTCAGGGTGTGTATGTGTATTGTTCAAATAAGAGGGGACAGCATCAGATAAAGTAAGTAATGGTAATCTAAGAACTGTGGGGCTTTTTGAAAGACAATCATGATAGGGGAAGGTGTTATTTACCCAGCTTTACCACATACAATTTTCCTTGCAAGCAGTGTGCAACACCAAGTAGAGTTTTCCCTGCAAAATATCCAGCAAACATAGCAGCGAAAGTTATGCAGGAAAATTTAAGGAATCTTACTACCTTTAACAACTCATCAGTTTCTAGAGTACCATACTCAATATTAAAAGATAAAAAGCTTTCTGGGAAAAAAATGGTCAACTGTACCTGAAGGGCCATAACAATATTATCCATTGTCAAGCTCTTTAGGTGCCATTCTGATCAGAACTAACAACACAGACCAATCTCAGTTTACTGTGACTGATGTGCCCTATGACTTGCAGGGCTGCAGTGGAAGGCTGCTACTCCTATTGTCAAATCTGTCCATTATTTTTGGGTTTAGACAGGAAGAATTTTTAAAAACAAAGCATCATTGCTGCAGGCTGAAGGATATACAGTTTAAGAAATGCAACTTAGCTTTCAAGCATCAAGAAAGCACATTGAAATCCATGAATCTTATTAGGATCAAGGACAAGTATAGTCCAGGAGGGCAGCACAGGCTGGGGTCAATCCATCTGGGGAGCAGACCTGTAAAAGTGGAGCTGGGGCTCCTGGTGAACAACAAGCTCAGTGAGTGAACATTGCTGCTGTGGCAAAGAAGCCAACAGGATGATGGGTGGCATCACCAGGGCATTACCAGCACAGAAGATTAAGTCAATTTCCCACTCTACTTGGGACTTGCCAGGCTACACCAATGCAGTGCTCAGATTTGGTCCCTTCTATATTAAAAAGATGTGGCCAGGCTAGAGACAGTCAGGAGAAAAGCCACAAATATGATCCAAGGACTGGGAAACCTGCCATGTGAGGAAAGGCTGAGAGAACTGGTTTGTACAGCCTTGAGCAATGAAAGCTTAGGGGAGACCTCATCACCGTGTTCCAGAACTTAAAGGGTGCCTTGCACAGAAGATGCAAAAATCATATTTAGAAGGATTCCCATGGAAAGGACAGGGCAATAGGTACAAGTTAATATTGGAAAGATTTTTATTGGACACAAGAGGCAGATTTTTCACACTAAGAAAAATCAGTCATTGGAATACTCATTCCAGAGATGTGGTGGATTCCCAGCATTGGGCACTTTTTAAGATTCAGGTGGGCAGGCTGCTGAGCCACCTTGTCTAGACCACACCTTTGCCATGAATGGTTGGACCAAATGATCCATGAGGTCTCTTCCAAAGCAGGGTTCTGTGAGTCTATTTATTGGGTCATGTCCACACATCAGGAAATAATTTTAGTGTATTTTCCTTTGCAAGTGTTCAGATATGTTTTCCATTTTGAGTTCCATGGACCAGCTGACTTCATTATCTAGGTCCCTTAATATAGTACAAATTTCCCTTTAGAAAGGAAAATTTTGACTCTTCAAAGCTACTAACAACACTTTAATTCAGTTCAATTTTAAAATTAAAATTCTTTTTTTTTCTACAGGTAAAATATTATTTTAGATATAAGGATAAAGTGGTTAAAGATAAGAATGTGTATATAAAAATGATTGCACGGAAGCTAGGAACGAAATTCAGAGTTCACTGTTAAAACAACTTGAGTGCAATGTAATCTTTCATAAATCTTCAGAAACTGACATGAATTGTAGGCCAGGGATCACACATCTACAAGGGCAGTAACACACTGCATGAGAAAATATAGGTATGATTGGAGATAAGTTAAAGGCACATATTTGGGAAAGAATGAAAAAGACATTCAGGTAACTGGCAAATGGCATAAACATAGCATGGGCATACTCATGATACATCATGAATACAATGATGAATTATGGAAATGAATTATAGAAAATTAATAAAAAGCAGTTGTCTCACATCTCGACTTCATTTAAAATATTGCAATTTTCCACATGAGGACTTGTTAAACTTGTGAAGATGAGTGTTAACAGAAGAATTAAAAATTGGCAAGGAACTGCCTGAAGGCTAAATGAAAGGAAAGGAAGTGTTTACAAGGCATAGTAACACCTGGAAAGGAAGTTATAAGCACAGTTTTTTGGTGCTCATTTTAAAAACTGCTTTAAAACAAAAAAGGGACAATTGCATAACAGCACAGGAAAAGTGATTATAAAACCAGCCCTGAATAAAGTCAAAAAGCAAAAAACAAGGGTTCTTTTTAAACATCCAGGCAATAAGACTCTGGAGCAGTCTTCAGGGGAGAAGTTGGGATGAATTTTCCCACATTCTTTTGTTACTGAGTCTTCCTCAGATTAAGATACTGTATCAGTGAGAGAAAAGATGGCTGCTAGATTCTGTGAAAGTTTAAACAGATTTTGCTTTCCTTTACTCTCCTGTACTTTTGCAAAAAGGCTGGTGGCAGACTCAGAGGAGCTTCCTGTCAGTTCATTGAATTGACAAATTAGTTAAGCTCCCCTTGTTCTTGATCCCATGAGCATCTACAGGTTCAACCAATAAAGCATGTTGGCAGACATTTGTGGTGGGATTAAGGTGAGGCAACAGAAGCAATGTAGGTGAACTCATGTGGAGAAAAAAAATCATTATCTTGCTACCAGTGACAAAGGCAGCTAAAGAAAACTTACATGCAGAAGCCTGAGAGACAACAGGGCTCCACCTAGAAGAGACTGGGGAAAACTGCCTAAAAATCTGCTGCTACATCAAGCATTCAGAGGCACACAAACACCACACTGAAAAAAAAAAATCCTTCTTAATGAAACAAAAATAATCTATTAACTTCCATTCTGAAATAAGTATGAAAAAAACTCAATTCCAGTAATAAAGCAATAACCTTTGAGCTCTAAGGAAGAGCATATTACTGGACTGAACTAACAAGGAATACATACAGGAAGATGTGCTGCCCAACTCATGATCTCTTTTTATTCATCATATAAACCTATACTACACTACTCCTACTTTTCTGATTTCAGGTCTATTTTGATTTCAAATTAAAGTTTTTCAGCCTTGAAGGAAGGATTGAGAACCTTCAAACTCCACAGTATTACCTTCTGGTCTCTTACTGTAGTTTTTACTACTGACTACTTGCAGGTGGGTGCTTATGACAACAAGAAAGAAAACTTATCTCACATTTTTGGTAGGAGTGATGAATACTTTATTATTTTTAGGAATGAAACAAAAACCAGTGTTTGCTTCACACCATGACAACTTGCAAAGCAGCTGGATTGTATTTACTGACAGAAGCCCTGGACACTATAGTATGTGTACATGCTAACCTTTCAATGCAGAGAGCTGGAAACAGCCACAACCATAAAGCAGACCAAAGAAGCCTTGTGCCTGGCCTTTTAAGTGGGCAATTAAGTGCATCATATATAGAGATAAGTAAATATAACTACTATTACATAATACTCAAACTACTGCTAACAATGTAGTTTCTTGAAACGGTTCTGCTGTTTCATATCTTAGCCTAGTGTTCTTCTGGTGATTTATACAGCATTTAAAGCGATTTTGTCTGGGAAACACCATTTAATCTAATTTGACAAACAACATTAATATTCTTAATTTTGTTTGGGCAAAGTTTTTGCCTTGTCCCAAGAAGAATAAAATGCACAGTTTTTTATAATAGATGCTGTATTAATAAGATCTTAACACAATTCTGATTGCATCTCCTTTTTTTCCCCCTAGTTATTTTATCTTTACAGGAAATATCTTCTTGTTTTGTTATGATTAAGAGATAATGTGCCTCTGCCTTACTGTAAAAGTAGAGACAATTATTTCCAAAACAAAATTCTGAAAAATTTTGCAGATAAACTAGACAAGAGTTCACAAAAGGAAGACACATGTCCTCTAAGAATAGCATGGTCTAATCAGAGGGACTAAACTCTTCCAACTTTTTTCTAGTTACTCTGAGAGATACATGGTGGCAAAGCTGCCAAAATGCTCTCAGATGGCTCCAGTCTTCATCCATCATATACTAGAAACTGAGGGCTCTCAGAAATTCAGGAATTTACTGAATACTAAGTTTTAATCAAATATAAAGATAAAAACCCACAACAGTTATTGGCCAAACTCTGTAGCTGGTTATTGTTTTTTTCTTCTTCTTTTTAAATAACGATGTTGTTACCGCATCATTACCATCAACAAAATACATTGCTCATCAACAAAACCTGACACACTGAAAAGTCTGTAGCTGTCATTTAGCTTTACTAGACTTTATGTCCCCAATGAAAAGCACATGTCCCAAACACTTAGAAAATAAGTTATAACTCCCATATCACTCCAATTATAAGAATCAATTTTCCTCTAATTAAGAGTCACCAGTGATTTGCCAGATAAACAAACTGTCCCAAAGGAAGAGCGGAATGTTCTCAAATAGTGAAAACAAAAACCAAAATATTTCTTCTACCTCACCAACCATTTTAAACATAAACTATACACTGCTGGAGAAAGCAACTAATTTCAATTCCTTGTAGAGCTCATTAAGTAGATAAAAACCTAACTAGCGTATATGTGTGCTCACAGATACACTACAAAAAAAAAAAAACAAACCAAAACAGAATGCCACGTCATAAATTATCTAAAGTGCTCATATTCTTAATGTGATCTGGCACCTCAATAAAATTTGCTTAAGGATCAAATGAAATTGTCTTACAGAAATCCACTTGCCAATATCATCACCACAATCATATTCTTTTCTTGTTTAATAACAAACAGACAGTGGTATCTTCCTGTTTTAAAACATAAAAATGTGGTTTATAGATATGGATTTTTATTTATGAAGACTTATCCTTTCATATCAATAGATTCACTTTTTGTTTTGGGGTTTTTTGTTGGTTTTTTTTTGGTTTGGTTTTTGTGTTTTTTTGGTTTGGTTTTGGTTTTAGGGTTTTTTTTTTGTTTATTAAGAAAAAATATATATTGTAGCTCACAGACAGTTTAGCCTGTATTGATTCCACCAAGAAATGTAAGATGTTCAAAATTCATGATCAATCAACTTGTTATGCCATCTCACACGGCAAGCCTCTGACATAGTTCTAGAAATGGATTATCTTCAGGTCTAAAAGCACCATCTGTTCTTAATGGTGGCACCAACAAAATTACTGTAATAAGAAAAAAAAAATATCCCTAACTGACAGTAACATCCAAAGCCCAGAAGACATTTTCAAGTCATGACTACGCCTACAGAGAGCACAATTCAAATGCCAGCTAGCTTTTAACAAAAGGTGATCAGGTTCAAGTTTGTTGTACTCCCTCCTTGACCCCCACACTGTGCAATGAACAATAAAATACCAGTGTTGCAAGGAAAGGTGACAAAGGGGCCAAAATAATGAGAATGTGGAGATCTTTCTTTTATTACTTGGAGTTTTTAAAAATCCTAAATAAAATGCAGCTTTCAGACACTTCAGAGAAGAAATTCTTTTTCTCTCTAGTGATGCAAACTGAAGAAACTATTCTTGCTAAGTTAGTTTTCAGTTCACTAGCAAACAATTTTTTCATATTATCAAATTAAAACTTCTGTAAAGCCATCAAATCACATATTTTGCCAAGAATTCTTTGTTCCAGGAACTAATGGAAAGGAAGTCTTTATTGGTGACCTACATAAAAAACTGATAGCTTGAACTTTCTGCCAAATGATTTAGCAATCCATTATGATCATAAATTTGCAAAAAAAAAGTTACTTCTTCTTGCTTCAAGCCAAAGGCTTAGAGCTTTTCCTTTAACATTTTACAAATTAAACTTAGGCATTAAGTAGTCATTATACAGAAGTATGGAATTATTTTTGCATATCCAATAATGATATTGGAAATGTCTTCAGTCACTGATCTAGAAAAAGAAAATTGAAATCTTTATCACTGTACAATTAATAAACTACAGGTCCCTTTTACAAATATACTTTTTTCGTGTTTCATTTGACATGCAAGTTTTTTATCCAATCTTCTTATCAAAGACCTATTCAGTCTTCCATTTTCACATCTTCACTCAGTATTACCACCCAAAGCATGAAACTGTTTGCAGACACGTATTAAGGTATTATTTTTCAAATATATTTCAATGCAGAAGAAATTAGATCAACTTCCATTTATATTTAGGATCTGTAAGAAAACATACATGCCCAGAAAGCTCAAAGGACAGCCAAAATGTGATCCACTGATTACCAAACAATACAATAGTATGGCTTCAGCAACTATGCCATTACACATTAGATATCCATACATAGTTATCTAAATGTAAAATTAAGTACAAAGGTTCTCTTATCTATTTCCTACTGTTTTTATTAAGAAGAATAAAATCTGAAACTGCAATTGCAAAATTCCTGAAAACTTTCACAATCTTGTCTTTCATGGGATTGTGTATTCCTACTATCAGCTGCATTTTTGGTAGCAAATTTAGAGTCTTTCTGAAAATTCAGTTTGAGAATTAAAGTACTGGATGCTTTCAAGGAAGGAAAGCAAGGCAAGTTAGAAAAAATAAACTAAACATAACAGAAAAGTGCAGAGAGAAAAAAAAATTACCAAATTGCAGGAATTCTTCCCTAGATTAATCCAATCATCTCTTGCGCACACACCTGGAAAACATCTTCTCCAGGCTTTAATCATGCTTTTCCCCCTTTCTATTGCTATGCTTATCTTTCAACTCCAGCAACTGTTCCCTCTCCTTCACATTTTCTCTGTCCTTCTTGTAACAAACCCAGCCACCCCCTTTCTTCATCAAAAGGAACAGACGTGATATGACAAAATTTTAAAGTAGCACCACCTGCTCAGTCTTCCAGCAACAGGGAGGCTCTGAAACTGGAGATGAAACCTGTCCAAAAAACTTCAGCTTGTCTTTGCAATTTCCTCACACTTTTATAGGCAGCTTAAACTGGGTTCTGCTTAAAAAGAATGAATGGAGACTCTGAGCAAATGGCCACAAAAAAAATATCCTGTCCTTTGTGGGGGAAAGAGATTATTGAGATCAAACTTATGCTGTATCCTTTTCCCTGGTGATGATGCTGCCATGAGATTTTTTTCAAGACAGATTTTTAAAAAAAAAAGCATACAGAACAGTTGGAAAAAGTATATTGGCATAAAATAAAATGAAATTATTGTATATTTCTGTGGCATTCAAATATATGCAGTATGGCTAATTTGCTAGTGTACCTCATTTTGAAGTTCATCGGCACTTTTGGTAGAAGCAAGGATCTCATACAAAGTGCAGCAGAGGTCTTCTGTTGTTGGCCCTCCAGGGTTACCTCCTTGAGACTCCTTCAGGTACTTTCCAACTTCACACCATAAAAAAGAATCATCTATTTTTTCCAAAGATTTGATATTAGATTTCTCATCACAATAGTTCTGTAGGTGATTCAGCTGGTTATTCAAAAATTTGTTATAATCTAAGCTTATACTTTTCTGCACATCAGTCTCACCATTCACAGGCAGCTCTTCAGAGTGATCCAAATCATGCATGTCAAATGAAAACACTATATTTTTACCAAACAGCACTCTGTTATCACCATTTTGCTCTTCAGCCAACTGTATGAGGGCTCTAAGCTGATCTTCAGTGAAGTGAGAGGCAATCCGAGACGTGGCACTACAAGCTGCAGTAGCAGATGATGATGGAAATGGCCCAAACATCTGCTTGATCACCTTTGTCTCATCATGGCCAACACATTCTTTCCCATGAAATGTCTTAAAAAGAAAAACAGCTCCACTTTCGATAGCTTCTTGTCCATTTTCAGCTCCAACTGTTAACAAAAACAAATGCAACTTAATACATTTAATACTAAGAATGTTCAATTACCTCTAACATAACTGCACTCAAATTCTTACCACAAGTCTCATCAGCAGAGATATCAAAAGAAGACCACAACAAGTAAGAATTGTTGCAAGGTACTGAATTACAAAAGGCATATGATAATAAAGCATCTGTCTTCATTACCCTTATACATACTAAAAATTTATAGTAAGAATTACCAATGCTTTCTTATCTTTCTGAGCTAAAGAAAAAAACATGCTAGAGGTCTTAAACTCACAATTGTATATTTATAAGCTATTTAATGTTAACAAATTTCCACTTTGTCTCACTATTTATTCATTGCCTAATCTGAATATTCATAACAGAATAAATATAAAGGACTCAGCTGGGGATTACTGAATCCTTGTAGTAATTCCCTGTAGAATTACTTCTGAGTATGGTGCTAAGTTAGAAAAACTGCTCAAAAAATTTAAAGCAAACAAATGTATGAATTTGGATTTCTATCTACAAAATATCATGTTATGCAAATAAACAATATATTATTAGATAAAAATATTAATTTACTTCTCACACAAATATTCACAAAGGTAGTCAAGGAAAGCATAAGGAAAACTCCATGTAATGAACCAGTATGTCACTCCTACAACATTTTTAGTCACCAAGCCTAACCTAAACAAAGCCAGCCAGCATACTGGGGCTTTTGTTAATTACAAATGAGGACAACTTACAATTTTTTTTTGCTTATGATTGATTCAACTTAGATTAGGTTTAACAGAAAAAGCAAGGGGTTTCTTCCCCACAATCTAAGAGGAAAGAGCAAAAAATTCTAGCACAAGCAGATGGAACAAGGCTAAGCAACTAGAAATTCAATATATAAATAAATTAAGGTGGCTACAAATTCACTATTTAGCTTGAATCTTCCTGTGGTACACTTTGAAAATCTGAGAAGTTCAAGGAAATGACTGGAGGTGATATTTACAAGATAATTAGAATACCTACATATGGAAGATACATGACATGAAGATCCACACATATACAACAGATATGTAAACAAGTCTCAGAAGAAAGAGGTGGTTCAGCTCCTCTCTTTTAGCATTAGCTATATAGGGAGCACAAAAAATCCCCTACATCTAAAAACTTACAGTTTGTCTGCATGAGGCTCACTCATATTTCCTAACATAAAAATACATGTTATTATTTAGAGTCAATTGCCTCAGAACAGAAGTAAAGATTACTAAACTGAAAGAGAAATTGAAGGATTTGAGAAAAATCTCTTAGGTTTACTATGTGGTATTTCTCCTTTATTATCACCATCTCCCATTTGTGAAAGCATCTCTTGAGAAAATACTACTCCTTCCATCTCAACAAAATAAACCAGACAAGATGACAAAGAGATGCACTACTAGAAGCTACTCTTTTTGGTATTTTGTTTTGTTTGCCAGCCAACATTTTAGTCCAGTACCACTTGTGATTAAACTATACACAGTGGATATTTAAAACAGCTTTCTCAATCAATATCTATTATCAATACAGATAATAGATACTTCTCCTACTAACTCTATGGACTGACAGCTGGTACAAACTCAATCCCCATCGTGCATGATTTCTCCTCAGCCTTGTGTGTTGCAAGCGCCAGCTGAGCCCCGTGCACTGAAGGAGAGGTACCTGGGTTAGGCAGAGACTGGCCCTCCCCAGGGGCCTGTCTCAGAAAGACAGCAGCCACATGCTTAAACTGCAGCCCAAACAGGTTAAAAGTCTACTAAAGGTACTAACCAGAGTTTAAAACTGCCAGTAATTTGAGATATACTCAAAAATGTACTTCTGATGCCTGAAGAAAGCAATAGCCATTTACAACCATTAATAGCTTTAATAGGCATCTTCTGCAACTGTACAGCACAATTGGCTACCACCACATGTTGGACATGAATAACTTGCCTAGCTTTTTTGATAGCCTGTGTTTAGACACTGGTTTCTTCCTCAGTTTACTACGTATTTCCAAATAAATGGTCAAGAAATAGAAGTACAAGTGCTTAACATTTGTATTGTAATAAAAATCTCTGGTCTATAATACCAAAACCAGACAAATATATTTATTTTTATTCATTCTCTCTGTCTTTTTACTAATGCTTCTATTCAAGATATTTGAAAAAACAATCAGAAAAGGAGAAAATATACCTATAAGATTAAAAGGAAAAATCCTTAAATATGTGACAGCAAGAGCTTGAGCCATGCACTCAGTTTATGAGCTGATGAAGTTAAATAGTTAAATTTTGCTAAAAGCAAAAGCTGTATTAGCTTTAGTCTGTCAATCAAAAACTAAATTTCCAATCAAAACTAAGTTTTCACATGTTCTTTGTCATAATGTATTTCAGCATTAGAAGTTTAATTCCAGATGAGTGCAATATATTTTTATTTCTCTCCTCAACACCAAACACTTCAAGGAGAAAATATTTCTTACTTTTTTATCTGCCTGCACAGCAGCCCAATTTTTCATTATAGCAATTACGTGGAATTAAAGCAGACAACATCAGGATTGTGCTTTCCTTAGAGTACTGCTATTCCAAAAGAAACAGTTGGTTTTGCTTAACAACTGTCAATCACAAACCATACCACACTCTACAAAACAATACTATCAAACAAGTAAGAATATCCATATAACAATGGAATCTTAAAATAAAACAGAAGGCCAAATTGTGCATATGTGTATCAGGTTAAATGGAGTTTCAAAGTTATTATAGGGCAAAACTGGCATGAAGGTAGAACAAAATTGTACCAGTAAAGTATGCAGGCAGAAAACAACTTGAGCCTGCTCCCACCCCCACATAAAATAACGTGTTAATAGACTACTAGAGAACAAAAACATACCTATTTGTTTTGCAGCTTGTAAGATAGTTTTTAAATCACCATTTACAGTTTGGTATTCTTTTTTGTCCAAATTGTCATCAACAAACTTTATTATCTTCTTCCAAGTAAGATCAGATTTCAGCAACTGGGCATGTAGCTTTGATCTTTTAGTCTGAAAATGCAAAATATTTTGGTTTTTAAATTTATTTCAAATTAATACATGAGGGTTCCTTTAAAATTAAACACCAGATAAAATCAATTCCTCCCAACTGCATTCAGTCAGTGTATAGTACTGACAGCAAGCACTTTTCCTTTTACCTGATCTTTACACTCTTTCCTGAGTGTAGGAAAGAAGGATACACAAAAGCAAACACACTCTCTCACTAATTTACTCTTTCCAGAGCAAAATCCTCTATAAAGCCAAACTCTTGCAACTTCAAGAGATTTACAGTTCTCAAGATTGCAAAGTCATTTCACAGGTTCCCACAAGGCATCTATTGCTTTAATATATTATTTCTCAGGAAGCAAAAGAAGTACCTTAATTCAGTGAACTTAATATTAGAAGGGAAATGTTTGGCTTCCCAGCTTTACATAAGTTTAGAGCTAAAAGCAGCCTTGCCCAACTTCTTGAAAGACAAATTAACACAACCAAGCAAGCTTTGCCATATGATTGTAAGGGCTAAATATTAATCACAAATCTACAGCAAATTTGACTTTGAGTGAGGACACTGTGAAGGAATGTACAGGAAATTTTACACACTCTGCCCTTCTTGCTTGCCTACTCTGATAAAATATCAGTGCAAATGAAGAAAACAAATGATTCTTACTATAGCTATGCTTTGTAAAAGAAAAAAAGCTTTACCGTTAAGTCAGCTAATTCTTCACTGTAATCCTCATGTTTAGTGACATTTGAAAAGGAGCGTAAAGCGCCTGTAAGACGAGGCAAGGCCATCTGTTACTCATTCAGTGATCCATAGGATGAGAAATCAAATCCCAGTTCAAGTACCTAGATGAGAACAAAACAAATAACATGGCTTTATTAATGTTATAAATACAAACTCGCATCATAAACTTGAAAGACCTTTTTGAGCTAGCAGCACTTGGCTGGAACTTCAATTAAGCCAGTTAAAAAAAGATCTCTTAAAATAATGATAATCAAAATTAAATAAAAGGAGGTGAAAGGCACAGAGCAGAGGCAAGATATGGTAACATGCAGAGGTCACTTAGCAGGTAGTTCTTTTCTCTCCTCCCTAAATAAAAGTTACCAGCAATGAGGCAAAGTGGCAATTATTTCTTTAGCACCCCTAACACTGAGTATTATAGTGAAATCTATGTAACTGAACTTTAGCTCCCAATAGCAGCAAGTGATGACAACCTACGGGAAGATTTCCTCTGAGCCAGCCCATGCTGGGAGCTTTCAGGTCATTAACAGCCTCTGGCGCTGATGCAGAGAGAGGCATCTTCCTTGACAAGTGCTTGGCCATTTTTAACCAGCAAAACAGGGAAAGAAAGTTATGACAGGAAATAAAGACTGTCAAAGGCATAGCACTGAACTATTATAAGAGATAAAGGGAATAAAAAAGGTTACCAGAAAACTGAACACACTATGCCTTGGGATGTTTTCATCTCACAACTGGGAGTGCATATGCCCTTAGAGCAGGACTCTCTTCAGAACTACAGCTTATTTCCGTGCAGTTTTATTTCCTCTGTGGAACAGGCTCATATCTATGCACCAAAACACAGCTGTTCTCCATCTGAAACTGTACTTCTTCTAAGCCTTTTACTGAAATTATTCTCAAAGTTATTTAATTTCAAAAGGTGCCCACAGCTGAATTGTTTAATGAACCATAACACACAGCTACAGTTTCTGATGGTATTAGATAAGATACAGATTTAGATTATTTTTGAAACAATTAATGATACCATTACAAACCTAATGATCTGCATCATTCTTAGCATGCCTGAAGATCAACGTCAATCCAGAATTTAAAGAACTTGTAACAGAGTTAATAGAATTACTTCCCCCTGGTCATATAGTACAGAACTCTCTGCTTTCATCCAATTATCCTTAACACTTTTCCTTATTTAATGACTGCATTTGTATTTTAGCTATCAGCTTTGCAATACAGCAAAAAAGAAATCCAGATGCAGCATTCCAGTCACAAACAGAGAAATGTCACTGACTTGTCAGGTCTGCTTGTTTTCCCACCTTGCCTTAAGATGCTTTTTGAGAATGATTTTACAACAGCTGATATTTTGGAGACAAATGTTACAACAACGAAGCCACAAAATTAGGAAATACAAAATCTTTAACTGTGAAGGGCAATGAGAGCATGTATTCAAGCCTAGAAGCAGAGAGAGCCAAACATCACTGCAGCTCTTTTGATATATTCAGTGAATACATGACATGTCACTCATACCAGCATAACTCCTAGCGAAAATAGTAAACATTATAGCCACCATTATTAGAAGGAAGTAATGTGTCCAGACTTTGAGGGTACATCACTCTCACACTGCTCTAATGACAGAATTGCCATTAGCAATTGGAGCTATTGGGTCCATTTTACCTATTTATTTTATAACTACATTTAAATTCCCTTTTCTGTAGCATTACGTGCCTTTATAAAAAAAAAAAAAACAACTTAACTCTAATATTACTTTAATTGTCTTTTCTGAAATACCATGCACAGCAATTTATGAAAGTTAGAACATACTTATAAAAAGTTCACTTTTCACACACATGAATTACAACGCATCTCCAGCAGGCTCATTTATTAGGAAACTGAATTTGAAATTAATATTTCTTTCTCCTTTATTCAATTTCTTTATTAGCTCCTCCTGAAACAGAAAACTTAAACATCAGAAAACAAGAAAGGGCACACTGTCCTGACCACAGGCATGGCCAAAGAGCCAAATCCAGCCCTGCAACCCTAATCTTGTACTAGCAAATGCTGCTCCACACTTGCCTGTGTGCTTTCAGAAGTTGCAGGTGTCTGAGGAGGCTGGTTTGGCAGAGCAGTCACACAAAGCTTCTGCATCCCATTTCTAGTCAAATACCACACAACTCCCTTCGCTTCTGGTACAACACCCACTCTCAGCAGGGCACCAACGAAAACAAAACCAGCTAGTAAACAGGATGCAGGGGACAATTAATTGTGCAATTAATTGCTCCACTGTTATAGAAAGACAAGGTAAAACTTAGAAACTTTGGCTAATATTCCACAACATAGTAGAGCCAGCTAAATCAAAAATCACGTGGCCCTGTAAGATGCAGTGTAAATTTATATTTGTTTTTTAAAAACTATGTTACCTGCCCTCATGTAAAGCTTCCTTATGTAGATACCTGCCCACATCACACTGCCCTCAGAGGGGATCAGCTGCTACTCCTCATCCTTCCACAGCCATCACAAGGGTAACTAATTCCTTCTGGTTTGAAAGAAATGTATCTGTTTGCTCACAGGTGGATCTGAAACACCTGAACTACCAAATGATCCTGCTCAAATCTGTTAGTTTTGAAACAAAGACCTAAAAGGCAGTGGCAATTAAATCCTCTTTTTCACGGCCCACATACAGAAGATGAACTTTTGCCATCCTTCAGCCCATTCCCCCGAAAGAGAAAGGTACCAACTTAAATAATTTCTGTAGGATAAATGGAATGGGAATTTAACCCTCATATCAGTGTGACTTTACATGGTAAAAAGATTTCTTCTCCTCCCCAGCCCCCCCCAATAAAGTTAGGACATTTTGGGCACATTCTGCTAATGATTCCTAGAACTATCTCAGATTTCCTGCCTCTTTAAAAAAACAGAATTCCAGCAAGCCTGTTTGTAAATTAGAAAGAGCAATATCCACCCTTCTAAAGCTTTGTGAAGATGAGAGAAAGTAACTTTTAAAGTCTATTTTGCTTCTTTTAAAAACAAGTGTGATTTTAACACTGAAGCTTTGTATAGAAGAAAGTAAACCATAAACACAGATTATACTCAGAGTTCAGGTAAACAACAATTCAAAGTTTATTGTTTGAAAGTAAACATGAATCATTATCTCAGCAGGTTTTTACTCATTAAAGTGAAACATGAAAAAAATTTCTAACAATACCACAAAGGTAAAAAATTCTAGAGAAGGTTTCCATTTCATATTTTCACCAGCTACTTAGGTTTTCGTCCAAGTCCTGGCCTTCTTGTATTTCTAATACAAGCAAATAACAGAACCATTTCTTTTTCTTCTTTGCTGAAATATTAAAGAGATTACTGTAAAAGACACCTCCTTTTGAAATTTACTGAATTCCTATGCTCTCTAACAGATCAAGCCAGCTGCCCAGTAGGGCTAAGAGAAGGTGAATGCTCGGATCAGGCACGTCAATGTTCAAGCTGAACAGAAATCTTTCCTTCCTTACAAAGGATGGAATAACATAGCATTAACACAGCTAAAAATCACAGGTAAAATCCACAGTTACAAGATCTTAAAGTACCAGTTTCTGTAGCCTGTAATATTTTACTTTTTATTTGTCCTTTAAGACTTCACAGCAGTGATTCTGTTTAAAGTATTTAAGGAATACTAATCCATGTTCCAGATTTTGCCTATATTACCTATAATTATTCCAGCTATTAATAAGTTTCTTGCTGTCTATACAAACCTGCAATCTATAAAACCTAAAGAAGTTATTACTAGTAACTAATCTAATCAAAGAACATTATAAAGAAAAAGAGGCTTTAGACATTTGCAGTGAATAGCACGTTGCTATTGACCACAGAGTATTTCAAACAACATTTTCTCTTTCACTTGAAAAAGTGGAAACATTTCAAATTAAAAAGAAACTGAAAGGGCAAAAGATATCCCACCCACAAGGCCATACAAAAGCCAAAGGGACACTGTAACTTTTTTTACATTTTAAATACATAATTCAAACAGTGAGACCATTTATCAACACATAACAATATTTTACTTTACGCTACTGTGTAAGAAGACTAAAAATAAATCCCCAAACATTAAATTTTACTGATATGAACAGATTTTAGAATAGCTACAATTAACTTCAACAACTTCCTTAACACAAAGGTAAACTTGATATTTTATTTATAAATAAGACTCAATATTTTAAAAAACCAAACAACACATTCTACTCCGTATACATCCTTTCTAAATCATATACATCAAAGAAAAAATGTTTCAAAGAAAACACTTTAAAGAAAAAAATTAAATCATTAGATAAAAAAGCTATTTTGGACCTCTGAGAACATTTTTATTAGATTCAATAAAATCTCTTATCCAAGCATGTTTGATGTCAACAGTACAAACACATCTAACATCAAAGTTGTTAGCCAGGGATAATAGTGGTTTAAGAATGTCTGGGACATTAATCGGAAATAGCAGGCACAAGCATGACACTAAAACAATTGTATTTTCAGACTCTGTATTTTGCACCTTTACAGACAGTGCTGGCCAATGCAGTACCAACTGTACGCTTTCACACATCTCACTTTCTACAAAAGGCCCAGACATCACTCCAGAATTCTCTCAAGTTGTCTGGGTCAAACATTACTGATCTCCAGTCAAGACTGGGTCAATCTTTAAAAGGCCGACTATGAGATTAAGGAATATGTACTCAGGAAGGAACAGTGGCTTCCTGACACACAATATTCTCCTCAGTGAATACCAAAATTCAGACAAGTGTCTCAGCATAACAAGGAGGCACAACAGTGCCTCTGTGTGCCATTGTTCCCATAAAAGAAAATTTCAGCATCTTAATTACAGAAGTAATTAAACAAACAAAAAACCCTAGCAAATCAAATAATGGAATTACAAGTCATTCATTCAATACAGTATTAACCCTTTCCACATTTTTTCATAATCTTAACCACACACATGCAATCGCCAGCTGCCTAACACTGTGCCTGCTTGCATCAGCCAGAGAACCATTTCCTGTGATCATGCCTGATACTGTTCTGGGACGATGCCAAACATGTGGCTTGGCTCAATAATGTGTTCATTTTACATGTACTTTGAGCTAGTTACTGAGGATTGCTGTTGTTAAAAAAGAAAAAAAAAATTAAAAACTTTTCTTCAGAATAACTAATCTTCCTTTCCCAAGAACATAAAATGTAATTCAGTTGTTAAATCAAAAAATGTCTGTAGTTCTAAACCTCATGGCCTTAACTTTTAAGTTCCCTGCAGTGAGAGATAAACTGTATCCCACGCAACAGAAAGTTCAAGACTTGCTTTACATGTGGAGATGTACTATAAGCAAATTTCCAACTTCAACATATGTAACATGAATGTTCATTTAAACACTAGGCATAAGCCACAAATACAAGATGGGGATGGTGGAGATGTTACTTGTTTAGTTTTGCTTTAAGTTTAATAGGGGGCACTCTGTGCCTCTGTTACACACTGTGCCATCAACAGAGGTTGAAAGCAATCTCAGGGGTTTCATCTTACTCTGTTCTAGAAAGGCTTGTCACTAAAGGAAGAGACATATGGAAGGTAAATAGGGATGTAGGTGGTCAAAGGAAAGAAAGGAAGAAAGAAAAATAACAGGTAAGTGAAAGAAAAAAAGTTTTCAGCTAATGACAGCTAGGTAACACACACTGCATCTCACTGAGGATGGCTGCGGGGCTGTGGGATGCAGTTCAGCAAATATAAGTGCTATAACAATACATGCATAACACACAACTGCATAACTGCTGGGCTAAGAGCACGCTGGAGAACTTTTTCAGATGGTAGCAAAACAAAAAGTCTCTGTAACACGCTCCTGTATTGAACAGCAAGTGCATACAAGGATAAAGCCCCCAGTGTGAACTACTCGCCATTACAAGGTTTTTAAGTCTCACAGAGATGTGTTCAAGCACTCAAATCACTTACCATATTTACAGAAAACGAAACAAATGCCTCAAATACTGAATTATCCCCCAGTTCTAAATAACTAGATGCTTATTAGCCACTCAACACCACATTATCCTTCATAATTAACACTGATTTCCTTCAAAATAGGGGGTTTCAATAAGCCTCAAGGTGGGTATTGGATCATTTTGTATCTGAAGCATTCTCCCAAATGATTCTGAAGGAAACACTTAACACCTCTTTTGAGAAAAACATAACCTATTTCAGCATTTACAAAGGATCTCAAGTGCAATATAATAAAAGACTAAGCCAGGTACACTAATCCTTAAGACCCTGCCTTACATTATTACTCAAATCAAAAAAGAGAGGTGGTATGAGTAGGATTGCTGTCTTACTTCTTAACCACGAAGCCATATGCTTGCTTTACAGCAAAGTCATTAGCAATGTTCATACTACCTGCAAAGACACGAGGATGTCAGTTCTGAATTAATTATCTCGCCAAACATTTGAGATTCCTTCTCGAAGATTTCTTTAGTAATTAATTATAGCTAATAAAGTCTTTGCATCTTGCAGACAATGCACAGGAGCTGTGTAAGCACAGTGCAACTTATGCCAAGATTCACATTTAATCTTACAGAACAATTATTCTATGAAAACACTGAAGCAGGATTTCTCATTTAGACAAAATAATATTTTTTTTTGTCTTAGGCAATTTTATCAATACAACTGGTAATAATAATGGTAATGCTGGCAACCTGAAACGGAAAACCTGCAAGTACCTAAACTACAGAATTATTTTTCAGAACAGAAATATGCTGAGTTTTAGACCAGTTAAGAAAGAGGCTGTAGATTCTACAGCCCTTCTAGTAATAGACAAGAAAATTAATTTAATCGTCATGCACTAAAAGTATGAAAATGGCCTTCAAAAGAAACACAGATTCTGGCCAACTCTGCCTATCACTAAACAAAATGTTTCCCAAACTATCAGCTATAAATAAAGTCATCCTATTTCCAGCAGCTTTTGAGTCAGACTTTTTACCAATGGTTGCAGTAAATAATACAGAAATATGTAGAAAATGACTCATTACATAAAATAAGAACCAGATGTCAATGTGCACACAAATGCATCAATTTAATTAAAATAATGCAAGTGTATTGTGCAATTTTAAGTGCTTGCTATGTTTTGCAATATTTGGATTTTTGCATTAATTTTATTTTATATAATGTTTGTAAGCTTTTCTAAAAGATGTCCTTTATGCTTTTTCTATCATTCAGTGTTATTTGATACCTGTCATAATTTTTGAGGTGGGAAGGAGTAAGAAAGCCATGACGGAGTTTACAGAAAACTCTCTAGTTTATATCTTTCCAATAACACACAAGGACCCAAAAGCTGTGTATTTTATCCATAATTCCTCTAACAAGTGTTTTAATTCTGAATACACTACACTACCCCAGTCTTTCTAACACTCCTCCTAAAAGTCTCTGTCAGCATATATAACAACTTTTCCAAAGATATGTCCATATAAATGAACCACTCAGGGTTGAGCACTCCTTTTATCCCTACTGGATCCTTGTCACAGCACACTAAAGGCTCAGTCCAGCTCAGTGGTTAAAAAGTTACAAGTTGGTATTTCCTATCAGAAAAGCAGACAGAGGCACAGTCATAAGGCAGCTCACTGATCTAATGCAGTGGAGATGCACAGAGAGTCCCAAAAATCAACCTATCAAGACAAGCTTTTCAGTCCAAATCACACCAGCCTTTTGGGGATGCCTTTCCCTTCAGAACTTCCTCCTGCTGCCTGGAGGCAATACCACCTCCTCCTCCACAAAGAGAATTGTAAAGAAACCCAAGGTAGTAACACACACACAATAAGCTGTTCCAAGCCAAACCACTGTCCACTTGATTTAGCTTAAACATTGGTAGGACACAGGAGTGAAAAAAGTCAAAATTTCAGCCTGAAATTTATGCCAAAAAATTAATTCAAGGTCTGCCTTGCATTATAAGTATACAGCCTGACAACATGCCTACTTCAAGGCAGAGACTCTTCTACAAAAAAAAAAAAAAAAGTTGATTAAAAATACATTTAAGCAAGACTCAACTATTGGACAGATACATAGTCACATAAAGGAATTTTATTAAAGGCAGGATCCCTTGTCTTCTCTTCAGAGCTCACATGCCACACAGGCACTTCAAACAGCACACCAGCTATTTGATGACTAGCAAGTAACAGCTTTCTAATTGATAATTCATCATTACTGCAGTTGAGAACTAGAACTTAAAAAAAATCAGTTGCAATGTTAAAAGTGCAAATTAGAATCAAAACTAACAAATGCTGCTGATCCTTCCTGGACTGTCCATAATGCTGGTCATATATATGCAGGAGGGTCTTTTGAGAAGAACACCTTTACAATTTCCTACAGCGAGGAAATCTCAAACCGTCTTTCCAGAGCTTGCAAACGTGTCTGCTTATCACATAAGAAAATGAGGGGAACATCAATTGAGGCATAATATTATTCCTGGCAGATATAATAAAAAGGAAAATAGCCCCATTATGTCTCTAGTGATTTGAGGAGGTTAAAACAGGGCTTTTCCAGCTGTACATTTTTTAAATGGCGGCACTTCTCGAGTAATAGCCATATTCTGCTAGAATGTATGTAAAATTTCTTAAAATATTCTAGAAAATCGTACTGTAAGCTGATACAAACGTACATATTATAGAAAAATCTCCCATTGAACAGTTGAAAGCCTTTGAACAATTATTAAGAGTATTTAGCATGGTGCATAGGATGCCTGTTCACGCTTACAGAATCAACTTTTAAAGACATCTCAGAAACAAAAATGCTACCCTAAAGAGAAAATTATATAACCAAGCATTTTATTTATATTCATGTTTTGGAAGCTACATAGACGTGTACCATATGATGTCACGCTCAGCAGTAAAAGCTCTGGGAAAGGAGAAGCAAGGGGTGTGGGGAACAAAGACACACATCCACACTCATGCGGTTTGTCTTCCCAAGCAACTGTTGAACATTGCTATTTTCTCCCTGTTTCACAGCCAAAGGGAATGAATTAGTGAGAGGCGAGGGGGGGCATTTGGCTACTGGCTGGGGTCAACTCACCACAAGTAATAAATTTCTTGTAAGAAACAGAAGAGACGACTTTCAGAGATCCTCTTTACTCCTTCAAGGAGAGGACACATTAGAAAAATGGAAATACTTCCAGGATCATCAAGTCCAACCTTTGACCAAATACCACCATGCTCACTAAAACGTATCAAGTGCCATGTCTACTCACTTTTGAACGCTTGCTCCCCCTCAGAGCAGCAGCTAAGACTAATGCCTTCCCATTTCTTGAACAAATTCATCAGAATCGTTTCCAAACAGGAACTTACTGAGTCCTCACTAGTTTCAAAGAAAGGAGCAATTTTTTAAATGGCTGTATGGTTTACAGAGTATTTGAATGCAGACAAGGATGTCACATCTGTACAAAGTCATCTACTTATTCTGACAACCTCTCAGAAGCCAGTTTACAACTGGAAAACTGAAATTTGCTCCACAATTCACCTGACAAATGCTTCAATCACCAACCTATCATTCCACAATCATCTATTCTTGCTGTAAGACCTATGTATGTTTAAGATGCAGGCCTTTAATATCAGATTCAGTCTATTTTTTAGGCCAAATATCCAACATGCCTTTGGACAAAAAAGAGTAACAGATGGCTCAGAGTAAGCTTATGCTTTAGAACAGTAAAGTCTAAGAAAGAATATAATTTATACCCATAAATTCCACATACAATGAAAGGGGAGAGACAGCAACTTTTCTATCCCTAAAATATCAACCAGGTAAAACATTCTGCACCTTCCTTTTAAAGTTATTTTTCTACAGCACCCACTAGATTTAATGACACAGAAAAAGAACAAGAGTTTTATTTCGCATCTCAGAGCTGCACTCAGCAACAGGTTGGCCACCAAACTCTAGTCCACAAGTTTATGTAGTGAATAGACCACTGAGAACACCAACTGCCCTTTCTGCAATATTCAACCAGTCCACATTGCTACTGAAGCCTAACTCTTTCTTGGCTTCAGTGCAGTCTCATGGATTTTTCTTGAACTATACACAGTCATGTACAACTTCAAGAGGAATATCTATATCTAGAATAAGCTCAAGAAACACCCAGAATAAGGATCTTTCACAACACTGGTTAATTCAGTGAGCACCATTTCCACAGAACCATAGGGTGCTGCTATTCCTCTTGTTTCCTTCAATCACATTTATAGGTGTTTGTGCAGTGTTGGGGCGACTTGACCCTGGCCAGCAGCCATGCTGCTGCTTGTTCACCTCCCACAGTGGGACAGGGGGGAAAACAGGAAGAAGAAAGGGAAAAAAAACTACAGGGTTGAGATACAGTTTAACAGATGAAGAAAAATAACCCCCAAGTGAAGGAAAAAAAACGCTCACCACATCCCACAGGGTGACCAATGCTACAAGCTCCAGTTTACTGATCTCCAAAAACCAGACATCTTGAAAGCAAAACGCCCACCCTTTCTTCTTCCTCTACCTGTGTTTTTCTTTCTGAGCATGACAATACACACAGTACAGCACATCCCACTGCCCAGTCTGGGTCTACTGTCCAAGCTGTGTCCTTACACAGCCTCTTGCCCACCCCCTACCTACCCGATGGGCAGGGAGGGTGGAAGAAAGGTTTGATGTTGTGCAGGCCAGGAGCAGCCAAAACATTGCAGTGCTATCAACACCGTTTAACTCACAAATCTCAAGCACTTCTACTGTGACAAAAGTTAACTCCTAAACCCAATATAGGAATGTGCTCACATTGGCATTGCTCAAACAGAGGCAATCAAATTCCTCAGAGAGAGATGAGCATAAAGAATGCCCTGACTGTGCATTTTCTTATGGATTGTGCTTGCAATAAACACAAAATTGCTCCTTTCTGTGATGTGATGAGGTATTTAAAAAGCAAGAAGGGCTAAATACACAATGACTGACTATTGCTCATAATGTAAGAATATGGAGGTACGTGACAAAACTTAATAGTTTAAGGTGAGAATACTACCAAGTAGAATGCCTTTCCTGCAAAGAACGTAACTCAATTTGGGAATTCATTGCCACAAGATGCCAAAAAGACTAAAAGCTGAGGTATGCCTAGATGAATTAATGGTCATCAAATACCCAGGCAGCCTTTGAACTCAACAGCTTAGAAGGTGATAATCAGTCATTTAAATCATGGATTACTAAAGATAATATGAAAGTGAAGGTATAATTGGATTCGTCTTCCCTTTTTTTTCAGCAGATCACCTAAGCACCTCCTACTGGCTGCTACAGGAGAGAGACACCAGACATCTTTGAAAACAGAGCTACAGGGTGAAATAACAGAGATTCTGAGGATTACAGTTTGGGATTTAGGAGTCTAATGTCTCTCAGTCTGTTTCTGGGTCTTACCCTTGTTTCTTTCTCTTTTTGGTTCAGACATCAGCTGTTATATTTCTAACATCCAGCTACACATTACAGATAATTTGCTAAATTGCTTTTGATTAGTTAAGTTTATCTGAACTAGACAGTAGATTTTGGTCTCAGTTCTCTCTTCAAACATTAAAGCATAATTCAGTATAAGAAAATGTGTAGGCTAGAAAGTGCTCAACACTAACTTCAACAATTGTTACTACAAACAATTTACCAGGAAAATAGTAAGCTATTATTTAGAGTAATGAGGGCTTCAATTTTCTACAGGGAAATTTTGTAGGAGGGAGAAAAGAAACCTGTTCAGCACTCAAAACACCCATATGAGCTAGAATTAATCCCACCTCTAACAGCTTCCAAATAAACTTAACTTTATAACTAACCAGAGAAAGACAACATGTGTCTTTCCTTCCCCCAGCCACCTCCACACCCCATTAGCAGCTCCTGTAACTACTTGTAACTATCTCCTGTAACAGAAGAGGAATGAAACATACGAGAATAACATGCATCAGCCTGAGCTCGGTTTAGTATTTATAAAGGAGAACTTTTTCAGAGAAAGTACTGTAGGTAAACAGGACCTGCAGAAATATACACCAGCCTTTTATGAAAGATGAGTTTTCTATTTACTCTGAAAAAAATATTATTCAACTATAAATGTTCTTCCTGAAAACAGAACTAACACTACACAATAAAAACTGAAAATTAGACTGAGAAGAAGGGGACTGCAACTACTTTAGAGGCCAAATTACAATCATCTTGATCACATAATCACAGAATGGGTAAGGCTGAAAGGGACCACGGTGGATCATCTGGTTCAACCTCTCTGCTCAAGCAGGTCCATCCTAAAGCACAAGGCACAGTGCAGACAGTTCCTGAGTATCTCCAGTGAAGGTGACTCCACAACCTCTCAGGGCAACTTGCTCCAGTGGCCAATCATCTACACAGTTCTTCCTCATGTACCAGCAGAACTTCCTGTGCATGAACATCTCCCCATTGTCTCTTGTCCTTGGTGTGCTTGGCACCACCAAAAAGAGCCTTGATCCATCCTCTTAACACCCTCTCTTCAGACAGTTATACACTTTTATGAGGTCTCCTCTCACTTGTCCCTTCTTGACGTTGAACAGGCCCAACTCTCCCAGCCACTCTTCGTAAGAGAGATGTGTCAGTCCTTTAATCATCTTCATAGCCTTCCACCAGACCTGCTCCAGGAGCTTCAGGTTTAGCTTCAAAGCAAGTTCTGTCAACACAGAACTGCCAGAATAAAACACTGTCTGAAAATTTCTTGCCTTCTCTCTGATTCAGTGGAAGTCGTGACCTAAATTCTTCCAAAGGCCAAGCTACCTTTTAGAGAAAACTGAGGTCTAACATGTAAACTATACAAACAATAGTATATATAGGCCTTTATACAATACATAAAGGACATAGCTGGGAGTTGGTCTGTATTCCCATAGAAATGTGACGAGACTTCCTCCAAATATCTACACATATAATTCCAAGATGATGCAAGTTTACTCTCCTCTGGCCAGAAGAAAGACAGATCCAAAGGAAATCCTTTTACTACAGCATCTGCTGAAAAGCAGCCTGCGTTTAATCAGACACTGTTATCATCAATGCCATCTTTAGATGAAGGACAGTTTGCATCTGACGTCACGGCTGGCTTGGTTTTCTTCCTCCTAAAAACTTAGCTCTGCAACTTACCATGTGAAGATACATAACTCTTGCTGCACTGTCTCTGAAACTTCCAATATTTTTTCCTAGTCATTGGCTAGACTCAAATAAATTCTATCTTCTGGAAAGTAACTAAGCGTGACTATTAGATTTCTTGTCTGCAGAAATCGCATTTACTGGTTTCACTTCAACAGAACTACCTTACAGTCAATTGTTCAAAAAGCCGTAAGACTTAAAGAGTCTACATCAATATTAGTATTTTAAGAACAACAACAAAACCTACACTCAGAACTCATAGAAGTTTTTAAGCAAAAGTATTATTTGAATTCCAATATGATACACACTCCTGAAGCACCTGAAGTGTAAGCCTTAGGTCGCTACAAGACAGTCAGGTGTTTCATAAGCAAATACCAACCAAAATGAAGCAGTACCCGAAAGGAAAAAACACTATACGTGACCACATGCTTTTTTCATTCTTCACTTCTGGTTCCCTACATTTATTAATACCACTAGTAGGTACTGAAAGTACATTCGACAGCGGTGCGTTTCCCACTTGACCACTCCCATCAGCAAAGCCGTTCCGAGAAGCAAAGCCCGACATGCAGCGGAGAGCCCACGGCATCCGGGCCTTCAGGAGCGGCCTGGCATCACCGGCCGCGGTGCGCGCCGGGGCTGGGGCGCGGCGAGCGCTCCGCCAGCCCCGGCCCCGCTGCTAGCCCCGGGCACGCTGCCAGCCCCGGGCACGCTGCCAGCCCTGCACGCCGGAGGCAACGCGTGGCACCGGCCAGCGTCCCGGTTGCCCCGAACCCCGCGCCCCGCCACCAGCGCAGCGACGCCTCTGCCCCGGGGTCTGCGCGCGGAGACCCGCGCAGCGGCGGCGGTACCCCCCTCCGCGCCCGGGCAGGCCGGTCCCGGCGGTCCCATTCCCCACCGGGGTGCCGGACCGCAGCTCCGCACCGGCGTCGGCGCAGAGCAGCGCCCGCCCGGGGCCTCCCCGCGGCCCCCACGCCGCGCCCGCCCGACCCCCGCCCGCCGCGCACCTGCCTTACGGCCCGCCGGTTCCGCTGCCGCCAAGAGCCGGCGCGGCGCGACACTGCCGTACGGCGAGCGGGCGGGGCCGTGTTCGGCGCGGCCCGCAGGGCTCCGCCGGTGCCCCCGGCCTCCGCTGGCCTCCGCCGGCGCCTGCCCGGGTCTCCGCGCTCCGCCGAGCCGGCGCCGCGCTCAGGCCTACGTCGGCTACAGGCCGCGCCTCGGCCGGGTACTCTGTGCAGACAAACGCGTCTCGCCGAGGTGCCGCGACTGCCGAGCCCCGCGGCCCGCCCCAGTTATGCCCGCCGTGGAATAGGAGTATGCCGTGGGGGCAGCGCCCAGCAGTATTTCACAGAATCTATTGTGTTGATAAAGACGTAATCGGTACCGAGTTCAACCTATGACCGAACACCAGCCACCTTGTAACGTAAACCGTGCCGCCAGGTGACATGTCCAGTCTTGCGTGTCTCCATGGAAGGTGCCTCTTCACTTCCCTGAGCAGTCCATTCCAGTGTCTAAGCACCGTTTCTGCGTAGAATTTTTTCCTATTGTCCAAACTAAACCTCCCCTGGCACAGCTTAAAACTGTATCCTCTTGTCCTGTGGCTGGTTGCCTGGGAGAAGAAGCTGATCCCCACCTGGCTACGCCCTCCTTTCAGGAAGTCGTAGAGAGCAGTAAGATTCCTCCCGAGCCTCCTTTTCTCCAGGCTCAACAACCCCAGCTCCCTCAGCCTCTCCTCTTAAGACTTTGTCCTCCTGTATCAATGCCTCGGCCTTTCCTGGATGTGGGTGTCGGTGGCCTTCAGCCTCAGTGCTCTTTAGCAGCTCATCCGACCCCTGCACAAGTTATTCTTGCCAAACCATGTGTCTACCTCAGTGGGGGTCTCTAGAGCTTTTCCACTTAATCAGTTGTATCATTTTTGAAGCAAGCTCTTTAAATAAGTGGCCTATATCCTCAGTTGTATATGCGTATATATATACACTCTATATATGTGTAATGTGATGCTTTTCAATAAAGGTATTGTCTGCAAGATATTTAGTGGACTAGAAATGTCAGACATTGCATGGAATTAATTTTGCAAAATGCAGATGCCATAACGTAGACTTAATATGTGCCTCAGGAAAAAATTGTTCTCATTTTCCTCAGTATGTATGAATTTTTTTTGGAAGACATATGACATTTGATGTCCACATCTTAAACAATCCTTTGTTTATTCTCTTCTGTGTTATACCAGATTTTTGGCAGCATTTCAATATTCATTACTATGGAAATCTACTGTTCACTGTCTTGTCCATTTGACTGCTATGCTTCTTGCATGTCCAATAAAAAGGTGTAAATAGTATTTCTCCATCTTTTGCATGAAATCCTTCTGGCATAGCCACATGAGAAGTTCTAATTCAAATCTGAGAAAAAAGGTTTCAGTCAAGTAGGCTCAATATTGTAGAATCTGAGAAGCGAGAAACATATCTGATCTTGAGTTTGCAAAACACTCTGGAAATTTACAGGAGTTAATTCACCACTGTACTCCTCATTCATGTGTTTGTTAACCAAGCAATATTGCATTTGGAGTGTTGTTCACCTGGAGAACAATGGGTACTCACAAGACCCAATCCCAGTTTATGGCCACTGAGTACTTCCAGCTGGTATTATTGTCTTGAATTACTGTCTGGTGTTACTGACTTGAATTATTGTCTGCAAATGCATTACAATTTGTGGACTATTGAATTGACTCTTTGTTTCTTTTTAACAACTAAACATTAATGCTAATATATGACCCATGAATTTAAGTTACTTGAAGAGTACTTCAGATTCAGAAAAGAAATAGATTGGTAATTAAAATAACCTTGTATTTACTTTGACAATGAAAAACTTATTAAATCACCATCTTAAAAAAACCTAACAAATTCATTTTCTGTTGAGATTGTAAAATGAACCTGGCAGATGTCCTTGTATCAGTATTAATCTTTGCTGCGAAGAGAGTATCGAGCATTCAAAACTACCTGCTCTCTGCAGATGTCACTGTAACCAACACAGGGAGAAAAATCTTAAATCAATGTTATTATGTGACAATAATGCAGGTTCCTCAGAAAACATTCCAAATCTCTATGGCCCGTGATTACAAAGTAATCATATCATGCATGCTGCAACAGCAATGCTAGCAAAAGTCAGTGCGTTGGAGGTGCTGTTATTCAAATGAGCTGTAATTCTTTACAGCCATCTTGTTCCCATAGATTTTAATACTTCATTTAAAAGTCACCAGGAGGAGGGACTGACCTTGGCTCAATATCAGGTGCCCACTGAAGTCACTCTATCAGTCTCTTTCTTGTCTGGACAGGACAGAGAAAATGTAGCAAAAGGATTGTGGGTTGAGATAAGGACAGGGAGAGATCACTCAGCAATTACTGTCACAGGCAAATCAGACTCACTTGGGGAAAAATTAGTTCAACTTATTACCAGTCAAAATCAGAGTAGGATAATGAGCTATAAAACCAAATCCTAAAACACCTTCCCCTCATTGCTACCTTCTTTCTGTGCTGAACTTTATTCCCTCCTCCTGCCAGTTGTGTAGGGGAGCAGGGAATGTGGGCTGCAGCCAGTTCATCACACATTGTCTCTGCTGCTCCTTCCTTCTCTGGGGCTGGATTCCTTACACACATCATCTGCTCCATCATGAGATCCCTCCCACATGAGACAGAGCTCCATAAATTTTCCAAGGTGAGACCTTCCAGGTCTGTAGTTCTTCATTAAATACTCCAGCATGTGTGCCTTCTACATTGCTTTGGTGTGGGACCCTCAATGAGACCACAAGTCCTTCCAGCAAATCTGGTCCAGTTTGGCTTCCCACAGGGTCACAGGCTCCTTTGGACATCCAGCTGCTCTGGTGTGGGTTCCTCCTTGTGCTGCTCCACTGGGGACCTTTTTGGGTTGCAGGGGGATAGCTGGTCTCACCACAGTCTGCACCATGGGCTGCCAGGCAATCTCAGCTCCAGTGCATGGAGCACTTCCTCTCCCTCCTTCTTCACTGATGTTGGCATCTTCAGAGCTTTTTCCCTCATGGTCTCAGTCCTCTCTCCAGCTGCAGTTGCTTTTGCTCAGGTTTTTTCTGTCTTCTTAAATCTGTTATCACAGAGGTGCTACCATCAACACTGCCAGGCTCAGCCTTGGCCAGTGGTGGGTCTGTCTGGGAGGTGGCTGGCACAGGATCTGTCAGACATAGGGGAAGCTTCTGGCAGCTTCTCACAGAACCTAACCCTGTATTCCCCCCCTCATTACTAAACTTGGGCCACACAATACAGTTGCACAGACATTGGGAGTGGTCTGTAAGTTCTTAAACCTGAATACACAGTGTATTATAAGATATTGCTGAGAAAGATATGAATAAGAAAATAGGCATCTACTGCTGCATAAAAATTCATAATTCAAAATTGTTCCTTGAGACCTGAGCCTTTTATAATGTCATGCAGGCTACATGAAGGGGCTGTATCATCTCCATTATTACTGGTTCTTATGCATTGCTCTCTGACTTCAATCTACTTCTGTTATCTTCTACTGGATATGAATGTACCTAGATTTAACCTCAAGCTGCTTTTCTTTAGCACAGTGCGTTTTCAAAGCAGTCTTAAATTTTGTCCGTGGTTTTTCAAATTAATTAAGCAGTCTGATATTTCTTTGCTGGTGAATATCTATGTAGCTAGAATGGAAAACATGTTTCTTGTTAATCTTCATTTATTATTTCTTAAGTGTATTTATAAGTTCAACAGGATTGTTTGCTTCACAGTATGGATAAAGGGTGTAGAAACACATATATTATCATAATTTGACAGAATTATTGAGTAGTAGTAGACAAATCTTCTTTGTTTTCCTTTTTTCTTTATTTCAGTTGATGAGCCTAAGTTTAAACAGTTACAAGTTTCCTAGTAATCCCCACCACTACAATTTTAATTAATGCTTATAGAATTAATCATGAATGGCTTTAAATATATAGCAGTTAATTATAATTTTAATTAATTATAATTTTGCTCTTTTTTCTTTCAGAAAAGGAAAAAAGCACCTTTCATTTGAGAAAAGTGATTTATTTTCTTTTTTAAATAAATACATCATAACCTAATAGAAAATTTATGCTGTTATATCCAGCGAGAAGCATGTACTTAGAAAACATCATAGGTATTTTAAAAACTATTTCCCAATATTGATTTAGACAATAATTTTGGGAGTCTTCTTTAGCCATCATGCTTCTGTACCTCGCTCATACGTCGAATCTGATTGATGCTTGCACAATTTCAAGACAGATGCTCTATGTGTCATGTTTTGTGAATTTGCATTGACATATTTGCCAAGTATTTATCAGAGAAAAATGAAAAACTAATGTAAACCAAATAAAAATGTCTATTCATTTGGAACATGAAACAAGTAACATTTCTTTTCTGAAAATCACCATATGCAGCAGTTAGACTAGATTAGACTAGAATAGTTTCAATTGGAAAGGAACTATGATGATCATCCAGTCCAGCTGTCTGAACAATTCAGGGCTGGCCAAATTAAGTCATGTTGTTAAGGGCATTGTCCAAATGCCTCTTAAACCCTGACAGGATTGGGACATTGACCACCTCTCTAGGGAGCCTGTTCCAGTGTTTGACCACCCTCATGGGAAAGAAATGCTTCCTAATGTCCAGTCTAAAACTCCCCCGGCACATCTTTGAACTCTTTCTACACATCCTGTCACTGAATCCCAGGGAAAAGATCTCAGCACTTTCTTCTCCACTTCCCCTCCTCAGTAAGCTAAAGTAGGGAGCAATGAGGTCACCCCTCAGCCTCTGTCTCCAATACAGGCAAACCTCAGCTACTCCTCACAGGATATGACTTCCAGCCCTTGCTCCAGCTTTGTTGCCAGCCTCTGGGTACATTCAAGAACATTCATATTGTTCTTAAATTATGAGGCCCAGAACTGCACACAGCACACCAGGTGAGGCTGCACCAATGCTGAATACAGTGGAACACTCACCTTTTCTGACTCGCTGTGCTGTGTTTGGTGCATCCCAGGATGTGGCTTGCTGTCTTGGGTGCCAGGACACACAGCTGCCTCATACTGGATCTGCTGCCAGCCTGCACCTCCAGGCCCTCTTCAGGGCTCCCCATCCATTCTGCTCCCAATTTACACTTATGCAAATGGGTAGAGTAAAACTTTGAAGACAATTACAACTGATGTTTGTGGCAGACATATTATTGCCAGATTTTAGTCATTATGAGAGATATTAACAGGTTTAAGAACTTGTAACTTTACCTAAATGTTGATATGACACTATCTTACCAGAGAGCTGATACATTGGATAACATTTTTAGTAAAGAGTCATGAAGTATAGAACTATTTAAAATAGTAAAACCCAGAGAGAAGGCTACAACTGAATTCCATGTTTCATCATTTCTTAATTTATTTTAAAAATTATTTATAAATGAGAAAAAACTACATGGGTGTCATGAATGGGACCTCCTCAGAAATACAAATCAAAAATATAGACAGTGTCTTATTTCTTGCTTCTTTTTCACTTCTTCATTACTGATTTTAAAAGAATACACATTAAATAATTCTTTTACATGGAAAATTTCAATGTGGTGCTGAAGCAAATTGAGCCGAAAAGTTAAATCAGCATGGTCAACAGGCTTCATACCCATTCAGGCTGATATTAAGTGCTAATACTGTAGAATCACATTTGGAACCTGGTGGGTGAACCTTACCTGTTTCTCTGTGCCCTGGGAGGATATAGAAAAAGTAGTAGAACTGGTTCTCCCTCTCAGCTGTATTTCTGCAATGATTCATGCTACTTGTGTTTCCTTTAATAAAGTGTTAAAGAAGAGTTGCTGTAGTGTAAGTGCACAGCAGCTGTGGTAATTGGGTAATTGGGTAATTGGGAGTGGGGGTGTGGCTGAGCCTCGTCCCTAATGGGCTACAGCTGTGAGAAGCAGGTGAGCAGCATTGAAGCTAATGAGACCCAGGGTGCCCAGGTGCACTGACCAATCACCAAAGGGACCAGAAGGCACACAGGTGCAATGCATGAACACTCAGGGGTATAAAAGGCTGGGCTAAAGCACAAAAAGGGCAGCTGCTTGAAGCCTTCTGAAGTGGTATGGTGTTACTCTGTATGGGTTGTAGCCATCTGAAATTGTGTGAGGGTACTCTGTGTATTGTGGTTATCTCAACTGTGACACTGAAGGAGGCAGTTTGTTGATGAGAGTATCAATATCTTATCTCTATGTGCTGGATAATGCTAAAGAAAGGCAAATGTAAGTGATTATTCACGTGGTTTGAGGGAAAATACCAGAAAAAGCAATATCATTATGTGCCTGTTGCACCTCTCTAGGCCTCTCTCCTATTCTTTCTTGTGTCAGTGAAAGTTTGCACTTTCAAGCCAAGAATGATGAAGTTTATTCTTCTATATTACTTATCTTGAAATATTAAGTACTCTATGTTTCCAATGTGCTAAGTTCCTTAAAAGCAAGGTGGTTGTGTTGTAAGTTATGCAGTCTGATGGTGATATTTACTTAGACCAGACCAAATTCATCTAGAACCACCCCAGAATACTACATCTTTGAGGAAGTAAGAAAAGGTTTCTCTTCTAGCCAGAAACTGACTGAAATATCCCTTTCTCATTGTAACTGGTAACTGATCCTCTTAAGGCAAGTCCTGAGTGATCAAATCTGGAGAAAGACAACAGTATTTTTGCCAGATTCTGAAAGTGGGACATAATCAGAATTTCTCCTGTCAGCTACAGTTGCAAATGCTATCTCAACTCTGTTTTCTGCTTACCTCTTCAAAGTACCGCAGCCTCACAGCAGGATATCCCTGTGAGTTCTGCTGAAAGTGGAGCATCTTTTGCAATGCCAGGTGCTAGGCTGTTGTCTGTTATGCTGCTATGTGTTTGCCATTCTGGCTCGTATCACTGAGCATAGTGCCCTGAAAAAGACGTTGATTAAAGGGTTTGTTTCAGAAATGAATATGTGAGAGGGATTGGTAGCTGTTAGAAAGTGGCAAGGATCTGCTGTAGTTTGATGGTTTGCTCTCTACACAAACTGCTGACTTGTGTGTGTTTGTGTAACTAGACAGAGGGGAAAAAACCTCCAGATTTTATACAGATTTTTTTTTCTTTCAGATATCCAGACTATTGTAGTGTCTCTTTTTAATATATACTAGGAGGTTTCTCAGAGGCTGAAGTATCAAAAGAAATGCAGAATGTTATTGAAAGTTCTGCTGACACAAGATGGGGTAGTGCTGTAGGGATTCATGTCACATACAGTGTAGGGTATGAGGAGATCATTCCTACCAGCAGCAAAGCAGAAGCACCAGAGACATGATAATTTCTAGTAAGGACATTTTAAGTCCTGCTTAGTCACTAACTTGGAGAATGACTTCAGGCAAATAACTTCAAAAGACACTAAAAAAAAATAGAGAATGTTTCAACATATCAAATCAGACACAGATGTCAACATTGCCCTGTTTGGAAATGGATTTTTCAATGAAAAGGAAAAACAGTGAAGTTGAGAGACAGAAAACTGCTGCCTGAGGACACTAAACAACAGAGCTGTCCTAGTACAAGATGAGTAATATCTCGTGCTTTGTAAATTGTTGAAGCTGGTGTTTTCACTTCTGACAAAGGATGGTTGGCAGAAGGAAATCAATAAATAGAATTTTGAATAGTAAGTCTTTTGTTATGGACACCAGATTTTTTCATGTATTTTTCTGGTGAATTCTATTAGCCAAAAGACTTTTCAAAGTACTTCTATTAAAAAAGATGTTGAGATGTTCCTGCTGAGGTTTTTTCTTTGTTCCTCATAAAGGATATATAAGAATTGTCCAAGTGTCCTTTAATACAGATAAAAAGCACGATTTTTGATGCGATCATCGTGTCCCTTCTCCCTTTCGAAGACTCTTCAGGGAACCAATTACTTCTATTAGAGAGGACAATTGGTGTGAACTGAACATTGAGACCCTTTGACAGAATGCTCTTGTTTAAAATATTGCCAGTTAGCGTGACAGAAGGATGTGATGGGGTTTTTTGTCACATGCTCATGTTTCTGTTAGATTATTTGGTAAAAAGCTGATCTGCGCACACAGAAGGGAGCATAGAGACACAGAAGCTGGCAAAGGTACTGGACTGGCATTATGGACTTGGAAGTTATCTTGCCCAGACTCTTCCCAGGGCATTCCAGGTAAGTGTCAGCTATGTGCCAGGGTGACACCCATCAAGATGAGTCTCAGAACACCTTGCAGATGGAGGCAGTCACTGCATAAGGGTATGGGATACCTTATGGGGTGCACAGGAAGAAACATTTTGTTATTGCAGGAAACTTATAATGGGACATTTGAGGAAGGAAAGAAGACAGTGAAGGAAATTAATCTAGGTGATTTAGGGAGGAGCAATAACAGAGAAATAGAAGAGTAAGGTGATTGAAGGGGCTACTTGCAGGTAAACAAGATAGATACACTTGTCTGGCCATGCCCTATCTGCTCAGTCTGTTCTATATTCTTACCAAATCCATTTTCTAACCCTTTTGCTGGGTTCCTAGGTGTTGTGTCTGTGCTGCCTGTGAATGTGTAAAACAGATAGTGAAGACCAAGCTGGACTAGCCAGCACATAGATGCAATGCCCAGGGAGCCATTTGTGCCTCTCATTGTGAGTCCAAGGAAGAGTTAAAAACTGAGGACCAGGAGAGTCCCAACCACGTGTGTGTATGTGTGAGTACAGGGCTCTGCATCAGCAGCTGAAGTGGGGTTGGGGCATCAGGTGCCAGCAACTGGGGAGACTGGGACTTTAGAGCAGCTACTAGGTGCAATTCCTTAACTATAATCTTGTATTACTCACAAGTAAACTACACATTTTTACAAAAATGCATTCCTTGAATGATGTATAAGATTTTTGAAGTAATTTGCATTGTAATGTAAGATATGGTAGTGTAATAGGTAGTGTACTTTTTTTACTTTGAAGATCATCACTTTCCTTTATAAGTGCCAGATCATCAGGTGATCAGCAAGATGTCCCATTTTTTTTCTGGCAGAATAGAACAAAAGCCTATTGAGTATTTTGAGTTCTATTCTTTTTTAATGAAGCAGGTAGCTACAGAAGAGCTCAGGTACCTCAGAAAGGCAAGCAGTCACCACTGATGACAGTGTTGAAACCAGAAGACAGAGACTCCACCAGGCATTAGGGAGGTGTTTGTAAGGAATAATGTACATTGAAATTAGTTACCTGACACTCACATGGATCTATGCACTTTAGGAACCTTCAATTATCTTTAAGTGAGGCAGAAGAAAAAAGCCAACATAATCTTCTTAGAGTCATTCTAGTAGAGTCATTCCAGTCTATCTGAAAAGGCAGAAGATACCAGACAGAACCACTGTTTGCATAACTAGCATGAAAGAGAAGGTTTCAGTTTGTCAAACATTTATCCTGAGATGGCTGGATAATGAATACTACAGCTTCTCACAGAAAAATAGTGGTGATAATCTCCTCCTCTGGAGATTAGCTGGAGCAACTATGAAGCTGTTAACACAAAAATAAGAGAGAAAACCTTAGAAGAATGTAAATGTGGTATAAACACAAACTCAGGATGTTGTGATCAAGGTCAACAGATGTGGAAAGAATATAGATTTCATTTGCTATATGGTGCTGCTAGAAGACAGGCAGGAGGAATTGAAAATTCTCACTGATTAGAAGAAATTTGATATAACTAGTATTGCTAAAAGCTGATGAGTTGATTTGCATGATTAGAACATTAAAATCAGTGGCTATTACCTACTTAAGGAGAATAAAATAGTCAAAAGAGGTAACAGAGTACACTGAAGAAACTTTGTGACTAGCACAGACCAGAAGAGTGAAGAAAAATTAGTAATTGTCAGTTAATACTGTAATCTTTAGAGACATATTTGAGGTTTCATATAGGTCTTGAAATAGCCTCCTTTAGCCTCTTTTAAGCATGATAGATGACTGCTCTCTAACATGAATAATTGTGCTCCCAGTTATTTTACTATTTTGGTCACCATTATAGCAGGTAAAGATGCTTTAGTGACCTGAGCTGAATCAAGACTAGTTGTTAGGTTTATATGCAGTCTGGCAAACAAATGACCTAGAAGTTGGGCTTGATAATCCTTGTGGGCCCTTTTCAATTCAGGACGAACTGTGATTCTATGAGTGTTTTCCATTAATCAGAAAGGACTGATGAAAATTTACTGGAGGACCAAAATTATTTCATCCCACAGAGTAGGCAAGCCCCCTCTGCCTCACCAGTAAAGTGAAATTTAGACATAAATCACAATATGCAGCATATGAAATACTAAAGAGATACCAAGAACTGCCTGGTAGAATTATTGTAAGAGAGAAACTGAAGGAAAGTAACAACATTGGGAAAAGATCCATGACAGCTGTGCTAACATTAATGGAGTGGGTTTTTTAAGGGTATGGATAACCAGTCAAGGAGTATGAATACAATGCATGGCTCACTGGTGATTGTCACTGAAGATGTCTGTCCTGCATTCTGCAGGAAGTGCAATAAAGGGCTTATTTCACGGGAAGGCCATAAAGTTTTTCCATTAGTAACTAAGAAGATGATAAACACATGTTGTGAAGAAAATTCTGAATATAAGCTCTTTGGATGGAATTTCAGAAGATATGATTGAAGGAATGTTTGACCAGCTGATGCGCACTCTTAAGAAATCTTGGAATAGTCAATACATTCTAGATGACTAAACAAGTGGATATTTTGTGACATAACTAAATAAGAGACTTTATTCTTGAAAGAAAAATAATGAGGCGCTTTAATAGTCAATTATTACAAAATTAAGGAATGTATATCACTATGGATTTATTGAATCTAAGTCACGTCAAATAAACCTGATTTACTTCATTAAGATTACAGATTTGGTTGCTAAAAGGAGCTGCTTGTAACATACTTTTATTTTTATAAATTATTTGACTTTGTCTTGCATCCTATCTTGATTACAAAATCAGTACTACACAACTATGCATTTAATGAACTTGTGAAATGGCTAATAAATAACCTATGAACAAGTAGTTATCAGAAGAAAATCAACCCTGTGTTCTGCAAGGGTTGAGAGTGGGTCTGACACTACTGGATGTTTCATCACTTATTTGAAACTGAAAATTTGTCAGTGTTAAATAAAGAGAGCTTAGAATTATCCTGTATGACTTAAATTTCTTGGTAAGTTGCATTCCATCAAACAAAAGATATTTAAATGCAACCAGCCATGAAAGCTATAAATATGCAAGACACTTATAGTTCAAATTACAGACAGTTAAAACAAAATATCTACAAATTTTCAAGTATCTACCCCATTCTGTGATGTTATGCTCAACCTTCTGCTGCGCTTCTCGGTCTTAGAGCTTCACAAGTCTCTCACTGGGAGAAGGATGATGATGAAGTCTTCTGCATCACTCTAGAATCCACTTGGCATTGTTTTTTGTTTGCTAAAGCAGTCACCACGTTGCTCTTTCTCCATTGGTCCTCAAGACAGTTTTAGATCCAAATTCACTATATTTGATGTAATTTCTATGTCTTAGATACTTTTTCTTTGCTCTCACACCTGAAACTGGTTTTGCCCAGCTTTGAATGTTACATTACTTTAAAAATCAGTAATTGATGACCATTGCTACTGATGTCTTTTCAGGCTTACCTAGAAACAGAGGCCGGACAAAATGAAGAGAATAAAAAGTAGTTATATTTACTGAAGAGCTTCAGATACATTTATGATGGACAAAGCCCCCCAGAGGCTCTACCCAAAATGAACAACTGGTCATGGGTTTTCACACTTTTATAAGTTTGGTCCATTTGCATATTGGGGATTAATCTTCCACTGACAACTTCAGGTAATGAAATCATTTTACCCCAAGTTTGCTACCCCTGAACTCACTTTTGTTTATTTCTCTCAGAGCCTGAGACAGTGAGGTGTCCTTGATTCCCAGGCTTAGAGAGGAATTGTTTTGTCTGATCAAAATGTAAAGGCAGTAGCTAGCACTGTGTGTGGAGCATAGAGTAATACACTAAAGAATTGCAGGATTGCAAATACATGAAAAACATAAAAGCTAAAATCTTAAAACGACATTCCCTATTGCAAGTGGCCTCTGCTGTCTCCTGTGCCTGTCATTTTAAGGTTTCCACTATCATTAACTGTCCATTCTCCTCTACACAGCATTTCACACTAGGGTCATGGATAAGGTATTAATTACATAAGCATAAAGTGCTCTTACAATGTATTAGTTTCGAAATGCATCAAACAATAGAAGCCATTTGTATGATTGTATGAATCTCAGTAGAAATTTTAAAAAAACATACTCTCTAGGACTGCTGTGGTCATTGGGCAATTTCTGTTATCTGGTGAAACCAACCTCCAGGCAGGCCAGGATTTGCCTACACAAAGCTTGACCTGTCCTGGTGCCTGTGTTGTTAACCCTAAGCCTGTGGTCTGGTGTAAGCAAGGTTACAAAACCTTTCTAGGCTACAATATTGTGCTAGAAATTACAAGGGAAAGCTACTTACAAGTCAATGTTAAGGTTGATAAGACTTGGGGTTATTCAGCCCAGAGAGGACTCAGGGGAGAACCCTACAGCAGCCTTACAGTACCCAAAGGGAGCTTACAAGGGAGCTTTACTGAAGGGGGGTGAGACACTGGAACAGGCTGCCCTGAGAAGTTGCCCAGATGATGCCCCATCCCTGGAAGTGCTCAAGGTCAGATTGGGTTGGGCTTAGGGTTCAGGTTAGGTTGGACGGGGCTTGGAGCAACCTGGTTAAGAAAGTGTCCCTGTCCATGACAGGGAAAATGGAACTAGATGATCTGTAAGGTCCTTCCAACCTGAACCATTCTATGATGATTGTATATTAGGTTCTGTTTGACTGACTCTAATAGTGGTGATTTTAAAGTAATTTAACAGAGATGATTTCTTCTTGATAGATTGAGATATTGTTGCCTTTTGTCTCAGAATGCTTTCTTCTGCTAAAAGCAAGCAAGCAAATAAAATTACTTTTTGAATGCACTGTCTAATATTTCCATGGCAACATTAAAAACTCTCAGTTTAGTACTGTGAAAACAGAAAAAACCACAATATTGTTACCTAATGACTTGGTTCAAGTTAGTATACCATAATTTTAAATCATCTAAAGAGAAATTTACCGTGAAACATCTTCAAGTCAGTTGTTAGTAGTTACATGGGTGCTGCTGAAACAGATAAGTTCCAAACACCAACTTCTTTTGACTCTTTTAGTAGTGTGTTCTCTGGTTTGTGTCTGTGTTTGCCCATTACTTCTCTAGTTCTTTGGGGGGTTGTAGCCACAGCTGTCACAGTTTTTATTCTGCATTATTTTGGCACATGACAAATAGTTAAATACTTTCAGGCTGTAGTGGTGGAAAAACAGTATCTGAGAATGCTCCTTAATTCTGGATGCCACTTTCTCTTCTGGTGTCAGTTGAAAGAACTTGATTTATTTCAAGAATCGCTGTGTGAAAAGGCAGTATGTCTGTAACTGAATTGTATACCCTGATACATTCTCTTCTAAAAGGTGATTTAATACTGGCATCTTTTGTAGGACCAGGGATACCTGCTTCTCCCTAAACAGTAACAAACCAAGCTGTCAGCAGCAATTCTAGGACTGGAATGATCACTAAGGACTATACTTAAATAGTATCCAACAGTGTAAAACTAATGTGCTAGTTTTGGCTGGGGTAGTGTTAATTCTCTTCATAGTAGCTGATTGGGCAAATATGCTTTGGATTGGTGCTGGAAACAGTCCTGATAACACAGGGATGTTCTAGTTACAGCTGAGCAGCTCTTGCACAGCATCGAGGCTTTTCCTGCCTCTCACCCCACCCCACCAGTGAGGAGGGCTGGGGTGCACAAGAAGCTGTCAGGGGACACAGCTGGACAGCTGACCACAAATGACTGCAAGGATATTCCGTGCCATATGGCATCATGCTAGCTTTAAGCTGGGCAAAGAGGGAAGGAGCAGACATTGAGGGTGATGGTGTTTGTCTTCCCGAGTCACTATTACACATGATGGAGCACTGACTCCCAGGAATGACTGAGCACCTGCCTACCCATGGGAAGCGGCAAATTAATTCCTTCTTTTGCTTTGCTTGTGTATGCGGATTTTGCTTTACCTGTTAATCCATCTTTATCCCAACCCGTGAGTTTTCTCACTTTTAATCTTCCAGTTTTCTCCTGGATTCTGCTGGAGGGCAGTGAGCAAGTTGCTGCATGGTACTTAGGTGTTGGCTGGGGTTGAAGCATGACAACTAGCCAAATTAAAAAAAACAACAACAAACAAAACAACAAAATTGAACAAAACCCCCCTAAACAAACAAAACAAATATCAAAAAGCAACATGCCTCCAAAGATTTTATTAAAATATATATTGAGAAGTTAAGGAAAACAATGAAAAAACCAACATAGATTTAGCATTCTTCTGTTCATCCATCTGTCTTGAAAGAAGAAATGTTCTTTTGGTTTTATTATGCATTCAGATTCTATGCACCTAAATTTTTACAGCTTGCTTTATTCATCACAGAACAAGAAAAAAAAAAAGCCTAAGAAGCCAATTTTCATGCAGGTGTTTTTTCTGAAGAGTAAGGTCATTAAGCTGAGATGACATCCCTATCATTCTTTAAATGTCTCTGAATATTCTGTTTGGAGTTTTTAATTGTTTTATTTATCTCAAATTCTTGACATATAATAAATCAAGTCATGGTAATTTTTTCTTGTCATTCAGAAACATTTTCTTCAGTATATGTATAAAATGCTTATCTGTGGTTACCTTTTGTTCTCTCTTTTTTACTGTTGGTGAATATCTTCTTTTTTTACAACTCACGTTCTAGTTCATTGGTAATATTAATCAGAACTATCCAGGGACAAAGTTCTCTTTACCTGTTGCCATAGTCATGGGGACTAAATGGTTGCATGCATTTTCACATTCAGTAGCAGCACTGTCATCATCAGAATCCCAGATCTTCATCATGAGACTTCTTGGTTTAACAGATAGAAGTGTTCATTATCCTTGCTTTGTTTCTGTCATAGTGTTCCACCTCATTTGCCTGAGCTGTTGGCATTAACTTTTGCTCGTGGCAAAACTCAGTGTAGCAATATCTATGAAAAAGATTGTTTGACATCTTAGTAACAAAACACCTTCCTGTAGGCTGGTACTTGTCAGTCAGAAGGACTGGAAGCACTGCCATACTGTGTATTCACATATGCTTGCTGCTGACTCCACACAGTGAATTGTGAAACCCAGCATAACTTAGAAATCAACAGGTTCTGACTTTTGCTGTCACTGGTGCAGTAGATCAGTTTAACTAATGTAATTGACTTTAACCAAATGACCATCTACAGCCACTGAGGAATAGAAGTGCAAATTTAGCACTATTGATTTTTGCCAGGTCACATCAGTGACTATTTGGATCAGCTTTTTCAGCTTTCCAAATACAAACTGTGCTATTTGATTTGCTTCATTATAAATGTAACAAGCACTCCTGAGGTGATCAGCTAATCAGTGTGGGTTTTTATGCTCATCAGGTCATAAAACTCATTAATGGATACATTTAGCTTCCTACTGCTGTTGACAGGATTAACTGTTTCTTTTTGGTGCCTTATTTAGCCAAACACTAAAAAGAGAAGTTTCTGCAGATCAGATAGAAAAATAAATAAGTTGCTTCGTATTTAAGAAGAGGGCTGTAGATAATTAACTCACTCCTGAGTTCCATAAGATAAATTCAAATTTCTGTTGTTAAAAAAAAAGTGTTTTCATTATTGTAAATAGCCTTTTCTTTTTAATTCTGTAAAACAAATAGGGTCATTTTATACAGTTTCTAGTACTGCACTGCAGTTTGTCCTTCAGACACTGGAGCACCTACTCATTTGCTGTTTCTCAGCCTTAGGCACATGTGAAGACCTGACAGTATTACTGAGAAGCCTGGCAAAATGACAAAGATTTGGTAACAAATGAAGGTACTGATACCCTGAGTATATCTGGTGCCCTCAAAGGGTAAAATTCTCCCTCTCCTGTTCTCATCTCAGGAGCCCAAGCAGCCCATGTGCAACTGCCCCTTTTAAATTTCCACTTAAATTAAGTCATTACATTCTAATGGGGATGGATCTTTTCTAATGCTTGAAAAAAAAGGAGGGCACTGAACTCACCCTTTGTGGCAGGAATATAAAAAGCACAAAGCAAGGCATTGCAGAATTATGCTTCCAAGCTTTCAGACCCTCCCATCTGAATATTTGAAACAAATGAACAGTACTGTGTGCATGTAGAAAAGCTGGTTTTCCTTTCTGATTTAGGAAAAGTTTATTGGAATAATGGAGGCACTTTTCAGAACAATAAATACACTTGTTTACTCGATGTGTGAACAAGCCAATGGAAAAAGAAAAGGCAGGGGGGAAAGGATTCAGTTATCAAAGCTACACTATGTTTCATGATTAAAAGAGCATAATATTTTTTTGGTTTTATTGTTGTTTTCACAGAAATAAAAGCCCATGAAATGGAGTTCAAAAGTGTAACAGCTGCTGGGCAATTAATATTGGCTGTGCCTATACTATCTTTTTTAGGCTTACTAGGTATCCCATTTTTTTTTAATCCACTGAAATAATATCTCCTGGCAAATTTGCTTGGTCTGCATCACTCCTGCCTACTTTGTCTTCTCAGCATCTACACTTCCATCCTGGGCTCTGCCTTCAGAAGTGGCCTCATGCTGTGAGTTGGGCTGTAGCCCCTCAAGCTTGTACTTTAGAATGTCTCTTACAGCAGCGAGGGCTCCTGGTACCTGATGTAGCTCTGGATGCTTTCGTGGCCCAGGGCTTGCCTGGGGCTTATATGCTTTTCTGCAATTGAACTGGACTTACCAAGAACACAGGTGATCAGAGACTGTTAAGCATAGAAACTCCCTTACATAGATTTTATAAGACTATACTTTTTCTGCCTGCATTGGGATTCCTTTTTGTTTGGATACAGGGACATAGCACCTTCCACAGTTTAGTCCTGTAGCCTAACTGGGTTAAGATTTTAAAGACCATCTGAGCAAACTGCATTGCAGCATTTTAGTTTTCTTTATTAGATCACTTGTGTCAGGTTTTATGCCTCATCCATGTTACAAATAAATTCCCCATGGATTTTTGTGTACATTCTTCCCTCAAACTTTTATTTATATATCTTCTTCCATGTTTTTTTAGCTATGATGTCTGACTCTCCTTTTAGTTTTTGGAGGATTTCAAATGCAGATGTTTATAAAAGATTATGGAAAACTTGGGGGCAAGATGGCATTTCTACCTCCAATTTTGTTATTCATGTCTGAACCTGAAAACCAACAGCAGCACAATTTTCTGATGTTGCCAGAGGAATCACAATTATTTCAAATTACCTAGAGGTGACAATATCAATTGTCCTACCTTTTTCCAAACTACAAATGCAAATGTCTTATAGAACTTCTGCAATGCAAAAAGCCATTGTAGATATGGGCTTAGAGAAATCCCTAGGAACCATAGCAAGCCAGACAGATACTCCTCAGCAAAAATCTGGTGTTCTTAGGTGCTCTAAACAGCATTCTGCTGATTCTAAAGGAACTTCTATATGTAAACTAAAATCTGTATATTCATGTAGCTAATATGAAAATAATAGCTTAAATTGACTGCTATGCAACTTAGGAATAAAATCACTTGAAATAATTTTCAATTTCCGTTGAACATGTAGTATTCAAATATATGTTTTTATTATAACATTATTTGTGTGCAGAGTCTTTTAACTTCAGAGAGGTTTTATGTAAAGGAAAATGTTTAAAATTATTTCAAACTTTTCTGTAAAGGGCTTTCCAGCAATCTGTTCCCAGCCTTGCAGATTTCAATTACAATTGAAGCTTAAATGTAAGAATTTTTTACAGAACAACTTGTTGTTCCCTGTTCCTCCTCTACTGTCTATTGATTTTCATTTCATCCCACATCTTCAGAAAGTTTCCTTTTCTCAGATGCATGAAATGCAAAATCAGATGTCTGAACAGAAGTTTTCTATGAGAAAGAAGGAAAAGCACAGAAAAATGACCTTTTTAATATTTTGTTTTCTTCAGATTGTTCTGTTTGCCTTATAAATGAAAATAGCAATCAATCTTAGTTTAAATTTTGATTCCCATGGTCAGAGTGATATATTATTATCCTCATGTCATTTAGTCTTTGCTGTCATGATCCCAGCTCACAGGTCTTGACCCAAAAAAAAATCCAAAATTTTTAGAAATGCCTAGAACTAATTTTCTCTCCCTAATAATATCTCAATTTCAAGCACAAGTGTCTCCTGTCTCAAGAGAAGACTAGAGGTGAGACTGGAGATCCATGGCTTTGCATGTCACTGGAATGTGAAGACTTTGCTTTTCCAATAGGATAAAATGAGTAAGATGCAAGATAAGAAGAATGTATTTAGATTATAGCTGCTTGCAAATGTAAAACTAAACTGCATCCTGGCACTATTTACTAAGGGAGTAGAATATTTATATTTCGTAAAAGTATTTTAGTCAGGGAGGAATTAATGAGTGAGTGTAAATGACAAAGTGATACACTTCTTTTCATACCTCTTTTTGAACATCTTTGTGCATACACCCACACAGACACACACAGTTTTACAGGTGCTGAAAATATTTTTCGTATTTACTTGTTTTTGGTGAAGACTGAACTGTAAAATTGAGTTTGAAGTGAAGGATTCATACAGTTATTTTGAAGGAATATCTATGTATTCCTGCATCTCCCTGGGGTAACAATGAACTTGCTAAAAATTCAGTGATATTGAACATTTCAGAATAACTAAGAATTACTACCTCTGTTTCTGACTTGGAGGAGATCAACTCCCAACGTGGAGAGTGCTGCCCCTGTGGAGTCTTTGGGCTGCAGCATTCCTGATATTTATCCAGAATACTGGCAGGTGACAGGAGACAATGGTTGCTTGTTTCTTTATTAGCTTGCTTATTGAAGATTAGGGGCTGGCAGCAGTTGATGAAGTTGCTAGTGTTTGCTAAAGATTTATTTGGTCCTAGACAGATTCCTGCATGTTTTAGGATGAGTAATCAATTTTCTGTCAAAAGAGGTGTTGGTCATCTGCCTAGAGAGAGGCTCAACTCCTCATTCTTGTATTACCCTGAAGATGATTTGGAGTCATAAGGGGTGCTCTTGGCAATTTCTGTGACTGTCAGTTTGAATGAGCTGGATATTTGCCAAGGTGGTACAGTTTCTCAAACCACACCCAGATTTAGATTTTTAAATGAGCATTCATATATCTATACTATACTATATTTCAATTTTTCAATCTCAGGATGAGATTTAATAGTCATATTAATATAATAAAATAATACAGATAGTACTTCACTGAAATGTTCGTGGTTTCAGCACACATCCCTAAGTGTGATGCAGAATTGATAATTATTGCCAGATAGTATTCTGAGCAAATGTTAATAGGCAAAACAGTTCAAAGAGAATATGCTTACTGAAGATACAGACTATTTTCCAGCAGTATAAACTCTATCATTTAACTGTTATCAATCTCTTCAGCAATGCTATGTGGTAATATCCTGCTTGTGAGGTGATTTAATATTTACTTGAAATTATAAAAATTGCTGGTTAATGTATCTAGTAATTTGTGCATAGAGGGGGCTTGTGTAAACCTCAGGTTTAAAGACACCGAGTTGGCTCTATCCATGACAAGTATACAGAAAAAAACCCGTGTTACCTCAATAGGCAGTTGTAGGATGTCACCTGGTCTGGAATGTCCTTTTGGTCAGTTTGGGTCACCTGTTCCCGTTGTGTCTCCTCCCAACCTCCCAGTCACCCCCAGCCCCCTCCCCAGCATGGCAGTACGAGACGCAGAAAGGGCCTTGGCTCTGTGTAAGCCCTGCTCAACAAAAACAAAAACATCTCTTTATTATCATCCCTGTGTTCAGCACAAATCCAAAAGACAGCCCCATACCTGCCCCTGTGAAAATAATGAACACTGCCCCAGACAAAACTAGCACAAGGTATCACTCAAGATGATTTGTGTTTAAAATCTAGATGGCTAGCAATGACCATGTTCCAGTAAGTCAATGAAGATATATTCAATATCATCAATGAAACTCAGAAAATAATTTGCCCTTGTATAGGGCAGTCACCTAGTGGCTCATCAGCTGAATCATACTCACAATCTATATCTTCTCAATATCTATTAATTGTAATAGGGGCTTAGATGGCTCATGTGCTTTCAGAAAATTTACTGGAGTTTTTAAAATTTTGAACTGAATCTTATCCTTTACATTGAGGACCTGTTATCTTTGCCAGGGTCCTCAAAACAGAAAAATAGAAACTCATACAATTACTCTTGTAGATAATGTGGTTAGCTGTCATATATTTCTTCAAAGGTAATTCTCTTAAATTTACATTTCCTTCTAAGCTTTTGTCTCTTCCTGGAGTGGGACCCCGGATGACCTTGGTTCCTGTTTCCAGAAGTCAGATGGAATGCAGTACTGGTTTACTGCATTCCTCATATAGGGAGAATCTGAGCCTCAAGTTCTACTTTCCACCCTCTGGGAACTCTTGAGTGTTCATACATAGATTGTTTCTTACTGACAAGTTTTAGCAGGACTGACTGGTTACATGCTGGGGACAAACAGCTTCATCCCATATGATTTGAAACAGTGATACTTTCTTTCATGTTACTAGTAAACATTTTGTCAGTATGTGAGTCATCATCTATGGGTTTCAAGTGTTACTTTTCCCCTTTACACTTTGGCCTACATAAACAACCTCTACTAGTTTTCATTTGCATCTTTGCCAGAATAATAACTGGGAAGTGCTACAGCATCAGTCTGGGGGCATTTGAAAAATTTCCAAGTCTTGAGCCACATTTGTTGATACTCTACCATTGAATCTCCAAAATCCACAGGCATCCCTCAGTATTTTCCTCAGTGATACCATCAGCCTTGTCACTTTGTCCTCCAGTCTCTCTGCACTGCAGTGCTGCACTGAGCTGACACGCAGTACAAGTGCTAAGATTTGCAGAGCTGCCTTGATGGGAAGCTCTGAAGTGTAGACTTGTGCTTGAGTAACTGTGTGGCACATGCCTGCAGCAGACACACACCCCAGAGGCAACTCAAACACAAGCTAATGTGGAAGCCAGAGAGGCTCATAACTGTATTTCAAGCCACAGAAGCTTTGCAAATGCAAAAGCAAAATTAAGTCTCTGAACAGAGGTAGAGAGAGATTTTTCTGAGTTTGTACTTCTAATGTTCAAGACCAAGTAGCTGGTATAACAAGTATAAAAGCCATTCCCTGAGTTGCTTTTGGAATTAATCACTGCTGCTTTGGTTCAGATAACATTTACTCATTCAAAATTTACATTGCACCTGTCACTTTTACAGGGAATTCTATTTTAGATTAGAATTTCTTATGTTTAAATTATTTATGTCTTCTGTAATTTTTCCTCTTACTTTTTGGAGGAACCTCTTTCAACAAAAAATATGAATGTAGGGAAAGCTATTCCTCAGAAAATATTTAAATTATCTGTTCACTATGTGAGACAAATGTACTGCCCACTGTTTTATTTATTTGAATGGTATTTAAGTCTAGCTTATTTCAGTCGTGTCATGGCAATAATCTATAACAAAAGGTTTAGCACTATTTCCCTATAAAGATCTTCTCAATCAACAGAACTTTAATTCTTCTCTCTGTAGACTTCTGTTCACACTTAGATTATGACTTCAGTGTCAAACTTCACTGTGGTTTTTTCACTCGCTTCATTCAGGTAATATATAAATCTATTTCACTTCATCAATAGATATAAATCTATTTCACTTCATCTGATCTTGATTTCAGTATATCTGTCTATGCAGGGAGTAGATGTCACAGCTGCTTCTGTCAATATTTTCTTTGTGCAGGTGAAACAATGTGGTTGCTATCCCAGATGAGTTGGTGGCCCTGAAGTGCCAAGGCATTAGATTTGATAGTTGTTGACTAATTGGATAGTCATGTAAATAATTGATGTTCTTTGTTCCATAGCTGAGCCTCTCTTCCAAAAATATTTTTGAAAGCAAAGACTAGAATAGGAACCTGTCAAATTTAAACCATAGCACTATTTGAATAAATAAAGTGATGTTTACATGAAACTCTGAAACATTATGATCAATTTTGTGGACACCATGATTCAGAAAAGCTACTGGCTAACAGAAGAAATATACAGAAGCAAAAGGTAGATAAGAGAAACTGACTCAAGTGAAAACTAACGAGTTGCATATTTGTATTTGAAGTGTCACTTTCAAATTTCCTTGCAGTAAAAAAATAAGGTAATTTTGTATGATCTATTTAGTACTTACATGTGAAACATATCCCCACATTTTAGATCTCTAAAGCACTAAGACAGAAAAAAATATAGTTATAGTCAGATATTTGATTTCCTTTTATTTTTGGTGTGTGCAAGTTAAAGGGCTTTGCCATTGGCTCATTGTTCAGAAAGTTTTACTTCATGGTGAGAAATGTTTTGGGCCTGGTTTACATAATTAACGTTTTGGGAAAAAAGTAATGAACAAAATAGAGAATAAAACATATAGTTTCTTTAGGAACAGAGTGCATATTCTGAGAAAATTCTATAGGAAGGTGGATTGCATGAGTACATCTTTAATATCCAAGACAGATGATGTATACTGAAAGAAGTGCAGCTTTGCTGGATTTAGCCCTGCTTCATTCACTGCATACTGACTGAATAATGTATGACTGTGGTATTAAACCTCTGGGAAGAAAGCATGTTTTCACACCTGAAGGGTTGCATCTGAATGCAAATGTCCCACAGGAAAAAAAATTGATTAACTTTAGCCTTTCAGACTGAAGGAATTAGTTACATAACTTGAAAATATAATATCTTATCTTTAATTTAAGCTGTTTCCTTACAGTTTACTCTAAAGTGTAGATAAGATAGGATGAAAAAAATCTCTTGCAAGAAATTCTCACAAAATCACACAATGTTTAAAATGGGAAAGAAGGTCATCTGGTTCAACGCCCTTCATCAACCAGGGGCACCCAGAACCTGTTTCCCAGGATGACGTTGAGATGGCTTTTGAAAATCTCCAAGGATGGACACTCCTCCTTTCTGGACAACTTGCGCCAGTGCCTGGTCACCCTCACAGTAAAAAAAGTGTTTCCTGAAGTTCAGAGGGAACCTCCCATATCTCATTTGTGCCATTGTCTCTTGTGCGCTACTTTCAGAGTCTCAGCTCCCTTCTTTGCATCTTCCCTTCAGGTATTTATAATGTTCTCCCTGAGTCTTCTCATCTCTAGGCTGAAAAATCCCAGTTCTCAGTCTTTCTGTGCATGAGAGATGCTCTGGTCCCCTCATCATTACTTTGGCCCTTCACTGGGCTTGCTCCAGTAGATCTATAGCTCTTAAATATTTATCTATTTTTATCTGTCTCTGTATCTATCAATTTCTGTCATTTTATTCAGGGTATGTTTCTTCCATGTTGCAGAATGTTGCCATGAACTCTTGCATCAATTGTTTGTTTTACACTCACATAGAGAAAGCAAGCTGTAACTAGAAGATATTGTTCTGGTGCTCCTTTATTGATAGTCCTGCCATGTTTTTTCTGCTCCTCTGTCAACTTCAGTGCTATAGTTTGGTCTGTGTATTGTTATGTTTGAGCACAGGGTTTGCCGACAGATGGGAAGCTGAAACTACCCTTGCATTCTTCTCTCAAATATACCAGTGTGATCATAGACTAATATGGGCTCTGTGGGACTACAGCAGACTTTTTATGTTAGATAGAATTTGGTATAAATTTTAATTAGCTGTATATTTACCTTATACAAGACTCCACAGTATTTTAACTGTAATCTCCTGTATTAAAAAATCCTCACACAGAACATTTAAAGATTATAATATTTATATGTGGGCATATCTTACAAGTGATTTTGACAAATCAAAATCAATCCACCAGTCTATTTCACTAAAATTTTTGCTCTAAAAATACTAATAAATATCTCTACAAATACAAAGATTTATGAATGAAAAGATTTATGACACAAAATTAATAAGAGTAATCTTATAGGAAGGTAATTTGTTGTTTTTAAGGGACAAAGGCAGCATTAGTAAATATTTTTCTAAAATAAAATATAAAAGATTGACTTGTTATAGGATCTGCTTACAGTTTTTGTTAGCAGGCTGTTCTCTGCTTCTGCAATAATTTCCAAAAGTTTTTGCGGCTAGCAAAAGAATTATGAGACTGCTCTCCATTCACCACATAAATGATCATAATTTTGATCAAGAAATGAACATGTGCCACATGATGAAGTTTGTCCTTCCTAGATATCTTTATCAGAGCATGCACACGGCTTCCCCCTCCCTTTCCTCTGTTGAAACCAACTACAGTTTTGGCAGGGAAATGATACACTGTGTTCAGTGAATGCATCCTACACCCTGTGTATTATCTGAAACAGCTCTGTCAGGCCTGCAGTTTATCATCCTTGTGTGGCATGAAGCTGGGAAAACACCAGCTGCAGACTCTCCCCTTATTTTCTTTCCACTCTGCTACGATAGCACATTGTTTCTGTGGCTTTCTCTTGACCTTGGGCCATGATTAAGGCACTGGAAGGTGCCATGCAAGGCACTGGAAAACAATACATGTCTGATCATGGTTCCGAGCTTCTCCCACCCACAGACCCATTCACCAGGCAGACACTCTATGGGTGGAAGAAGAGCTTGCCATAGTACAGCTGGTGTGCCTGGCTACCCTTCAGAAAAAAACCAGGTTTTTGGGTTCTTTCTGTGTGACATACCCTGGGTCAGTAAGGAGCAGCCCAATTTGTGTGATCAGGTGAAGAACCTGCTGTGAAAGCTCCCCAGGACTTTGGACTGAGCAGTGCCTTACAAGCCTGCCTGCATTACCTGCAGGTCCAGGCACACAGTACTGGAGGAATATCCCTCATCTGAGAATCTGGGCAGGACATTGCCTCTAAGTCTGTACTTCTAGTACCACTCAGCATGCCTTCAAATGTTCTACAGCTTCCCTGTCAGACCAAAACATGCAAGCATTCCCATGAATATCTTCCTCTATTGTATTTTGGGTCTGCTAGAACATTTCATATGACCATGGGTGTGATCAGGAAACCCAGGGCACCAGGAATATTTCTCTGCTGCTCTGGGGTGTCGTGACCCCCAGGGGAGCACTGACTTTGACCCTCATTCATGGAGAAAGTTTCCTGGACTTCAGGATAGACTAGAATCCACAAAAGTGTTAAATAGATAATAGAGAGCAGTGTAGGTGTATCACTTGGTGAGAAATTTAGAGTTTGGGATTTTTAGTATGTTGTGGATGGAAGCAAGATGTAGGGCACAAGGTGTCGTCCTGAGTTTCTTCTTCATGCTGCTTCTTCCTTCTTCTCCATGGGTTTGGGTGGCATTTTGTAATTGGGCGGAAAAGTCTGCACTGGGTGTCCTTTGGGGTCAGTTATTGGGTTAAAAGGGAAAATAGTCCAGGTGTCAGTCCTTAGTTTAGTCTTAAAAGACCTTGTAAAAAAAGATTGTTAGCCATTTTGTGCTTTGCTATTGAAAAGCTGCCGAACTCACAGTAGTGAGACTGATTTACTGATAAGAAGTAATAAAAACTCGAGTCCAAACATGAGCTACTATCTCAAGTGCCTTCAATCCAGACCCAGAGGAACCAATACATGGACACATGTGTTTCCTAATTGTGTTTCTGCCTTTGGGCCCTCCTGATGCTCAAATGTTTGCACAGAGTAGATCCACATCCATGGTAAAGGAAGCATAGACACTTTACAGGTCAACACCTACATTTGAGATACCTGAAGTTACATGTATAGTATCTGTAAAGAACATGCAATTTTGTAATAATTATGTAATTTTGAGTAGTTGACTTTGGAAATGCTCAGTTGAATCAAGTACTTTTCACATTGCCAGATTTACCAGGTCTATTTATGAACTTTTTTATGAACCTATATGAACTTTACAGTTGAAACTTTTTTGTCAGGTACTCAGTATTCTTGCAAAAGTCAGCTTTCTTGGATGATGGCTTTAGTAAGTAAACCTAATAGCCTACTGGGAAGTAATAAACACATCACTTTTTTCAGAGGGAAGAAACTGTACAGTAAGGCTCAGACATGTTTATTATGAAACAATACTTGCATTTTTGCTTGCATTGTCTGTTTGTAAGTGTATCAAGCTATAATTATCACCTTGGAAGGAAAATTTTGATTTTTATCAAAAAAAAAAATCAAAAGGAAAAACTTTTATCAGTCCTAATTAGCTAAACAGAATAATTATTCCTTCATTTAGCTACCTTTAGGAACTATGAAGTGTGATTATCTTATTTCATGTAGGGGTGCAATATTAAGAAATATTTGATTAAAATACATAACACCATTAAAATAACAAAAATAATCCTTCATTTATAATCAATTTTTCTACCTGTCAATGATATTTTATTTTCTTCTTTTTTCTAAAAATGTCAATTTCTTCAATACAAAATCACCTTTGAGAATAAAAGCTTAGCTTGCAAAAATAAGATTTGTATTTTTTGTTTTGAACCTGTCTATATTTCTCACCAAGACTTCCTTAAAAATCTTAAAATAGTGAACCTTTAATATTCCCTTTCTAGTCTAGATCTGTGTTTCTGAGAGACCAGGAAAACACACTATTAATTTGTGGTAATGTATCCAATCCAGGGCATACTTACCTTATTTCACCTTAAAGGAGGTCTTTCTAGGGCATATTCAATGATTTTACCACAGCTTTGAAGTTGAAAATATAGAAAACATTAAGTCCAGCAGAGAAAGGAGGAAGTCAACAGGAATCTAACCAATAACTGCTGGGCATCCTCTCTAACAGGAGACCACTTGAATTTAGATGAAAGAAGTTGGACAGCTCTAGTTTTTACATGTAAAGTGCTGGGAAAAAATTACCAAAAGCACACAACAGCAGCAAAGGACATCTGTGATGCCTGGGTCTGCTTCCCAATGCCCAAATGTCCTTTCTGGGGCATCTGCTGCTAATGGTCAAAACCAGCCATCAGGTTCTCAAGTTGCCTGATTCATCAGATTGCAGGAGTGAGGCTTTATCTGTTTGATTTGTTTAGTGGACTTTTTACTCAGTGAACATATTTAAAAGTCTACACTTGTATTAATATGACTTACATACAGCACAAGCAGCTAATGAAACCACCAGATCTGTCATTTTTCATTCTGTGCTTGAATTGCTTTGAGATTTGCAGCCTGTATTGTACCTTTTTTTTATTGTTTCGCCTCTGAGCTTATGTTGAATATCTGTCTGACCACTACCATTTAATGAAAATTACACATAAAAGAGCTATCTTAGTAAAGAAGAAACAGCTTCAGTATTTGGTAGCTCTTTTCCTCAAATGAACTTGTATGTGATAAAATTATTTTTAGACAGTTTTTCCTAAATATTATGAAATGATCTGAAATAATTAAAAAATCAGTGATGGCAATCCAGTGGCATTTCAAAGTTATGGAATTGCTTTTTAAATGGATGTTCAATGTAGTATCTTTGTTCCTACAGGCTGTAAGCACTGAGCTGAAACTAATGGCAGTCAGTTACCAATGGCTTTACCTGACAAGTGAAGATTTACTTAATAGTGTAATGGAACTGGAGCCAGTGATATTTATCATTTTATCTTTCCCTTTGCAATCAGCACTTGGTTTTATTCAGTCTAGAAGATAGTATGTTTGTAGAGGGTAGATAACAGACTTATTTTCAGTTTAGCCAATAACTTCTGCTTGGTAAGTCACTTAACCTCTGTGTCTGAGTCTCACAAGCTGTTAAACAAAGATAATGATATTTTTCTTCTTTTGTAAATGGCCCTTCTAGGCATACAACAGAGCAAAGTTGCACTAACATAAACAGGAGTACAAGGTATAAAAATTACACAAAACAATGGCTTTCAAATGAAAAGCAGTTTTGGGAATAAATCCAAGTGGATGACAGAGACATGAATGCACATAAGCACACAGAAAATGAAACTAACAATTACTAGGAGAAAAATCAGTGTGATGTAGGCTTATTAGAACTGATCTGAACAGTGTGTGCAGTTTTGGGAGAAAAAATCAGAGTTCACTGAAGGCTTAAGGCACTTGGGCTGCTGACCAGGGTAGGAATATGCAGAGAGTAATGAACTGCCTGTCCTTCAGATGGGGATTGCAAGAGCTGATCCATCCCCGTCTGCTACAGTCACAGGCTGCACCCTGCTAAGGGAGGGGTTGAAAAGCATGGGAAGGGACTGCTCCTCCCCCAGCAGTAACTTGGGTTTTCTCCTTCGTGTTGGGTAAAGCCATTCTGTCCTGCATGTCCCACAGCCTTTGGCATGGCTCTGGGAGCCTTAGCAGGAGGATATAAATGGTATATATAAATTGATAGAGGGAAGTGGCTGCAGGAGGAAGGCAACAGCCAGGAAGATTAAATCAGTGGAGCAGGGGAGGAAAGGGAATCCTGCAGGGGTTGGTCTTGACTCACCTTTTCTTGCTTTCCTTCATTTCTTCTGTTTATTCCCATGTCACCTAATCTGCTGTTGTAAGATTTTGCTGACTAGCTGAAAAAGCCATCCTTGAGACATCTCCAGGATAGTTAATGTGGGGATTAGTAATTAGTATGTAGAAATTTAAAAAATAGATTTTATAAAACTAAGCGATGAAACAGAAAAATCAAGGATTATATTGTCCCTTAGGAACAGAATATGCACTGCTGTTTTCTCAGTAGAAACTTCTTTACAAATACTAGTCAGACTTTGGAGTATTTTGCGTTATTGATTGTAGTTGTCAGAGGAATAATGAACAGTAATTCACATTGTTTTATGTGTTGCACATTGATGAGATTCAACAGGAATTTTATTATTTAAGTTAGATCGGAGAGCATCTGCACAGTTCCCATCTGTGCTGTGAGTGAATGACTTGCCAGCTGGGTTAGCTACATCTTTGGAGAAATGTGAGCCTGCCCTCAAGGACTATCTGAATTTCACAAGATGAACTAAAACTAGCACATATGTAAGAGAAGCAGAATATATACTAACATCAGTGCTGAATATCCTTTCCCTCCAGCCTGTCAGAGCTTGCCAGCTGAAATGACTAACCTCAACAGATTTTAAGGACCATGATGGTTAGTGGTTACCTGGTCTGCCTTCCTAAATAACACAGCCTACAGAATCTCCTCACAGTGATTTCTGCCTCAAGCTTGTAACTTCTCTTTTTGCTGCATACACAACATAAGGAAAAATAAGATCCCTCCCAAATATCATCCCCCCACTTCAAAGTTACTGGTGGGGGGTTTCCCATAAATTCAACGAGGAGCTACAGTGTGGTAATAGTGACTCACTAGGTGGCACTCTTACTTCTAAATCTAAAATAAATCCCAGGCATCTATTTTAAGGCTTTTTAAGGCTTTTGTATTAAGTAAAACACTGGGTTCGGGGGAAGATATTATTCATAGTCCTCAAATTCCTTAGTGCTTAAAATTTCAAAGTATTATTTAGAAGAACTTGGTAATCTGGAAGTCCATTATCCTTTCATTCTTACATCCTTTTTTTTTGTCACATTCTATAGCTTTTTTCAAACCTTTAATCATTTCCAATGAGTTAAAAGTGTAGAACTCAGCTAGATTAAATTAGGCACATTTGGGCTGGGTAATAGGCTTAAAAGAAAGGAATCTTGATTACCAAATGTTGCATAACCTTGGAAGCACTTTGCATGTGGGAAGTCTGGCCTAATTGCTAAGATGAATTAGATATTACCTAAATAATTCCTTACTGTTCTCTTCCAGAGTGGGGGATCTGTGGTCTATAGCAATTGGCTTCTCTGTTACTGAGTGGGTTAAAATCTCTGCTGGGCCAAAGTCTCAATCAAAGACTTTAGTTTGGACCAAGGGTACACTGTCCATCTGTGTGGTGGTCCAGCTCTGGTGGCTCCCTCGTGAACTTGTCCAGCTCATGACACCACCACATCTAAAGTGGAGGGATACTTCCTATTTCTAATGAACCCTGCAGGAAAACTTGAAGCATGGTGAGAGCACTGCAGAATGTCCTCTGTGAGCATGTGCATTCAAGTGGCATCTGTATACAAAAATCCTCCCCAGGCTTAGTTTGTGTGAAAGCAAAATGATTGGTTCTCTGTTTGTAACTTAGTCTGTAAAACACTTTAGCAAATCTAAGGTACAAGAAATACTCTAACTCAGCTTTGTAAGGAGCTGACTGTATTAAACAGGTCATTGCAGTAGTATCATTAGCATTATTTGCAAAAGTAAGCACAAAAAGTGATAGACTTTCTATCCTATCATGTTACTAATGTCAGTTTTTAAATTTGCAGTGTACAAGCATTTCTTAAAGAACTACTTAAATGTACATGTACAAGGTTGCACTTGTGATTTTATTGTTATAGAGAGTACTGTGACACTGTTTTAGGGCCATGCAAGCATATGAGAAAATAAATATGTAAGTCTGTGTACTTCCATTTTGACTAAGAGCACATCCACATGAGCAAATGGTGTAATTGGAGCAGATCAGAAAGAAAACCAGATAAAGGTAAGGACCCAATGCTCACATCAAAATCATCTGCAGGCCATTGTGTTACTTTAGACTATCTCTGTACTGCACTGAACACCAGCTCCTGGTTTGAATGAGCTCTGTCTGTCACTTTTGGGCACAGCTTCTGTTTCAGTTTCACGTGAAAGCAGTACAGTTTCTATGTTCCAAGGCTTTTCCACAATATGAATGTAAGTAAGGATGATCAGAAATTGAAGACACTCATGTTCTGAACTAAAATAGTGGTGCAAGAGCATGCAGGAGTACCCTGGGTATCTTCATTTTTAGTCCAGTGGTAGCATCCACAGGACAGTACTACAGGCCAATGAAACAGTAACCAATATCTTTAGACTGAAGTGGGTTTTTTCCTGGAAAAATCCTTTTTGGCAGGAATAATATGGTCTTCTGAAGTTTAGTAGATTTGTTTTCAAGTTTTCAATAATTTACTCTTATCTTAAAAGAAAACTTGTGGTGATGGAACAACACCTTGTAATTCCAGTGCTTAAAAATATTGTTTCTTATTTGAGGATAATGTTGCATCATTTTCCTTAAGTTACAGTTGGTAATGAGATTCCAGATCATACTCTGTTTTCTAGTTTGGCATATATGTTTTATATTTATAAACAGTTGCATATTCCCAATGACTGGCATTAGCTTCATATATTTTTGCTGCCAGTTTTTTGCTTAATAAATGTTGGTAAGCGACAACCATGTTTTGCAGATGTGCTTCTGTATTACAGTGATTTATTTGTTCAGATACAGCTGAACCTGCAGTGTGGCAGGACAGGAGCTTTGTTATAACAAGCCTCGTGCTGCAGGGATTCAAGGTGACAGATACAACTCAATACCACATACCCTGAGTCTTCCTAGAAATGTCTAAAACTTGTAACTGCTCATTTATGGCCCATGAATTAAATATATGTTGACACATTGAATATATAATTTTTCTTTCACCAAAAAAATAGATTTGCTATGGAATACTTGAGTGGAATTGCAGTGTCTTCTGGCAAAGTCATCTAAGAATAGCCAAACCACTAATACAGGAGAATTAAAATGGTCTTCCAGTTAGAGCAACAGAATAAATTCTACACCTCCTTGACAGATACAAGACCCATTTATAGATAAGCTGCTATTACTGGCCTCTGCCTTAATTTCTTCTTTCCTTAAAGGTAACTGATGGAACCTGCTGAGATGCTGAAGAAGAATTTACTTTCTATTTTTTGGGTTTTGTGCTTGGCAATATAGCAGATTTAGTTTTCTATTTTCTTTTATTAGAGAGGGTCTTAGAGGTCTTACTTGGGTCCTATGTTTACTAGAAAGCTTGTGCACTTTTAAACTTTTTCACTGTGAAAACTTTGATGTTCTGTTTATAGAATGATAATGAAATCTTGCAAGATAGAGAATTATTTAATGCAAATTTTGTGCCTGTTTCATCCATTGTCACATTCAGTTCATAGAGTCTTGAGGATAATTTTGCCCCAATGAGGTTGAGACCTCATAGTCTGCCTTCTTCAATTTTTCTTTCAAGAAGATCTTTTCAGAACAAAATTCTGATTAAAAGAAAAAAATATATAATGAAGACAGGAACCTGTATAATGAAACAAAAACATTCAGCTGGCATAATTTAAGTAATTTCCTTGGAATATTGAAACTAAATGAAACCTTCTTTGTTCTGTGCTCTATGCCTGCCTTCAAAACAATATTAGATATTGGATGAAACTCTCCTAGGCAGCCATTGTTTTATTCTATCGCAGAGTTCCTTGCATATCTGGGCCATAGGGATGTCTCTAGTGAATGTTATAGGATAGTAGGTCTTGAACTCAAAGAAACTCTAGGAATTGTAAATTAGGTTTCACACATATGAGACACTAAAATGAGAACCTGTTCAGAGCCTTGAACAAGATTTTATCTTGTGCCTTTGACTCCTTGGGCTCACCAGTGATTTTTAAATGCAGCATGGGCTCAGACTACCTCTCTGCTTGGAATGGTGTTCCACATATTGGCTCAACCTGAGTTTCACAATTGTTTGTTGGTTTTTGGGTTTTTATCGCCTCAATAACCTATTAGGGAGTAACAATATTCATGTGCCTAAGAGAAATTCTCCCAGAAAATTGTTCTGACCTTCATATTATCTCCCTCATCCTCTTATAGTGCTTTGATCAGTGGCCAAATAAGTAATGTTGACAAGTTGATCTTTTGGTTATTATCAATGCACATCTGAGTTAACAACCCATTAAGCAATTCACACATCCCAGAGCCCTGAGTGCTAACTCGTGCAGATGTTACAACTGTCCATGCTCTGACCTTGTTTTATCTGCAAGGATTGGAGAGGCATGCTTGTTCTAATAAAAGTTTATAATACTGAAGAACATAACAGTCCCAGGAAGCAAAAAAACCAGATCTCACTTAATTAATGTATTTACTATTAGTAACTAGTTCCTTTTTTTAACTGGATCTCAAACTGTCCCTTGAGCAATCCTGCTGTAAAAAAAAACCACTTTACTTCTTTATGAAGAATACTTTAAGCCATGTTTTGAACTCAGCTGGGAAAAAAGAGAATTATCTAAGAGTTATAATGAACTGTGGTAATTGAGATGTCATTTGTGCTAGGATTTATTAGGAATAAAGAACTAAGCAGAGATAATTATTATATTATGTCATTGTTTAAGACTGCAATTTGCTCATAAATGTTTTGTGCAGGTCTGCTGTATGATCACTCTGTGTCAGATGAAAGCCACTCATGCTAAGCTGTGCTGCCTACAGCAGTGGTCAGCAGTGGCTGTTCACATCAAGGGGAGAAGACTGGAAGGGATGTCTGCTTGGGTGCTTGGGTCTAGGATGTTGCTTGAGTAATCAATTATGCAGATTCATAAAATTATACAGATCATCTGTTTTACATGATGATGCTAGCCAGCCAAGGCCATGTAATCCTCTCGAGCAATATTTAACAAACATACGGCTGAAAATAAAACAAAAAATCCATAACCATGTGGTGCCATCGAAAGAAAAACAAAGAACAAAACAGATACCTCCTACTACATTGTGTTTTGAGAAGGGTTATGGGTGACCCTAGTCAGGCTGAATCAACCTATAAACATAATTACTTAACTAATTAGCCTAATTTTCTCTTTCTTATAATTCCAATTTTGTCACAGAATCATTTCTATATGACACCCAAGCATAGTTCTAACACATTTTAGCTTCATTTCTCATGCTATCTATCTTGGAAACTGCCCTGGAAATTAATTTCTTAGTGACCAGAAGCTTTATTCCAATTTTCTGTCATAGATATGTTTTCTGCTAATTATTATTGCTCCTTAATTTAATCTGGGAGACATTTAATTATTTTTTCAATATACTTGGCTGGACCTATGGTGAAAACTTAACCTCAGACAATTTAAAATGTTAAAAATATTCTATATGTTTTCTCCATTTCAGGTTGTTTTTATTGTTGGGTAAGTATTTTAACAAATCTGGTTAGCTGTGAAGCTTCATGTTTAAGCATATTAAATGAAAGAAAGAAAAATATATCTTTTATGGTACACAGAAACAATGGAAAATGTGTTTCAAAGAAAAATTCCCAAACCCAAATCAATTTGACCAAATGCTAAGGGCAAATATGTGGAAAATCCAGTGCTAAAATATTTTCAGAAAATTGAGTGATAGAAACATGTTGTTTAGACCTCTTAAATGAATTACTAGCTACTGATAAACCTTATAATATGGACAATATTAAAGTTTTCCTATTCAATATCTCTGTGATTTTGATAGCTATGATTTCTTACAGAAAAAAAAAAACCCTTTTTTGAATCAAGAGGATGCCTTAAAAAAGTCTAAATTTCTAACACTGGCAGAAGACTAATGAATGCCCTGGAAAACCAAAAAGATTGGTCTGAATATTTTACAAGCTTAGGTTGTGAAATTCTTTGATCAAAGACTTTCAACTATGTCATAGCATTAAGTCAAAGTTTCTCAAGTGTTAGATGAATCTAAAGAATTTTTATTGTTTTCAAAAGATAATTTTTGTAGGCTGGCTTTGAAGTGAGGAAAACACAATTGGGCTTATAAGTAAGTAATCTGTAGAAAACAAACCAGTTATAAAATCACATAAAGTCACTTTTGTTCATTGATAACCATCTGAATATATGATTTTACACGGAATAGAATATTTGTATATTAAAATATATGCAAAAGCGTTTAGTTTCACAGCCATAATCAGGAAGTAAATGAGTGAAAGTATAATGCTTCAAAAACAGAAATCAGTGTTGCCTTTTTCTGGGGTAGACAACTGTTGGTAATGGCTGTTCCAGTGTCAAGATGACCTGACACAGCATCAAACTGAACTGACAAAAGATCTGTTACTTCAGTTCATAATAAAATTTTAAAACCCTTTCAGAGATTTTCAGGTTTGGTTTCAATATAACCAATAACTTTGGTTTCAGTTTGCCAGAGTAGGCTCTATCCCAAATCTCACTCTTAAGTATATAATATTGAAATCATTGTACAAAGAATTCATTAACTTTCCAAATGGTACTAGATAATGCAGCTGGATATGAAATACAGTAATAGATGTACACAGATTAGTAAAGGCTAACACATATTTATTCTAAGATAAATATAATAAATTGTTGTGGAACTGTTGTGATTACTGTACTGTAACTTTTTCTGTCACTTACAGGAAGTTAGCTATTGCTTGGACTACACCTAAATTTCAGCTTATTGTATGATAGATAGGAATAAAACTTGCCATATGAAAGTGAATTTAACTGTAACTTACACTATTTTAACTAACACTGAAACATAGAATTTAATTTAATATGTTAATATAGTCCCATTTCACTGGCTAGCAAGCAAAATAAAAGAGGGTACTACTGTTAAAATGTCTGATCTGTTTTTCAGAATTTTTTTTCCTTGGAGTAAGAAAAGAAGCTCCACAGAACAAAGTGTCCGTAATTTGCTGAGATATGTTATTAAAAAAAAAGATATGATAGTTCCATCTCAGGAATTGGATTCTAGCTTCCAAAGAGAGAGGTTTGCAATGTGTCCCACTTGACCAAATAACATTAATGGTAAACTAATGCTTTGATAGAAGACAGGATTGAATCTAGTAGTAAGAAAAGGTTCAGCCTGTTCCTTATTTCTCCTGAAATAAGTCCTTTTCTGCATCATAGCTTTAACAAGAAAGAACAAAATATCTGTGTTTTCTGCTTTCTTGCATTTTACCTCTGTGCTATTTGGAGCTCTTCTTTCTAAACTCTACCCTTCTCCCATTCCTAAAGTAACCCACTCAATCTACCTTATTTTTGGTTTGAGAACTGATAAATAGGAATGGATTGTCGTGAGTAAGCAGCAAATAGACTGTCTAGAAGAAGTGAGAGATGTCCTTGTCTCTGCCAAAAATGTCCCCTGGAAGCTCAGCCCGTGCTGGCCCTCACATGGTCTCCTGTTAAAATGTCTCTCCCCTCTTCCAGTGACATGCTTTCTTTACACCATGTCCTTCTGTCTGGGCATCTCCATTTGCTGTGACCTCACAGCCCACCTGTTGGCACAATGCCCTACCACTGGTAGGACGAGCTGCTCCATCCTGGTCACCCAGAGTTACCTCACATAAGGCCCCTTCCCGTGGCACACACCGGGCTGCCATTTTGTTCAGCTGCCATTTGATGAGAGCGGCCATTTTGTACGATGTGTAACTGATAATGTGTTAGTATGGCCTTGCCACTGGCTGATGGCTTTTTGTGACAGTGTGATGCCCCCTGTGATCTTAGACACGGCTGAGATTGTCCATCAGGACAAATGTCCTTGTCTTTCTGCACTGGAATGATGCTGTGTCATCACCATTCTCCTTTCACTAAATACTGGGCTGCAATGTCATTCCAGTTGATGTTTTACAGCAGGCAGGTGGCATTTCTGGAAAGGTCGTGACTGGGTGCCTATCTGAACCATAAATGCCTATAAAGAGAAAAATGCACATTTATAAATAGTTTTTTATTTCTCTATAGAAGTTAAAATATAAAAGAGTATGGATATATGCATTAATATGCATATTATTTTCTTTATACTTATACTTAACATGTGTATATATAGTATGTATACATATGCATGAATGAAGTTACATACATTATAACATACATGCCTGAAAATGTAGGTACATTCTCTCCAATGACACTCTCACACCATTCTCTATGCATGCATTATGTACAAAACCTCCTTACATAATAGCTAATGAAATTAATAAGAGGTGTTTTGTTGTCATTGTATTGCAAAAGTTCCCATACCTTTTCAGTGACTTCTCATAGACAGCTCTCTGCAGCACTGACTCCTTCTTCACAGCACGGACAACAAACTCCAACACTCTCTTCGCCACCAGCTAACCCACACTTTTGTAGCACTCATCTTCTTATTGGACACAGCTGTGGCTTATTAAGGGCAGGCCTGTCCCTAAACTTTGGGGACTAGTACAGCTGCAACTCCTCAGGGATGAGACTACCTTCTGCACTATTCTCTTACACTCTATCCCTCCACAGCATTTTAATGTGAATGGAAAGAAAATATATAAAAGGCATATAAGGCAAGTGTGATGCCTCTCATTTTACAAGGCTGGTGGACAAGCTCTGACATGTTGGGATGGGGGAAAGTTCATGAGAGGGGTGTGGGGGGGTGACATCAGAAGGTTGGGTAGCCACAAGCACTTTGGCATACACTAAAAGCTAGGGAGCCGTAATTCAGCAAGTTCCTGCATGCAAAGCAGAGATATGCAGTAAACTGGTCCAAGATGCCCTGCATCCAGCCCCAGACCGCTGTTAGGATGGCCATGCACTAAGGTGGACTTTGGGCTTTGCATCTTCCTGCAAGACACACGCAACACTACCTGAGCAAATGGAAATTTGCAGCTTCAGGAGAGAATGTAAATGAGGGCAATAAGGAAAAAATGCAAAATGATCCCCGAAATTCCCAAGTGAACTAGGAAAATAGTAGCCACTGATTCATTTCTGAATGAGAAATTCTGGAAACCAGTATTTTGATGTGGGTTTTACACAGAAAAGGCAGGTGCTGGTGGTGGGGTGAGCTCCCTTTCCCCTGTGGGCTGTAGGGAGTTTACATCTACTTGTAGAAACATAACAGAGTGCAGGTTGGTACTATATGTGTTTCCTTATCTTTAAGAAAATTAGCTTCTAGAGAGTTAAAAAAACTCCAGCTAATTGACGGAGGTGTGCCACAGTCTATTCACCTTCCTGTCTGGGCCTAAGGCAATCAAAGGAAGGAGAACGGACACAGAAGAAAGAGCAGTCTTTGAGGAAAAAAAAAGCAAAAAAGTTGGAGAAGCCTGAGAAGAAACCAACTGCCTTCATACCCTCTTTGTTCATGACTTAAATTTCTGGTTCAGTGTTTCCTTTCTTACATGTGTATGCTAGCTGCTGGTTGGTAAACATGTTTGTGCCACTACTTCTGTTAAAAGTTCAATATGCCTCTGTGAAGGTGGGAAGCTTTAAGAGCATAAATCCTGTGTTAGAAGCTGCTAAAAGCCAAACAGAAATAACCTGAACCAAAGCTAAGAGGAAACTTGAATGCTTACAGCTTACACAAGGCTGCAAAATCACACTTTAAAAGAGAAAAGGATTAGAGGTGAATAAAACATTGAGTTCTTCTTGTAAATATTGATGTTTTTCATATATTTAGAAGTACTGAAACTGTGTGCTTTAATAATATGACTATTTTTCATTTTATTTCTTCACATTTTAATGATCACAAAAAACCCCCACTGTTTACATCTCTACACATTACCAGTGAATATTTTTATCATTTTATAAGATTCATTTGAGGTGATTTTGGTCTGGAAGACTGATGGTAAAACCCAAACATAATTATAACTTCCCTATTCTGATGAAAGCAGTAATTAGAACACATGCTTCTCCAGCACTTTGGGAAGATGACAGAGGATAAAAAGATAATGGTCTGGGAATTATAGGGGAAAATTCTGTTGCTACTCTCTGGATGGCGCGAGGTCAGCATGTGTGACTTCCCACACACAATGCAATCTCAGGGGCCTAATGAAGGCTGGAGTGGAGTGGAGACACTTGGCCAGGTTCTGTCAAAGCCCTTGGAGAAGAGGGAACTCAGTGGTACTTTCTAGCTGATAAGCCCCACAGCAGCTGAAGACCAAGGGAGGTAAGGGAAAATGTCCTGTTCTTGAACCAGCAACCATGGTGAAATCACTCTCTGGACTGACACTAATCCCAAGGTTATCTTGGGTACTATCCTGAGATGCTCACCCCCAAGGTAAAAGGTATGACCAAAATCCCTCAAGCTCCAACTAAACATAAAGAAATAACATAAAAGTGAGTTAAAAATGGAGAGAAATGAGAGGGAGGACTCTACTGTAATTTCTGGGATCACTTGATGGGCTGAACCTGCCTTCTCCTCTATAAGGAGGCCTATTGCATAAGAACCATTCTCTATGCATACTCAATGGTTATCTAGAACTAGGTTTTATTGTGGATTAGAACTTGTTAGTACATTGCTTTGATTTAATATATTGCTTTAAATATATTTTTGCAGTCTGATACTATTATTGACAATTTACAAACCTTAACCTGTCACAATTTTATTAATAAAGAGTGCTATTCTGTGAACTGTTAGTGAGTCCTTCAGGGGCACTGGCAGTTGCCAACAGTGGGTAGAGGTGTGGAGACCCAAGAGGAGGTTTCTCTGTTTGGTGTGTGACCCTGAACAAGTCAGTGGAGCCACCCTCAGGTCTGGTGAACTGCCCAGTGAAGGGTGCCCACAACAGGACGCTGACAGACTGGTCAGGCACAAGGGTCACAGCTTTCCTGGGGTGCTGACAGACTCATCTGTACTAAGGGTTTGAGTAAATCTCCCCTCTGCACACAAAAATCACATACAGGTTATTCTTTATTTTCATTCATATTCTTGACTTTGGAAGAAATATGAATGAATAAACTCTCAAACTATTCAACATTTTAAACTTCCTGTGTGTGATTTCAGTTGCTTTGCAATTTACCATTCAGTGCTTTTTCCTTCCTTAGTATTTTATGTTCTAAGACAAGTAATGAAGTACTAATTTCTTCCTCAGCAAATACGGAAATCCTGTCTGGAGAAAACTGTCACCAAAGACAAGATGGAAATAAGAAGTTTACATTCATTCTGTTACACTGGTGTGTCTGTCCAGGAACAATGTTTTCCTTTACCTGGGTATCTGATTCAAAAGATTCTATTAAGACATAACAATTCTGAAAACTGGATTTTTCTTTTGTCTAACAAATATTTCTTCTATTAAGCTTTCTTCTAGGCTTTAAAGGTACAAGAGATATTCTAGGGAATTTCAGAAGCATATTGAACACCTTTTAACTATATATATTTATTTTACCTTTGTAAAAGTGGACTTTTTAATTTTACCTTTGTGTGGACCATAGTTTCTGGAATTGGATGACATTTCAGTACTGCTATGGAAGACAATAATAATCAATACAAAGGCATGGAGAGATTCCTCCATCACTCTTTAGTGATTTAATTTAAGTATCTCTCAAGGCTTACAGTCTTATATTTTTACCATTAGATTTTTATAACCACATTCATTGTTGGAATTCATAGTTTGGAAAGAAACAACTTTCCAAATTATTTTGTCTGATGTTTAAATATTTGAATCTTTTTATCCTATTTTGAATATTTTTTTATCCTATTATGAAACATTTTTTCCTCCCGCTGAACAGTACTACCAGAATGTAAGGCAAAAGATACAAACCTTGTGTGAATTGTGAAGTTATATTTTCATGCTTGCTCTGATATGAAATGCTCTGTGGTAGAGTCATGTGGGAAAAGCATTCTACTTATTCATATGACCTAATTTAAAATATCTGCCTGATTCTTGCAAAGTGTTCCCTTTGACATCCTGAATTTCTCATTAAAAGGATCTGTGAACTAAACTTTGTATTTACTATCTGCCAGTGTTTAATATGCTGCTAACCTGAGGAAAGAGGCAGCTGCCACTCCTGACTAGAAATGTTGCATATGGAACTTGTGTCAAGATCTTTATCTGAGGTCAGGTGGCATCTCTATTGAAACCAATAAAGTTCTGATGAGCCAGGAAGGCAGACCTTGACAAATATGTAGCAGGACTGTCAGTAAAAGGGTACTATGACAACTCACAGGGGGAACACTTAGAATATTATTAAAAAATTAAAGAAATACTTATTTTATTATGCAACAGACTTGTTTCAGTCTGTTCTATCAATGGTAAACTTTTTTTCCAATTTGTCTTGCATAAAGAAGAATGATATTATATGAGTAACAGAAACTGATAAACCAAAGGGGAAGGCTCACCATAAAGCTTAACAGAATAAAAAAAAGTAGGGATAAAATATGGATCAGATTAGAACTTACAGAAAAAACAACTGCATAGAAAGATATGAATTCCTATCTTCTTTTGAAATTCTGAGACAGAAAAGTGGAAAATTTTCTACAGCTAAAGAACTTCAGTGGGAAAAAAGAATGTTCAAAATTTACTAAAGCTGAAATACTGAGGGGCTAATACTAAACCAGAAGTTTAGAGCTTCAGAAGAAAGCTCATGAATCATAAAAGACAGCTGTCATTTTATTGTGAGCAGTTCCAAAATGCTTACAATGTATTAGAAAACAGCTCCTAGGAATCTCCAGGCCTGTGGAAAAAAATCATTGAAAACATTTACATTGTTATGAAGTGTAAACGAACATGAAGAGGTGGGTGAAAATGCCCCTGGACGTGGTCCTCTCCTGGCCATGAGGGACATGTGGGGACTGTGGGACAGTCACACGAAAGCACAACGGCTGACCCAGTTTACAAATGGTTGCTCACAACCATAAACTGGCACCTGTGTGCACATGGGGAAGGGGCTTCCCATGCTGGCCCTCCTCCTGGATAAGTGGGAAGGGGCAGCTGGTCCTGCTGGACAAATGAGATGAGACTCTGATCGCATGGGGTAGGAGATTTCACACAACAGAGACCCCCAAAGACAGAAACAGGTGGAGTTCCATGGGACACTGTAACTTGAAGATGGTAAGGACTTCTGGGACGAGGAAGAGGCCATGTAATAGCAAGAGGGGCAGGGCTTTCCCAGGAAGTTGGCTGTGAGATAGGCATTGCTGAATCTCTGGAAGCAGTTTTACTCTGCTGAAGCTGCCCATGTGCCATTTGGCAGGGCTGCCTTTGGGGAATTACTGCCAATAGCTGGCTAACAGGCAGAGGAAGTGAAGACTGAGTTTTTCTTCTCTCTGGTGCATGTGAGTTTTGTTCTCTCTCTTTACCAACGGATTTTCATAAACTTTGTACTAATTTGCTGGTCTGGTTACTTCTAAAATTCAACCTTTAGATTTGGCTGAAACGGACAGATTTACTCACACCCTTTCCTGGCAGATGGGCACAGTGAGATAGAACAACTGTTTTGTTTGGCATTGGGGCTAGCAGAAGTTTAGATATGAAGAGACAGAAGTGAATACCTTCTGAGTGTCACCTGATTGTGTGAATGGGTCAAATGTAAACTAATGTGGGAAACAGTGCAGAGACAGTGAAAATGGATGAAAACACATGCCTGGACTGAATTAAATTTATAATTTCTGTTAATATTGGATTAATAGATATTTTGCAGGATTTACCTAAGGCTTGATCCTTCTCTAGCTCTAGATCCATCAGAAGTTGGCTCATGGAGGTGGAATAAATCACAGAATCACTTAGGTTAGAAAAGACCTTTAAGAGCATCACATCCATTAACCCAGCACTGCCACGTCCACCACTAAGCTTTGTGACTAAGAGAATATCTGCATGTCTTTTTAATACCTCCCAGGCATGGGGACTCTGCCAGTTCCCTGGGCAGCAGTGCTTGACTTACATTCCAACATGCTCCAAGTGAAGCTTTAACAATTACTGCACTCAGTAATAATGTTTCAGGACGTTCACTTACCACTCCAGTAAACATTTTCACAGCTTCTGCTCCCTGTACATGTTTTTTGTGGATCTCCAGACAGGTTACAAACTGCAGGAGCTATACATAAAACTGACTTCTTACATGATAGATTGTGGGGAGTTAAGTAGGTCACTAGTGTGTTGTAAGGAAAAAACTGCATCAGAGAAGCTTGTACTTGGAGTCTTCCTTCAACAAAGTATAAGGAATGTCAGAAATGGAAAGAATATGAGAACCTCCTGACTGCCAGGCCTATGCATGTTGCTCTGATTGGAATAGAATTTTTTTTTTTTTCAGAGAGACATTAAGCAATGTATTCTGCTATCTTTTAGCACAGCTCTTGCATTGACATTGTTTCATTTCACTTCGCAACTAAATATTTTGACAGTCAGTTATTTCTGTCAGCATTGCATAATTGCAAGTGAAATGAATAGGCTCATATGTCATCGATGATTGAATGGATAACTGTCCTGGAGGATTGTAATAAGACCTTAGGAATAAGCGCAAAATGCATTGAAGTTGGCAAAGATGAAAGATGCAGCCTTTGCTTTTTGCTTTCCACATCCATGTAGCTTGCACTAGCTCCTTCCACTGTATTTAGGGCATATCATATGTAGTCCTCTCCAGCAGGACTGGCATGGGTTTTTGTTTCCTACTTTCAGGGATTCACATTTTATCTCTCTAATAGACTGGAGATAGAGGTAGAGTAGTGAAGTTGTCATGTTAGAAAACACAAGCAGGGTCCTCAGCTTTGGTCCAGACTTTTGAAAACAAATGTCTGCTCTAAAGTGGCATAACCATTGTTGTCCACCAGGTTGCTAGTGCTGCAAAGTAATCACATGTTACTTTGAAACCTGTGGTTGAAGTGGATTTTCAATATCCTTTCTTTCTTGTCTAACCATTCAGAGGTAATAGAGTCCTTTCTGATTGTCCAAGAGGGGGACATGGCTGTCCACATTTTGGAAATAATGGGCTATAGATAAAGTCCTTCTAACCTTTTTGCCTTCTCTTGTGCTATTGGGGCAGTTGCAGTAGAAAAGACTTCGCTTTGTGCTTCTGAGTTCCAGAGCTCTCCAGGGATGAACACCAGAGTGAAGAGAAGTTCTCAGCCATCAGCAGCAAGCCACAGGCAGCCAAATGCCTGCAGCTGCTCAGCTGCTGCTCCACCTGTCAGCTTCTCTATGGATGGAGTAAAAGTTGTCAGTTCAGCATGAAAGAAAAAGAAAAGGCAGAGCTGGCAGTATACTAAGCTGATTGCTTTTCAACACTGATGAGCTGTGCTGGAATCAGTTTTTGTTTCTAATAAGACATAGAGGTTCCCTGTTTGCCCTATTCCCTGTGACTGAAAAGCAAGGCTTCATTAAGGTAGAAGATCCACTGATTCCTTGCAGGTGTGAGAACAGATTTTATGATTCATTTTGTGTGTTGCTGCACCTATTCAATCTGTCTTTAGTTTGCCTGGATACTAATGCGATAACGCATTTGTCACTACAGTCTGAAAAAACCCCAGGAAAAAGCAATCAAAGTAAAGACTTAAGAATACTAGGAGAGAGAATGGAAAATGTCTCTTTTATGCAGAAGTTAGTGTACTGACAGTAACAATTTTGTAATCTTTTCTGAAGCCATTGCCATCTGGCATTTATTATTTTCTTTACCGACTCTTATCATCGTGACATAAGGATACCTATGCTGTGTGTGAAGAGATATGCAACATAAGCCTATTAGGACACTTGAATTTTGTCATATAAAACTCTCCAGATCAGATTATCTCTTATGGAGATCTATGCTGCCAGGATTAGACTTTTTTCAGTAAGTTGTCTTTTTACTGTAATTTGCTAAACTTTGGTTTTCAACTTTTTTTAAAGCCTTAGTTCCTGTGGGAAAAAGCTTAAACAGAAATGCTACAGATCAACACACACACACACACACACACAAAGAAATAGAAGAAATTTACATTTTAAGCCATTTCTGTTTGGCTTATTGAGATCAAATTCATGAGTTTTCTAGCTGAAGTTGAGAATTACTGAGCATAAAATGGGGCAAGCTCAAAATTGACTCTATATTTATGCAATGTGTGTAAATAAGACACTCAGAAATGCAATACTGTGTGTGCTGCAGTTGAGACTACCCAGCATGTGGAATATGTATGTACATATATTATGCAGTAGTATGTCTGTTTTGTGGTTGTGTTACAGCTCTGGTGTACTGAGGCTCTCAGTGCACAGATGTACAACATGCTGTTGCCTTCTGTCAAGCAGATGTTAGTGATGTGGTAGTAAATGTGGTAACATGCAAGATTCTTTGTCACTTGCTCAAAAAAGCAGGATCTACAGGAGGGAATGATGAAGATAAGGAATCTAGGAGTTAATCCTCTGAATCTGACAGGATGGGATAACCCAAATGCAAAATACTGTCTCTGATCTGGATAGCAGGGAAATTCTACATTGCTAAATTTTGGAAGACAGAAGAAACAAATTATTGTATATGTTGTGAGCTTGAACTCTTCAAGTGTTTCAATTCCATTTTTTCTACCAAGGAAGCATCAACTGAGTATCATTTGTGCATCAAATTGACCCTCATGACTCTTACTACGCAAAAACCAAATTTGCAATGTTAATACTAATGTTAGCACCGCTTCTTTTCCTCAAATAATATGTGAAAAGATACACAAAAGCAAGGAAATGTGGTTGTCATCCACTATGACACAGTGTGCTAACAAGCAGCAGGCAACCTTTAAACAATGCTGTAGGGTTACCATTAACCTGCCTAACTTAAAAAGACAATATACTCTTCAAAGATTGGGTCAATGTAGAGTGAAATAATGAAAATAAATGGTGCACTTCAGAACTGTCCAGTGTGGAAGAAGTGTTGACAAAAACCAATCTCTCTAAATTAACAACACCCAGTAATGAAGCATGTGCTACTGAAGTGTCTGAAATAATTACGGACATTGATATGCATGAAATTATTCAAAATGGTTCAACTCCTAGAACAAATACGATGTGGCAGAGGATACTGGAAATTGTGCAAGTGTTATGGACAGCTTAGTGTCACTGTTCAGAACTGTAAAACACATTTGGAAAAGTTACCAGTAAGCACATTCCTATTTACCCCTATTACATATTGATTAACTTTTAAATCATATGCTCTGGAACAATAACATACAGATCCTTTTTTTCTATTTCATTTTATGCATAGTATTTTCTTTATCCTGTGGAAATAACTAGAATATGTGGTGACTAAAATAAAACAAAAGGCAGATTTGTGTATGAGAAAATGTGAATTTTTTTTCAGGCTGTTCATTAGCTACACAATGTTCACATCAGAAGTAGTACTCTTCCCCCACTCTCCCAAGGTTCCATACCATATTTCAGTGCTTGTAAGAAATTCCTGTGAAATTTCAATCAGCTATTCCTGTAAAAACTGTACCAGGTAGAAAATTCCTGGTACAGTTCAAAGGAAAATGCTATTATTGCTGAATGTCTCTTTCTGAGGAAATTATATAGGTTGGATACATGTCCTTTTCTATCAGCTGCTTTGTGTGAGTCAGAACAAAAGTCCCCTATCTCTCCAAAACTGAGATAATTTAAAGCACCACTGTAAAAGCAATTGCTAATGCTTCACAGTTTCTCTCTGGACCACCTTAGGATAGTGATTTTGTAGCTGGATTCCATTGCTCATCCTGGAATTTTACTTTCTTTTTATACATCTTTTTTCCAAGCAGTTTACTTTTTCTGCCTTTTTTTATGTTTTGGGTCTAAAAGCCTCTTTTGAAACTTTCAACCAAAAAGTGAACTTCATATCATTGCCCCTGGAAATAGTTTGCCAGTTTGGGTCCAGCACTGTAGATCAATGACCTCAGTCAATGTTCCCAATGATGACATTATTTCTATACACAGTCATTCAGGGGCCCTGATGTTTTCTTGCTAGCCTCCATACTTGTCAGTCATCTTGACACACTCCTTTAAAATGGGTTCAGTGTAGATTTAAGCTCCCCATTCCTTCAAATGAAATATAGCATGTGTTCTCCCTACAGCTTGTATATCTGAACTTCAAACAAAACCAGATTCTAGGAAAAGAAGGGATTACTTTACTGTGTTACTCCATCCTGGAGGCTTCACTTAAAGTTACCTGAAGAAAGAGATTCATTTTATAACTTCTGAGCTCTGTGAACAAACTTTTTCTGGAGTTGGGCTATTCTCTGTTTGTGGCATCTGCAAGGTGCTCTTTCAAAGCAGATACCGATGTCAATATAAAATTGCATTCTTATATCTCCACCTGAAAAAATAAGTGTGAAAAACAGATTTTAGGACTTGAATGGTAACACATCCATCCCTCAAACTAGTTCTCTGTCAGCCAGGGTAAAACCAGCCCACTGGTACTACTCTTAAGGTTGGTTTCAGAGCAGGGCTGCAAAACCACAGTGGCAATTTAGATAATGTCATGAATATAGTTAAAATAGTAGTGTTTGAATCCTTAAATTGCTTCTAAAATGGAAACCATGGGGCATGATATGTGTTCTGTTGTGGCTGATACTACAAGAGCTGTACAAGTGAAAATGATTTTAATAAGAAGGAAGGAAAGGGAAATAGGGATAAACTTGCTCGGGGAAAGAGGCACTAAACATTAGTCAAACTGTGGTTTTCATCTTGCTGCAGAAGGCATGTTTAAGGACATGAGATAAATTATGGTATAATCTACAAATTATGCTCTATAAAGATGTAATATAAACTATAGTGTGTAGAACTATGGGACAACTTCTTGTGGAGCTAAAATAGATCCACTTTTCACTTCATTTTGTAGTATAATTTTCTGCTGATATCCAAGAATAGTAAAGATGTTTTGAAATCATGAAAGGACTCAATATGAATTAGGTAGTTATCTACAATAACACCAGAATTTGCCTCTAGATTACCTTGTTTATATCTTCTTTGCAATACAAATAGGGAAAATGAAAAATTATGAGGGTGCAATTTTTCCTAAGTATCATTTTGTAATAATACTAGCTATAGTCCTAAATCTGTAACCATTATTCCATATGGTTTCTTGCGAGGAAAAGAGAGCAGTCTTTTACCTTAAGTGTAAAAAAAGGCTTTATAATTTTTAACTTTATAAGATCTGGCTGTATTTTAGATTCTAAGTGATTTGGTCCCATTATTAATTTACTTACCAATTCAAACTTAAAGTTTTACTTGCTTTGATAGAATTCTTCAGTTAGGATTTATAATTGGAGAGACAGATGATTCCTTAGACTAAATAAGGATTGATTATTATTGGTGGCTAATTTGATTTATAACCAATTCAATACTGAGAGTCACTGCCCTGATGTATTTCTAGTTTAATTTAATATTTATTGAGAACAAGGATGTAAGGAACTTCAGAAGGTCATGTAGTTCAACACTGTACCAAAGCAGGAACACTATATCCATGTCATTAGTATTAATAGTAACTTAGCTTTGATTTAATATTTTCTTTATTTCTCATCATTGTGTTAAAAAATGTACAACTTTCATTTAATCATAGTATTTGCAATAAGCCACATCTCTTCAATCTTTTATTTCTCAAGTACTCAGTCTAAAACCTGAACTGCTCTCCTGCCCTTCTGGTCTTCACATGGAGTCCTGCCTTCTCCAGCTAATTAAAAGAGTGGTTTGGGGGGAGATGAGGGAACCAAAACCAAAACTGTTAATAATTCTGCTTATTTTCAGAAAAATAGAATTATCAAAATAAATCAGATATCCACTGACCTAATCTTCTCCAACTTTAGAACAGAGATATGGATAGCTCCTTCTTAGAATAATCTGTCAGGGCATCTTTGCTCAAAGTATCCCATTTTGTTATCAAGGCCAGTTTTGCTTCATTCCTTTTTTTTGGCTGTTTAAGTTTTGTCTGTGTGTGTGTATTGCAGGTAAGCTGATGAGGGTGGTGTCAAGCTGGTGCCTATATGTGGTGTTCAGTAACTGCACAGATTTGGGAACTGCAGGGGTTATTTGCAGGTTGTTTAGAGGCTTTTCTCTATGAGTTCATGTTCAGCTTATACACAATCATGTTTATACACTACATTACAAGTGCTTTAGAAGAAGAAGGTATAGAATATAGTCTCAAATAACCTTGATATTTGAACTCAGAGTAAATTCTTTTGGGGACCCTTCAGCTGCACTTCGTCAAGGTGAAACACAAGTTATTTATGTGAGATTTCTGTTTGTTTACGTTTTAATTTTGCACCAAGAACAAAAATTGGTTTAGAGTATGAGATAAAAAATGGAGCAAGGATTTATGAAGCTCATGAAAATCACTGAGCAGATAATCTTTGGCTACAACAAAGAATTACAACCCAAAGAATTCCAGTGGACAGCACTTTATCAACAGCAGTGGCTGTTTCTTTTTAAAGAGTCTGTTTAACAAAATGTTTTCTATTCTGTGTTTCTTTATTACAGATTTAGAGATAATTAACAAAAAAAAGATCTATTCTTCCATTGTTATACATGTGGAGATTAAACTGCTGGCAATAGAAGGACTTTGCAACACTTATGGGCAGTGGGTTTGCATCTGTTTAATACACGTTAATAAACAGACTTGGGTTACTCCTGGAACTTATGGGATAGATAAGCTTCTGATTACAACAAGGAATTGTTTTGCTTCAGCTGATGATGTGGAGACTCAGCTAACACAAACTGTGATTATAAATGTCCAGATTGTCCATCACACTTTGTTGTGTACTCAGAGGATGGAATAAACTTTCCGATCAGACTTGAGATCTTCATAGGTTGATACATCCCAGTTGTATAGCATGTTAAGAAGTCCTATTATTGTTATTAATTTCACACACTGATTTAATCTATATACTATGTGATGCAACTGCTTTGACCTTGGAAGTATTACATTGCCAAAAAATTTTTCTAATGTGTGGATGTTGAAAGTTTATGTTAAAAGTATACTCTGACAAGGAGAGGTTTTAGTGGTTGTCTCTAAAGATTCAAGAAGAACCTGTTATGTAAGATGTAAGAAGATGTGTTCTTATCATTATTTTGTTTGTTAATTTAAAAAAAAATAAACGAGGGTTTGGGGTTTTTTCTGCCAGTGTTTTATAGAAATATATGGATTATTAAAAGGAATAAGGGAGCGATCCAGAGAAAATGAAGACATGGAAATGTTTCCTTGCAAAGTGGGATTGACTCCTATTTTTGTAGCTTCAGTCCATGAAAGATTCAGAGCATTAGAGGTTTATACTTGCAAAGTTAAAGGAAATGGTGTGTTAATATCTTAATTTTGAAGATTTATTATGAAGATGAGGGGTATTATTTGTCAACCATGACTTCCAAAGATGGATATTTGATTAATTCTAACTCAAAATGATAGGGCTTTCAGATTTTGAGACAAAAAGGAAGGGAGAGCTTCTCTTCTTGTGAACAATCCTAACAACACTACTGCATGCAAAACTTAGGCTGAGATTGAGTGATTATGGAATTAAGAGAGATGTTTTAATTGGGAACCCATCCAACATTTTTGGGAGATTAGAATGTGAACTAGATCCTTTCTAGAGCCATTTTAAGGCCTCATTGGATTGAGTGCTGAACTTGAAGGTGTCCCTGATACTTGCCTCTCTGAATACAGGAATACTTGACATCTGAATTTGAGACTAAAACTAAGGAATAACCATGGGAAGAACTTTCTTTATTTTCGTTAGAAATCATAAAACATGAAAAGTCATTTCCTTCTGTTGTAGCTGTAAAGAGAAACTTGGCAACTCTTCTTTTGTCAATAAGTCAATCACAGCACATCATAAATAAGTAAAGCTACAACAAAAAAATTCAATATGAGGGAAAACAACTAACACCTGACAGGTATAATCAGGCTGCTCACTGAACTTCAGAAAGAAATGTCACTATTAGAGTGCTGAGAACCTGGATGAGATAGGATTGAACTCTTCTGTTGAGCTAAATAAAGAACAGCCAAAACAAATAATGATCAAATTATGTACTTCACCAAGAGAGGCTAAGGACTGATATTAGCTGAAGTGTTTGCAAGCCTTTGTAGCTGAGGAGGGATAAAGACTGATAATAGGCCTGGACATTTTTTAATGAATATAACATTTTCACTCAAATAGAGGATTTCGTCTTTATTTTTTGAAGACTGAATTCTTTGATTCTTTCTATATAGAGGTAGGTACAGTCCTGAAAGAATGTTTTCAACATGCTATATTTTAAGGGCTTCCACAATAAGGAAGAGTATGTTTATCTTAAGAGAAAGTTATGTATTTATCACATGATTTACAAATAAGAAAAACAGCCCAAACTTCTTAAATCTGAAGCACCCTGCATTGTACAACCAATTACTAAGTTTTGTTTTTTCAATGCAATCACTTATATGTTGTTAACTGGCTCTAAATATTCCTGCTGATTGTCATGTAAATTCATGAGCTGTAATCAGCCATAGAGTAATTTTGTTCAGATCATTCTCAATGAATTTTTATAAAGAAAAATCATAATTACAGTAATGAGCATTTTAATGCTCAGTCAAATTTATCTGGTGTGACAACTTGTGACAAGTTCTGTGACAATTGGGTTGTTATGCTGGAGATGAATTTATTCTTTAATAATTAGCACCCTGGTCAATGTTTTGTGTGTAGTCTTTGAAATGGAAGTAGTTAGAAGTGTAGCATTTCTATTACTAACATGGTATCATATTACTGTTTTCTGTGTAGATCAAGCTTTTCATGTGTGAAATATTATTTTTATGTTAGTCTTGCTATACTTAATAAGGAAGCACTCTGGATTATTTTGGTTCTTCTGATTTCCATCTGTTGGTAATAGGCACAGACTGATGGCTATTATGTACCTTTTCCTCTTTCAGAAGTTTGCATTTGCCTAGGTAAGAGCCTTTATATAATGAATTGCAGAAAACTACAAGTCAGTAAGAGAAGACAGCAGCCTGCCTGCTCAGTGTATGCACAGATAACAGATAGCCCTAATATGATTCTCTTGTAAGCATAGTCCTGTACCAGGTCATAATTGTAGTTTTTTTGTGTGGCTGATACATAACTGTTTGAACATCACCTTTTCCCTCCTACACAGATTTTATTCATGGGTAGAACACAGTAATATAAAGGTGGATAAAAAAGCACTGTTCAAGAATAAGAAAAAACACAATGTTTTTGATCTGTGTCAATAAACTAGTTACTGGAATGTGGAACATGGCATCCATTTTTTCTGTCCACAAACTAGTAGCCACAAACAGTAGCCACTAAATGGTGCAAAGTGATTTACTATGGAATTACAGTTAATAAAAGTCTCAGTACTTTGGTTTTCTGTAAAATGGTATAGCCTCAAAATGCCACATAAACAGTTGATCAAATAATTCACTTAATTTTTCAGCCTTGCTGCTATTCTCATTTTTAACTGAATTCTTTGAAGTAGTTTATTTTTTTAACAAATTATTTCTCTTATTATTCAATACCCAGTTACAAGAGCAATGTTATGTCGTAATTTCCTTACCTTCTTTACATATAAAAAGTCTAAAACTAGAGGCTTTATTTCATACTGTAATTTTCATGGCACGTAATATTGCTGATTTCTTATACTTGATATAGGTGGCAACTACTTCAGCAACTGAAAATCCAATTGTTGACAATTCATGCTTAGACTTACATGGATTTTGCTGTTGTAACTCCAGTCAAAGTATACTGGCATATAGCTGTGTACTGCAGTTACCACTGCAACTGTGTATACTATTTATATCTGTTTGCTAGCTACTAGTACAGTCTAATGAGAAGCAGTCTCCAAGTACAGACATAGGGACAAAGTTTTGGCAGCTTCAAGGAACTGCATAATTTCAAGGGATGTATAGTATTTGCTCAATTTGCATTGTTTTGGGATAAATCACATCTGAAGTTAATTTCTAAGGTACTTGGTTAATAGATTAAGTATTGCAGCAATAGTAGACCCATTATAACTCTTGGAGAAGATGATTAGTGAATTGGGGGATCTCCTCTTTTTTTAAATCAAACAATCCATTGGTTAGGTCACCATAGATATTGTAAACCTAAGTTCAGGTCTGGTTTTCTAAGGGCTAGGTTATTAAGAAGGCTTAAAGAACAATTTTCCAAGACCATGGGATGGACCATGTTTAAATTACATACATGAGTGTTTTGGCTCAGAAGGGACGGCCATTTTCACAGAGGATTTCCACACAGCTCTCACTTGGATACACAGTGCCCCAAGGTCCCCAAGCATATAGATTAAATTCTTGTGAGGTGAAATGAAGCTGGGCACCATCTGAAACAACCCTGAGTCACTTCTGGACTTAACTCTACTCACCAATTCTTCACAGATCCCATAGCTCTACACTACCTGCTGATGTGCTGCCATATCCTAACTTGATAAAATTATAGTAAGGTTGGCTAAATCCTAGTTATGCTGCAATATAATTTTGTATTAAGAAGGTATGAAATCTTTTATTAGGTATTGTTAGATAACTTCAGGTTTTTGGTAAGAATTTATCTTTTTCCTGTTAAAGTTGATATGGGAAAAATTAGGGCCTATTACCTAATCTCATTTTATGCTAATGTTTTTTTTGTCTTCTTCCTGTCATTTACAGAAAATTTGTGAAAATAGCAGAATGGCATCTAATTAAGTTGGCAAACCTAGTTTCTTGCACTTATGACCTAGTAAATCTAACTAAAATTCTTATATGAAAGAAAATACTATTAAGATGAAATAGTTGTTTGATTTTTTTTCTCTGTATTTCCAGTGATGAGGATTAAGATGTGTACACAACTCTCTTGTGCCACTTTTATGACACTGTTTTAGGTCTGTAAGCATTGGTCTGATCCTCCAAGATGGTATAAATCACCCTTAGGCAGTATTAGATAATTTAAATGCAAAATCCATTAGAATGGTTGTCTTATGAGAAGTGCATCCTCTTAAGCCACCTCCAGTATTTCAGCTCTTGTGATACATCAGTTAAAGCTGACTGTTTATGTATTTTGTTTGTGAAGGCATGACACTAAAAAAAGTAGGTGGTAAAATACCATTCAATGCTCCCTGTAATTGACTTCTCTTTGGTCTATATAGGGAGGTGTTTGATGTCAGGCAGTGTTTTGTAGACCTCACTATGCATTTATGTATGTACTCCAATGAGTCTAAACATGGAAACAAAAATTAATTGCTTAGGATGATATGAAACAAGTAATTATAGTGAAATATTTAAGTGGCCTGTGACATATAATGAAACAGGTTACATAATTTTAGATTGTATTTGAAATAGTAGGTGGTATAGATTTGATTTACCTAGTACATGAAATTACAAATTCCTCCCTGACTGTTACAGAGATAGGAAGAAGTTTCAAGAAAGAGAAACAAAATTATTTCTGGTAACTAGACTTAAAATTTCTTACCATTTTTCCCCGCTAAATTATTGTAATTTAGGAAATTTTTATTTAGAAAAAATTTTTTTCTTATATTTATTTGTGTAGAATGGCGTGTTAAATGTGAAATACCTACTGCTTTATGGCTATGGAGTAGGTTTTGAAGGAAGCCATGTACCTTGGATGTTTACTACTAGATGACAGAAAAATAAACAAAATTGCGATGTTAAAATATCCATTGGTGATATAAAAACGCATATGTCCAATAGAATTATGCTGGTTTTTAAATGTAGTTGCTCTAATTATTATTTCCATTGAACATTCTTCTTCATGCACAGTAGAGAATAATGCAGAATAGCAGATATTAAGTAGGTGATGCTGTATTCATCATGTTTATTCCTCTCACTCACAGCAGTTGTGCTGTTCTCAGGACAATTTTATTTTATGACAAAAAAATAGAGGTAACAGTGTCATCCTTTAAAGAGCATAGTGAAAGCCTGGTCACAGTCTGGCTTAATGTACATCAAGAATTAGCATATTCAGTGGTATTTTGACCTTGAGGGGGTGTTTGGTATTTTATATAACTAATTTCATAACTGAGATTGTATCCTTTTGCTAAAGGCAATCTATAGTGCCAGAATAGCTTCTGTAAAAGAACTAACTTGTCTACCACATGGTGAGAAAATGGGTGCTTTGGAAAAGCTTCTCAGTTTTGAAGCATTGCATTCCCTTTAACTAGAATGTTTGTGCATACTGTTAACACTACAGAGATTTTCAAAGTTCTGGCCAATGAGAGGCTGAATTTTGTCACTATTTACACCTTCAGATAATCACTGTTGGGACTAAAAATTATAGTCAGAACTGCATGTGTCCTTCTGCTACATTAGTGACTGAGTCACCTACCGTGTGTCCACACTACATGTGTCAAGTTAATTTAGGGAGGTGATAATTTAGGGAGGTGATTCTCTTTCCTTTAGTGGACTCTCAAAGACTACTACTTTGGAGCATTATTTCAAAATGCTTTTGGCAATGATGTAAGACCTGTACCACATTAAATTATATTTTTTATATTATATCTATTATAATTTTTATTGTAATTTTGGATGGTCAGCCACTCATTTCTTCTTTAATTGTTTTTTATGGTAACTCAGATAGGGTGGTCTAGCTAAGGATTATCTGTTAAGGATATAAGCTCTAATTCCTTTGAAATTTTCCTTTTTCCGGTGGATGCTAAAGTTCAAAAACTTTTGCTCTTGTCACTCAAGTTCTCTTAATACTTTCTATGCCTGATTTGAGCGGGGTGAAATCTTGCAATTGACTGATTTGTGTTCATCCTTGGTCATGTTTCTTCCTTGTGCTACCACTTTCTGCCATTGGCACAGTCTGCCAGGCTATTTGGCAGGGTTAAACTCCAGATCTTGCTTTGGACAAAAAGTTCTGTCCCTATATTAAGGAAAGAATTGATTCTTAACATATTTGACATCTCAAGAGTCTAATCTAAGAACCTTAATTGTTATGAAAAAGAAAACAAAGAAAAATCTGAACGGTTTTATATTGAATAAGTCTCAATACCATGGTTAAAATTTCTATACATACACTTCCTGTTTTCTTCCCCTTTTACTTGTGTTATGGACACAATTTGAATATGGAATATTGTACCATTCAGGACAAGGGTAAACTGCTTCATGCTCTTGGCTTTTGTACATTACTCCCTGCTCAACTGATTAGATGATGGTCTTTAGGCTTTCCTGTGCAGTCTAAAGGAACTTAGCCAGTTTCTGTGGAGAGTTAGGACCCATTTTCAACACTTTATCCAGATACATCCACGTTTTTATTTTGAGGGGGAGACCACAGTTGGGGAAGATCTTCCATTCATTTATAGCTTTTTAATAACTAGAGGAATTTGGTGCCTCTAAGTCTGCACAGAAAGGTGCTGCTGGGAGCATTTCTGCTTTTTCTCCTGCTGACTTTCACCAGCTTCACAGATGTTGATTTACTAATTGCAACAGCAACCCATTTTCCTGCAAAGGAACTTTACAATGTTACGAACAATTCCTTGCACTTTCTATACTGGCAAACTGTTAGGATTAATGTGCACACAGAATGCCACCTTCCTCTTGCAACCCCTCTGTTCTCTTGCTGGGTACTGGGTGGGCAGCAGGCTCACCTCTTCATCTTGTTGTGTTGGGCTACATCAAGTGATCTTCCAGGGAAAACTTGTTGAAATTTCATCCCAGCAACCCCCCTCAGCTGAGCACCAGTCTCCTCTGGTGAAATGCTACTGGCAAACAACTTCTATAACTACTTAATGCCTTTGGTCAGGTTTAGTTATCAGGACCTCTGTCATCTTTAGTTTTGTCTTTTCTTTAGAAGAGATACATCAGCTGACAGTGCAATCGATTAACATCTGCTAAGGCCACTGGTTAGTGAGCACACTTCTCTTTTAATTGCAGTTTTAATCCTCAAAATATTTTTCTAAAATTGGGAGGCTCATTCACGGTTCTTGTTTTAATGCAAGCAGATACATTTTGTTGAGGTAAAAACCCCACAAAAACAATAATCTTAGTGCTTAGCAACAACTGCAGTCATGCAATATATCCTCCACTATTATTATAAATTTTTTAAGCATGATATAAAAATTGTGGAGTCATATTTTAATCTAAAACTTCTATATTTATGGTTTCAGTTTCTTACTAAGTTAAGCAAACTGATTCAGAGATATTTTGAGATATTTAGAGTTTCACACTTTATTTCATTGCATTTTTATGATCTGGCTAATGAAGAGCTAAAAACTGAAACTGTTAAAACAGAGTAATAATGCATTCCTGTGATCACAAACAAATAAAATTGTGTGGTATGTGGGACAAAAACTGCAACTATCAACACAAAGTAATGAAAATCTACAACAATAATAAAATACTGGCTATTCAAACCAGTAAACCATTAATTCATTTACAACAGAATAATGTGGTGGCTCAATATGAAATGACTATATTTAGATATTTTTTAGAGATCATATTTAGGAAGCTTTAAATACATTTATGCTTCTCAAGCATTCTAATGATCTATGAGCAATTTCTCCAATATCTTCTGTTACTGTGTGAATACGTGTCACAGAAAAGGCAGTTTTCTAAAATACAGAATAATCTGTTGGAACAACAAGCTCGACTACGGTCAGTAAATTAGAAGTGTATTTAAGAAGACAGTTAATGTTAAAGAACTGAATTTGTTCAGGGCTAGATGTAAAGTGAGAATAAGTCTTCACCTTTCCAAGAAAAAAATGTGTTTTTAAAATACACTTGCATTTATTTGTCAGAAGACAGACTCTCTCAGAATTGATCACATTGGAAATTCAAACTCCTTCATGCATGTGTGATTGATTATTGCATTTTTTCTAAATTATGCTATTAAGTCTTATGGATTATTTAATCCAAAATGTACCTACGAGGTTGCATTTACTATAAGGACATTTTTACATTTCACACTAGCATTTCCAAAGATCTGATGCACACAGATGATCAAATTGGATCAGGATGTAGAACATCTCAAACTGTGTCCCATTTAATTCTGTATGTTTACACAGAGGCTGAATTTGATCAAGTCTCTAGCAAACAACTAAATAATTCAGTCCAGTGGCAGCCTTATTTCACATGACTTGTACATCTGTCTTGATTGTGAATATAGCTGTTTTCCCAAGGATGGAGCTTTGCTTTGATGAAATGTGTCTGGAAAAACAATTTTTAATACATTCAGTAAATAAGACTTTGTTTGTCATTCAACACACATGTTTTTCCTTCTGTATAGAACCTCTTTGTTTTAGACTAAATAATTCAGTCCAGTAGAACCAGGACTTTTTCACTTTGGAAGTACAGCTGCTTGAAGCAGGAGAAAAGTGTCTTGTCCTTTCCTCCTGGTGTTGGGAAGGATCTCTCTCTGATGAATGGCCCTGGAAGAGAAGAAGCAAACAAAAAGGATAGATGGATTCTTTTGGAGGCTTTAAGGTCCAGTTTTGACAAATACTATAGCACTTTGTATAGACATACATTGTAGAATTGTTTAGGTTCCGCTGCATCATGCTGTGTTGCACTGTAAAACGAAGTGGTTGCAACATGATTGGAGCAGCTGATATATTTCAAATAACTTGACAGAGGGGAAAAAATAGTCATATATATATATATATATGGGTAGCATGATTGATCAGAACAAATTGTGAGCATAATTGTCTTTGATTGCTATCCCTTTTCAAAATGTGACTGCTTTGGTTTGGGTTTATGATGGTACGGAACGTCTCTCAGTTTTTATTTTCCAGAAAGCACATAACAGATATTAGTTGATGATATGAAAACACACACAGATTATTTCTAGTTATATAAATTTGAAGCCTTTTTTCTGATTAAATTCATTTAATTGTTTGTACCTGCTTCTAGTAAACTAGGACATAAAGCTAGTATCAACACGGGTTTTTCATCCACATTTTGATGGGGAATGTGTCTTCTGTACAGCTATTCTTCTTTTCCTCCAGGCCAAATGCAAGTATTCCTAACACATTACAGTTTTGGATCTCTTTCAATCTTAATCTAAGCAACGTAAATATCATGGTGTTTATTTTGATGGATAGTGTCCTCAGGGATATAGACAAGAATGAATTGTCAACACGAGTATTTTTCAGTCTGCTACGAATCTCTGAAACTCCCATGCAAAACCATCAGCTGATGGGTCAGTGTGACTCAGCACAGATATCTAGAGTTAGGTAAAGCAGAATAACTCCATGTAAAACAGTAGAACTTGCTGGGGCACGATGAGATTATCTTCTTTCACTCTGGGTGTTTCTGTCTTTAAGGCTAATTCTGTCTCCTTTCTGATTGAACATGTACCTGAGGCCACTGGGAGAGCTTTAATGATCAAAGTGTAAAAAAAAAACCCACATAAGGTGGCCAGTCAATGAGTTGACAGCTGAAGCATGTACTTTGCAAGTCAGGATCACAGGCAGTCTGTTTTTCTATTCTCGCCTTCTAAATAATTGCTGAAGCTTTACACGAGGGCATAAGTTCATTTATCAGGGGAAAAGTAGCAATAGATAGAAAGTTTGAGAAAATTTTTCAAGCAAATTCTCCATAAATTAATGAAGACAGCTAAACCAAAACAAGGATAACGAAGGTGATTTTTTGTTTGCTAGCTTGCTTTTATAAATTCAGTGGTGCTGTAGTGAAATACCTCAGGTGTTTGCTTTGGTGATATACCACTGAGATACATTTTTATTAATCTTCCCAAAATCATGACAGCAAGTCATGTTTTCATTGGAATTCCAGGACCTTCTCAGATTAACAGGGAATTTAAAATCTTTTGGTCGTTTTCTCAGACACAATTGTTTACCCTCCTTAGCATCTGTAACTTCAGCCTTAGAAGGAGCCCCTTTGTTTGGATTCCTCTTTTGTACCTGTAGCTAATTGATATGAATGTCAAGATGAATTTCTTTGTCTTGTCCATTCCAAGAGCAGTTTGTGTAACACAAATGTCATTTCAATGGGGCTATAATCTTTTTTCATGTACATATTTCTGACATATCACATATATCATATATTTATAGAATGGTGTGAGCACTGATCTGCATCATTCACCCGTTAGAATACACCCAAGCTTTCAGGTTTGTCATCTACCCAATAACTTTGTTCATTTTGCTTCATTCAGGTCACAATCCTGAAAATGAAGTTTATTCCTTTTCCCAGATTCTGGGATTTAGGCCCAGAAATAAGAAATGTCTTATACTTGTCTGAGAAAATGTCTTCTATTTGACTCAAGAAGGCATTATACATTTATGCGCTATATAAAGTTTTGTCTCTTAATGACCTGGTAGTATATTACTGCTAGGCCAATTTTCTGGATGTCATTTTAGACAAATATTCTCTTGTAGTTTAGTACCAGTTTGCAGTTATATATCTAGGTATATAAAAACACTGACAAATTTATACATTCCTATCAATATATTTATTTTTTTATACTCATGTAGATATTAATATATTTAATTCCCCTACTCCAGCACCCCACTTTATTTCTCATTTCCTCTCTAATATTCCCTGCAGATATCCCTTGTCATGTTTTCCTGATTGTCCTGGTTTAGGGTAAATTTTGGGAGGAAACCTCTGAAGGGTTCTTCTCTAGAAAGCAAATTCAAGTGGCCTGCCTGAGAGATACAATCTATAAAATCATATAAATATTTTTTCCCCTTACTTTCATGGAGTTCTTTGGCACAGAGTTTTCAGCAGAAACTTGGAAAACCCAAAACAAATGAAGTTCTTAAAAGGAATATCAGCAAGTAAGAATTGAACAAAGTTGGCAGAACAAAACTCAGGTGCTGTTTTGCTGTTTAGCATGACTCACTGTGACACGTTTGTCTGTGGTAGCAGTTTCAGTCTTATCAATGACTCAAACCAACTGTGATGGATGTACATCTCTGTACTGTGATTTTGTCATGGTGACACCTTAGAATAATTATTGCAATGAACAAATTTTGCAAAGCAGCAAGTGGAGAGCGCTTTCCAGTCCATAATATACCTTTTTCTGAAAGCTTTGTAGTGCTTTATTGTAGGCAAGCTGCACAATAGCCAAAACCTTCATAATTAGGAATGAAATATTTTAAATATATAGAAGACAAACTCATAGCTGTTAAAAGTATGTACTTTTTTTAAAAAAGAGTAAAAACTGTCTTATACAGTATTTGTCAACATCAGAAAATAATGTGATAGTTTCTGTGTTATGAATCTGTCAAATTTTGAGAAAATAGGTGTCCCCAGCCTATTTCTGTTTTACAATTAACCAGTACTTAAGCAAGTGCTGTGCAGATACCATAAGACTTCTTTTTTATGAATTGCAAACCTGAACCATCAGCACTAAAACCTCAGATAAAAACAGTGAATTTAAAGCAACTGAATTCCCAAACCAAATTAATATTCTGCTTTGATTAATAAATAATGTCAATTATGTCAAGAGTAACCAATTCTTGTAAATCCTTTGTTGCTTAACTTCCATTAAATACAGTGTTAAATCTTCTTTTTCTACCTCACAACAGTGTTTAAAGATGAACACATTTTAAAAGTGTGACTTTTTCAGGAAGATGTCTCGCAAGTGTCTGAGATTAGTCTTTTCAAACTTGTGTGGGTAAATGGGACGACAATATAATCAAAGGAGATAAGAAAAGGATGTTTGTTTTAGAAAGAATATAAAAATAGAAGCTACTTGTTCTGCTCTTTCATCTTTAATGAAGGAAGTAGAATTTCAATGAAACAGGAACCTGGGAATTTCCTTTCTCTGAAAAGTTACAAAGTCTGGGGATGACTGCTAGGTTTGGTATCAAAGATTATTTCTTCCGATGACCTTTGTGCTGGCTTTTCAGGATCTGGTCTGAGCCTCATGAGCACTAATGCTTCGGAGGGGGCATGCTGATTTTCTGGCATAAAGAGTTTGGTAATTGGAATATAAAGAAGTCTTAGAGATATTTTCAGATGAAGAGAGGAGACAAGTTTCAGGCACGAAACTTTCCCTTCACTGAAACAGGCAAAAGAGGACACTTACTTTTACATTCCTCCAATTTGACCAGCAAAAATTGTTTTTTCTCCTGGTATGTGTAATTAGCTGGTAACGTAGGGAGGCTGCTAAGTGTTTTGCCTACAGACTGCACTTGGCAGGAGGTTGTTGAGGACCATTGTGGTTTTAGGCTGGCTGCCGATGTGCAATTGAAGAGAGTAGGAGAGAATGAAATATAAAGTTACTTCTGAAAGTGTCATGACAGTGCTTTTTCCTCTTGAAAAGGATTTTCTTATGGTTCCCTTAGAAGCAGTTGAGAGAAGAAGCATGAAGTATCATGATTTTAATTACAGATTTTATTTCACTCTGAGGAAAGAAAGTTTCCTGGAGAAACCTTGGTAAATAGCAGGAGTAAAATGGTTTTGCCCACTAAAAAAAGGAAAAGAAAAACCTGAAGCCTAGAGGTCCTTCTATATCAAGATATCTTCCATGTCAAGGCATTTTTGCATCTACAAACACATGTCATGAGGAGCTAGAGATCAAGCTTTACATTTATACAGTAATGAATAGGAGTCTGTCTTCCAAATGCCTACTTTCTCATGTCTACTTCTGACATATGTTGCTCCCCCATGATACTGTTTCAACCTAGGATTTTTATCGTAGGTTGAAACAGTATCAGAAACTCTGAGCATAATTATAAGTCAACACCGTTCAGGAAACCTCTTTGCCTTGCATCAAAGTTGGCTGAAGGAGGGATGCAGCTGTGTCGGCCCGAAGGTCGAGCGTCCGGCCAGCTCGGAGTGGCCAACACTCAAGCTGCACGCTGTGGGTCCCTTTGGTGTCAATAGGCCTCGGGCTGACCCCACCACGGACTGGTCACGCTGTGGCACGGACGAGGAAGGAGCTTGGACACTCAATGGGGACGAAGCAGGTTTATTGATAAATCCAAGGTGTCTGCCAGGGAGTGATCCCAGGGAATGTCCCCAGAGAGTGACCCAGAGGGGAGGGGGAAACAAGATTATATAGGGGGAGGTTCCATAGGGAGGGGTTTACAAAGGGCCAATTAGGAACAACAAAGGAGTGGACTAAACACAACTGACATGGCATAGGGACAAATTGAAACACAATGAGGGAGGGGCCCTGGGACCTCAGCCAATCCTGGCTCCCAAGACGGAGAACTTTCTGGAAGCTGGGGTGGAGTAGGGAGTGATTGACTGGGCCCGGGGAGGAGAACAAGTATACATATAAGGGAAAAAAGGGGAGGAGAAATTACATAACTTATACAATTGACAGGTGGGGTGGCGGGAGTAACCAAGGATACAGAGTGACGGACAGGCCTGTGGCGGGAAGGGAACACGAGGACAGAACCATTTTTAAAACATAGGGGGGAACAATATAGAATAGGGGAGCAATAAAACAAGCTAAAACAACACACTACAACAGAGGGAAGTACAGGAACTGGGAATTGCTGCCACATTGAGGGTGTTAGGAGGAAGGCAGAACTAGACTGGTTCTGTCTGTGCCATGAAATGCTGGCATGTGGAAGTACTCTAGGTAGGAAATGTGAAACTTGGTTTCTGCGAATAAGTGGACATAATCATCTGTGAAAAGCGGTGTGTGATAAAGTGTTATCACCATCTAGTAGAACCTAAAGAAAATTACTTCATTTCACAATGAGTAGTCATGTGAGTATTGAAAATCTAAAATGGCAGTGTTCCCCAAGAGCTGTTTGTATGGCCTGTTTCTAAGCTCTATTTCTACATTTGTTCTAGTCAAGAGATGAAATCTGACTGACTTTAATGGAAGCTGAATTAGGCTCATATTGAATTTTTGGAACAATTTTAGCATTGCTGTCAGCAAGATTATGAGTTCTGCCCTCATGCTTTCCCCTGACATCTGCCTGTTTCAAAGTGTAAATGAACTAACATAAGGAAAGGTTTACATCTGCTTGTACTGGCAGCTAGGAGAGATGTTGTAAAGTACTGGAAACTTTACAAATCCTGCAGCTTTCAAAAGTTAGATTGCAAATGTTTTCAGTTTAGCTTCATTAAAATGGGAATAATAATAAATAGAAGTCCAGAATTTAGATTTCTTTTTCATCCAAGACTGCAAGAAAGAGCAAGTACTTCCTCTGAAGACCTATAAACATTTTAAAATACAGGTTTATGTCTATTTATGCAATGAAACTAGGGGCAAAAAGACATTAAATTATATATTTGATGCCCATGTAAAAATGTCTTTCTTTTAAAACAATAGGTTAAATGTCTGCAAAAATGTATTTTCTACTTTATAATCCTTCTGCAATTGACACGTTACCATTACTTCATACTTTTTACTCTTCTGAACTATTTGTGCTTCATATCTGCTTTTAGCATTTTGTATGCAGATGCAATAATTCTGTGTCCTACATTACCTGAGTAAAATGTAGCAGATGTCTGTTCTGTTTTTCCTGTTGTACAAACTGATATAATGTAAAGGAGAAAAAAAGAAAAAAGGTCATTTGAGATATTGAAGGCAAACTGAATTTGTCTAGTCTGAAATACAAATACAAAGCCCACTGAATAATCAGAAGGGTCTTCATTTTGAAAAACAATGAAATATTTAATTCCCATTATGGCTCATTAAATTAATTCAACAACTTATTTCAGACCTTCCTAAGGTATTCTATCTTGAACCCAGCCAAGAATAATCTATTTTCTAAACTGGATTGAGCTTTTATTTTATGTCTTCAACAGTAAGGACTGCATGTCCTTAACATGCAAGGTAATGTTACCAGAAGGAAACAAGAGGTGTTTCCTAGAAATTGGTCCAAGACTTGACAGTGTAAAGGTACTGAATGTTTCCTGTAAAGTGGCATACTCTTTCAGCTTCTGGCTTTTCAGTGTGCAGGAATTGAGAGCCTTAATTATCTGACAGGATGAACCGAACAGTTCTCAGGTCATTGGATTAAGTTCTTCCAAAATCTCCACTACTGTAGACTGTACTTTGACTGAAATATTAGTAGACATAATGTAATATTTTCTTACCAGGATGATTTTCAATTTCCATGGTAGCAGACAGTTTGGACAGAATTCAAGACGTGGGGTGGTTTATTTTGTTTGTTTTGTTTTAGGAAAAGGACTAATGAGAGCAGTGGGAATAAATTGAAGCATCTCTGTTTTGTTTATTATACAAAGCTGTAGTATGTGACCATTCCTGTCAAGAAGATAAAAAAATGAAAGAGAAGATATGAAGTAGAAAGGGACTAGAGGTAAAGGCGTGAAGTATCTTGCCTGGGATCTTTCAGTTGCATCTATATCTAAGCCATAATTAGTGTTTGTCCACCTCCTGTAGCTTTATGCTGTGGGTTTAGTGGTTTTTTAAAATTGTTCAAGTTGTCTTAAAGTGTTACGTCTTTAAACATGGTGCAATGTACATATTACATTTAATGGTATTCTACTCCACACTTTTGTTTATCCATTTCTCTTCCCACTCTGCATTTCATACTGGATCTGAATTTTGAAGATGGTAACACCTAAAGCAGATTGCTTGCTGCTAGTCCTGTTGCTGAATTTTCAACAAGAATTTGAACTACTGTCATGATAAGGGTAGGACAGAGACTGAACTAGTATAGTCCTCATCCTGGAATGGGCTGATATTATTTTTGCACTGCCTATTGCCATTAATACATTTTTTAAAACTGCTTGAATTACTAAGATTATTAATACTTTCTCTCAGCTTTTCAAGTTCTCACTTTCATTTAGGGCAAAGCAATTGAGATCTCTTGCCATTGAGGTATAGTTCAATTTTATTGTTTCTGTCAAGCTTCCTCAGGCCAATGAAGGCAAGCCACAACAGATCCAGGAGTACACACTAGGAACCCAGATGTGAAATTGTCATTGGTCCTATGGTTTAATAGTCACTTTTTAGACTCAGGCTGAACTCTTCCCCCGTATCTTGCATAACTGGACATTGCATCATTTCTTACATCCTTCAGAACTGCTCTAGTGCTTTGCTGAGGCCAGGTTTGCATCCCTCGAGGGAGGAGTTGAGTTTTTGGGTGTGTAATGGCTGGTCTGCATATGACAAAGGTGATGAACTGTCTCCATCTGGAGGCTACAAACCAGCTTCTATACCAGTAAGAGGCAAATCCTGCAAGGCTGGATGGTGCCTCTTACCATGACAATTGCTCTCCCTTACAAAACTTGCTCAGCTGTAAAACTCCTTTCACTTCCCCTGAGGAAGGTCTGACTGGGCATTCCTCACTCCAGCAGCTGAAAAGATATCATAAACCCTCAGAGACCCCCAAAGAGCCCTCAGACTCTTTTCTAAGGCCAGAGGACTGAAAGCTCCCTTGCCCTGGGGAGGTTCCTGGGTGTTCCCACTGAGCCTGGGCATATTTAAACCCATCTGACTTTGTGTTTTGTGGGCTTCTTTACCCACCCCTAAGGATCAAGTTGGAGTAAAACCCCTACTTTGACCAATGGACATCCCAGCTGCAGCAATAGATCCGTGGGTGCTGATTATGTATCTTTCTACTCTTATCCTTTCTTCCTTTTTCTCTCTTTTCCCTATACATTTTCTAAAGGAATATATTTATGCTTTCCTGTATTATGTAACTCTAGATAATAATAACAACCAAAATGGCTACATATCTGTTTTCCATTGCAACCAAATTGTTTAAAAATAAACCATATGCATATATGCTTGCAAACCTTGTTCATCCAGTGTCATTTCACTCTAATCCACCTGAATAAATCTGTTAACAAGAACCTGGATTACCCTGACCTTCGTGGGCATGGATTGTAGCAGTCCCTTTCTGGTTGGGGGAGCAACTAAGTGGGGCATGGGGTCCGTCTGCCATTGTTTCATTTTCCCAGGCCTGGTGAGAATTTTGCATGTAAATCACCCTCTCTTTGTGCACTTTTTTATTACTATTGTTGCTGTTACTGTTCATTTTCTTATCTCATTGCTGTCTCAACCAAAATTGTTCTTATCTCAACCCATTACTTCCATCTTTTGTCAACTCCATCTCCAGAGTGGAAAGCAGGGGGGAAGAGTGCATTGTTCCTTTTTTGGGAGAGGCACTGAATTGGGGAGTACCATTCCTAAACCATGACACATGTAGATAACTTCAACCTACAAAATATGTAGATGTCTTCAATTCCCAGATCATACAGCTTTGTAGCACAAGGATGAATTCGTCCTGATACTAGAGCAAATCTAGGAGTCTGAGCAGTTAGTAGAAGATGTTGGTCCTTCATTGGGCTCAAAAGGTTTGGAGGTAGTGGCAGCAGTGAGTACAGAGGATAACAAAGCAATGGAGTAAAAATTGATCAGTTTTAAAGTTCTGACAGAAAAGTAGGGAGAAAATAACTCCACATCACATGTTGCAGTTTTATATGGCTGCATTCCTTTCTACAAAAGGTGCTCAGCAAGATATCAAACTGTTCCATGTTAAGACAAGTAGGTGCCAGCTTGGGCTGCTGACAGGGATGACAAGCAGCTGCCTCAATCACTGGCAGTGTTTGTAGCAGGCCATATTTGAAGTCAGCCATGTCACTACAAGCTTATGAGTGCAAAGTTATGTCACGTCACAGTTTATGCCATGTGGTTACCCCATCTTCTGCTGTAAGCAATAGCCAAAAATATTTTTTAAATCCCTCTGGATTAATTATTGGCAGATGCTTCTTAACACAAATACAAAAATGCTTTTCCAATAAAAATATTTTTTACAGTATTGTAGCCATGTGAGTATCATTTTCATGGAAAACTTCTGCTTATAGACTATAGAATGTAAGACAACACATAATTTTTTTTTTTTAATCCTAAATACAAGGTTTTGGATTTCACATTTTCAAATTTTGAATGTTTAAATAGATTTTAATCTCAGATGGTTTTAAAGCTTTCATAAGGTAAGGAGCTACAATGATGGAGATAGAGAGTGCCTCTAAAATTTTCTAGTGCCTTTCTGTTGAATTTAATAGAGTAGTTGAATCTGACTGAAAGTAACACTTGAAAATCCTTAATGCTCTGAAAATTGGTTTCAACCAATGTTTACAGTGTTATTATTTTACATTAGTTTTTAATTTCAATGCCTAGTCTCATGCTAAATAAGTATTTTGCAAAGGTCTAAGGCATATTGAGAATCTGTATTAATGATACAGAATGCTCTCTCAAAATGCTCAGGTAAAAAAATCTGAATCATAATTTTTAAACTGCTAAATTAAGGAAGTGCACTGCCATATGAAATTACTTATGAAGTGGAAGATAATTCTTATTCCATGTGAAGTGTTTATCACCACATTTTTTCCAAATACTGATGAGCTATGTTTATTATATACTTCTATGTGCTTTGCATTTCTGTTAACAGATTTGCCATTCATCAGTACTAGAATATATTTTCTTATATTTTACAAGTTAATAGTGAGATAGTTTATCTTTTGGCTTCCTCCTTCCCTAATTTTTATTTTATAGTCACTGATAAAAAATTCCAGCCTTCATTTACTATATGTTACTTTTTATTATTTATAATGTCTGATTTGGATTTTTTTCTCGTCTCTAAGGCAAAGCAAACATTACATTTTCTTAGTTACAAATTTTTGAAATATATAATGTAATATTTTAGTTGAAATTCACATTCTTCTGTTCATAAAATTAGCTGATTTAACTTACAATTACCTGTTAGACTTGTGAAAATGAGATTTTTAAGCACAAAACATACGTAAAGACTTTTACTCTACTATTCCGCTTTCACATAGCAAATATATTCAAAACCAGAGCACTTGCTATAAAGTCATTTTAGTTCTGTGTTTGTAACTTAATGAACTTGCAATTTCTCTCAATTAGGCAAAACTGTTCTGAAGTTAGGAGATTAACACATAAGCCATAGATTGGTGAAATAAATTGTATCAGGAGCATGAAACACATTTCAAAGAGAATAAAGGTTGCTGTGATATCACTTCTTTTGCTTCTTATGTAGGTGACTGTAAGAGTTGGTATCAATATTCTCTGAACCTTTGTTATGCGTTTGAATAGTGATTCATAAGCTTTTCAAGGATCATTTGCTTGTCAGATATGGATAACTGTTGTGGGTTAACACCGACAGGCAGCTGAGCTCCACACAGCTCTCTCTCACTCTCCCTCCACCCCCTGCTTGATGGCGATGAGGGAGAGAATTTGAAGTGTGGAAACTTGTGGGTTGAGATAAAGACAGTTTAACAGGTAAAGCAGAAGCTGCATGCAACAAGCAAAGCAAAAGGAATTCATTTACCACTTCTCATGAGTGTTCAGCCATTTCCTGGAGAGCAGAGCTCCATCACACCCAGTGCTGACTTGGGACAGCAAATGCTGTCACTCTGAACTCCTTCCTTCTTCTTACACCAGTTTGATGTGCTGAGTGTGATGCTGTATGATACAGAATGTCCCTTTAGTCACTTGGGGTCAGTGTCCAGCTGTGTCTCCTCCCAAATCCCTGTGCACCCCCAGTCTCTTCACTGGGGGGGTTGAATGAAGAGCATAAAAGGCCTTTACACTGTGCTAACCTGGCTCAGCAATAATAGCCCTGTGTTATCAACAAAAGTTTCAGCACAAATCCAAAACACAGCCAGTTACTTTGAAGAACATTAAATCAAGCAAAACAGGCCGTTAATAACAACCAATATTATTTTGATAGAATGCTACTTCCCTTTGCTTTCCCTTTTTAAATAAATTACATTTTATTCTTCATTATGCAAATAATTTCACAAGAGTGCTGCAATACGAATTCTATTGAGTATGCTCATGTAAACAAACAGTTCTGATTAATCTTATTCATTACTCAAGCCCCTAGCTCAATATCTTCATGGGTTTTGGTTTTGGATTTAGTTCTAAGCAAGCACCTTGGTCTTTATCTTTGTTAATATTTTAACACACTTGTATCTATGCTGGCAAAGTTCATCTGAGAGGTGACTATTATTGTACATACCATTATTTACAGAAGAGGTGAAGGGGATAGCAGTATTTTTCAGCCACATAACTGAAAAGCCTCTGGGAAATATTTGTGCTTTGTTTTTTTTTGGTTGTTTTTTTTTTTTTATTTTTTTACATACCACAGTTTACAATCTTTATCATAGAAGATTGGTTCTATTGTTGCTTAGGTAGCAGGAAAAAGCCCCATCTTGTTTGGTTATAAATAAGATTGGATGGAGCTCTGAAAAACCTGGTCTAGTGGAAGGTGTACCTGTCCATGACAGGGGGGTTGGATCTAGATGATTCCTAAGGTTCCATCCAACTCAAAAAATTTTATGGTTCTGTGATTATAAGGAATATGAATCATTATTCAGATATATTTCAGATCACCTCCTATTACACATTAAAGAATTAGTAATGCAATGAAAAGAGGAATCTTGATGTGTTGCAGTTTTATGTGACTTTAGTATTCCTTACTGCAAAAGGTGCTCAGCAAGATATCAAACCATTTCACAGGTTTTCCTTACATATATTTAAAATGGCAAAGACACACAAGCAACCAAAGAAATTGCAGTTGCCCTGTGTGGAGGCATTCAGGGCTGGAGACACCTGAGGCAGAATTGAGCTAGCTTATTCCAGTATATCTAAAAATGCCCATCATTCTGTCATTCCTAATCATATCAGCTATGATGAGCCCTCAAATCAACAGCGCTGCCATAATTTAATGTAGATGCAGGCAGTACTAGCATGTGATATACACCATGTAGAACAGTTTTCCACAGTATCAAGTTTGGGAAAAATCTCCCAGGCTCTCCTGTCTCCAGCTGCTTCTATGATACCACCCAGTAGCCATCAGGAGCAGTGGCAGTCCTACTGAACAGAGGAAGACAGGTGAGGAGAGGGTCATTCCTTAGATTCTTCCATTCTTCTGAGATACTTGCTGTTATAGGACTCTGGGATAGTTTCTTTGACTAATAACTGAATCACTTTACCTAGAAAAAAGGAGTTTTCCAGAGATAGACACCTTCATAACCATAATATATATACTCTTGATATTTCCAAAGTTTATACATTTAAGCAGCGACTCCATACTCTTAATACAGCTTCAGAGAAAAATGAGGAAATTTAGTTATTACCTGAAGGTCAGAAATTCTGTATCAGCTTCCTATTTTTTTGATAAAATTATTAGCAAGAAGAACATATAAAACAATTTTCGGTCTCTTGATAATACATTATTTTGAAGTCAAGGAAACCTTAGGGTATAAATTAACTGCTTGCAGAATTCTAGCTACTGAATAAATATTCTAAGAGAAAAAAATTACTTTTGTGTCAATATCTTGGAATTAGCAATTGCATCTTATGTAAACAATATGTGATGGAAAGTGATTTATACTGTCTTGTTTAGGATTAAACTGTTGGTATTGGAAGCCATGCACTTTTTAGATATAAGAACATTTCTTTTTGGTTCGGAATTCTAGAAAAAATGAGCAAAAAGTACAGGACTATTTATTTTGCTTTCAAAACTGACAGATATACAAGAGCTTCTCCTCAGGCATCTGAAGATATGTACTTTATATCTGGCAGCACTCTACCTTTGACTTCTTATCATAAATGATCTTATACCACTGACCAGATGATCTGCTTTTATGAGAAGTTATTTCAAGTCAGTGATCTTCCTTGTCATCTAAAGACTTGAGTGTCTTCTTTTATCAGTCCATCAACTTTAAAAGCTTTTCTTCCCTCATCAATTATCTTGAATTCATATTTGCCTTGGTTTGTCTATGATGGACAGAAACTCCATTTGAGGACTTGAATCCTGTCTAAAATACAAGTTAGCGCTACTGAAATATTTTTCATTTCACAGTATTTCTGCTTCTTCTGCTGTAATTAAAATATTATAGATTTATTTTTATGTTCTAAATCCATTTTCTGTTTAGATATTTCTTTACACTTCCTCCTGGCAAGCTTCTTTTCCTTACTTAATTAGAAACACTTCTTCAAAATGAAGTCAGTAGCAACAAAAAACATTTAACATTTCCACATCTTCTATTTTCACATTTTGAAAGTAAATATTTTTTGCTATTTAAAAAATACCAAGATTAAAGTTGGTCAGGATTTTTTTCCCCCACACTTTTTTCTTTCTTTCTTTCCTAAAGATGAAAAGCTTAACAAAAATGTCAGGCTTTCAGTAGACTTACATCAGCATTCTGTGGTGGTTCTGAATGAAATCTAATGCATTCTTCAGCCTCAGCCCTGAGGTCCCTAGCCTTTGACAGCCTATATAATAAAAATGCAGCACATAGGAGCACTGTTTGAGATCAGCATGCTTACATCTCAGAAAACTAGAGAAACTTCAAAGAGTGTAAGTGAACAACTTGCACAAAAGAATTTACCAAAAATTGTTCCAAATTAATCACTGCTGCTTTCATATGGTCCATCATGCGTTTCTTAAATATTGTAACTACTGTGTATTTCAGACAATGACTGCTATCTAATTGTTACAGGTAGATTTCTTGGCAACATTTTTCATATGAAAGTTATCTACCATGGTCCTAGATTTTTGTGATTTAAAATTCAAGATGTAAATAGTTATCTCAGCAAGGGAATTTCAAGCAGAGAAGGTTGTAAAAGATTTTCTGTCTTCTCAAAAATTTTGAAGCCTAAAAATCCTATTCTACACCAGCATGAGGTGAAGGTATTTTGGGAGATACAAACTAGGTTAGTCAAAATGTTCACTTGTAACAGAGAATCTAATCTCCTTCTGTTTCTAACTGAGATTCTGACATTCTGAAGCTGCCAAGAGAGTCTCTCTACTAGACTGTTGAGGTGGTGCAAAGTCACTTTCCCTTCTGTTGTATTAAAAAATTAATCATGAACCAGATTATCCAATAATTTATTTTCATTGGATGAAAATCTTATTGAAAATGTTTCTACATAAAGTGTTTGTTACATGAACTAAATAACTGTTGTAAAGTCTTTTGGCTGAGATTCCTCAATCAGCTCCAACTCAGATGTTGATATAGCTGCAAAGTATTACTTATTAATTCTCTTTCTTTGCCCCATCTGTTTGACTTTGTGTTTTCCAGAATTACTTCTCTTTTCAAACAGTAAGACAAAAACTGTTGTTGAAGCATCTAATTGCACAATCTGATGTTTCCACAGTTAATAGAAGTGCTAAGAAAAAAAATATCAAGAGACCAGCAAGACTTTAAAAGATTAGAGAAATATAGCAAATTACTCCATCCCATTGAAAGGAAATTTAGACTGCTTCTTCTTAGGAGGGAAATTGTAATTTAAAATCTAAAGTTATGATAAAGATTTTATTCATTTTAGATTTGTGTATATGTATATATATGTACCTGATTTTGGAAGATGAACAACAAATAAATGTGTAGAATATATTCTATCTGTATGTATATATTATGTTTCAATTTGAAAGAATCATACCGAAGGTCATACATATGTCATACAAATTTGGTTATACAAAAAAATGCTTTGACTTGAGCAATAGTTATTAATTAAACCTTTACCAGCACACATTTGGTACACTTTAGACCAAGCACATTTATTTCCAGTATAATCAATCATGTCCTGTCATCTGAGGCATCACCTTTAAAAGGTTTAAGATGGTCATTGAGTGAAGTTTCAACATTTCCAATATTCAGACAGAGATCTGTAAAGTTTAACTAGAAGGATCACAGATGCAAACTACACACTTTAAAAATAAGGCAATAGTATTGTATCTGAACAGATATTTTCTTGCCACTTGAGCCTTTATTTTCAAGGTGAAAGGAATTTGGTAATATTTTCTATAGCTTTTGGGAGGCAGGTTATCTGCAATACTCTGGTTGCTCTGAGGTATTGTGGAGGCTGACTAGCAAAGGTATGGTTGACTTCAAGCTTCCCCTTCAACATTTTAAGCAGAATATTTGCTATATTCTTTCAAGGCATTTTAAAAGAAGATTAACTGTATTATTTCTAAGCCTTAGCTCCTTAATAGTAAATCCATTGCCCAAGGAATTCTTTTATGTATTCAAGAATATATCCATGCTCTCCAGTAAAGCTTACAGCTGTTTTAAGTTAGGAGATGTCTCACAAAAATAGCCTTTATCCTTGAAATACTGGTCTCTTTATTTTGTCTTTCATTCTGATCCTTCAGGAATAGATTTCCTTCTCTAATCAAATCATGGTAAAGTATGGAAAATCAAATCATGGTAGACTAGGAGCTGATGCATAAAACTAAAGCTCACAACTGTATATCATCATAGTAACAAAAAAAAATATTTGCAAACAAATGAAAATGTTTTTAAGATGTTATATCTTCTGAAACACTGTGTATTGATTAGGTTCTTTCGCAGCATTTCAGAAGTCTGATGAGATGATTGCCTAATCCAGCACACCAAACCATGCTCCACTTCATCAGGATATGATAGGTATGGTACAGTCACACCTAATATGTATTTAAATTGAAAATATGTATTTAAATTGAAAAGTACTTTGTGATAAAAAAATTATTGTTTACCAAATATGTTGCCATCAATGGTTTTAAAAAGTGGGTTTGTTAGTCAACCATGTTATATTTATAACCTGAATCCCACAGGAATATAATGGACTAAATCCTAGAGACAGCATCTATAGTAGTAGCAAGTGTAAAATAAATATCTGGAAGTTTGTGATGTGGTATTTTTTCCTCAACCTTCATAACCAGTAAAAACTTTTTTTTTGTAAGTTTAAAAAGTAATAAAAATGATTTTACTACCTGAATAAACTGGATTCAAAAATTATTAAATGAAAGAAATAAGGACCCTTACAATGCTGTTTATGTCATACATCTTCTGAGTGCCTTTTGAAGTGGTTTGCTTTCCATTTAAAATGTCTATATTGGGTTATAAAACACCTCTGTACAAATAGAACTGAATGCACTGGGTAGTATAGTATAAAAGTTTTTCTCTGCATTGTGGTTTGTGAGACCACATTTGCATTCATTATAGAAGTAAAGATTGAGCAGATTAAATTTAAAACCTATTAAGTCACCTACATGCAATATGAATCTGCTGAGGATAAGAAAAAAGAGCTTTGTTTTTGTTTATTTTACTGTATTTGTGTGTCTAAAATTCCTTGATTTATAGAGCATTAATAAGATCATATGTCCAATCTTTCTGGGCCATTTTATTCATTGTATTGACAGAAGGCAGCTGATAGAACCTGACGTGAATTAGGATTTTATAGTTATAGAATGAATTATGAGGTTACAAAGGGGAATCTGATGAGTTATCATGACATTTCTCTCATCAAAAATCTAATAGTGCAAAATCCATTGGGCTGGTCTGTAACACTGAATGTTCTGGGGTTAGATGCATTTTATCTGGAGAAATGACAATTATTTGTGCAAAGACACCTCCTAGGACTGGAGTCTCTAGGGAAAGATGGATGGACAAGGCAAAGCTTCTCTAAAAGTTTAGGATGCAAATTCCTGGAAAATATGGGAGGAAGGATGGAGGGTAAAAAGTGAAAAGCAGAAATATTCTTGAGAATTCTAATCATCTGGCCTACTTTGTTCTTTTGCATAACAATGTTTTCATGAGAAGAGTTGTTGGACATCCAATATGACTGAATGGATTTTTGGATACTTTAGCAATGATCTAAAGGCACTTGAACCCAGCAGATGATTTGCATCAGCACAGTATCTGCTGAGTGTAGGTTTGCAATCACATAGCAGGGCTAATTATTAATGATGCACTAGATGTTCCCTAAACTTGTAGCCTTTTTGCTACAGCAAATTTCCCAAATAACTACTTTTTGTATTAATAGCCCTTTATAGAAACTTTTTTTCCAGAATTTTAATTATGCTATTGATGTGTTTCCTTACTCTTGAATATCTTAGTTTATAAATGTGTACCTGCACAAAATAATGAAATCTGCTTTGAGATTTTGTTTCTTTAGCAGTGATAAAAACAGCTCCTTCAGGTTTTTATTGACTAAAATTCTGATTCTTTAATTTTACATTTTTTGTCCTTTTCTTGATTTAGCAAGAACCATGAGCATGCATAATTGTTGCCTATTTCCCTACATGGCAATAGAACAGTCTATGCAGTTGTTTGCTAATTCATTTGAAAAAGATGTTATGATAGTAACTCTTTTTTTATTATGCTGTATGTTCTTGACTGTACAGTTTCCCCCTGTTTATTTTCTTTCTTTTTTTTTTCCTGGTTAGCATTTGGTCTAGTTGTCAACAGTCTCATTTAAATAATTTAACTTCTTTTTCACTTGCTTGTAAGAATTCTTGAATTCATTTTGATTCATTTCCTGTAATGCTTTATTATTTTTTTTCATTAATCACTTTGCATGCAATCATATATGATGTGGACATTTGGCAACTTAATTCACAAGGCACTGTCACATGAATAATGTATTTTTAGACTTCTGCACATTCCTATTAACCTGATCGACCTCAAACCTCTTTCCAATTTCTAAGGAGTTTCCTTCTATAGCAATACTCTATACTTTGCACCTCATCCAGTCTTTTTATCCAATAGCCCATTTTAACCCTTATTCTTTACCTCAGCCACTAATCTCTAGTTTGGAACTTTGTCAAATACTTTTGAAAATCTGAGTATATTACATCCACTGAATTCCCCTTATCTCTTACAGCAGCAGTATCTTCAAAGAGCTCCAACAGGCTAGATAAGCATAACAGTTCCCTGCCTGGGTCCTTCCTAGTTATCCTTAATCAAACTATGCTTCTCCAGGTGTTCTCCCTACTGCAAAAGCCTGTGTGAAATAGTTTAAATCATTTTCTTCATGAAGTACTATCTACAGTTTGCTGTTAAGCCATTTCTGATTACTTCAAATGTAAATCTACAGTTTTCCTTGGCTCCAGCTAATTCTGTTTTCCTTCTAACTGGTGTATATGCTACAACAATATTTTTACTGTTACTGTGAGTTGTGTTTGTCACTTAGAGACTTGCAAAGTAGCTCAGTTGCCTGTTAAGTAGATTAGTTGCTGCTTAAAAAAAATTGCAAAGTGAATCTATTATAATGATGTTGAAATTTTAATCAAAATTTGAATTAAGTTTTTCTCAGTTTTGGACCACTCCTCAATTTACAGTAAATTATGTCAGGAGTGTTCTTCTTTGAAAAGCATTAGTAATTTGCATGAAGGATAAGCTCTTGTTATTACTCATGAACAAAAGTTTATTCACATCAGTTACAGTGTTCTTTAGCTTTTGCCTCTTATTCCTGTGTATACTGTCCTGACAACTCTGAGTGCAAAAATTATCCATATATTTTCCATATTTTGAAATAACTTTTCTATGGACTGTTATGTAAATGTACATGACTCCACTGGTAGATACATAAGTATGTGATAGGAAATATATCAATAAATGACTGGGGGGAGGGGGAGAATGAAACCTTTCATCTCCCCCTCCCCTCCTCTCCCCTCTCCTTAGACTTAGACTTATGGTTCTGCTACATTTCAGTTGTCCAAGTCTTTCTACAACATCAGTCTGTAAAAGTCAGGTTCGACTCTGATTATTTTCTTTGTTTGGGTCTCACATTTTTATTCTGTACCTTCTGGAGGGATCAGTAAACACACTAGACAGTGCTTTTATATGACAGATCAGAAATACCTCACCGACTGTTCTTCAGCAGTACCTGTCAAGGCATTAGAAATGAATGATTTAAGAGGTTCATTCCCTCCCCTGGGCAGTCTGGGGTACAAGGGGATGATTTGCCTATCCTATTGATGCACTGTTCTGCACTGCTGGCTGTGCTGGGCTGAGGTTGTCAATACAATCTCACTGCAGACATTTTTGTTCTCACCAGACCATGCCAGAGCTGCAGAGTTCTTTCTGCAAAGTTGCCAGCCACAATTCTGTAATAGACTGGCACTAGATAAAGCTTAGATAATTAGATAATGGAAATGGCAAGTACTTAATCCTCCCTTCAATCCATATGTCTTTCCTTCCTTCTGTCTGCCCTTTCTTTCTTCTGTTTGGTTTCACTAAAACTTTTCTGCCAAAGCAGTTGCCAGAGACTTTAGCAGAACAATCACGAGTCACTGCAGCTGAAGCTTCAGTGGGCTTGTTTCTCAAAAATGGCATGTAACTTTTATCAAGGCTGCAGCTCTGAAGCATTTACCTTACTGTCACGAGGGATGGAGTGTCCTGCGCACAAAAAAGCCTCATAAGGACTTTCTGCCTGAAACAGAAAATTTCCTTGTCCTCCTGCCACCTTCATGTTCTGAATTGCTGTGACTCAATCTGGCTGTTCAATAGCTCTTTTTGCATCTGACATGCTTTATTGTTGCTCTTGATTGAGATAACACTAAGTGCCGTTGCTATCAGAAGAAGCCTGGAAATCAACAAGTGGGGTGTAATTTCTCTTGCTTAATAGTGATGCTTAAATTGCTGTTTGCTTTCAGCAGTGCTTAACTGCTGATTTTATAGTGGGAATATTTTTTTTATTATTCTCCCTCACCACTCTCATAGCTAAAAAAAATTTGCAGGTTATAATAATTTCTCTAACTTTGCAAACTGGTTCCTGGGAATTATTTATATTTGCAGCTCTCTGACGAGCCTATTAGAAGAGATTCAACAGAGATTTGCCATGAAAATCATGTCTTTATTGTCTATGAAAAAGTTGATGATTTTAAGGGAAAAAAATCCTTGTTTTAATATGTTTGTAAGAATATGGCTATCATTCATTTAAACTGAATGACAACAAAATCTTTTAAATATAATAATTAGAAAATAAAATTGAGTGTTTGAGGAATAACTCTATAAGACAATGAATTCCATTTTCTTTTGTTTTTCTTTATGTTTATGGCTGTAATTTTTCCCATAGGGAAAGCATTCTTTTTTTGTAGAAGATTTTGCCATCTCTTGGGCATGTTATTGGTTTTCTCTTCCCAGTATATGTAAGCAAGGTCAGTTCATACATTTCTTGTACTTTGTAGATATCTTGTGGCTCTGAGCACTGAGGGATTCAAACTGTAGTGTAATATTGATTCTGTATGAGTGCATTCTGTCATGGAGAAATACACTTGGTAAAATGTGTTGTGTGTTGTCGGTCATGGTCTTTGGTGGTTATAACTAAAATGCTGTGCTGCAGCTTTAGTGAGGGTTTCTAAACAATCAGCTGTTAAAGGTTCTATAAAGCATTAAGTTTTGAGGATTGACTGGCAGAATTCAGGGTCAAACACCTTCTGTTAAAGAGTACCTGTATCTGAAATCTGTCCAGATTTTGTTAGGATAAATCCTTTATGATAATTACAGAGTTGAAAGTTACTTGTAATTTTTGTGAATTAAAGGGAAAGTTGGATCTATTAAAGCTTTGACAAACATCAAAAGTTCAGGATATTTTCCAAAAATAAAGAATTGGTCTTTATTTATAACATAAAACTATGTAATTATGTAAATTAGATTTCAAGGCTGAGGGTCCTTTTCTTTAGTATCAGTCTCCAATAACTGGACTGAGTGGGGCAGGAGTAAATGGCAGAGGAGGATCTCTGTCCAAATGCATGTCTTTAGAATCCTCATAGCACACACACACACACACACACTGTTAGACTCCTCCTTCCACACTGCTTACCTCCTTCCAGCTGGTAAGCATTTTTACTTATCATTTTAAAAGCATTTTCTCTGAAAAGAAAAATGAGTATAGGATGACCTCCAAAAAAGGGGGAATCATCAGTACATTCTCTTTCATAAAGTATCATCTTTTTTAAGCTACTACTTCAATAGAGGCAAGGTCTGCATCATGCTGAGAATGCATATTCCTTGAAATTAAAAACCAGAAAATGCTTATATGACTTTAAAAAGATTGTCCTAACAACATTTTCTGAAAAAAATATGTTTATAATTTGACCCATACAGCAGAACATAATTTTTATTACCTTTATCTCATGATATACATACACTTTGTCTTTTTTGTTACAATATTATCCTTCATGTTACCCTGCCTGTAGCAGAGCTCTGTATCTTTCCTATCTTTGAACTGAATTACAAATGAAAATTCCTCCTCCAACCCCATCAGCATTTTGTCTTCAGTATGAGTATTTTAGCTTGGTTCAATTTGCTGATCCAGTTCACTCAGTGGCCCTACAGATAGCTGTATTTACCAAAGCAAGCAAGCAGCACAGATGTGGAAGCAAGCAGAAGGCAGAGACAGGAGAATAACTGCTTCAACTTGTATTGCTGCAGAGAGAAACAGCTCTGGACACACAGCCTCAGTTAAACATTTATGAGGAGCTGTGTGGATATACTGTGCACATATCTCTGATCAGTGCAATTTTATTTTCTTTCTTTCTTTCATAAAGTACTTGTCATCCATCTTCTGCCAGCAGTAAGTGAAAACAGAAGCTGTCATCCATGCCCTGGTATCTGCCTTATGCCCTGCAGGCAGCAAACAACAGCTCAGTTTTCTTAAACACCAGGCCTTTCTACTTTGCTTTTTGATAGCCACAAGTTTTGCTTTGTCTGTCATACTGTCCAACATAAAGATGTGTTAGATTTTTTTTCCTTCCTTCACTTTAAGGATCCAAAGGATGATGTAGAGTTTTTCTCTGAAATAATGCCCTTCTCTCATCCCAGCTGTCTGTAGTACCTGCTAGGCATAGCAAAACAACTGTAGCTGGATAGCAGTCAAGAAAACTACATTCAGGACATAAAGATCTGATTTAACATATTATGCAAAACAAAAATACAATAGAGCTACAGAAGAAAATGTCAGTGAAACATATGGCTTGACTTTGCAGTTTTTCAGAAAATAAAAGTTTTGCCTCAAGAATTGCAGGCTCAGGGTTTCAATCTTCATTGTCTGAGATGATTGCATGATATTAGGCATTGTGTTCTTCAGCTCTTCAGCATCTGGATGTAATGAGATGCTTTAAGGAGGGTATCATTCTTGATGTTCTGCTATAGCTCTAAATTGCATATTGTCTACCAGTTTGCATTACAGATGTGCTTTTTTGCCTAAAGTAACATTAAAACAAAATATATACTCCTTTTTGTTAGAAAACTCCCCATTTGTATGTGTGGTTTACAGTCTTATGCTCCAAATTATGAAATGAGTACATAACAATCTTCATGGGTAATTGAGAAAATAATGAAGTTTTTCTCATGTTTGCCAGACAAACTCAAAAGGAAAGATTTTTACAAAAGGGCTCTTATTCCTGTTCTAAATTCTAACAGCCCCAAAGGAATCGGGACCTGATAAATCATAACAGCTATTTTTAGTCTCTTGTGTAACAACCTACTTTGTAGCTTTTAGAAACTTCTAACTCATACACTGCCTTGGTGATCTGCACTATTTCTTCTGGAGCTGTTAAGATTGAGCTGGTATGTACCTTTAAAAATATAGCAGATTTAATAGTTAGTGCTCCATTTCTATAAATATTTTTCCAGCTTTCTAGAGACTTCAGTGTAAATAAATAAAATGTTAATTTTAAGAAGTTATCTTGGTTCTGGCCCAGGACAGGGTTAATTTTTCCTGTAGCTGGGAGGGGGCATTGTTGTAGTGTGTTGACTTAGTTTGTTTTATTGCTCCCCTAATTTGTATTGTTTCCCCCTATGTTCTGTAATGGTTCTGCCCTCATGTTCCCTTCCCGCCAGTGGCCTGCCAGTCTTTCCGTTGCCTTGGTTACTCCCGCCACCCCTATTGTCCGTTACGTATGTCATATAATTCCTCCTCCCCTTTTCCCCCTTATAAGTATACTTGTTCTCCTCCCCGGGCCCAGTCAATCACTCCCTACTCCTCCCTAGTTTCCAGAAAGTTCTCTGTCCTGGGAGCTATGATTGGCTGCGACCCCGAGGCCCCTCCTTCAATATGTTCCAATTTGTCCCCACACTGTGTCAGTTATGTTTGGTTCCCTCCCTGGCTATTCCCCATTGGTTTCTTGTCAACTCCTCCTTATGTAACCTCCCCCATATATAATCATGTTTCTCCCACCCCTTGGGGTCACTTGCTGGGGTTTTTTCCCCTGTTCTTCTTCCCTGAGTTTGCTTCCTGGATGTCCTTTGGGGTTTAGCAATAAACCTGCCTTCACCCCAGTGAGTGTCCTGGCTCCTTCCTCGTCCGCACCGCAGTGCCAGCCGTCCGTGGTGAGGTCAGCCCAAGGCCTTCTGCCACCAAGGGGACCCACAGCGTGCAGCTAGAGTGTTGGCCACTCCGAGCTGGCCGGACGCTCGACAATTTGGCCGAACACTGCTGCAGAGCATGGTCAGGACCTGGAGATTATTCTGTACCCCCTCACAGGATTGCCAGGAGCAGGGGAAAGGGAGTCTCTTCCGGGGAGAAGGGGTTCCCTCCTTCAGGTGGAGTGAGCATTTGGCAGAGGGAGCAGTGGTGATGCCAGTTCCATGCAACCACATGTGAATAATTTTCCTATCTTGTACCCTTTGTTAATTGATAATGTAGCTGTTACTGTTACTTTTTTTTAATCTCATTGCTGTTTCCAGTAATTTGTTCTTAGTTCAGCTTGTGGTCTTTAAGTTTTGAGCCTCCAATTCTTCTCTTCAGCCACCCACATGAGGAGAGAAAGAAAGAGGATTGAATGAGCAGTGCATTATTTTGGTGGGAATGCTGAATTGGAGAATACCATGCCTAAATCATGATAGAGTAAATTGATGCTTTGTCTGAGACTTGAAGGGTTGAGATAACAACAGATCCGACATCCAGAGCAGGTTGGAAAAAAATTTGTTCTGAGTATATTAAGTCCAAAGGCACTGGACACAGGTTGCTTGGTCTGTTCACATGGTTGTAGTACCTAACCCTGTATGTGTTTCCAGATATTCCTGTATGTGCCTATCCCATTGCTCTTTTTCAGAGCAGGGAGAGGGCTCACGATTTCTTTGTTGCTGTACTGTGTTATATCAGCTTAGAATGTGACAACACCAAGGGCAATGAGGGCCTTTTGGGATGTCTTCAGTGCTGCTCTCCTGGCCTTATCTCAGGTGCTGCCTCTGAGGGTCCATTGATAATTGTAACCAGCCAGTGGGAAGAACAGGAGAGGATGATTTTCCCCAACTTTCTCCCCCAGCCCTGCTTTTCCTTCTTCAGGGCTGTTGCAACAGCTCTCAAGACTCTTGAATTCTCTTTGGATGGTAAGCAAAGCATGTTCTTGTTACCAAATCTGCCAGGCCTTCTCAGTGTTTGGAGTCAAGATGGAAATTTCTAGGGAGGTTGTTCAGAGATCGCCCCCAAGGGCAGCATGTAAGGTGGGAGAATAAGGGTCAGCTTTTGAAGGATTATTCTACTCCAGTGGTTTGGAAGCTCACCCCTGAAAAGCTACAGGACCCTGATTAAGTAGCAGAATATTTGAAAGAAAAATTCTGTGGCAGTTCCAGAGAGGTGGGAAGTTATGCAGTAATGGCCTTGACTACTATTTATTGGACACTGCTCATTACTGCTCATTCCTCAGGGGGAACAGGGAGAAAGTTCCATGGTCAATCAAACTGCAGCTGAACTAGAGGAACGACCTCTGATGGTTGGTAGCAGTCACCCCCATACAGAAAAAGAGGTCCAAAACCAAATCAGTTTGCTCAGTGAGGGATGATGAGGAAGCAGGACCCTCACAACAGGAGGAAGAGGCAGGAGCAGATGTAAGTATTCGATCCATATAGCTCAGTAAGCTGCAAGATATGCAAAAGGATTTCAGCCACCAGTAAAGTGACCTGGCTGCTCTGATGCTGGGATATTGCAGCTCATGATTTAAAAGCAGATGGTAGTGAAGCCAAGCAGCTGGGACCTCTGTCTTGGAATTTGGGCATTGACAAGGGGATTGGGAAGAGGACTGAAACCCTCAGCCTCTGGAGATGGCTCCTCTCAATCATGAGGAAAAGTGTTCTCTCAAGAATGATCCACCTTCCAAGCAGGTGAAACTCCATGGAGAGGTATCCAGTGCCTGAAAGAATTAGCTGTGCAGGTAATCTACAGGGGTTCAAATAAGGAGCAGTCACCTGTAGGTCCAGGTGAGGTCCAGTGTACACAATTCCTGGGACAGAAGTTTGTGTGGAGTGCACCCTTGTCACATGCCACCTCACCACCATTGCTGTCAATGAAAGAGGAACAGAGCTGACTTTGGCAATGTGAAGATTATCTTTTTTCCTCCCTTAGAATGTCCTGAGTCCTAATTGTGCCTCCTCCTGGCTACTGCAAAAATTGACCCTGCTCTGGCCAGAACCAAGACAGAAGTGACTAGTGAGATCCTGGGTTTGGACCAATATGAATGTCATACTAAATGCAGAGTAGAGAAGGAACACAGATATTGATTTGGATCAAAGTGAAAGTCCTTATTTTGCAGCATTCTGTTTCTGTAAATGTGCAGAATAAGGTGCTGCAGAGACAGATGTAAGAAAGCTTTCAGTAGATGAGTTTTGAATTTCTGTTCATATAGCAAGATAGGGTGTCAAAACTGAACAAAATGCTCAGTTGAAGTGTGCTGCTTTATTTCCAAACAAATAAATACTTATTTTAATTTATTTTGTCTGGTCTTCCAGACAAAAAGTGCTTTGGCATTTTCAGTGAGCTATGTATAGTATAACCCTTATTAAAATAAAAAAAAGCTTTTGAAATGCTTCTGCAAGCTCTGAGGCTGGGACACCTAATTCTCATTGAGAGGGATGAAAATTATCAAATAATCTAAAATTCTGACCTGCAGTGACAATACTCATGCTGGAAAATTTTAGTGTCAAATACACAGGTTCATTCAATAGTGTTGAACTTGGATAGCACAGGACAAAAATCTACATGCATGCTGACCATGTCTGAACATCTATGACTGTTTTCTCTTTTTCAAATTCAAGATGATGTCCAGAAATTGTCTGAAAGACTAATATCTGGTTAAGATTAAAACTGCATTAATTAACAATTTTACGAACTAGATTCTTTTGCTACAGTGCCTGGAACTGGTTCTCTGTGGAGCTGTTTGTTTTACTAGCACCAGTATCACAGAATCACAGAATGATTTGGGTTGCAAGGGACCTTTAAAACTCATTTAATTCCACCTCTCCTTCCATGGACAGGGACACCTTCCTCTAAGCACCTCATCCAACCTGATCTTGAACACATCCATGTATGGGGAGTCCACAACTTCTCTAGGAAGCATGTTGCAGTGCCTTGACACCCTTGTAGTGAAGAATTTCTTCCTAATATTTAATCTAAATCTATCTAACTCTTTCAGTTTAAAGACATTCCCTCTTGTCCTGTCACTATGCACTCTTGTAAAAAGTCCTTATCCATCTTTTTTGTACTCCCTCTTTAAGCACTGTAGGGCTGCTCTAAGGTCTCCTCATGGCCTTCCCCTCTACAGGCAGCATAACTCCTGCTCTCAGCCTGTCTGCAAAGGAGAGGTGCTCTGGCCCTCTGATAATCTTCATGGCTCTCTTCCGAACTTGATTCATAAGGTCCATGTACTTCATATTTTGGGGGCCCCACAGCTGAACAGAGTGCCCCAGGTGGGATCTCACAAGAGCAGAGTGGAGGGGGAGAGTCTTGTCTCTCATCCCTTGACCTGCTGGCCACAATTCTTTTGATGCAGCCCAGGGTGCAATCAGCTTTCTGATCTGCGAGCACAAATTGCCCATTCATATTCAGTTTTTCATTCACCGGTACCCCCCAGCTGTTCTCTGCAGAGCTGCTCTCTATAACATAAATTGTCTTAGATTACAAGTCTAGCCAACACAAAGAGTGGTTCCATGAAAATATCTTTTAGGAGATGGCATTTTCAAAATGTAGATTTGATATTTGCCTTGCAATTTCAAGTAGAAGTTTGATCAAAATGTGTTGTACTCTGTATAATACTGAAACCAGAACCTACACTGAGAACATTTAAAAAACTTAACGCCATTACTAAAAATGAAATATAACAACTAGTTTGGTGAAGTCATTCTTCAAATTTATGCTAAAAATTTTAATCCAAACTTCTCAGAATACATGCAAATTTAAAAGAATTGCAAAAATCCTTTCGTTGCTCCCTTCTGAAATTACCCATATAAATTAATTGTTGTATTATTTTACCTAATTCAAGGTCCATTATCAAGGTAAATTTCACTTGCTCTCTTCTTACTCTATCCTAGCTGTTCTAGTTATCACAATTTTTCCTGGGAAAATTGTTTCCTATTTGCCTACAAAATAACTCCCTTAAAATTAAATGTCAACAGACGACAGTAATTGATAGAAAATACAGGTTCACTGTGTATCCTTCTCTTTTATAACATCTACAATCCGAAATTGTTTAACAACTAAACCTTAAAATTATGCTTTTATAGCCTAGACTGAGTCTACATCTGTAAAATTCAATTTTGTTTAAAAATACTGCCACACAATGTACCATTGGCCTCATACTTTCCTGAGGTTCCTTTGATAAGGAGCCTTGGCATTCCTTCTCAGCAGTATGCTACCTTCACTGATCAGAAACATTAAAATACTGAAAATTAAGTATTTATCTCAGCTGAAAATAAATTCCATTTATACAAAAAGAACACATAGCTACTCTAATAATAAAGTTTATTTCATGGTCTGTGTATAATTTTTGCATTAAGGTTCAGGATACATACCCTCAGACTTACAGTACTAGAAAGTATAACTAGCATTTGGGGTGTGTGGGAGGGATAGGAAGAAAACTGTAATTGCATGTTATTTCCCAGGTTAAGAAATGAAAATTAAAATTTTGTCGATAATTTAAAAATACAGAATGTATTTTATAAGGTGATTTATTCTTTCTTTTTTCCTAATCCTTTTTTCTTCAATTTATTTTTCTCAGTTGAAAGAAGGAAAAGAAGTGGATATGTGATGGGAGGTGATACAGAAAAATCGATTCTGAGGGACAGACATAAAAAAGCTTTTAATCTCATCAAATCCATGGGACAAATAGGAAAACTATACCCTTTTAACGTCTTCAATATGTCAGATTTTCTAGGTTGTTGATATTTCTGGCAAGTATCTTCAAGAAATCTATATGGGAAATACCTGTCTCTTTTTAAAGGTCTTCTCTAATTTCTGTTAGACTGTTAATAGTTCACAGGAAACAACACTGAGTGATATCACCAATGTCTCTTCAGAAATTATTGAACATTCAACTCTGGAAAATGTAATGGTCAGAGGTATATGCTTTCAATGGGAAAATGTTTGGATGAGGAATTCCAGCTTGTCAGTTTATTTTCAGGGATCTGAACACATACGAGGTAAATTGACCTGGACTATCTTTCAGGTGCCTACCCAGCTGCTCTGTCACTCCCCCTCATTAGGGGTACAAGATAGGGTGAAAACCTCATGGGTTGAGACAAAGACAGGGAGATCATCTACTAATTACTTGCCAATTACTATCAAGAGTAAAACAGACTCAGTTTGGGGAAATTAGAGCTTTTGCAAAATCATGAAATTACTAGATACTGTAAATGCAGAATCATTACTCACACAATGTTATACTGGAACTAGCTAAAGGAAGTACAGGATTGGCTTGTAACATTTTTAAAAGGTGTGGATTTTAGGCAGCAAGTGGGAAAATGCTGGAATTTGTTGCCACAGGTGCAATAGCCACAGATAAAAAAATGGATTACACCAACTCCAGACCTATAAATATATAAATAAGGTTTAGAAAAGTATGTGCCTTCCAAGGCCCTTAATCCAATGGCCAGTGGTCCGAGGGTAGTGTCCTCTTCGAGGGCCTTGGGACATGGTCAGGTTTATGTACATTTCATGAATAGCATCTCCTATTCTCACTCCTCTGGGCAGAGCAGACCACCTGTCTGATGCTGTTAGGGCATTTCTAATGCTTTTATGTCTGTCACTGAATGTTCATACACTTCTTTTTCTAATTCAGAATGAAAAAAAAGCAAAATGTTATCATTTATGTAAATTCCCTTTTCCTCAACCCAGTCACACATATGTCTATCTCCTTACAAATATTTGAGAAGAAATTGGCTTGTAAATGTCAGGAATATTTGAAACAGAGAACTAGCTACATCGTGGGTTGTTTTGGTTTTCTTTTCTTTTTTTGGTTGTTTTGGGTTTTATTTTGGTGGTGTTTTGTTGGGTATTTTTGGTTTTGTTTTTTGGTGGTGGTGTTGAGTAATTCATGCTATTGCACATCTTTGGTTTAGTCTGATCTATTGTTTTATTTCTGTTATAAAAGCATAATATCTGTTCAAACAATGGCATAGAGACAAGGGGATACTCCATAATAAACATCTGAACTAAACTGATATGTGACTGAAATTCCTGGGGTTTGTATATGTCTATAACCATAGCTTCTAAACACAGGAAACTGTCTTTTCACAATGACAGTTAATGTTGATGAATGGTTAGAAAATGACTTGGATGATGCATGTGATAATGTTACTTCATAGTAATTTACAATGGCACAATAGTCCTATTAACAAGTGATCCACATGAGCTGGAGGCTTTTTGTTGTATTTACAGCACAATAAACCCCTACTTCTCTTCAAATAATGATGCTCATTGCAAATCAGTGTGCTAGTGTTTATATTTTTAGTTTCTCCTTTATTAATTTTCTCTTTCCATACTTGGCCTTTTATATCTTGTCTAACACAATGGAATTATTGTTGCTGACAGTGACTTAGCCACAGCTGCAGTCAACCTGCTGCTGCAGTGATTGTACTGCAAGTGTGGACAAGGACTACGGTCAGTGATTTTTAATTTTTGAGGAAGTCTTGGCTAATGGCATAATCACTGACCTTTTTCCTGTTCTGTAGTTGCAGTTGATGGTTAACTGCATCTGTATTGGAAACTCACTCTTCTGCAGAATAGAATAAAATATGTAAAGTTGATAAGAAAGAATGTTTGTAGCCTGTACACAACTTCAGTAACAAGTATCTTCTGTTTACTTATTTTTTCCTCCAAGTGATTGCTGGGAGCTATAATATGTCCTAAAAATGAGAGTCCTGTAATTAGCTGTGTTCAATTTGGAAGATGTTGATTCATTACAGAAGAGGGATGTTTACTCCACCCTTAATTCCACAAAGAAATCAAAGGGATCTTGAAGAATACATAAAGGAAAAAAAGGCAAATTAATTTAAAAAAATATTTCAGAGCTGTAATACTAGAAGGAAAAAAAATTGTGATCCTTGAATAATATTTTGAACTGATGTGAATTTCTTAATGGATGTGGCTCTTTGTCTGCAACAAGCAGTTTGTTTAACAATTGGTGTGCAATTAATTGCCAAAACAACATCTCAGCCATACCCTCTCTGTGTTCAGTTTCTCATTGTGCCATTGGATTGTTCTTGACCTTACATAACTCATATTGAGTCATATGCTTACCTGACCATTGAATTACATGACCTCTGATCGATCAGTAAAAAATCAGTTACATCTTACAGTTGTTATTGCAGTGCTTTTTGTCTGTTAAACAGATTTAATGCCTTATATTACTCCATAACTATGTCTCAACTAGACAAAAACTAATGTTTTATTATTAGAAGTCTGGATCTTTTAATTCCTCAGGAGAAGTCTTATCTGAATGAATGATATTAGGTCTCTTTCACATAAACATCTTTCCACAGTTTCAAAGTTATTGAGTGAGCCTTTATCTGAGACACAGGATGTTGGAAAAAAAAAAAAAGGGAAAGATTGAAACTGTATGGCCACAAAGCTAAAATAAGAATTTGATCCAGACATTTCAGCTTGGTTTTCTTCCATTATGAAAAGCAGTGTATAAGAGTGTGTTTGTTTTTAGTGCAATAAAGGAAAAAAAGGGAAAGGAGGAAAAGAAACATTTATTTTCAGGACAGATGCTTTAGCCAATAAAAACTACCACTCCTTCCCTCTGAGAACAAAATGTTAAAAATATATTCTCTTCACCCATAACTTAAGCTCATAACTTGAATTCATACTCCTTGACTCCATCAGAATGCAGAGCTTTGGGCTGGGTAGTGATTTGACCCAGTACAGTCACTGCCATCGTGGTGGAGGGTGACAATATTCAAGGATCAAGGAACACATTTTAATATTTGCTGTGATTCTCTGTGAAGTTGTACTGTGCTGTGATTGTGATCTGTCACCAGGACAAGAACAAATATGAAAACTGCCATGTTCATGGCAACTGAAGTACAATAAGGCAGAGAATGTTGTGGCCCTACCTCCAGATCAGAATTTAGTCAGTGGACTCTTGGCAATGTTTTGTCATCCTCAAACCTCTATCCCATACTTTTGTGCCCCCTCCTGTTCAGCACCTCGTTCTAGAACTGTCATCCCTTGGATTTCTCCTCTCCCATCTCCCTAAATACCAAATTTTTCTTATATACATATCTCTTTTATCTTCACACGACCCAACTCAGAGCTACAAGTATCATTTATTTTGTCTTTACATCTTTCAACTTGCTATTGGCTTTACTGTTGCCCTACTTACCACTGTGTTCAGCTACACAAGCTCTTATTCTTGTAAAAACATAGATACAGGCTGAAATCATTAGAAGAAAATCCTTTACCTGAATTTTTTGAAAAAGCAGTGATGATGGAAAGCCAACAGTGATTGTAAGAGGGTTTCTTAGAACAAATATTCATGGGCTTTACATTAACACGTACAATTGTGGTATTAAAGTCTTGTTAACAAATAATTTGCTTTAAAATCTTAAGCCTGCTGTGCCTAGATAAAAATACAGGTTGATTAACACTTAATGTTTCTGTTAGTCTTTCTTGCTCATTAACATCCATGTATTTTCCTTCTTTTCATTTTATTTTTCTGAAGAAACATAAAAGATGATTAGAATTTTATCAATGAAGGAAGGCAGGACTAATTCAGGGATTTAGCCACTGCTATAGCTGCATTCAATGAATCATGGTAATTCAGCAATAGCTACAATTCTTCCGTGATAACTGCTCAAGTACAAACCTGTCATTAAGAAATCTGCATGCACATACAGTAACTATACATAAGAATTTACTAAAGAGCTGTGGGATTTCTTTAAAATAAGATGATAAAAAATTCAAGATATGGAAGAATATTTTTTGTTATTATTTCTTGTAACGTGCAAAATGAAAGGTTGAGAAAACAGATGTGTTCCACCAAGAAAATATTGAAAATCGTGCACCCCCCTTTCTCAGTAGTTTTAGGCAAGAATTATTTCATTTATTGCAAAGAGAATCTCAAACATCTCATTTTTCACCCCAAACAAACAAAGGAGAGAAACCAGACCTGAATTTCTATTTATTTTTCCCATACCAAATACTTTGATGGGGTTCCTTATGTTTAAGGGTCCACACCCTGGAGACTTGCAATATTTTTAAATACCTTTGAGCTCCTTAAGCAAATGACTGTACATATGTCAAGTAAATCTTCCCAAGTTTCTGTAGCATATAACATTTGACTTTTAGAAACCTGAGAAACATATGCTGTTTCTAATTACAGAAACATGGCTGTAACATTCACAGTAACCTTGTGAATCAGGACCATCCCCTCTTTAGGCATGACAGTAAGGCTTTGAGCTATGGGCTCTGGTCCTGCATCAGACTAGACAGTGTTCTGTGTCTGGGTAGCTCTTCATCCCTTCTCCACCTGGGATAACTATCCCTGTAACAGTAAAAATGTGGAAGATCATATGTTCAGGCTTTAGCTGGAGCAGTTCTGAACTGGGAGTATTATACTCACTTATCATTACTTACAGTTTAATACACTTGACTGTGAAAGGTGCAGCTCAGGACCCTCCTTACAACACATATTGGTTTGAACTGCCTCAGCTGAGGTAGCTGCCAGCTCCCACTGTGGCTGGAAACATCCCTGTCTGTGAGAACAGACTCGACAAGGCTGTCAAAACACCAAAGAGAGCTATGAAACTGCAGGAATGCAGCTGCTGGGATTTGGCAGCAGAGATAAAATTCTGGCTGGATAAGAAGATAAAAGACACACTTAAAAATTGGAGAATTAATGAAATCTACTAGGAATTTGATGTATCCACTTGCCCCATAGGGATTTTCATGCAAAACTACCTAAGGATGCTTTACTTTTACATGCATTGGAGCACTATTATAATACCTTATCTTGAGATTCTGTAAATCTGAGTCAATCATTTGGATGCTGTAGCGTGTCAGGTGCCAAACCATTGAAACACTACATATGAAACTATAAATAAGACCATCCAGCCAGGTGCACAGTGACACAGGATACATTCATGGGGGTATCTCATGTGCCAGCTCAGTAGAAATGACAATAGTTTTTTTGTGCTAGATCTGATCCTAAAAAGTCAGAGGTAGGGAGAGTTAGCATTGCTATTAATCTGGAAGTAAAGTTCATTTCAGGCACAGTTTTAGCAATTTGTCTTCTGTCATCTGTATGTGAAGTGCCTGTGTAGAAATACTCTCAGAGATCTTAAATGCAAAGGTGTAATATTCCTGTGTTTCCACGACAGATAGAAAGACCATTCAAACCTTCTGTTTGCCTTAGATTTATGCACTGGAAAAGTGACAGTAATTTAGGGCTCAAGAGTAAAAGAGGCAGATGGATGAGAGACACAAGGCTGAATTTACTTTTCCTACGAAATAGGAAAAACTGTTCCATCTCTAAAAATGAACCCAGTTCACTTGGAGAAGGTAGATGCCTTAGTGCCTCTACAGTGTCTTTTTGAATTTCTGTTGTGGTCCTCATGAAACTGATATGCCACAATAATTTGTTGATGTAGCTTAAAAGTCAGTCAAAGATAAAAGTTTTCCACATGTCTTCTTGGTTTTCTTGTATAACAGCTATGAGAGGTGTTAGTAAACACTGCAGACAGTCCTCTACTGCTCCCTGGAAAGTGAGGATGTGCCAGCAATTGCAGTAACCTCTGTGGAGAGTGGACTTTCTAGAAGGATATTGTACCCAAGCTGAAGAATTATGTAGTGGCACTGGGCATTTGCAGCATTTGACTCCAAACTTTGCTTGGGATCAGCTCTTATATCAAAACTTAAACCCATTCCAGTTCTCTAGAAAAGTAAAAAATGCACAGTGCTCTTACCTCCCTTAAGGACCTTATTTAAATTTTGATTTGACAGGATTTGTTAAACTTCATAACATTCTTGAGGTCTTTCTTCTTGTGCAAGCATTTAACTTAAACTTTTGTTGTAGGGGTCTTTAAGAGGTGCTTCGTGTTTGTTGTTAGGGAATGCTTGGTTGCATTTCCTAAGCTCACTGAATTTCTTTTAAAATTTTTTTCCCTTGTGTTTCTGTAGTAAAAAGGGTTTTATTTCTACATAATACAGTTCTGGTTAACAGAGTGAGAGAATGTGGGATTGGGTCCTTAGCTAATGCAAACTACTGGGTTGCGTGTTCTTTGTTGCCATAAATAAAAATACGTAATAGATTACTTTATTCACAGTTTTAAGAAAGTGAGATTTTGACCAATAGAATTAAGGAAATTGGGCTCAGAAAAATGAGCTTATTTTGTCTGTTTATTCAAGAGAGAAAACAAAATCTCTCAGAGCCACTTGTCATCATCATTTGCTTTCTTTAACATGTCCAGTTTTTCTGCCTCCAGAAACTCAAGTAAATTTTAGACAATTGTGTCTTGATTCTGAAGTTTTTGAGACCAGTTTTGAAATGAAAGTTGGCTCATTTTTAAAGACAAGAAAGGTATATTATAATATGTTTTAAGAGGGATTTGCTACAGCAAAAGCAGCTGCTCTTCAATTCTCTTTGTGCTCTTCTTCCAGTCACATCATCCTAGAGCTCAGTGATGGGTGTTTCAGAGTGGACAGTCAGCAGCATTAAAAAAAAGGTAACTGGGGAGAAGAGTGGTGAAGATGGAGTGGTTTAGTGAAAAAGAAAGGGCTGAGAAATAGAACAGAAGGGGAGGTTGTCTTGTAACATCTATTCTTACAACAATTCAAGCATGACAGAGACTTTTTTTGTGAGATTCATGTCTTGTTCCTTCCTACAAAACTATCACCATGTAAGGTTGTTGGGTCCTCTGTCTCTCCTAATAATTTTCATTTTATCATAGGCTGAGCAGCAGATACATGTGATGTCTGCAAGTTAGGGCTTTTTGGGTGGCTAGATCTACAAATTCCCAGAGGATAGTTTTAAAGGAGGTTCATTCAGTTACCAGCTGCATTTTCTTAATCCCTTCAGTCAAATGAATGTAGTTCTATGGTGGTTGTTCTTGACAGTGTCAAGGGTCTCTATTTTCAAATACATAAATTAATGTGAATTTTTGTAGTCATTGACACTTTTGAAATAAAAGACCAGTGTATTTTGTGTGTTTTAGACTGTACTAGCTTGATTAAAGTTAGTATTTTTCAGGAACTGCTGTCGCAAAATACAAATTTACTATTTGTGTAATCTCTCAGTGGAAGAAAAATAATTTTTAGAATGATTTATGAGAACATGTTTTTTCAAAGTGATTACCGTAGATCTGTGTTTTCACTTAAGTCTGCACTAGAAATGTAAAGGGGAGCATGGATGGACAGGAATTTTTATCATTCCTTCATAACAAGAAAATACTAAGTATTAATAAAATTTAGATAGTTTTGGAAAAGTCACTTTAGAATCTGATGGAAAAATTTGTCATTTGTCATTAAGGAGAACTACTTCTGGTGGGGGAAATGTGGGTTTTTTTTTTCCCTTCAAATCAGTCCAGGCTTATGACATTGCCAATTTGATTACAGTCAGGCAGTGATGGGAAAACACACCACATATAGCGGATACATAAGCCAGAAAATGACAATGTATTTACATTCTTTTAAAAAACACTTTCTGTGATTTAGCCTACTTAATTTATACTTGGGAGGGTCTTGATGTTTTACTATAGTGGTGAAAATGTAGTATGTCTTTCTTCAAAGGATCAGTGGCGGTGCCCAAATTAGGTGTGAAACCACTCAAAACGTTCAAGAGGTCATTGGTTCCTTTTACAGGTGAGTTTAAGCCCACACATCATTCTAATAACCATTTCTGAAGGTACTGTAGGAGTATAATCTCTCTAGATGCTTTTTAACCCAAGATGTTTGATTAGTTGTCCTAAAACTGGCCCATGGAACATTATCACTGCAGTGTACAGGCAAGGCAGGCAAACCAGGGTAAGCAAATACCCAAAAACTGCTGGGGAGGGAGGGAAGCCCTATAATTCTAAATGAGACTGGCCAAATCAACTGCAAAAAGATTGTTTTTTTTTTTTTTTAGCTTTAGAGAAAGGTGCATATTTATTTGTTTTTGTTCCATCCCTCAACTAGCAATGAGCAATGCAGAACTCTGCACGCAGCTTTTGCATAAAATAATCAAGAAATCCATCCTTGAGTCTCTCATTTAAATTGCACGAAAACTCTGGAGTTAGAAAGCATTGTGGAAGAGGAGGGAGAAATGTTCAGCTGAAAATGAATCCAATTTATAAATGAGATAAATTAAACACTACAGTCTTATGCCCAAAAACAAAATAGGGAAATGGGTAATGTATTTGTATAGTCCTATTTTTTTCACTACATGTATTCTGACAGATAAGTGGGGGAAAAAATTGATACTGTGATTGTGTGAATTGAAAAAGAGGAACTCTTCCTTCTCCTCGTGATAAAGAATTAGGTGAAAAATGGTTGTACTACCTGCTTTTTCAGTATCTTCTGTTGTAAAAGGTGTGAGGACTGGAGGGGGTGAGAACTGAGAAATTTTTGACTGAATCTGGATTTGTCCTGTCAAAGGTTGCTTTGTGTTTTTTAACTTTATATTTAAAAAATTCCTAACCATACCAAGTATGTTGGTACTAAATAAATCAAAAATAGGTCTGAGCATACAGTCCCAGGCATTTGTTTCCTGTGGAGAATTCCTCCCCATTTGAGCTGTTGTAGGTGCTGTCCATAGCAGTAAAGGCCAGAAGGAGGAGCTGCAATATCTGGTGGCAATTTTGCACAGAAAATAGGGTCCAGCACTGAGGTGTGGATTGTCAGGATCCTGAGGGTACTGCTAATTCTTGCTGTCCCTGCCAAGCTTCCCAGGGCTCCACCCACTGTGACGGTGTTCACAGGGGTCTTATGCTGAAGGAAGAGACAAGGATCTGACTCCATAGTTCAGAAGCCTTGATTTATTATTTTATTATATATATTACATTAAAACTATACTAAAAGAATAGAAGAAAAGGTTTCATCTCAGAAGGCTAGCTAAGCTAGTAGAAAGGAATGGTAACAAAGGTTTGTGGCTTGGACAGAGAGTCTGAGCCAGCTGTGCTGTGATTGGCCATTAATTACAAACAGCCACATGAGACCAATCACAGATCCACCTGCTGCATTCCACAGCAGCAGATAACCATTGTTTACATTTTGTTCCTGAGGCCTCTCAGCTTCTCAGGAGGAAAAAATCCTAAGGAAAGGATTTTTCATAAAAAGATGTCTGCGACAACCCACCATGCTCAGACCTGGGCCATCCCTCCACCAGGGCCCCTTTAATCCCCCGGAGCCATCAGTCCCTGCCCCAGGGATGCCACATCAGGGCCAGTCTCCATCTCCCAAAAGCCATGCCCATGTCCTCAGAGTTGAGCTTGATGAGCAGGGATGAGGCCACCAACACGGCCTTTTTAAAGCATAAGTTGTGTTGGACTAGGTGTTATTGTGATAGATGCTGGCAGTGGGGACAGTCAGTTGAACATTTCATCGAAGCAATTTATTTGATTATTTTAGTTATATTTATATCCTTGACAGCAGAATAGCTCAAAATATAAATCAGTGTTTTCTCTCTTGCAGGAAGACACTATTTAAATCTAAAACTAGGCACATTCAATTCTATTATATCATAGTTTGCCTTACCCAAACAAAAAAATTTAAGATTATTTAAATTGTTGGATGAAAATCTCTTTCTGTGTAGAGATGCCACATGCTATCAGAATTTTAGCGCTGTGATTAAATTCTCATCCTTGAGCCTGATCCATCAGACCAAGCTACAAGCTGTAAAAGTATTGCCCATGGTGGTAACTAAAAACTTGCAGGATTTTAGTCTTATACTGGTACAATAAACAATATTTCTTTTTTTTTTTTCACAGCTCTGAATAAATGTTTATACCTTTAGGATAATAATATTTCTACTGGAATTGAAACCTGTCTTCTCTTGTCATTAACGAACAATGCTGAGATAATATTTTCCTTTACTGACAAAGTTCTGCTAATCAGGTTCAATTTCACACCATGCTCTGTGTTTCTCTAGAATTATGGGTAGGCATTATCTTGAATCTATACATAAAATTGTAAGAATGGTCACCGAGTGGATGCTCAGGTATAGGGATAAGATTGTTAAACAGGTAGATTAATAGATATGTGTTGCAGGACAGCAGGCAAACTCCTTTAAAAAAATCTTCAGTCACTTATATATCAGACAGCATAAAAGGAGATAGTGCTTTCTAATAGCTGGAACAGACTTTGAAGGTCGAAGCTCTGTATGGGGAAATTTATTTTGTGTTACAGTTGCTGTATAAAGCAGCTGTGATGGGAATGAGTCACCTCAGTCTACTAGGGCTCAATGTGAGGAGTTAAAGGGCAGCAGTTATGCTCAATGTGATTCAGCAGAGAGAGTCAGAGGACTTCTGGTGAAAAAAGAAGGGCCTCTGCTGCTCTCCATTTCATCTTCTGCTTTTTAAAAGTTACTGTAAATTTAGTTACTGGGAAAATGTCTCCCATTGCCCTAACCTTTTTCTTCCACTTCCTGCTCCCTTGCCCTCATTATTGACTGAACAACAATGGCTCTGCACAACTGCATTCACTGGGAGTCGTTCATGCCTTGCCAGACCTTGTTAGTATGCATATGAAAGTTAACTACAAATGTAGAATAACCAGGAAGCACATAGCTGGCTTCAGCAGGAGCTGAAGGTAAATTCAATTATTAATTTTTTATTTGGAAATTATTTAGTTTACCCACTTCAGTTCAATGGGAAATAAAGAATGCAACAAGGAAAACTTTGGAGCAAATGGATTTAAGACTATAAAATAAATATTTAAACATGAGGCTATGAGGACAAACAGTAGATATACACTATAGATATGCTTACCTCTCATTTTCTTTTAAGCATATAATGAAATGTTTTCTAACTAAATAAACAGAGACTGTAAGGGAAGCCATATCTTTCCACTGAAAAAGTATATTTTAAAATTTAGGATTAGTTAAGCAAATTAATAAGCCTCTGTCACTATTGCAACTTCAGAAAGAAAGCTGAAGAAGCCTTTTGAAACTGCATATGAGTCTCATATCCAGACACATCTATTTTTGTCAGGTAAGACAGGCATTTTCCCAAAAGGCTCATAATTTATTTTTTTTTTAGTTAGCTACTTGGAACTGAGCAAAATGAAGCTGGGGGGGATGAGGGGTGGCAAGACTATGTGTACAGCACAGCACCAGTGGCCATGTTATCCATGCTCCATTTGAGCTAGTCCGACTGTCAGACTGTAAAATGTTCAAAGCCATTAGTATTATGTCCATGCTATGACTAAATTAAGATGGACTAAAACCAATGTGTTTGGGTTTTTTCTGTTGGGCTTTTTTGGTGCGTTCTTTTGTGTGAGGGTTTTGGTTTTGATTTTCTTTTTTAAGAAGTTCCCAGACTGTGGTATAAATGCCTTTAAGTCTGTGAGCTGGTGCTACATGAATTAATCCTCATACCAGCTGCATGAACTTCTGTGAAATGTGAGGTGAGGTTTTTCACACAGTTACCAATCTGAGGAACTCTGAGTGCAGCTCAAGTGGATGCCTTTGTAGACGTGTTTGCAGGAAATCTGTTGGCATCTACACGGCTGGCAAGAGAGAGGGCACTTGCTAAGATTGCAAGGGAGTGGTGTTTTACTCTGGCAGTTTGGTGATGAAAAGGTGAAGGTGGGAAATTTGGGTCCTAGAGGAAGCAGGAGGGAAGGAAAGCCTGGTCCTTGAGCCTGAGCCATGAGACCAAGCTACAAGCTGTTGAAGTATTTCCGATGGTGGCAACTACTTGTTTCATTGAAGGGAGAATGTGTGTTCTGTCAAAGAATATTTGTGATTTCCCTGAGCATCATAAATACCCTATTTATTTTTTGCATTTTAACAAAATAGTTCTCATTTATGTAGGGAAAACGGTATTTTTAAAGTGTTTTGCTTTGCTTGACTTTTTTCACCTTCAGGAAAGTGATACTTAAAGTTATTTAGAAAAGGTATGAAGAAAGTAGATTGTCAAATACTGCTTTGAGTTAATCACCATTTACCTTGCAAATGTAAAATTTAGCTTTCAGGATACTGATCTTTTTTATGATTCATTTATGATCTATGACAGTCATCTCAAAAATGGCATTTGTGAGATAGTTACATTGGTGTCTTTATTGTAATAAACATTTGTAGAGCAATTGAAATTTGGTAGTTGAGTGGTGCTTCAAAATATTGGAACTATTTACTGGGGAATATTATGAAGGAATCTTTTTAGTCTTAACAGAATGAAGTAAAAGCAAAGTTCTTATCAAACACATGTATTAGTTTTCTTAATTCCATTCCCTCTTCTGAAAGGATTAGACAAAATAGAGTGTTCAGGAGTAGCTCCTCTTCTCCCCATCCATTTATAAATTTTGTGTTTTCAGCAATACTGAAATGTGAGCTGTAGAACTGTAAAGATCTATTTCCAGAATCCAACCAGAAGTGTAGCTAGTTTTACAAACACCAAGATCCATGCAATACAATTTTGAGCTTATTTTCTGGATACTTAATCAGTTATCTATGTGTACTTCTGCATGTGAAACATCAGATATATTTTTGGACAGAAACATTTATATCAAACATATTATTGAACTGAAAATTATTTTTGACAAAAATATTAATAGATTAGCATTTTCAATAAAGCTTGATAATTCTGTAGAAGTTATTAAGAAATGTCTCTCTTTGCCTTGAAACAAAAGGTAGAAAGTGAGCATTTCATATAAAGAAACAGCACTTATGAGAAATGGATTCCATGTTGCTGCCCAAACTGTATTTTCTATGATGCACACAGCCCTGATCTCCTGTCATACACTACCTCTCTTAGTGTCTTAATTAGTAACAAGATTAATTATTTGAAGTTTTGATAGTGAGAGGAAAATAAGCTGAGGGCTGCTGAAATTTTGAAGCAATTTTTCCAAATTGGGATATTTCTGATTGTAATTTCAATTCAATCAGAAAAAAAAAGAAATTTTGCTTATGATTCATGTAGTTCAATAATTCTGTTATAAATGTGTTCTGTAATCACATCAATACATTCCAGTCTGTCACACAAATATATAAGAAACAATAAACAGGCTATGGTGCAAAACCTTCTCTGCTTTGTATGTATTTCTCTATGGAAAAGCTTGTGATGTATGACATATGTGGTGGTTTATTAGGGCAAATCCCTTCCTCACATCTGGAAGGTGGAAAGCTGAAGAGCTATGCATTTGTTTGCAAAAGCAGACAATAACAAGGACAGTTAAACTCAAAATCAAATCCTAATGGATCTGACAGAAAAGAACAGAAGGATTAATTATTTTACTCTACTGATTGCACCTTTGAGACTTGCTGTAAAATTTAATTAATTGTTCTTGATACACTTTGACACCATCATATGAAATAAGTTTGAGATGTATTGGTGCTAATTTTTTCTCATAAAAGATACATTATAGTCTACTACTATATCATCTTTCTCAGCAAAATAAAGTAATAGTAAATTTTATTTTTATTATGGTTCTGTTCTATTGTTATTACTTTTTCTAATTATATATGTTCAGTACATAAGCAAGGAGTTGCTTTGTAATTAATTGCCTTTGCTATTTCCACAGATTAAAAAATACCAGTATAGGAGTCATATGCTGAAGCAGAATATGTGCTAAAAGTTGAGTTAAGCACTTATCAGTCAATACACAAGAATGATCAACACAGAGTGAAAACTGTTTTCTCAAGCATTTATATCAAGTTATAAACATTCTTTAACTTTACAACTCAGGAAGTTAAAGTAGCAAAGAATGTCTTATAGGAATAAAGATTCTTTTAAATGGATACCCTCTAAAACACTTTAGCACAAGCTTAACTATTAAGTCAGCAGAAATACTGATATTGAGGAATGTAAGCATGATTATGTGCAAATTTTTATGGAAATAAAGCAATGCAGCAGCACTCACTGGGGGTGAAAATGCCAAGCAATTGGGTCTGGGAGTTGTGATGTAACACTCTAATATTTCTCTGGGTGCTAGCATTTTTGGACTTGGTGGTAAACAACTTAGAGATGATTTAAGATCATAGGGTTTTTTTCAGGCAGGATTCTTTGGGTTTGTGCATCTCTGCAATTGCCTTTTTTTTTCCCCCCAGCATGCAGATGTTCATATCTGTAGAAATGCAATGTTCTTAGCTCTTCCACTTCCAAACTTCTCTGTAAAAATTGCTTCCTACCACTTTGTCTCCATACTGTTGTTCACATTCTGCATCAGTCTCCTGTCCCTTTTGCTCACCTCATATCTGATCTAAGTGAGAATCTAGGCTACCTCCACAGTGAAAATGATAGATACCCTCAGAGCTCAATTCATCCCAGCTGCCTAAAATAATTGGTGTAAAATGGGATGATACTGATGGCTAGCTTGGACACACAAAATCAGTGAAGATCCATCCCTTTGTGAAATGTTTGCCCTTTGTGAAATATTTTCACAATTGAACAGTATTTATAACTGTACAATTTTAAGAATAGCTATTGCATGATTTTATAAATGAAAGTAAAAGAAATCTTTCATTTTTACTAAACAATCAAAATAAACAAGGACTAAACATAAAATTCAATACTAACACACAATTTTAATTTCTGAGAAGACTAAAACTGTTACTGTGAAGAATAACTGATTTCACAAGCAATGTGAAAATGTAGCTATTAAGCATCTAATATAGATAGATACTTAATATAGATATATATAGATTTTACTGTAATTATTATAGTTATAATTAACATTTATCAGGTAAATGTAGATAATTATTTAAATTATTTATTAACCTTATTTTTCTGTGGTAACCTGTAAATTAAAATAGTCTATAACATAATTAAGTTTGCCACCATCACAACCTGCATCTGTTTATAATGAATTTTATGAGAGAGTATATTACAGTTTATTAATATATATTCATATATAATTGGAGTGATCATGTGAGGTCACCTAGATCTCTGTACCTATTTCATGTAATGGATTTGACCCTTGTTATTTTTCTATTACTGAATGTGCAGTTCTGCTTGTTTAGATTTAGTACTTCGCACTTTTCAACAGTCCTCCATCTATCACACAGTTTCTCTTTATCTTCTTTTGGTTAAGTTCTCCATCAAAACTACTGAAATCAGTTTGATTCATAGAATCCTAGAATGGTTTTCACTGGAAGGAAAATTTATAGCTCATCTAGTCCAACATCCCTAGCCATAAGCAGGACATCTTCAACTAGATCAGATTGCTCAGAGCTCTTTTGCACTGATAGTGTTTCTGTTTCCCAAAAGGATGAGGGACACTGTCCAAAAAGCTCTTAAAGTTTGAGGCATCTAGACATGAAGCAGGCCAAAGAACACCACGAATTTGAATGGTCAGATATAAAAAAAATAATATATGTTTTTCTTGTAGTGAAAGGTAGCTTTGCTTTGTTCATAAACACAACTGGGAAACAATATTGGGAAATCATTGTGTTCGAGTTGATGTTTAAAAACTGGACATCTCAAATGACCATATAAATAAAGTTTATCATACTACTTTTGGAATAAATAGACTAGAACTCATTCTTACTGATAGACACTTTTTATTTTTGGTAAAGAATCTTCCATTTGCTTAACAAATTTCTCTCTGTGGCAAGAAGTGTCAAATTTAGCAGTACTGAAGACAGCTTGCCTCTCTGTTAACCTCTGTGGTGATTTTTGCAAGCATATATCAAGCTTCAACAGGAATTTCACATCATTAGATATTACTGAGTCTTTGTTTGTGTGATTGTTTTATGAGTCAATGGAAATTATGTGCAATCATAAAATGTAAAAAACGTTAAGTTTAAATTGTGTGGGTTTGTATTTAAATTTTATGCTTTCTCCTTTAAAAAAACATGTTTTCCTGAGGATGGTAGAATTGACAAGACAGCTAATGCACTCAAGCCATGAAATCCTCAGGGGTGTCAAGGATTATTGTCTTCTTCCCTACACTGAACAATTTAACAATGGAGTTTCCCAATAAAGCACCACAGAAGGGTGTGATGTTTCTTTTGAGTTGATACCTATGGCCCAAGTACCATGTCCACTTCACAGTCAGGAGGATTCCCAAATTTTAGGAGGAAAAATCTGCTGTCAAGTTTATGCACAGGCACACATGCTTTCACTGATTATAAAAAAAACCAAGCAACAACAGGTGACAAGGAATCTATGGATTTTTTTAAACTCCTGTGCTAGGTTTTAGAAAGTGGTAATTGTGGTTGCCTTCAGATATGAGATAAAACCTCATGTTATTTACTTAAGACAGTGTGATGCCACACGTTACCTTCATGGGAATAGAGAAGGAGTCTTGTTTGGTAAGATTATAACTTTCAGACTCTAGTAAACTTTTTTTTCAGACCTTCATGCCAACCATCTGTTAAAGCATCTCTGCAGAACTAGCCATCTGGTAAGTATTAAATCTTTTCTAGTGCTGTGCTTGTGCATATTTTTTCAGGAATATTTAAGTTTTCTGTTTCAGCTGATATTGTACCAACAAATATGAATAAGTGCATTATTCTTATAATTAAAATTCTTGCAGTATGTATACTCCAGATGGGTGACTTTTAGTACATTAGTCACCATTCATGGGCAAATGTCCCATCAGAACATTAGTGGATGATCCGTTATCTAATTCAAAACATAAACTATATTTCTATTATCTTGTGATTATGTAACTCAGGATTAATGAGGAGGTAACAGCCTTTTCCTGCATTCTGCTCACAGTGTTAGAGGTAATTTAATAATGTTTACTTCTCTTACAGTCATTATGTATAGAAAACTTGTAAACTGAAAGATAAAATTGACTTATATACCAAATTGGGAAAAAAAAAGTCTTCTGCATTACAAAAAAAGACTGCTATATAATCTCATTTGTGACATTAGCAAATATACTGTATTTTCTTATTATGGCTTTTGCAGTTGGTGGTACTATAATGAAACTAGTTTATCGATGTGCTAGCTGGATGACTGCAGAATTATTTGTTGTCATAGATTTTTATGGTAACTTCAAATATAATTATCATTTGTAGTTAGCAAGAAAAATAAGCATAATGATTCTGTGCTGTATAAAATTACCAAAAAAATTTATCAGTTTAGTCAGCTTAGTGTTTTATTTCTTTGAAGCATAACAACAGTATACTGTAAAATTATTTTCTAGAACTATGGATAGTCAGTGAAGCACAATAAATGTAGGAAACTGCTAATTTCAATCAACTGAGCTTTTTCCATAATGAAAACTGCTATAGAAAGTGGAAACCTCTGACAGTTCAAAAGTACAATTCTGATGGTTGAGGTAAACTGAGACATAATAATTGAGAGAATTAAATAGTGAAATTGCAGGCAAGGTATTTTAAAGAATATTTAATTTAATTTATTTGCTTTATTGTATGAGGGTCACATACTTTTCCTTTAGGGAGAGTTCATGTCACATTAAGTTCTTAGTCTTCAGTCTGGGTAATCAGCAAGTGAGTGTTCTGAAGTTCATTATTGTGTCTATGGACAAGTGTTTTAGAACTTACTATATATTTTTAAAGCATTTTTTACAGGTATTTTGGTCTGCCTACAGTAGGCATTCTACTTTCCTCTCGTAGCACCTTTTCTTAGATTGAGTGATAGATTATAGTATTTATTTCTTTAAATAGTTTTTAATGTTAGAGAAGCAACAGAAAAATGGAAGTCTACCTACACATCTTTTCTCATATTGCTCATATAATTAAAAGTATGGTGACACTTACTTTTTCTACTTTAGATCACATGTGAATATTGTGAATATTCAGGTTCTTAAAGAGAAGCTAAAGTTCAAATTGTTAATAAAATGCAATAATATAAAATTTTATTATCTATTTCTATAGCATTAAAAGTAGTAGTACTTTAGCTATTTTTTGTGAAAATTGTTTATCCCCTGTAGCACTGTACAGCATATGAAAATTGGGACCCAGGAAGAGTAATTTTGAAGAGAAAGTGGTGTAACTTTCTTAAATGCAAAAGGCTTATCAGTCTTAGAAATGGAAATAAATAAAGCTGAAGATAAATTAAGGACAGGACATAATTATGTAGTGAAACACTTAAGCTATCTCAAGTCTCTTTTATTAGTTACTCATATTTTTTCTAGCTAAAGTCCTAGGCTCTTTTCTCATAATGGAAATTAGTTTGTTTGCAAAAATATCAATGAATTTTCACTTATTTCTGCTGTCTCCAACATTAGCCTTTAAACTGAGCAATTGCAGTCTTACAAATCATGGAATCATCTAGGTTGCAAGAGGCCTTCAGGATCCAGTCCAGCCATTCACCCAGCACTTTCACTGTCACCCCTAAACAACTAAACCACATCAGTACCTGATCCAGATGCCTCCTAAACACCTCCAAGGGATGATTACTCCACCACCATCCTGGGCAACCTGTTCCAATGCCTGACCACCCTAAGAATGAAGAAACATTTTCTAATACTTAGTATAAATCTCCCTTTTCTCAGCTGAAGGTTGTTTCCTCTGGTCTTCTCATTGCAGGCACAGTAGAAGAGATTGGCCCTCATCTCACTCCAACCTCCTTTCTGCCAGTTGTAGAGCGCAATGAGGTCTCCCTGAGCCTCTTCTTGAGACTAAACAAGCCCAGCTGCCTCATCCTTTCCTCATAAAACCTGGTATCTAAACTTTTCATGAAATCTGTTACCCTTGCAGAGAAATTGAATAATATATTTTTTTTCAGAGGCTCATGCTATGAAAACACATGCTGGAATGATTACTAAGCAACTGTTGTGCAAGGTTATGTATGGGTGGTGCCTCTAGCCTAGTACATTAAACCCAAGCTGAGTGTTTAATGAACTACAATTTTTGGAGTGTCTTACAAAAATCAGGCAAATGACTCATTTGGGTTGCCACAGTTCAGTTGTTAGGTAACTGCATCTTCTGTGGTGCCACGTGCTAGATGCCAGCAGTGAGGATGTGTGTACTGAATCTGCCTGGTGAAAAGCAGAAGCCTGCCCTCTTGGTCACATCTTTTTCTCTACCCACTGCCAAGGCAAGTGGATGTAGCTCCCATGGCACATGTGTGTATGTGTTGTGAGTGTTCTCACAGCCTGGCTGAGTCTGGCTGTTTGGGAAGGTGTTCAGAATAATTGTTCTGATACTCTCAAAGATCTGAGTCGATTAGTTTTTTACCAAGACTGTGAATGCAGAAATACAGCAATGGGTAAGAAGAATTTCCTTGGTCAAACCCCCTCACACACTCACTGAGTTACTGTAAAGGAAAAAAACCCAAACTTGTAAATTATAATCATGGTTTATTAACTTATTGCTTGTTACTTAATGCCCAATAGAGAAGAGAATGAAGGATCAAGAGACACTTTCAAAACCATGAGACAAATTTGCCATGTTTTTGTGCTGGTCAAGCACCTCTCATTTTAAGTCCTATCCCAAGTTTATACCAATGGAAGAAAACAAAAAGTAAGCCTGTAGTGTACTAGATGTCAAGGCAGTTGAAAATCAAAATAACTATTTCACTGGTCTATCTTAGCTGCATTATAACTCTCTAGTGATACAAAAGGGCACATGTGGATCCAATACCTTTATCAGTTTTCCTTCAGTTTGCTGTCAGTTGTTTTATTTCCAAGAAGTGCAAAGAATTCACAGAGAAGTGAGGAATACATCACCAGATCTGTAAACATCTGCGTACTTTAGAGTAAGAGATGGATACCAGAATGACACTGATGCAGGACAAAGAGCTGCATGGAGATTGTAGGACACAGACTGTGTGATACTTTAGTAGATATTGGGAATGGGATGAGAGGACGATGGCTTTCCTCCTTGCTGTAAATCTTTTTTAGAGCTGCAATCAGAATTATAGAGGTAGCTTTGAAAGTAAAAAAAAACTTGACAGAGCCTTCTTTGTAGGCTGTCACTAGGCAGATACTGGCGGCTCCAAGATTTTGGAGGCGTGAAAATAATTCAAAAACCTGTCCAAATTCTTTCAGGTCCATAATACCTAAAGTTGGACCCAGGTTTGTGAATTTTCTTCAGCCCTCATCTCTCATTTCAGTGGAGTAGAGGTAAGGATGAGAATGGCATGGACAGTCCAGAAAGGACCATGGTGTAACATCACCAAACAGCTTGGTAGCTGCTTCCAATATGCTAGAAGGAGATGTTGTACTCCTAGTGAATCTAGTTTAAACTATTTCTGGAGAAAACACAGAGTGGACCAATAATGATTCATGGTTTGTCTTTAGTTGTTCATTCTGAAGGAGTAAAGACTACTTTACTCTTTAGCATATTTCTACTTCAGTTTGAACATTGCAGTTTTTCTTTTAATTAGTTACATAATTAAAAATTTCTAGAAGATGTGGAAGGATTAAGGACATTTTGATGTATTTAAAGCTAGAGAAGGCAAGAGAAAATTAGGCCAAACAATAGAAGGCTGATTTAAAGAGAAATTTGATAATCTATTCACTATGCCAAGGATAAGAAATAAAGGGCTCAAACTGCAGAAAGGAAAAATACTTGGCAGAAATTTTTAGAAGTTTCCAGTGAAATTGAACACTGAAAGTGGCTGTCTGGAAGGCCTGAAGGGTCTTCAGCACTGAAGATGTTAAAGAAAAGTGTTTTGTTCATGAACACCATCAAATGAACTTCTGAGATATTTTTCAGTTTCCCTATGATTCTATGCTATTGAATGGGTCTAACAAACTCTCTATGGCATGATTCAACAAGGAAAACAGCAGAGAGACATAACTGTAAAAACTATGGGATGCTAAGCCACTGACATCTATGGCTGTCACCGAGTTGAAAATTCAAAATATTTTCTATCTAAAGAAACAGGAAAAGCTGAATGTATGTTGTCCAGATTAAAAAGACAATGTTATCTTCCTGATTGTACTGTTATTTCTTAAGATTAATTTTGCTAAAAGCCTAATCTAATTGACACTTTGCCATTCCTAAACCACTAAATATGAAAATACATATCTAAATCCAATCTTGAAATTTGCATTTGTCTTTCTATCGGTGTTTACTTTTTAAAATTTCATCTGCCTGACCTGAAACCAAGAAAAGGAAACCTTTATGTTTAATGACTCGTGTCATTAAAACTCAGGTGGTTTGCTATTTACAGTTTTGTTGCCAAAAAATATTATCTCGACCTCTCTGCTTGATTGTGAGTTTTTGTTTTTCTAAGACCAGCTAATGTGAGCACTATACCAAGCCTGAACTTACTCAAGACATCTGCTACTTTCACATTCTCTGTTTATATCAATTAAGTCTCAAAACCAGGCAAGCCCATCTGCACTTTTTTCCTAGTTCAGTGTCAGCAAAAGCAACTCTTTTTTTCAACATTCAATCCTGGTTCTATTCAGATATACCTGAAACTTCATCTGTGTTGCATCAAGTTCTCATTCACTCATGAATTCATCACCTTGGTGGCATTACTTGTTCTTCTTCAGTTATCCTTGAGTAGCCCTTTGTGATCATAATGATTGATAAGTCTCTTGGATCAATGCTATGAAATTTTTAGCACAGATTTTGTAATACATATTTTAATGATGGATATGTCTGGATCCTGATGCATAGTAATGACATGTTTTGAGGCCCTATTTTGAGATCATTATCCTTCTGATCTTTGAAGGTCTGATTATAAAGGACTCTTATTTCCATGATAAATAGGTGCTAAATTATTTCTGGCTTCCTTTACTCATAGTATCTGCTCCGTGCAATTCAGAATGAACGAACAATAGATTTACTAGTTATTACCAATGTTCCTGCTCACAGAATTGCAGTCAAGTAGCATAAAAGTAAGAATAATTTTCTAGAGGAAAGAACACCAGACAGTGGGGATTAGCTGGAGTATACTGGTATTTCTGTTTGGAGCTCTGAAAACCAAAGTTTATCTAATGGTTGGGGGAGGGTAGGATAGTTGATGAGTTGGGTGCTGTGTCTTCAAGCAATTGCTCTTGGAGCATGAAACTATCACTCTTGGAGTGTACAACCTCTGGCTAATGGAGGCACTGAATTTATCTGTGCCTGACCTGGCCCATCTCAAGTTTTGTTGGATGGCATTCCATGACTTTTTGAGTGTCAGATGTGGATACCTACCCAAAAAGAGAAATATGCTAGCTCTGTAATAAAAAATCTTCTGTTTTACTGCAATACATCAGGAGCATCAAAACATCTCCAATAAAATAAAGATCCTTCATTTCAGAATATCAGATAAATAAATCACATGATGCTGCACCATGTATTTTCCTTGCATATTTACAAAAATCAGTATCTCCAAGACATTTAGATCTCTTTAAAAACTGCTAGTTTTTGGCTTCTTCTCTCTTTATTGTTTATCTATTTGAAATCTTGAAGTGCAGGCATGTCCCTCAGGTGATAAATAAATATATAAACATCTCTCTTTGAGTACTCTGCTTTAAATAAATTGGATTTTTTTTCACTGCAGAAGACCTGACTAATGTGAGTTTGCCTCCTTTCAAACTGTTGATATGCTTAAGCATTCCTAGAGCAGGCCTCATAGAATTAATCCCAGTTTCAAGAGACTGCTACACAAAATATGTGAACTACTTACAAAATATGTGAATTGACCATTGATTGTAATTTTAAAAAATATATCTCCATATATATATTTATAGGCATAAGTACAATTTTATTTTCATATAGCAATCACCAAGCTTCCTTAATAGCTTTATGTAATGGACTTGATCAAAATCCTTTATCAGAACCTTCTTCAATTAGTGAATGTTAATGGAGCATTTTGAAAAGAAAAAATAGAGCAGAAGTGTTTGCCACTGTAGTTGTATAAAAAAATTACTCTTTTAAACTATGTTACTAATGGTTTAATTTCAAATGTTTGTTTTATTACAAACTTTCCGGAAAATATTATTTACATACGAAATGCTCGGGATTATAACTTGTATGAATGACCAAATAAAATAAGAAAAACAAGTTTAAAAACTGATAAAAAGTACTTCATAGCTAAAAATCTTAAATTTTAAAATTCCATTAATTACTTTGTGTGCCTAGTTTTATTCCTTCCTGTCGTAGATTTTTGAGCCTTTACTAGGCTGCACAATAACTCTTTTAGTCAATTAAGATCTTTCCTCTCTTTCTCAGTGTATATAAGCCAACTAAACATAACTGGCTATTTCTACTTCATGTTTAAAACAGCATCTGATTTTTCATCTACTCTTCAAACTTATTCTCTTCACAATATTTTTTTTCTGACTCAAAAGGATTAGTATGACATAACTACTTTGAATGCTCATATTTGGGGATTTCTCTATTAGAGAGGAGATATCATCACTTCATGTCTTATCCAAAACTAATTTGGTTCACTGCCAAAATGTCTTCCTCTTAATTAGCCTGAATTTGATGAGATAGTGAATAGAATATTAAAGGTATGCACAAAATTAATATTGAGCTTTATAATTGGCCAAAATTGCACTACCATGTAATTTGGCGTGACTTGGTTCTACATTTTTAGGTTTCTTAAATGATTCTTTGGTTTATCATGTAGATGAGATAAAAGCATAATTTCATAGACAATTAATAATTTTCAATAGTGTAACAACCATAAATGATTTTGTTTGCATAATCATCTTGTGATATTTCTGCACATAAAATTATTCAGACTGATGTCTCCCACAGCTAATCTCTGTTAATTTGTAGGGGGTGTCAAGGGCGTTTATCTCAGCTGGACAAAATGAAATTTCAGATAAATCAAAATTCTTACTGAACTTAACAACAAATATGTAAGTAAATAAGCAATTAAGATTGAATAGGTTTCTCAGACCAGACAATTTCTTCCTTAAACCTACAGAGAGAAAAAATAAGAAAGTGTCATCCCACTTTCTCTTCCTACTGCTACCCTGCTAACCAGAGTTATACATTTCCAGAGCATTGGGGCCAGAGGCTACTGCTTCCCCATATACCCTCAATTCAGGTGCTTGTGGGATCACTTTAGTCCACATAAACCAGATTAGCGTGCATATATTGTTTTAATTTTTTAAACAGTCCTGTTTTTTGGTTTGTTTTGTTTTGAATAAAAAGTCCTAGGGAATACTCACATGGTAGGTCAGAGAGACAACAGTTGCCTCTGGGCCTGGTGACAGTAATTTTCAGCCAGTGTAACCACAGCTGGAAGAAGATTGTGACTATGCTAATGATATGACTGTAAAGACTTAGCTCTAGGTTAGCTTAATGCAGAAATGCATTCATGTGTACAGATTAAATTCCTTGTTAAATCTGTACATGGTTAAGCCTTAGGCTGTGACTAGGACCTGCAGTGTCAAAAAATTACAGTGTAACATCCTAATTGGAACTGTAGTGGTCATAGGGAATTAATTTGGCACAAATCTTCTCACAAGTTTTTTGGCCAATGTCCCTCAACAGAGGGATATTTTCCCTGAGCAGAGATTTATTAAAGAAGGGTGGGCAAACCAAAAAGCTACAAAAAGAACAGGCTTCTTAAAAATGCTGATTGCTGCAGTGTGTCTTCCTGTGTTAAGTGATGTGGCTGCAGTCATGCAGCTGCTCAGCCTCTTTTTTCAAAGCAGGAAATTGTTTGCTTTAATTTGTTATGACAGTGGTAGCTTATAGATGTTGCAATATTTAAGCATGCTTGCCTCCTAGATAAGTAGAGTATTATTGCTCATTTAGTGAACTAAATTCCTCCTTCAGTTTATCACTACCTATTTGTAAAGTGTTTTAGTCTATTCAGTCATTAATTTACCCTGCAGAGAGCCATGATGCTTTCTGCTGTACTGCAAAGGCCAGATCTAAAAGCATTATATGTTCTAAACCGAATACACCCACCAAGGTAAAGCTGTCGCTCTGAAAAATCTTGCTTAACATTTTAATGTAAAGACAGACCATACTTTGTAGCAAGTCTTTATACTCTTCATATGACCATAACTGCATCTTTATGAATCTTTGAAATTGTCCTGGTTTCAAGTGGCTTGATTGCTATTTTATGACTAGGTCTAGCCAGGATGTTGAATTTCTGTGTTTCAGTTTAGTCTCCTGAGAAACTGCAGCCTAGATGGTATTCTCATATGAACTGACAGAACTAAGCTGTAGAGTTTCATTGATACTTTCCTAAAAAGAACAGAAAGAGGAGGAGGCTGTGGGTGTATTTTCTAAAATACCTTGTAACAGAATATTTTCTGAGGAAAGTAGGAGGCCTAAGTTCAGATTTCGTTTTCTGCCCAGATTATTCAAACTCAATTTAAACTCAATTTAATCTCCAATGATTTTACCCTAATTAGTCAGATTATGAGCAGAAAAGTAATGAAATGGAAGCCTGAATTCTTTCCCTATAGAATCAACAGTGAGCAGCAGGGGTTGTAGTGCTGAGTAATATAAAACCACAGTCTGGTCATCTCTTTCTGTCATAGGAGAAAAGGTCAGTAGCAAAGGGTCTCCTATTCTAGAAAAGTGACAACCAATAAAATTGATTGACTAGAAGTAAAAGTTAGATTATTTATAAAAGAGTTTAAGCTCAATGGACAGAGAGAAGTAGTAATTACTTCTGTAATAAAATTATTTAAGGACAGACCATCAGGTCTGTAAATCTAAAATATGTGTGTTTCCAAAGGAGAAAGAGCAAGCTGTATGCTGTATGGGATTTTGGAGGATTGTCTTCTTAGGTCTGAAAACATGAAAATTCAAATTTTCCTAAAAAGCTAATATGAGTTTATATGCAGAGTATAGACAGCCGAAGTGAGAATTTAAATACTTAAGAAGCTGAGACAAAATGTTGGCCTATTGAATAGTGCTATATTTCATCTCCCCTTTCATAGCTCTAAAGCATAGCTTCTCCACAAAGTTCAGAGTGTTTTCAACTGTTTTCTTTCTAATGGGCAAATATTTTACTGAAATATTCAGCCTGGGAAAAGAGCTGATGTTGATCAGGACTCTGCACAGTACATTATGTAAGGAAATCAGTACTGTTTTTCTAGGATGGGTATTTGTCAGCTTCTCCTGAATTCTTAAAACTGTGTTGCTTCTGGTAACAGGTCTCTTGAGCTGTTTTCTAGACTCTCTAAACACAATAGTAAGTGGTACTTAGGTATCTCTTCTACCACCCAAGTGCCTTTCATGGGAGTGTTGATTTACTTGATTCATCCAGGGCTATGTTGTTGTTAAAAAAAATTAGTGATTGTGAGAAAAATGTGGCTTCCACATTACTTGATTAGTTGAATTGGACTCACTGTTTTAATTAGATATTTGACAAAAAGATCTCAGTGTTGCTTATGGAGTTACATACATTGCTATGTCATTTTTTATTGAACATTTATATAGATTGCTTTATATCATCCCAATTCTGCAGGAGAAAAATTGAATTTTGCCATCACAACCTCAGTGGTGCTAGACTGGATGCTTCATTGTATTTACTTGATCTTTAAGTAATTTGTATTTATTGATCTTTAAGTTTCTATTTCATTACCTAGAACTCCTTATTCATGGAAGCTCTGAATTTTATGATAAGCCTAATATAGAACTCATTAACTTGTTATTATTTTGTGAGCAAGAATCTTTTAGTTATTTTTAAGATACCCCAAAGTAAACCAGAGAGAAGGAAAAAAAATTAACAATCACAGCAACAGATCTTGGTAACATAAAAGCGAAGTTTTTCAATGCGTAATCATCTATTTGTCATCTGGAGATTCATGTTAATTATGCTCATTCATCTGAACCAGCCACAGGGGAAGTTCTCTAAACAGCTTAAGGCAGTCTGGCTACAGAAGATGCTCCTTTTACTGCTATCTGCACATTGTGTTGCTCACTTAACTTGCTACTGTTTGAGCAGTCAACTAACACCTGCAAAATCAAATGGTAAACTAAAGGTAGTAGCATATATATATATATATACACACATATATAAAGTATATATACTTTTAAAATGTCAGGATCTTTAGGTGCTTGAATTTCCAATGTCTGAGATAGAAATAATCTGTAATTTAAAATAAACACTAACATTCATATAGAAACAAACATTAAAGGAGTTTTAAAGCTGTAGAGTCAAATGCCCAGAACTCAGCAAGCCACAGATTTCTAATTCTCAATTTCTCCCCACTGACCAAAGCAAAATAAAGTATAATCTTTTATTACCATGTTATATTTTCCTTCATAAAAGCCTGTGCTGTAATTAGTGTTTAGTATGACCATTATTTTTACGTGGACAAAACTATACCTTCCTTCTAGTTGAAATGAAAAAACTAATTTCTTGAAATTTTATTTGTAATTCTAAACTTAATTACATATATCCATGATCTGGCAAACATCATCCCCACACCTGGTAAAGGTGTAGCCAAATGAATGCAAGACTTGACTTGAGGAAAAAACCAAAACCACTGAGCAATGTCTAGAATTAGATCTAGATAAGATGACCGTGTGAATACTTACAGATTTGTGGTAAAATATAGTTACAATTAAACTTCATTTCTTCCTTCTCTGTGTGTTTGTGATGCATATGTTAGTTAGAGAGCAAGATCTAAGTAAATGGTAAGGGGTAACTCCTGAATCATCTTGCTGCAACAAATACAAGTTTAATGCTGCAAGATAGGCTATCAAATCCACATTTGTCTTGTTACAAAATATAATATTCAAAGAAGTCACATCATATAGGACAAATTAATTCAAACTGGTTCATCTGAGAAAATCCATCAGCAGCTAAACTACTGTAAAAATGACACAATCTGACAAAAAAAATCCTAAAGTTTGGCTTATCATATTGAGAATTGTCAATACAATATTCATTGTACTTAAAGAAGTGGTAAAAAATATATTGTCCAAAGAAAAAATGTGTCTTAAACTATTTTTTCACATGCCTGACAGATTGTCTTTGATCTTCCTGATAAAACTGTCCTCACATTACAGCTGACATCTCGCCTTGCAAATCAAGGACATAATCCACAAAATAAAGTGCCTTTTCTGTCTCTTGAGAGACAGCTGTGAAAAAGAAATGCTGCTGAAATGTTACTGAGTCAGATGGTGCTCCAGAAGAGAAACCCTCAAACCTCTGAGGCAACAGGTAATCCTGACTCCTGGAGACAGGGCAGATACCTGCCTTCCCTGACAGATCCCTGTCTGTCTGTCCCAAGCACTCCAGGACTGAGCACTCTGCTCTCTTTTCTGAAAACACCACCTATGTGAGGGTGCCAGACCCCTGACTCCAGTGCCAGTAAAAAGCAGATGGCATCTTCACAAGATAGAACCACAATCTTGCAGCCAAGCCCAAGGATAAATACAATCAGTTTATGGATGATGAACGGATTGGCAGAAGGCAATCCTGGGCCATGCGCAGAGTGTGCTCTGGGCAAAGTCAAATGTCTTTTCAGATATTATAACTTCTCTGTAGATATTTTGTCCAAAATAAAACAGCTCTGTTTTGTTCTTTAGTCCTTAATTCTCCCTAATTTTTCCACTGGGTGTTGTGGTTTAAGCACGGCTGGAAGCTGAGCCCCACACATTACTTGCTCACTCCTCCCACACTGTGATAGGGGTAGGAATTGGAAGAATTAGAAGTGAGAAAACCTGTGGGTTGAGATAAAGACAGATTAATAGATGAAGGAAAGTCTGCACTCGCAACCAAAGCACAGCTCAGAATTCATTCACCACTGCCTGTGGGCAGGCAGGTGTTCCTGCATCCCCAGAAAAGCAGGGCTCCATCACAAGTAACAGTTACTTGGAAAGACAAACACCTGAAACCTGAACCTTCCCCTTTCTTCCCTCTTACTCCAGGTTTCATTGCTGAGCATGGCACCACATGGGCTGGAACATCCCTTTGGTCTGTTGGGGGTCAGCTGTCGTGTCTGTGCCCTCTCCCAGCTGCTTGTGCCTTGCTGATGGGGTGGGATGAGAGGGATCAGAGGCCTTGACTCTGTGCAAGCACTGCTCAGCTATTACAGAAGCATCCCTGCATTAGCTATGCTGTTTCCAGCACAAATCCAAAATGTGCTCCCATACTGCCTGCTGAGAAGAAATCCAACACAGTCCAGGCTAAAGCCAGTGTCCTGGGAGGTGCTTTGTGTCACCTTAGGTCACCCAGCTGGGGCTGTGCTGCTCGCTGCATTTATGCAGATGAGGAACAAAGACTGAACTTCAGTGTTTTGTGTCAGCTCTATGAGATAGCACAGATATATGGCAAACAATGTCTCATATCAACAACACTCAAACCAGTTCAGGACTCTGCATCCCTGCTTTTCATGGAGATAGTGAGCAATCTGAAACTTGAGCTAATATATCCTGTATATATACACATATTCCTGAGAGCTTTTTAGTGAAGATTGTGGCAGAGAGTTTTGTTCTTTGGGTATGGTACTATAATATATAAAATAATGCAATAGCCATGGAGACAATAATTAAGAATGGTAGAATTGCCCCTTTGGCACGATCGAAAACTGAAAAATTAAGCGAGAGAAATCATATCTGTTTCCACCTTAAATTAAAAATATTTTTCTTATATATAAACCCTAGCAAATTGTTTTCCTACTGACGTATTCAACATAATTGTCCTTCAAAAAAAGGATAATCTCACTTTTCAGACAGACCAAACCAAACTTCACAGCATATGTCCCATTTTGCAGAGTATGGAAGTACATTCTGTTCAGGTTTCAAGGTGCTGGCAGCAGGGACACTGCAGGGCTGGCTTTTGTGGGAAGAGGCAGGGGGCAGCCTCATGTGAGACAAAGCTGCTTCCAGCTGGCTCAAATGGATCCCCCACAGGATCCACAGCTGAGCCTGTCATCCAAAAAGGGAATGTAAGAAAATGAAGGGGAAAAAACAAAGACCCATAGGCAGGGGGAGAGAGAGAGGAGGAGGAAGGAGTGAGAAACAGCAAAGGGAACCAAGGCTGGAGGAGCAGAGAGGAAGAGGGGGGGAAAGAAGAGGAGACAGAAAGTTTATGGAGAGGAATCACACCACCACAACACCCCTGCAAATGCTTTACCTCACAGAGGGGGCTGAGTGTAAAATGCAGCAATAACATAGGGGAGGATTGAAACAGATCTTGAAAGAGGGAGAGGAAAGGTGCTTTCCCTGAGCATGTGAATGTTTCTCTTCTTTTTTTCAATATCTGAAACAGCAATTATACATATACATATATACATTAATTGGCAGTAAATAAAGTTATTTTTCCTCCAAACCAATCTGGTTTTCCTGTAATAGTGCTTGGTAAGAAATCTGCTTGCCCTTAGTTCAGCCCATGAGTTCTCTCATTCCTACTTTTTCTTCACCATATCCTGTCCCACTGAGGCAGGGGAGAGATCAAGCAGCTCTGTGAGAATTTGGCTGCCATGTGGGGCCGACTCACCGCAAGACGTCACATAAAGTAGAGTAAAAAATGTGTTGCATTAGCATGTAAAAGAAAAGTGTGGACAAAACACTGACATTGCTGTGAAAAATTAGTGGGTGAGTAAGCTCTGGAAAGCCCCTGCCTGCTGGCACACACAGAATCAAATACCTGGATGCCAGATGTCTGTGTCACTGTGGACTCCATCTGCAGCACATGCTTTCATGCCATATGCTACTTTATATCAAATGGCGAAATGATTGCATAATAAATTTATTGAAAAACAGCTCTGTTCCCATCTCTCATTGCTCTTCTTTATTCTCCCATCTCTTTCTGTCACCTTTGAAAAATAATTTCCATAGGTAACTGTCTTTCTACACGCTGTATTTCCCCTCTCTGTCCAGAAGAGGATCACTGGGCTGCAGGGGTCTGAGGAGTTAATGCCCAGATATTAGTGGCTAATTACTCTGGTGATTCACCATTGTAAAAGTGCATGATATCTCTTTTCAAGGAACTAGCATTAATGTTATAATTACACTTTCACATATTTTAATTTCACAGGATATAGAAAAACATGTATAACTTTGTAAATATTTTAGTTTGTATAAGATTTGTTTTTTTTTATTTGCAAGATTATGGAAACATTCAAAATGCAAATATTTCGTCATTTGCATTAGTTAAATTGAGTATTTTTTTCCTTATGACTCTCCTCAGAACTTGACCATTTTTATTGTAGAGACAAATTATCTATTAAAATAAAAAGAAGTTTGTGAACTGTAATTAATTTGCATGTAGATGGTGGTTTCTGTCATGATCAAGTTTAATGTTTTTATTGACATGCATTCATGAGGTCTCCTGTTTCTCTCCCTGTACCTTACTGTCTGGTAGAAATAGCTAAGTTGAATCTATGTGAAGTTTGCTTTATCCTAACCAGAAGCTGGCATTTAGCTCTAGTTTTTGTCTTTCATAAAACATCCTGACTTTCTTGGAACTTTGATTTGATTCTGGTTTATTCACTTCATAAACCAACTGATCTCATTTAAATAAGTACACATATAGTGCAATAAAAAAGTGTAAATGAGAAGACAACCCAGCTGCTGGCTTTTTAACTTGTGTTGTTATTTTGGCTATACATTTAAGGAATGTAGCAGGGGATGAAATCTATCTTTCCTTACCATTCTTCAGAACTTTCTTTGGATAAGAGTTGCAGGACACAGTGATTCTCTATTCTATCAAATTGCATGGCAATTTCTTTTTTTTTTCTGAAAAAAGCCATAACTTTTTAGAAAAATGTGATGTATACATGGTCTATTGAGAGTGTTAAAAGAACCAGAAGACAGTCTGGGTCATGAAGAATAATAAGTTGAAAGGATTAAGATATTGCCAAATAAAATCAGGTCAAAATTAGTAACAGGCACAGGTTTTCACTGTTACAAATTCAAGTAAGATCATTTTCAATATGCATACCTCTTCACAGTATGATGAGGAGTCCAGTGTCCCCAAGAAAACCCCCAATAATCTTGATAGAATTTAGGGTTCTATTTGCCTTTGCATTCTACCAGTCAGCCTACTCTACCATGTCTGGCTCCCTTTTTCCCTTTGATTCTCCCCACTGAGTAATTGGTTTTGGAAGAATTTAAAAAATATATCAACCTTTCAGATTAATATCTGTTGACTGATAAAAAGTGGAGACATTGTAAGTCTCTCAATAGAAAAAATAATATCTATAAACTAATACTTCAAACTTTCTCTAATTTGTAGTACAAGATTCTCCTGAACTTCATTTATGCCACTATATCGTGGTAAACAGATCAAATGCCAGCAACACTCCCAGATGTCAGTAAGTAATAACAAGATCATACATAGTATTGAAATATTCTCCCTATGTAAATATTCTGAAAAAAAGTCTCCCTTTTTCACTGAGATTCTCACCCAGCATAAGAAGGAATTTATCCACCACTTTTTCTCAGCAAATCTTTCAAGATATGTTTCTCAACTCTGCTGGGCATTATGTACAGTGTCAGGTTTTGTATGGAATTGATGTTGTCATTTCACTGAGTTTCCCTTTAGTTGAAATCTTTAGTTCTGTTGCAGTTGTGACATGTCCAGCTTGACTCTTTTCTTCATAAGGCATTTGGGAACATTTTTTCAGAACTGAGATAAACTGCTACATCTGATGTAGAAACTGGCAATTTATCTTTGATATAAGTAGCTTTATGTCAACACTCTGAGGGGCGTAATTGTAGACAGAACTGAGAACCAGGTTTTTTATATACCTGTGTGGAATTTTCATTTCCTCAAAATAGCTCTTAAAAGTATCAGAAGAATCCTGTTTCCTTCGTTAACTCAACAGCTCTCCTTTTCCAGATAACTCCATCACTTTTAGTGTGAATATTTGAATGTTAGATTGATGTGGGGCCGGGAGCTCGAAGTCTATCCCTGACTTTAATGGGAATTGATTAGATCCTGCTGGCACTTATGCAAGTGAAATTCAATTGCTTGAATGTGTGCAGAAAATTATCATAAACATGATGCAAGTGTAGCAGAAAGGTGTTCATTTTTTAATCTGAATCAATGTTTGTGGAAATAAACATACCATACTTGCTGCATCCTGGAGAGGATAAGGGAGGTAGCAGTTACTCAATAAGCAACTTAGAAAATTTTTAGAGACAGCATTTTAGTTTACCAAGATGAGACATCACTTGAACATTTGGGGAAACTCATTACAATTTGATAGATACTGTAATTTGCTAGGCATTAGTGAGTGCGTTGAAGGACGATGCATTGTCCTCTTTCTCCACTAACTGTTATTGTCCTTATTGGACCAGGCTCAAAACTTATATAACTTACATCTATACTGGCATGGAATTCTCTTGGAGTTCAGTGCCTAGCCACAGGAGAATAATAGCTTTTGGACTGTATGGATACTTTGAGATCAATTATCTTAATTTGTTCTGCTGGCAATTAAACTAATTAGAGCTGTTAATTCCTTATTTTATATATTCCATGTCACGTGGCATGCTTTCCTGACTAAGATTGCCATTTGAGATACTTCTGGGATGACTCAAAGATAATTCAACTTGTCATATTTTTAAATAAAATATATGTTCTTTTCTACAAGTTAGTACATCAATGTAAATAACAAGGTAGCGTGGCATGACTCATAGTCCTTAGAATTCGTTATTAAATCCATTTGTGTACTTTGAAATTGTAGTGTAATTTCTGAAATGCGTAATTATTTTTTAGCCTTATGTTTAAAAAAAAAAAGATCTTCTATCATCAAAATTTAAGACAGAGATCACATAAAAAGAAAGGATAAAACTTAGCACTACCAGAAGATCAAAAGACCGGATCTTTCTGTCCTACCCACAGTTCTCAGAATTGTTTTGTCTGAGTAAGATTTAAAAAAAGAACTTCTTAGCTTTCCTCTGAGCTGTTACCAGTAAAAGTAGCTGAATTCCAGAGCTTGGGTTTGCATCCCAAAATTTTTTTCTCCATAATACCTTGGCAATATTTTTTTCCCTATTATTTGTTTTTATCACAGGAGACATTGCTTATCTTACCCATCCACACTGCCATTTGCCAATTGCAATAGAAACGAGATACCCTTTGCTAGCAGTGCTGACAGGCTACAGTGATACCTCATCAGAGGTTTTCTTTGGTTTTGAGGTCTGATGTGCAGCCCAGTAGTAGTAGACTTCTTTTTTTCATGCCTGGGAAAGTCTGAAAAACAAGTGGAACCTATGAGTGATACATCTCAGGAGCTTATTTCTCATTTACTGAGGCTATAATGCTGGCTTGAGTAAAGTCAAAAGGAGCTTTGCCTCTGACTTGGGTGAAACCAAGATTTTCCTCTCTAGGTTGCAGATAGGTATGATACCATGTTAGCTTTGTCTTACATTTACCAGGAGTGGGAATTTTGTTGTGTTCTGCTGCCAAGAGGGATCACACCTGGTGTTCTCTGCCAAGCTATTACTTTTGTTCATTCTTAATTATTTCTTGTTATCCAAAAAGTGCTCTTTTATGTGTACATTACAAAATAAAAAGAACACTGAAATAAAGGAAATATTGCATGCTTAGGTTTACTGTCACTGGTATTCATTTAACAGAAAGCAAGTGGTTCTCTATTACAAGTCCAGGAAATGTAGAGTCATTAGGGTAACATCATTAAGAATAAAAAAATTATTTTGTTTTCTGACTCAATGGCTTGAACTCATAAGAACTTGACTTCCCAACACAAGCTCTACAAGTAACCTTTACATCTATTATTTAAACTGTTATGCATGACTATTTTGAGCTAGGTATGTACTTTGTTCCAAACAATAACCTGGAGTCAGTGTGCATCCAAATTTCTATTGAAGGCTAATGAATAGGCTGTTAACTAATTTAGTCTAATTGTAGCTTAGTTATGCTAAAATATAAAACTAACAATTCAGCTTTTGCCCTGAGTCTTTTAAATTACACTTTCACCCCTACTGAGCAAGTGTCTAATTAAAAGCTTTTAGATTTTCACTGTGCATGCTTCTAAGTGAAGTTGTTCATTTTATCAGGACTCACTTTTTTTGTTTCACTTATCACTTTATTTAAATAGGAAAAAAATAGAAAAATTAGAGAACAACATATTTTAATATGTTTTTTTGCCACTTGCCTTAAAAATTTTTCTGTTAATTTGATTGTTAGGCAAACCCCATGAAAATCAGAAATGCAGAAATAATTTGTTATAACATCAGTGGTTTTCTTCATGATTTAAAATGAGAAATGAAAATATAAACAATGTTTTTTGAAAAAATGTGATTTTCAAAAGAGTAGATAGGAGTCCCGTGTCTTCTAGAAGTGTTGAGAATGAGTAGATTTTATTTTGGATTTTTTTTCTTTTAATTTTGTTTGTTTGGTTGCCTGCTTGTTTTAAAGTGTTTTGAGGTGTATGTGTTTGTAATTGTGGCAGACTTTTTTTTATTTGCTTGATTTTTTGTTTTCATGTGTGACCGTTGCGAAATGCAGGGATGGATGAAGACTGAAACAGTTTGCAACTGAAGAAAACCCTATTTTTAAACATAATCAAACATTTAGACAAGACCTGTATAAATGCTGCTGGTGTCCTCAGCCTTCCTCTGTGGTGTTCAGCTCCACTCCCTTTAAACAGCTGAGTTCAGAAGTCTGTGAAGGGGACTAAGATACTCGATAGCTTTTGCTGCTGCTCAGAAAAGTGGTGTTCCTTATCTTTTGCCTAGACACAGGTAAGCAATTTTTATTGCTAATTTTAAGCCAACACTTAAATGTCTGAAGAGACCTTCTTTTTAGTGCTTTTATAGTCATTTGACAACACATGATCTTACAGGTGAGTACTGGCAAGACTGAAGACGAGGTGTTTTCCAAGGGTAAATGCACTTGGCAGGGAGTTCAAGCACAGTTTGCAGCAAACCCAGCTGGTCATGCTGTACTTAAAGTAAATGAGCCTTAGAGTGGCCCATTCAAATAATATCAGGAGCCAAGTACAATCCTGCTTCAAGTGCATTACCACACTTTTGTCCTGGGGGGAAAAGGGGAAAATGGGACTGAAGGTAGAACTGGGAGGACAAAAGGACATTGGACCTCAGAACCCACAGTATGGAAATGGCTGTGGCCTGGGTTACAGAGCTCAAGAGTACAGCTCTAGTTACATCTCTGTGCTAATAAACAGTGATGGGGAATAGAACTGAGCACTGGGATGTTACTGTCCATAGTGTTAAATTTTTATCAGGCTCCTTTGTCTGCACTTGGTGTAGGTCAACTAATGTTCATCTAAACAATTCCTAGGACTGATCTGGAAGTTAGGATGTGTGAAAAGCTATTTGATGGACAATCCTGTTTTGAAGCTTTAATCATATGGATATAGGCTGTTCGGGGCCAGTTGTCCTCATGCCATTTTATGGGCTCAGACACTGTGTGTATTAGTCCTGTGGGAATAGCTCAAGAGCCTAAATGGAAGCTGACTCAGAGATTTGAACTGGAATTTTCAGCCTTGGCATATCATGCAGGAAGTGCAATATTATGTATGCTTCTACAGTATAAATATGCACATTTGGGTTAATCATGCTAGACTTTCTTTTAGTCAAATGCACCAATGTCAATTTATCCTGAACCAAGTTTTAATGGCTCAGATGATGTACTCCATTTCAGATAACTTAAATGACTAACTACCTGGCGTGTCTGTGGGATGCTCCTGGAAATGAACATGAGATTTCTTGATTTTATTTTCTTTTGCATCCCTTGTAATCTAGTAAAGACTGTCATGTCATGCTAAGTGCAAATGAAACAAGGTGTGGTGATATCCAAATGACTGATTGTGATCTGTCAGTAATCTAGTTATTTGAGATCACACAAACACCTCTCTTACACTTCAGATTAGCATCCATATCTATCACTTCTGATAGGCCTGTGTAGCTGGCCCTAAGAGGCAAACAATGTCATATCTCATTCAGCTCTTGAGGGCAGTTCTTTAACAGCTGCCAAGATATCTTGCCTCTCATCTTCTACTGGTTCCTTTGGGGTTTTGATGTGTGTTCTTCAGCACGTGTTTACCCATCCAGCAACAATCTCCTGACTTCAGCTTCAGCATGACATGCTGAAGCCTGACATGCTCAGATGTGGACCTGCCTTGCCCCTTCTCCACTTAAGCATCTTTCAGTGCACTTCTCATGACTTTCCTTTGTGCTGACTGGTGATGACAGCCTCCTCTCTGTCACTTCCCTTCTTCTCTTACGTATGCTCCAGATTGATTTTGGACACAGGCCAGTGACAGAGTTAAAACCAAAGATGCTCCATAAATCTCTGTGCCTATTTACAGTTGTATGTAATTCAGCTTTCCCACTGGGTCAGTGGAGCTGGCACTGATATGTTAGCAGGAAGCAACACAGGTTGACTTGCTGTCAAGGCAGTCATGAGGGTGAGTTCACACAGTCTGGAACTGTGAGGAAAACATCTTTTTTACTTGACGTTTAAGCAGAGCTAAATTGGAGTGGTAGGGATAATGAAGAGAGAACCTCCACAAGATGCCATTTTTAGAGCTACTTTCCAAAACGAAAGCATGCTTTAAATCCATGGCTCTGTTATTGTCTGCATTTAGACTCTGTTCTCTCAAAGGTAATTTTACAAGCTGCAATAAAGCACTTCCCAGCATGTAACATTAGTGTTCAAGTGAAGCTGTTACTTTTTATTTTTTCAAGTGGAGTTGAATGATTAGTAAAGGACCAAGAATTTAAATTGCCTCATCTCTAGTAAATGTTAACACATGCCTCATATGGCTCCCTCTGAAAGTCTGCATTATCTGGCAAGTGAACTGTATGTATACATATAATTATGTAAACATGCTCTCCCCAGTGTGATTCATGGCGATTTAGTGCAGTCAGTGGAAGTTTTTTTGATCACTCTTCTCATTGTGAGCTGATAAAGCATCCGCCTGTCTAGTTGTGAGTCAAATTCACTGGCTATATAGGGGTGTGCAATGCTGTGCATGGTAAAAATATATGCTGCACCACTCATGGTATGAGCTGGTCACTTTTTGCTTCAACCATCTTACACTTTTTTCCTGACTGAAACCATGATATCTTTCCTAAGAAAGATTTATTCCTTCACTTCTGTATTTTTTTGGCTGAAAGTTCAGAGGAGCTGGCAGTTAAATTGCACTCAGGTGTGTTTTAAACCATGTGCTTGGCTCAATGCAGCTGACCTTTCATTCTTAACTGTTCAGCAGACAGGCAGTATGCTGCAAGTCATGGTCATTGCCATGCTTGTCTTTCTGGAACAGTACCTCTATGTTACACCTCTAAACTTCTTTCTGCACCAAGTCTATCCATTAAAAAAAAAGTCTATCAGCATAAACCTGTCAAAACCCATGCTAGCTCTGCAGATTTTTTGTAATTATTGGTGGAGCTATTCATAATATCCCTGCACTGAGTGAATTTTTGAATGACTCAAAGTTTAGTTCTACAAGAGGTATGGAAGAAGCAATATAACATCTTTAAAAGGTTGTGTATGAAGAGCTGAACTAAGTTTAGATCTGTAGTATGTTCAGGAGTCTATGTGGCTCCTGATATAATCCTGAGAAGCCTGTGGCTTCTCACACTCTTGCTACAGATATTCTCCCTGCATGGGAGATTATTCTTCATGCTTTCATGTGTGAGAGACTCTTCATTGCAGCTGGTAGGTAGAGTCAACAGAGAAACAGGCACCACTTTTGCTAAGTCTTCCATCTATCCATGTACTTGTTCACTTATCCAGCCATGTGAGCATCCATCTAGGCAAAAGTTTTGCTTTACCTATACTACTGGCAGATAAAGTAGCAAAACCCTCTAGTCTAAATATATTTCAGCTCATTCCCTGATGAAATGGAACATATTGTATGTCAGCTTAGTGATACTGCTATAATTGTCTCGCAGAGAAGATTGCAGAGATAAAATCTTTCAGACAGTATTAAGGCCATTTTTTAAAATACAGTATACCAATAATATGTTGATGCATATACCTCAGAATCTCAGCACCTCTTAATCCTTTTATTACAAAATGGTAAATAAATAAGGAAGTGAGGAAGATGCACATGTTTTAACATGGATATTTTGGGGTCATACCATCTAGTATGTCCAGAAAGCACATTTATTTCTCTCTGTAAGTCAAATATCCCTGTTAAATTCCTGTATATCTATATGAACAATGATCTTTCCCAAGAGAATGGGCTAATTCTCACAGGGATGAGCACAATCAGCAACAATTTCAGATGAGGAAAATTGGCATAATAGAAAATGATGCTGAGGAATGAGTAAACATTGAATAATGACTTAAAAAGTTGAATACAGCTGACATGTTAAGACAAAATATGATTAACTGGCCAACTGCTTTGCTTTCACATCTAGAAATAATGGATTCGGTTTTTACCAGTGAAACTGCAAATGGTATCTGTGAGAACACTTAGAATTTGTAGTGAATAAAAGAGTTTCAACATAAACTGCTTGTGAAAATGCAGTCATGTCAAATATTTGTATACAAATATGCAGTCTACTAGAAGGAAAACAGTGAGGTCTCTAATATAGGAGAAAAGATGGAACATGAAGGAAAACAAAATAGAAAACTGGACATTTCATTTACAGAGGAGTCGTAGTCACTGGAATCAACTAAAAAATGAACTAGTACATTTTCTGTGTCTTGTTGAACTCAGCTGAAGAACCTGAATTTCCCCCTTTCAATTTGTATCCATTACTCGTTTTGCTATCACTGCAGTTCCTGATGCAAAGCCCCTCTTTTGCTTTCCAGTAGGACCCCCTTGGGTACTGAAAGGTTGCTGTGAGATCTCCGTGCAATCTTGTCTTTTCTGGACAGAAAAAAACCCAATTTCCTCAGCCTGCAGGTGCTCTGAAAGTTTGTTTCTTGAATGAGGGAACAGACAAAGTCAATACACTGGCATTTGCTTACCCTGAGGTTTTCACCTCAAAAGCAGGTATTAGCTATAAATTGGAGTGTACTACTCCTAGTAGGGTTTCACTCTCTCACAAAGGTATAGATACTGCCATATAAATGTAAACTAACCCTAAGAACACATCTCCTACACTGGCCAGAGATCTGGAATATGCAATAACCTTCTCTCTCCATTTCTGGGACAGGGTTATTTCTACCTTTGTGGACATTCTTACATTGTAAGGCAACACCTTCTGAACAGCTGGTAGAACAGGTGCTCCAAAGGCAAGAAAATTGTAGTCCTGGAGAACACAATGGGAATTTAATTTAAAAAAATTTACATAATATGGAGGACCCATATTGGACCATATGGTCCAGCAGCATCCCAGAGTTTGTAATGGTTTTATGAATGATTAAGCACTGGCAGAGGTATGTACTGATTACATCACTGGGCCAGCATCTGGAGGCTGTGAGAAATCCTGCAGGATATTTTCTTAGCCTTTGCTTGTCAGTGATTTATTATCCAAAACAAAGATTTGATTGCAAACTGCTGATTGAACTGGCAGAGAGGAAAGCAAGATGGACAAACACATTCAAGCTGGCTATGACTCACCTGAGGGCACAGTAGTTGCCACTGATCTTGGTAGAAACAACATACATGTGCTTTCCCAATGAAACAATCCTGGAACTCTTATGCTACCATGTGTTGTGACTTTTGAACTTGGCACCATGTGTGTTCCTTCTACAAAAACAGCAATATGAAAGCCCTGTTCCTTGATTTTATTACAGGTGATTGCATTCATCAAGGCACAAGAAATACAAGCATACAGGTTTATTTTTAATATGATACATAATCAACATGCAAATGAGACTCAGTCTGCTTTGTTGCAAAACGTGGACATCCTAAAAGCAAAATCTAGCCTTGATAGATAACATTTGTGAAAATAACATCAATTATTCCCTGCAACCTGTTTGAAATTGTTGGAGACTATTAATTACATCCCTCTTACTCTTTGCATTTCAGTTCACCTGAAAGATCAAAGTTCTCTTCATCCTCTTAGATAGCTGGCATATAGAAAGAAAAAAGAATACATCTACTCCTCACCCTTCCACCCCTGCTAAAGAGTGTGTCACTTTAGCCATCTGCCTCTGAATCAGGATTTTTTAACAGGAAAAAAGAATGCCCAATGTCTTCATGTAAACTTATCTGCAGAAAATCCAAAATTACCACTGCCAAAAGATTAAAGTGAAGGTGAAATCATTGTATCAAACAAATTCCATTAATGTCCCTCGATAGTACATCTAGTGGCCAAAGACTTAACTATTCCAAATATTAAATGAAAGATAGTTCACTCTTTATTGAAATATTAATCTTGATATTCTTCTTATTATAACACTTTTGCAAGCAATATCTGAGAGTATAATATCCATATACATTTAATCTTTGTTTTATAAGTTGATAAAGTATGAAACTAAAGCATAAAGACATTAAAAATTATCATATTTATTGCAGTTTTTATGAGACATGCTGCCTCAAAACACATAAAATCCTCTAGGATAAATCTACATCTGGTACTGTCTTGATAACTGTTGAATTTACAATAATGAAATATTTATGCTGGCTTTTCTTTTAAAGAAATAGCTGAAATGCAGAGTTCTTTTGTAGGAAATGTGTTCTATCATTTGCTGCTGCAAGGTACTACTGCATCAGAGAGAAAGTGGAATATGTGTATGCCTGGAAGAGGGTTAATTTTTAGAAGTGAAATACACAGTTCCTATCATTTGTTTTCTACCTCAGAATAGTTTTTGCCAATCAAGCACACTTAACTTGAATGTTTTTATGGGCCTGAAACACCAAAAATTTTGCCACTCATTTACAATGTCAACCATGTCTTTAAACATCCACTTTGTCTTTTATTTTCACCATAAGTATCTTCTACTGGTTTAGACAGAAGAATATTTTTTGACTATAGAGAGCAAAGTAAAGTTGATAAGGTTTGGGATCTTGTTGTAAAGATTTAAATTCAAGTAATTTGTTATATAATTTCTCTAAAGCCTCAATATTTGCTAGAAATTGTTACACAGTGCTGTATCTCAATGACTCTTTCCTCATCACAGTCAGTCCAGGGATGGTTAATTTGTGGCTGCTGGAATACATCTGCTCTTGAAATGTAGGAAGGCTGGGCATAACTCTGTCATATGTCCTGCTCTGAAGATATTCTGATGCCAATGAGAAGAATAATTCTAAAGTGTCTTTCTGAAAGGACAGAGTCCTGCTGAGAATGGCATTGAGAGGTAATCCAAACATGTTATTATGATTTCCTCTTCTACTTTCTAGATCAGAGAGTCTATGAGCTACTCTTGGAGGGCTCTCTCCCCTGAGGCCTCTGAAAAGTATCTTGCAGCAAACAAATGCAGTAACATTTTGGTACTAAAATGTTGATGTAGACTTTATGAGCAAAATATTCTGGCTATCCTATTTTCTTCAGTAATTATGATAATAACTTGAAAATATAATTTAAGTGTGGATCCAATAGTGAGAATCTGCAGTATCAGTTGTTCTTAAGTTGTAGAATTAAATTGCAATTTAACTAATGACAGTGGGTGAATATGACTTTAGTTTGGAACTTCCTCAGTGCATGATTCGTTTTAGAGCAAAACCACAATATGCATATGATTTCACTATTGTTCTGGTTTGATGCAAAGGAATATTTCTTCTGTAAATGACAAAAAATCCTTATTTCCTTGACTACCAAAATTTTCTATAGGTCAGAGAGCTAAAGCTTTTTTTTGTCCAAGGGCTTTTCAAAAAGAGCATCAAACATTCTTCTTAACCTTGTGAAAGACAAGAAGGTGGGAAAAAAATAAGGAAATGGATTCTTTTTGTTAATGGGAACAATAGCCAGAAGAAGCTGGGTGAGAGCCATATGAAGATTAAATAAAGAGAAGGAGAACAGGCTTCTTTAAAGAGTGACCAACTGGCACGCGATGATCTAAAATATTATTGTAACTTTGGCTCTTCTCTTGTGTGGGAGACCAGGAAATAAAGAACTATCACTTTCTAGAATATTCACCTTATCTTGGCATTAAAACTGTAAATTAATATTTATGTACAAATTTAAAATGTAGAATGTGTATCACTGATGAACTTTTAAACCTTTGAATTTTGCCAACAACTAATCTCAACAGAGCTATTATAAAGAGGAGAACCATACCAGAATTGTTTACACAGTTCAGTTTTGATCTACTGACTTTGAATGTAATTACCATTTCAGAATTAATATCTTGTCACTGTGTATATGACTCTCACACTCTTGCTTTCTTTTGTGTAATGAACCCAGTGTACTTCTTGAAAGCTTTTCTTTTACGTGGAAATCCAAAGGGACCTACTACTTGTTCTTTTCTAGTAATTTTAATTATTCATCAATTGATCTTACATAATTACTATACCTATCTCTTCACAATATAATATATTGAACACTGTCCAGTTAGTCAGGTTTTCCACTGTGGCTTCTGTATCCTTATTAGATTGAACACTGAATAACAAACCCACAATGACCTATGCATACAGTGTTCTTAAACTAGCTGCCTGTCTTCCTAGTTTATATAGAATCACAGCTGGAGCCCATGATGAAAAGAAAATACTTTGTGCTAAATACGCATACTGCTTCTGTTTCAGGTTGGTTTTTTGTTTTGTTTTGGTTTTGTCTTTTTTGGAGGGGAAGAAGTTTAATTAGGTATTTTACTTTAGCCATAGTAAAGACTATATGAAATTTATTTTCACAAAAACTGATTCTCACCTACGGGTGAAACAAGCCTTCAGAAGTTAAAAATTAGAAGAGTTTAAGAATTTTGGTAAATATGTAAAGGATGAATTCAGGATCTATGAGACTTTGAAAGAATATGGGTCATGTACTAATTTCTTCTCAGAGGACTGGAGGGCAAAACCCCGCATCTTAGGCCAACCACCCACACACAGAGTGGTAGTAGACATTCATTGAACTTAATTAGTGTTTCCTTCAAAGTTGTTTAAAGCCAAAGGTTTTTATCTTGCTCTTAGTGTATGATGCTCTCAATTCTATTTTCCCAGTACAATGTAAGAGTAGCAAGATAGCCACACACAGCTGCCACTTTCTCTTACTGTAGCTGTGCATACATGATTTTAAGCCAAGAAGCACAAGTTTGCAGTCTGCTTTTTGACTAGCTAATTGTACTCTGCTGTCCTTCTTTCCACAGCTCTTGAGAACATCCTGCCTTCAGTATTTCCTTTTGATTTATTTTGCTAATTTTTTGTTTTTGTTTTTCAATAGAGACTGGACTATAAGTATTGATTCAATGCCCATTATCTATTTTCTCTCATTTTATTTTCACTTATGTTTCAAAAAATCCACCCAAGAAGTAGAACACATAGCAAGAATCAGAAGATACCCTTAAATATACCCAGAAGATACTCATTAAATGTCTTTAATGATACTTCATTCTGAAGAAGTTTTAATATTAATTTTACTCTGTATCTGGCTTTATATTTGGCTTGATACTTGACATTCAGGGTCCTGAATAAGCAGCAAAAGCTCTGCAACCCCTTTCCTCCCTCTTCTTGAGGATTTACCTGTCTGTGTTTAAGGTCAGCTTTGATATGGCAGAGCTGTGTGGTCTCAAACCTGACTGGGAGAAAGGCTGTGAGAATGCACTTTGGGGCCTCCTTGCCCTTGGCTTGGGTGCTACATTAGACCCAGGGCTTTGACATTCGTGGTGTTATCAAGAGGATTTGTGTTTCTTCCTCTCTAAGGAATGCCAAATTTTCAAGTGAAACCAATTTGTATGACCTCATCTGGTTTGTTGATTGTATTTTCCTTCTTAATTTTTATCTCTCTTCCTATTTTTTAAAATTTTTGATTTTGCTTCATCTATATTGTAATTTGGTAAACTGAATGTGTATCATTCTCCAGAACAGAAATTTCAGCTTGCTTTTTTTTAAATCCTGCTTTTGTTTCTGTTTTCTCTTTCTCATATTCATATGGTAATTCAATTTTTTCATTACTGCTTCGCATATTGAAGACTTTGCTGATATTTTCTATATTCTTACCTCATCTATGTTCATTTAAATGATTTGAGGACAGAATATGAATGTAGATCAGCACCTGTTTCTGCGCTGATATCTCTTGTGGTTTGACATCATATTGCAATCTCTAAACCACTTTATGGCAATATTAAAAGTGCAGGTCCTGAGATTTTAACTTGCTAATGATTTACTTTCCATTTTAGTCCCAAAGTCCACCTGGGACTCACTGGAAAAGTCTTTTATATGCACATTTATCAGGGACTCCCCAACTTTCCAAACTTTATTTACTGCTATTATAGAGAAATTTCAACAGTTCTTTAGCCAGCCTTATAAACCACAGCAATGAAACATTTCAATCCAGTTATCGAGACTGTTTCATAACCTATTTTTAGGTGTTCAAGAACTTAGTTTTAGTTTCAAAAAAGTAAGAAAAAGATAAACAGAGTAGTTGTGGGCATAAACATTCTAGGATTTAGCTGTTTGTGTCATCCATTCAAATTTTCTAAGAGCAGAATTCGTGAGTATTCTGACCAATTTCCTACCAGGTCCTCATAATTTCACGGATCACATACCTAGTTATCCAGTAAAGATTCTGAGATTCTTGGGAAATTCTTGGGAAATTCCCACAGCAAAATATTTTAGAAATGTGTATATATATATATATATATATATATATATATATATACATTTATATATATATATATATATATATATATAAATCATCAGTGCTCAGATGCTATAGCAGGATGGAGACTGTAGCAATTCATTCTAATAAGAATTCTGGGTTATGAGTAGCATTGCCACAGAGCAGTTACCCTGGTATCTCTGAAGTTTTAAGGCTCATTTAAAAGGGAAGAAAAAAAAAAAGCTCTATGGAATACTGAAGCAATTGCTTCAACCTGATCATGATCTTGTCACTTTTACTTTGAACATGAGAATCCATCTTCAAAAAGCCTCTGTCAGTTCTAAAGCACCATCAAAGCCTTCCTAAGCAATAGTGTAAACACAAATAGCTGATGAGACCTTTCAGTATTAGGGCTTTAAAACACTCAAAGAGAAAGAGCTCCAACAGGATGATTATTTCAGTCAAGGAGATTCCTTGTGTGTCACATATAGACAGCTTTAAGTGTCTGTAAAAAAAATTATCTGGTTTCAACACAGTCCTTTGCACTATAATCCTCAGACATTACTGGGTTTAATATTATTTATCTTGTAAAGCTAAATTTAACAGAAATTTCAACCAAAGCCTGTTCAGCTGTTTGCATCTATAAAGATGTTGCAGCTGTTTTTTCTATAATCAAGAAAACAAATGTCATTAAAAATCCCCAAGCACCCTCACAAGTGGCAAATTCGAAAGAAATCAAAACTTGGAACTCACTGTAGTATCAAGAGTGATGCCCACATTTTTCCCACAGGGTTTGTTGGGTAATTTCTCAATGAACACATTTGTTAATGATCTAAATAGTTTGTCAATGACCTACAATAGTGTGGTGCTGTTCTCTTCTAACTGCAGGTTAGTAAACATAAAATAAGAGTAATCCTGTAATGGCAGAAAGATGAACAGCAAAAGCTTTCTTCCCTCCTGTTACCTATGAATATATATTTTGTTAAATTGTTGATGCAGTCTTAACAAAAGCAGTTGTGCTGCTGAGATTCCAATTTTTTTTTGTTTGTTTGGGTTTTTTGTTTTTTTTAATCTAGTACAATATATTATATAACTATGCTTCACAATGTGATGACCTAATAGTAGAATAATTCTGAAAACAAAATGACTCTTGTTGAAGTAATACTTCAAACATTTTAGATGTGGTGTGGATTGGTCACCCAGTTTCCTCACTATATTTTTAGTATTGATTGAATGTATGCACTTTAAAATGAAAGCTCTTGGTCTGGAATCTGTATTTTGATAATTGGTAGCTATTGTTTCTTACATGATGCAACAACCCAAAAATATGTTGGGATAATAGCAGAAAAACATTCCACCCATTGTTCCCTTAAAAGGTTCAAGGTCAGTTCTAGAATAAATATTTCACTGTAAATCAGTCTGCAAGATCTATGCAACTGCATGAGATAAATATTTGGTCCCAAGAATTAAATAAAATAAAATGAAAATTGCACAAAATGCTCTTACCTGAGCAAATTAATGCATTTACATGGCATATGGGAAAGTCTTTCAAGAGTCTTTTAACTGAGGGAAGAACTAGGGGCTCAACACTAAAACAAAACTAAAATATTTAATGGAACATAGTTGCTGTTCCCATTTAATATTTGATTGTTATAGCTGAGTTGAGTTTATCTCTTAAAGTCCCAGCCTTGGGAAAAGAGAACCCTTTCCCTACTGAAGCCATCTAAATGTAACAAGAATCTATAATTTATAATCAATAAAATAATTATAGTTTTTAATTTAAAATTTTGCAAGAATTATGTGGTAGAGTTTGTAGTTGTCTGCTGACTTCAAATCAGGCCTAAACTTCTCTAGGTCTTTTCTAGGTCTTCTTGACCCTAAATTTAGTTTGTGGAGGATGTTACTATAAGAGTATTTTTGTCTTATTGAGGTTATTTCCCACTTTATTATGTTCCAGAATTTCAATCTAAGTAACAGAGTGACATTTGCAGAGCAAAACCAAGATAAGATGTGCTTTATATGAAATCTGCTTTCTTTATTCTCTTCACCTAACTACCCACTCTTTCAGGTCTGGAATATGTTCTCAGTCAATCAGAAAGAGAAGGTTTTATACTGAATTTAATGAAATGCCTTATTCAGACATCCAGTGTGTTTATGTCACAGCACCAAATGAGTGCTCTTGCCAGCAAATAGGCAGTGAATTTGGCATTGAGTTCCACCTTGGGCTAGCTAACCATCCTCTGCAGAGTAAAGTCAATGTGAAAGTTTAAATAATTCAGGATTTTGTCCTCCATTATATATGATATTATCTCACTGTCACAATTAGGAATGCTGAAATTCACAGTTTGTGCATGTCTAAGGATCTTAGCACTTCATGTGCTCTGAGCATCCCTGGCATAGGTGCCCACTCCTTTTCTTTGGCCTAACATTATCAGCATTTTAAATTTTCAACACATTTCAACAGGCTAGAGTGTTTTTCTCAGGAACTTTGGAATGTTAAGAGAAAATTCTTCTATGCTGAAAAGATTTTATGTGTAGTTAAATAGCAGTCAATAAAGAAATGGGGTACATTTGTGAAAGGCTGGTAAATTATATGCTGGTTTAATAATTTTCAGGGTTGTGTATTTTACTGTTTTATACAGGCACTTATGCTTATAAAATAGAATTAAAGAATTTTGTAAATCCCTGCAAAGAAAATAAAGAATAGAAGCAAATGGCCTATAATATAGAAGCTAATTATTCTGATCACACTCATATGAAAAGTGGTATTTTCTATCCTCTGTTCCATTACACAATTTGGAATTTAATTCCTATATTACACTGCCCTTTTAAAGATAGGGAAGTATGGATATAAACACGTACATTGTAATCACATACATATATTTAAGTATAAAAAAAGCAAAGTAAAATTTCTCTTGATAAATGATTTTTGTTTTAATTTAAAATTAAACCCTCCAAGCTACTTAATAATCTAAAAAGCAGAAGTATTTATTGCACTCAGTCATTAGTTGAAGACCTATTTTCAGTTGCCTCATCATAGAGTAGTTGAGTAAATGGGTCAGATCAATCTCTTTGTAAGAAAGCTTACTCTTTGTGACTGACTTTAAAGGAGTCTAGACAGCTATTTTGGATGCTGATGTCTAAATTTGGACAGAGAAGTCCTATTCCAGAAGTTTAGTTCAAAGTGGTTTACAAAAGCTTAACCACTGTGAAAGAGTGAGAACTGGTTTTCCTCTGCACTTTGAAACAAAGCTGTGATGGTCAGTGTGGCAGTGATGTGCCTGGTATTGTCACTGTGAAAATCTCTAAACTATGACAAAATAATAAATCTTTGAAGTATAGGAATATAGTATATCTGCAGATACTTTAACTGTCAAGGCATGTGGATGTGGCACTTAGGGACATGGTTGGTTAGTGGTGGACTTGGCAGCGTTGAGTTTATGGTTAGACTCAATGATCTTGTAGGTCTTTTCAAACCTAAATGATTCTATGATCATTGGTGTAAAGAATTTTTCCTTGATTCAAATTCCTGGCATTTATTGTCTCTCCTAGTCTCAAAGTGGTGGAAGATTCATAGAGTATATTGAATATTATAATCTCACTAAAAATGCAAATCAGAAAAAAAAAAGGTGGACTCACATCTTTTAAAATATTAGTAAGCTTGATGAAAAATATCTCCCCCAAAACTCTCAGCTGTATTGGGCCTGTCAGTGTCAGTGAAATCTCTTCATTTCTAGGTGGAATTTATTTTCAAACACACACATCAAAGTTTCACAGCTCTCATTATGAAAAACTGTTAACTTTTATTCATCTGTCTTTGGTGATGACCCAGCCTCAGATGTGTTAGCAAAATTTATTACTTATTTCTTATTACTTCCTTATTCCTATCTCACAGAATAAGATAAAACCTCCATTTAATCAAACTGTTTCTGGACTAATATATTAGCTATTTATCTCCTGAGATTTAGGGATAAATTTGAAAAAAAGACATGGAATTAGTGTAGAGTGGATTTATTTCTTTTCCCTTAGGAAAAGTTATTCACAATCAGCATCTTTAGCATTTAAAAACCAAGGAGTGAGATACTGAGTGCCTAATACATAGTTACAGAAAGAGGGACACACCTGAACAATCAAACGTGTGACAGAAAAAGTAAGACGAAAATAATCTGCAAATGAGGAAAAATTTTGAAAAAATTCTTGGAAAAGCTTCCTAAGTTCATGGATTTTTGGCCAGTGAGGTGGAAATAATACCATGTTTCTGTGTCAAAGTGAAAACAGTTAGGTTGTGCTGATTTAAATCATCTCTTTGTAAATTCTGGTCCATAATGTTCTGATAGAAGTGCAGAACAAGACCAAATTTTTCTAGTTTAATGATTATAAACTTGATTAAAGGCTGTTTCCTTTAATAATCAAGGTAGGTAGTTTGAGGGAGTTTGAGAGCCCAATGAGGGAACATGAGTAGCATCAATCCAGACTTTTACCATATTTTTTACTTGACTTTCTGTTGTATCATTGCTACTATTTTTCTGATTTTTGAATTGCATAGACCTACCACAATCCTCTGATGGAAATCCCCAGAAATTAGTCTGGGGGCACTTTGGGAGTCTTTGATGCTTTGGGACACTTTCTGAGAAATGAAGCTGCCTCTCACATCAGTGTGACTGAATCAGTAAGAAGGGATGAATACCCTCAGGCCTATGTGTGAATGTCCCAGCACTTCCCTGGAGGGAATTTTCACACCTGAGCCAGTCACAGCCCATCAGAAGGGAAGAATGATACCTTCCCCAGTAGAGGGGAGGTTGTTTTACAGCTGAGCCAGTTGTGTGAGGGAGATATTAGCATTTAGTGGCATTTGGAATCTTAAAGGTATTTTTGTGTTCTGAATGGCTACAACTGGAAATACTTCAAATTCTTATTTTCTTGTAGACATTTATTTATGGCTTTTCTACACTAAAAATGTAGGGGGAAAGTAATTAAATTTTGAAATACCTAATTCCCAAACTGGCAGTTAACAATGAAACAAATAACACTGCCTTCAAGGTCTGTTACAAACAAAAGGGAAAATAACACCAATGTCAGTTGTTTTTTTTTGGTAACAGAGAGGGCAGTCTTTGTATTAGTTACAGATATGTGGGTTTCAAATATCATCTAAATGATTCAATCCAAGTTTGTTCTGCTCCTTTGGGTGTTATAAACCAACTGCTTAGACTGTTCAAAGACACCTTTTACCTGCTACAGAGAGGACCATATGGAATTATTGGTTCCATTCTTTTGCCTGTGGGACCTGTAGTAAAACCTGCTGTTCAAAGTTCTGAACTTTACTTAATCATCTGACTCACAGTGCTATCTACTGTAAAATGTAGGGAGTTACACAAACAGATTCTTATAATTTGTGGAAATGTTCTCATCTCTGGTTAAAAGTGGAAAACTCAGATTTATTGCATTTGTTCGTATGTGTTCCAGCTATTTAAATTGCAGTGACATGTATAAGAAATTATTGTTAGTAAGAGGTAGATTTCACTTGATTGTACTTTTTTTTTGTGCTTTGTCTCAATTCTGTCTTCATTGATTTTTAGAATTTTCCCTGTCCTTTTTTTTGTTGTTGTTTGTTTTCCAGTTGTAAAAGACTTGTTAATAAAACATGAAAGATGAGAGTATCATTAATGCTAGTTCTCCCTTCTTGGATTCACATCAAGTCTGAAAAAAGCAAAGCATTGACTTCAAATTAAGTCTTGATATGATATGCTTGTCTCCTTCCTCTACTGTTCATTATAAATTCATCCTGTTGAGATAAGAATTTGCATTTGATTTAGATGTTCCTCCTGAACTGCTTCAAAAAGGGAATGCTGTGTTTAGAACAGGATATGTGTAGAGATGCTACTCTTTTGTATCAAAAGATACTGGAGTAATGCCTCTTACCTATTAGGAGTAAAAAATAAAGCATTTAATGTGGAGGGACACTGCTTTATTTGTTGTTGGTGGTGGTTTTGGTTTTTGGGTGATTTTTAGTTGTTTGGTTGGGGTTTTTTTGGGGTTTTTTGTTTTGCTTTTTTTTTTTTTTGGTAGGACATCTAGGAAGTTGGAAAGTTTCTCAGCTTCTCTTTAGGCAGGGCATTTGGCTTACTGAACTGTTGAGTCTGACCCTTTGTGTTTTCAAGACCTCGATGTCCATCATTTATAGACATAGAAACATGTCAAGTTAGGAGTAAAACACTAATTCTACAAATCCCAGAAGGATGGCTTAAAATGTTTTGCGTTATACAAGGAGGGTGTGTACATGAGAACCTTGCACATACACTCCTGTTATGCTAAGAGAAGTGTCAAGGAGAACCAAACTCCCCTAAATTACCCAAAGATAGCTTCTGTGGTTCTTAACATCTTCAGAAAGTTTTCACTCCTGGCATCTCTGCCAACAACTTCTAGTATCTTCTTGTAGCTTTCAAGAAAGATACAATTTCAGTAAGAATATTCAGTTTAGAATATTTTATTTCCCTTCTAATGCTTTTCTTAAGTTCTTCTATTCCTCCCAGCCATCAAACTGTCAATTCTGGAACAACTTCTTGATTTCTCTTATACTTCCTAATTTTCAGCTTGTCCTGAACTTTCTTTCAAAATAATATGTCCAACCACCTTTTTTTTTTTTCTGTCAGTGACTTCAAAATTCTAGTTTCAGCAATTCCAAATAATGAGAAAGAAGTCCTTCTTTGTTCCTTTCACTTAGAGGAGATTTTCCTTACAATGTGCTTCAACCATATCTTGTAATTAAGCGATAAAGATTATTTTTGTGGCTATTCAAACCTGGACTATTAAGCAGTTCTCATCTCTGAAATGTGATCTTCATTTCTTATCTTGCATATAGGTACTAGGACACTCTCCAGAGAAGGGAGTCCTTGCACATCATGAAATGGCTTGTCTAAGTCAGATTCTAATTTGACGAGGTATTTGACTAAATATTCAAATTGTGCTGACTACAATTCTTAAGCTGTTCTCCCAGAAGCTGACTTTTGTCTCCAGCAAAATGAATGTTAACAAAGAAATTAAGGAACAAAAAATTCTAAAGAAAGGCTGAAAATGTAAAAAGTATTGGATGAGTGAGCCAACTATGGGAAGTGTCCCACTGGACCTATTATTTGTGAAGAGAGAAGGACTGGTGGCGGATGTGACAGAGATTGTCTTGGGCACGGCAATCAAAAATATGAAGTTTTTGATTCTTCGAGAAGTAAACAGGTGGATCATCAGATCTGCTATCTTGACCTCTGGAGGGCAAACTTTGGCCTCTTTAGAAGACTGACTGTAAGAGTTCCTTGGAAGGCAGTTCTGAAGGACAAAAGAGTACAGGAAGACTGAATACATTTTAAGAAAGAAATCCCAGAGAGACAGGAGTGGCCATCCACGTGGGCCAGAAAATGAGTTTTTGGAAATGAAGACCAGCCTAGCTGAACAGAAAGCTTTGGCTAGTACTCAAGGCAAAAAAAAAAGTGTAATACCTTTGGAGAAAGGGGCATATCACTCAGGAGAACTATAAGGATGTTGTGTGTTTACGCAGGGGAAAAATTAGCAGGGCCAAAGCCCATCTAAAGCCTAATCCATCTGCCACTGTGAAAGGCAACAAAACTTTGTACTTTTTTTTCAAGTACGTCATTAACAGAAGGAGGGCTAAAGAGAATCTCTATCCTTTACTAGATGCAGAAGGACAAAGTACAATGAAAAGACTGAGGTCTTTTTTTGTCTCAGTCTTTAATAGAGCAACCTGAGTACCCAGTCCCCTAGGCTGGAAGTTACTGATGAAGAGAAGAATGAAGATGCCATAAACAAGGATGAAATTGTCAGCAACCTGCTGTGCCACTTAGACATGCACTAATCTCTGGAGCTGGATGGCATTCTCCCAAGGGTACTGAGGGAGCTTGTGAAAGTGCTCACCAAGACACACCATCATGATCAGGGATGTCCCAGTTTTTTACAAGTTAGCAAATGTGGTGGCCACATACAAGGACAGTCAGAAGGAGCATTCAGGGAAATACAAGCCTGTCAATCTGACCTTGATGCCAAGGAAGGTCATGGAGCTGATCATCTTGAGGGCCATCATGAGACACATGCAGGACAACCAGGAGATCTGGGCCAGGCAGCATAGGTTTAGGAAAGGCAGATCCTGCTTGACTAACTTGATTTCCTTCTCCAACAAGGTGACAGGCTTAAGGGTCAGGAAAGGCCATGAATTTTGGTATGGTTTCCCACAGCATTCTCCTGGAGAAACTGGCTGCTCCTGGTGTGAACAGGTGCACTCTTCATTGGGTAAAAGCTGTTTCAATGGCTGACTCAGAACATGGTGGTAAATGGAGTCAAATCCAGCTGAGGGACAGTTACTAATGATGTTCCACAGAGATCAGTGTTGGTGCCAGTCCTACTTAATGTCTTTATCAATGATCTTGATAAGACGACTGAATGCACCCTCACTAAGTTTGTAAATGACATTAAGTTGGGAGTGTTGATCTGATAGATGATAAGTAGGCTGGATCTATGGGCCAAGGCCAATTGTATGAGATTCAACAATTGCCAGATCCTACATTTAAGTCACAACAACTCCATGTGGGGATACAGGCTTGGGGCAGAGAAAGTCTTGGCTGGAAAGTGAGCCAGAGGAAAAGAATCTGGAGGTGTTGGTTGACAGTCAGATGACTGACAACCAGCAGTGTGCCCAGATGGCCAAGAAGGCCAATGGCATCCTGGCTGTGTAAGAGATAGCGTGGCCAGCAGGAGTGGGACGGATTGGCCACCTCTACTAGGCACTGGTGTGGCTGCCCCTTGAAACCTGTGTTCAGTTTTGGGCCCCTCAGTACAAGAAGGATGTTGAGGTGCCAGAGCATGTCCAGAGAAGGGCAATGGAGCGGGTGAAGGTTTTGGAGCACAGGTCTCAAGAGGAGTGGCTGAGGGAGCTGGGGATGTTTAGCCTGGGCAAAAGGAGGCTCAAGGGGAGACCTAACTGATCTCTACAACTGCCTAACAGGAGGTTGTGGTGAGGTGGGTGTCAGTCACTTCTCCCAGGTAGCAAATGACAGGACAAGAGGAAATGGCCTCAAGTTGCAGTAGGGGAGATTAGACACTAGGAAACATTTCTTCACTGATAGGGTGCTCAGGCATTGGAACAGATTACCCATTGAAGTGGTGGAATTACCATCCCTGAAAGTGTTCAAAGTCATGTGGATATGGTGCATGTTTTAGTTGTGAGCATAGCTGTCCTAGGTTAATGGTTGGACCTGATGATCTTAGAAGTCTTTTAGAGCCTAAACAGTTTTGTGTTTCTATAAAAAAGAGTTAGGAATACTTAATAAAGGTGTTTATTTTTACATATTTTTGTGGCCCCATTACTTCACTTATGGTTATCATTGCTAAAGTAGGTCATTATTCTATTTTATAATATAATGCCATGGTATGTGACTTCCTATCTACTTAAGATGCATATTGTAGAGGAATGTGCCCCAGGGGGTATTTTCACATACTAGAAATGACTTTCCATATCTGATAAACTGCTTAGGTTTGAATAGTGGAGCAATTTCCTTTCCTTTCTTCCTCTGAAATGGACCAAATACACTTAACATAGTCTAACTAAAATAATTTCAAGGTAGATTAGAAGCATAGGCTTGCTTTGGGTGAAATTCACTTTCCAAAACCTCAAAGAGATTCAGACACTGCACAGATATTGTAATTTTCTACACACTAGTACACTTTAATTCTTCTGTTCTGAGTCTGCAGTCAACGGAGCACACTTTACCAGTTGTCCTAATGAGTAGCTAGTACTGACAGTGTAGCTACTGAGTGGCTATCACCACAACTAATATGGGCTATGCAGTGCCATATAGCTGAATCTTGACAGTGGATTTGTGTCAATTTCTAAATCCCAGGAAAAGAAATAGGATTAATTATAATTCATCAGACTATATAATAGATTACTTGGTTTAAATGCCTGCATATTTGAGGATCAAAGTCTATTCTCAGCTGTATATTAACCACAAAAACATCACCTATGAATCCTATTTATATTATCACTTTAAGATTAGGCATTTTGAACAACATAGTACCTAAGTCCCCTGCTATGATATTCCTCTTGAAAATTATTTCTCTAAATTCACAATGAATAAATAATTCAGACACTTGGAAATAATTTATCTTTTAATATTGTAGATGTGATCAACAAAGTTCCCCATGTATGGAGAGTTTGGGCGTAATTGCCAATATACTGGCAATGTAACAGTACAGCTGTACAAAAACTGTTGCAGCTCATTGATGCATGATTAATATTAATTGTTTATGTGATATCTACTGAGTGAGACATGAAAAAAGCACAATGATGATCATCTGATCTTACTGCTGAAGTTTAAATTTTATTTGAGTAAAAATTTGGTTGCAAAGTTAAAATGAAGTTTCTTCCCATTATTAGAATTCCCTCTTCCATATTTAGAGTTCAAGGCTGCCTATCTGTTGGGCATTATCTCATACTAGAGAAACTTCCACTCCCCATTGATTAAATTAAAGTCTTATTTTTATTGTCAACCATAGGGCTGTTTAAGGCTGTATTATCAGGTGATGTATACAGTTCTTGTTTAGGACATAAACCAGGATTTTTTCTCATAGATGTTTAAGCATTGTACTTGTAAAGATTAACTGGTGGTGGTTTTGTGTTGTTTTGTTTGGGATTTGTTGGGGTTCCTTAAATTATTTAATTTTGTACCCATTATGACTGCTTCTAAGTTGAGACGCAAAACTAGGTCCCAGTCATGTAATTTGCTCCACTTAGGTTTCACCTTTATTTTTTTTCAAAGATTATTTTTATAGCCAGAGGGTTTTATTGGTCCATCTATTAATATTTTTCTTCCATGCATCTAAATTACCACTGGATTTGTAAAAAGCTAGAGACACAAAATAAAAAAACCAAAACAAATATATTAAATTGATAACTACATATTCCTATTTATATTTTTTTACGTGGGGGAGGGGAAATTCTATTGGGCTCAAAGAACAAAGCACAAGGATAAGACACTTGATAAAATATATTAGTATTCATAAACAAGACTATAGAGTTTCTAAGAATAAACCTGAACAAGACATGACACTTGTGTAAGCAAAATGGAATGTAGAAGTTGGTGCAAAACAGTTTTATTGGTATGCTGTTGAACCTCAAGGAGAGAAGAAGAAAAAAAAAAAGACTTCTCTAGAATTCTTAATGACCTGCTATGCTGCTATTGTATATTTACTATTGCAAATATTAATGACTTGGGTACCTCATTTAAATGTTTGATGAAGGCTATATTGGAACAACTGAAGAAATGTTTCTGGTTAAGCCCATAATTTCCCAATAAATTGAAATAGTGTTCTGGAAAAAAATGAGAATGATATTATACAAGCACAATTTTCTACACTTGGGAGTAAATGAGTAGTTCAGCAAGTGTAAATGAGGAAGCAGCTAATCAGGGGTAGCAGAAAAGGACATAGATATTATTGTGACACAGCATATATGAAACTACAATATCATGCTATTTCAAAGGAGATCATATTGGGATTTCTGAACATGATGGGAACCTGAAAACAGCAATAGTAATCTTTCCTTCCATCTACTACTTTTGTAATATTTGCTGTACTATTTACAGTTCTACTCCCTGTAATGCAGTGATATGGACCAATTAGAAGCACTGGCAAAAGCAGTTTTGAGATACTTAGAAATCATCGAGAACAGAGTGGACTGGGGGAGATATAAAAAAAAAATCATAAAGAATGGTTGAGACTGGAAGGGATCTATGAAGGTCTTCCAGTCTAACCCTCTCCCTAATTAAGCAAGGCCACCTGCAGCTCTTTGCCTGGGACCATGTCTAGAGAGGTGGATGCCTTCCAGGTGGGAGACTCCATTCACTCACTGGAAAACCTGTGCTGATGTTTGCTTATGCCCACAGTCAAAAAGTGTTTGCTGATGTTCAAAGTGAACATCCTGTGTTTCAGTTGGTGGCTTTAGTCCCTGATCTTGTTCCTGGGCACCACTGAATAGAGCTTAGATCCACCTTCTTTGCCCCCTCCCTTCAGATGTTTACATACATTTATAAGTTCCTCCTGGTGGCATCTCTTCTCCAGGCTAACCAGTTCCAGATTTCTCAGCCCTTCTTCATGTGGCAGATCCTTCAGTCCCTTCATCATCTCCTTTTGCCAGATGTTTCCCAGTTTGTCCATGTGTCTTGTACTCAGGAGCCCAGAACTGCACACTTTACATTAGGTGTGGTCTCACCAGTGCTAACAGGAGGGTAGGAATTGCCTCCCTCGACATGCTAGCAACACTTCTCTCAATCCAGCCCAGGATACCATCAGCCTCCGTGTCCACCATTTCTTACACACCTGGGCTTTTCTGCCAAGCAGCGTTGCAGCTAATCAACTGCAAATTGAAGATTGTTCATTCTCAGGTGCAGAGCCTGCACTTGCCTTTGTTGGTCTTCATGTGATTCCTGTCAGGCCACTCCTCCAGCCTGTCAGCATCCTCCTGGATGGCAGCACAATCCTCTGGTGTATCAGCTGCTCCTCCCAGTTTGGTGTCATTGGCAAACTGGATGAAGGTGCATTCTGCTCCATCATCCACATCATTAATGAAGATGTGGAATTATAATGTAATATATCTATGTACACCAGTAATGACCCCTGGTGTACATTGCTATTTACTGGCCTCCTGCTAGACTTCATGCTACTGACCATCATCCTCTGGGCCTGGTCCTTGAGCCAGTTTTCCACCTACCTCACCATATTCCCATCTGGCCCATACATCAACTTCTTTATAAGACTCTTATAGGAAAGAGTGCAGTAGGCAATATCCAGTGCTCTCCCCTCATCTGAGGGGAGATGCAAACTGGTCACCTAATTTTAAAAGTTTATCAATTTGGTCAAACTTGGCTTTTCCTAGGTAAATCTATGCTGATTCCTCCTGTCCTACATGTGCTTGGAAATGGTTTTCAGGATTAGGTGCTCTATCACTTTTGCAGGAACTGAGATGAAGCTGATTAGTCTGGAGCTCCCTGTGTCCTCCTTTGGCCTTCTTTAAGAAAGGAGTGACATTTAGCTTCCTGCATAATATTTATTCAGTTGTTCAGAAGATACTTTTAGAGAGAGGAATAAAAACTTGTCTTTATGTTGTCTGCAGGTAAGAGTGATGATTATCAATTGCCATAAGGCTGTTTGAGGCAAACATCAGAATATTTTCTAACAATAACAAGAGCTAAACCATGAAAGTCTTCCTGGGAGGGCTAAATATCTGTTGGAGAATATTGTACAATGCACCATGATTGGCACCAAATAAAATTAAACTTCCTATATGTATGTATGTCCAAAGGTATTCAGACACAGGTTAAGCTTTATTCTTATGGCTTCTGGTAGTGTCTATTTTAGCCCTCTTAGTAATGTAATACGCTTTAGTATGTCTCTTAAATCATAAAGTGAGTCAAATGTCAATCTTGAATAAGGCAAGGTAGTCCGAATGCAAGATATTAATTCTAGAGTTATGGAATATTATCTTGAAAGAGTCTGGACATTCCTATCAACAAAAGTCATTGGATGATTCCATCTTGCTAGGCAAGAAGAAAAGAGAAGAAAACTGTCTGATGTACAGATCGATGCAGAGCACTATGTGAAACATCATGCCTGCTATGTCACACAGGTTGGTACTTTTAAAATTAGCAATAACACATGAATAACACATTATTGATGAGGTACAAATTCCTCATCAATTTTGTATGTGATCCATCAAACTGACATATGGATATAACCTATGGCTCACTGTCTCCCTCAAGTGGATAATACAAGAAAAGGGATTTGTTTCTTTTAGACAGATTTTTTGTTTTTATCCCATCCTGCTTTGACTCATTCTTCTGTTTGAAGGGACATGGTTTGATACATGCAGCCAGCTTCACCAAGAATATGAGTATACAAGGTCATTATTAAAAGCTGTGAAAAGGCAACATTTGGGAGGCTAATTCTTTCTTTGCCCATGAGATGTACCAAAAATCTTTGTCATAGCAGTAGGAGACAGATTTCCTGAAAGGCCACACAATATTGCTCACAACTGCAAGAGGGTAAAAAAATTTGAAACAATGGCTGGCAGAAACAACAAAAAACTCAGTTGTCTGCAATTTGAAATCCCAAAGGTTTTCATCATTTTTTTCTGTGGCAAGGCACAAGCTGTGAACCACACATCTTGAACAAATGTCAGTACTCAGATTTGGGCCATTAAATTGGACAGAATCTGTTTAGAGCTGTTAAGCCACAGCATACAGAATCCCTAAAATATTGTTGTTTTTGTTGGTTGGGGATCTTTGTAGATCTGGCATTATAAAAAATATTTGATGGAAACTCTTTTGAAAGATCTTAAATTCAGTCAGTGTATGTGTTATCATAGCTGATCTAAATGGAAAGACAAAGCAGGAAAGAAAAAAGTGTTAAATATTCAGATTTACTGGGTACTAGTGATAGATTTCTATGGGGAAAGGATGAATCTGTCATCCTTTGGTAATTTCATTTTGGGAGGCTTAATGAATTAGGCTACAAGTTTACATTACTCCTAACTGTGAGGTGTAAATGCACCTAATGGGAACATAATAAACCCAGATAATTTCATTTAAAATGTTTTAAAATAATACTGAGAAAACCAAACAAACTCAAAAACCATTCTCACAAAGATTTTTGCAGATGTGTTTACTTTTAATGGGGTAAATTCTTATTGGCTGTTATAAAAATTGTTTTAAATAGATGGTGTAAAGTTGACATGTATATTCTTATTTGATAAATTTATAAATTGCAATTAAAATAGTCAACAATAAAACAAGCAAGCAAGTAAAGAAGTTTGGGGGCTGGCTTGGGGAGGTTGTGAGATTTTGTTTGTTTGTTTATTGTCTTTTTTGTTTGGTTTTGTTTTGGTTGTTTGTTGTTGATTTTGTGTTGTTTTCCTTTGTTTTTTCTTGTTAGGGTCCAGGACCTTGTGTAGCAAATTCTCTGGTACATCTCATTTTGGATTCTGACAAACTAAGTCTGTACTTTCCTGTATCTTTCTAGTGGACAATGCTGATGAAGGTCAAAGTTCCTTCAGTGTAACTGGGAAGAAACATGAGAAGTTCTGTCAATATTGAAATGAAGGAGTTTTGCAATAGTCAACACTTGAGAAATTACACTCACAGACTGTCTTCCCATTATGTCCCTGACTTGCAGCGTGATCTTAGGTTTCTTCATCCAACATTCCTGCTCCAATATCCCTCATTTGAGTACTAATGAGACATGCAAAGTCCCTGAATAATAGATAACAATAGGTAATGACAACAGCACTGGTGGCACTGGGAACCTCTTTCTTGTCAGAGAGGACCTAATTCTTGGTAAACTGTTGTTGGCTCGGGAAAGCATTGAGAATTTAGTGTCTGGACAGAAATGTAACCCAGGCAACAAGGGAAAAGGCTCTACATCAATGTAGTTGAGTTGAAGTGAATACATGAGGGTATAACACAATTCATCTACAATGTTAGAACCATACCCCTTTTCTTACCCTACCTTCCTTTCTGTCATCCTAGAGTGACAGCTTTGACTCATGTATTTTTTATGTTTGACTTGTTCTCTGTTTGTTCTCTGGTCAGAAAACTCTGGATAGTAAGTAAATATGCAAAAGCAGTCAGTGATAAAACAAAAAGGGACGAAGTCACCGAATCAGTGCTTGCACAAGCATTTGCTCATCCGACCTCATATACTTCCCGCCCTGTGGCTGGTCTTGCAGCGTTAACCTGCCTTGCCTTCCCGGAGATCGTGGAGATTACTTGGTTACTCCTGTGGCGATCCCCGCCACTCCTTTCCCTCCTGCAGGATCCCACAGAACTCTGCTTTACACGACGTTCTTCCGCTCAGTTTTTCACCCGCGACCCGCTGAGTTCGGGAGTCCTGGAGAAGCAACCTCCTGCCCAGCTCCCTTCACCGCCCTGGGTGGCATGAAGCGCTTTGCTTTAGCACTGCGTTTGCATTTAACAAGAGTTATCTCCATTACCGCTTCGGGCAAATGAACTGACTAATGAGTTTTTTGTCGGCCATGGAAGTGTGCTGCAAGTAATTAAGGGATGTGCTGTGGGACCGATTAAGCTGCAAGTCACAGCGGCCGGAGCCCAATCGCTGCGAGCCCGTCGCAATCTGTGCCGCCTGCGCTCGGCTCCACAATGGGATCATTGACTATTTATTTACTTCGCACAACAACTCTGCTGTTTATTTAATTATAGGAGCTTTTCAGTCACCCACCCCCACCCGCTCCAACCCCATCTCTTCAGCTCTTTTTGAGCCCTCCCCTCCCGCCTCTGATAACCGGTTTGTCGCTTGGGCAGATGAAGCGGGGCAACGCCTGAGCATCCTTTGTGGGGTACGGGCTGCGCTCCCCCGGCGGATCCGGGAACGGGAATTTTCCATGAGGGAAAGGCGAGGAGACGGGGATTTTCCTGTGATATTGCTCATCACATCTGCCTGGAGGTCAGACCTCGAGAAGGCTGCACTGTGGACGGGGAGGCGCAGGGGAAATCCAGCAGCTCTTCAAGGCATGTCCGAGTCACAAAACAAAATCGGGAGAAGCTCGCAAGAGGCGAAGAGACGCCTGTGGCGCTGCGGGGGCGAGTGCGGCTGGGCGAGGGAGGAAATCATTGGCACTCCCGCAAGGCGGGGCGGACGACACATTTCCCACCCCAATTCACCAGGGAGGCCTTGGTCCTTCTACCAGAGCCCCCCTCCCGCAGAGTTGACGCTTAGGAGCGAGTCGAGGGCGGGGGGAGGGGGGCTGCTGGGGCAGATGTGGTCACCCACTCCCTGGATCCGCTTCCAGCCGGGGGAAGTGCCCGATCTTAGTACCCGCTAGTTCAAGGAATGAGTGGGGACAGGCGGGTTTCGGCATGACAACAAGTCGAGAAGCAGCCGAAGCTTTTCCTAGCACTCCCGCAGTCTGAGATAGGAGCACTCCACTCACCCCCGCATCCAGGGGGCAGAATGGGGACAGGCAGGGGTCTCTGAAGGTGTTTCACAGCCGTCAGGATCCAACTCCCACTTTCTCCGCGTTCACAAAAGGGGCTCGGGGACCCCACTTGGGAGCTTGGACTGTTAACGCCGCGAATACTCCCTGCCCGGCGGGTTCGGGCTCCTCGGGCCACGGCGCGGGGGGAAAGCGCTGCGCCCAGCGCTGGCCGGCGGGCACAGGCGGGACTTGGCCGTGCGGGGAGCCGGCAGCGGCGGCCGTAGAGAAAGCGGTTTCTGCTCCTTTAAAGGGCGCTGTGCAGCGCTCCCGAAGGGAGGCGGATCTCCCTCCTTCCTCCCTTCCCTCCATCCCTCCCTTCTTCCCTCCCTCCCTTCCTCCCTCCTTCTCGCTCTCCCTCCTCCCTCGCTCCCTCCTTCCCTCCCTCCCCGCTTGCCGCCGCCGTCAGTGGTGCCCGGACGCCGGCTGCACCGCAGCCCGGGCTGTCCCCGGCGTCCTGCCACCGCCCTTCCTCCCCCGCCTCCGCCTTCCTCTCCCTCCCCGATTCCCCTCCCGCAACTCAAGGTAGGAGGATGTCCCGGGGTCTCCGGCTGGCCGCCACGGCCGGAGGGGTTGCATGCCAGTGAGGGGTTGCGGGGGGGCCGGGGTGGCGGGGGATGCTCCGTGGCCGCGTCGTGCCGAGGGCTGCACACCACGATGGCTCTTGGCCAGCTGTCTCAGGGCAAAGGCGGGCGCTGAGCTGGCCGACCCGAGCGCTGTTGCCACCCGGGTCTGTCCCTCACTGTGGGGAAAGCAGACCTGTCGGCTTCCTGTCTTCCTTCCATCGCTGCTCCGCATCGTCAGAGCCGCCGCTGTCCCCACGCTGAAAGTGGAGCTATGGGAAGGGGAGCAAGAGGCCAGGGCAGCGCAGCCCCCCATGCCCCTCGCCCGGTGCTCTCCCGGTGGCCCGGAACTCCCTCCCGCAGCCGGAGCGCTGCTCCCGAGCCGGGCTCAGGGAGACCGAACCGGCTGCGCTGAGGACGTGCCCCCCGCTCTCATGGGGGAGCGGAGATGAGAACGGGGTTCTAACTTCGCTAGAGTTGTGGGTGGACAGCAGACAGCAGTCTCTACTTCCGTAAGGTCTCCTTCTGCCCCTACCCGGCCCCCACCGTACGACGCAGACAGTCCCCCTTTCGGCTTATCGGCAGCCCTGTCATTTATTTCTGAACAAAATCGGCATTCTTTGGGGGAGCATCCATCGCTAAAGTAGCCAGGGCGCTGACACTCTCTGGAAAGCAAGAGACATTCCTGCTTACGGAGTGCAGGCATGATAGCAAGAGCCTTGCATGCACTGAGAAGGAATGAATAGATTGTAATGGAAACCTCTCCTCACATTCTCCCTAGAAACTTTTGGGGCAGTACAGCAGGAAAAGCATGAAGCATCATCATTTTCCTCCAAAAAATCTTGCACAGCTTCCCCAACCCCAAAGGAAGCTGAAGGGACCAAAGGCTGATCTGTAGATCATGTCAGAAGTATTTGTTTTTGCTGCTTAAAACTTGCTAGGAAAGTGCATTTCTGTGATACTCAAAAGTGCCTGAACAAGAAAGTCTATTGCACACTCACTTCATTAATTAGAATACAAGTCTTTCCACTAGCTAAAAATTAATTACCATCTTAAAATGTCATTAATCTTTGGCGCAGCAGAAACTTGGTTGTAAATTTGGACTGAGATAATAACAAACAGAGAAGGACCTACGGGGTTTTTTTTATAGCTGGTGGGAGTGAAATGCCAGTGGGCCGCAATTTGTTTTAAATGATAATATCAACATTCATTTGAATACTTTGACAAACGTTTTAGAAGGGAGGACTGTGTTACTGCTTTGTCAGCAAAGCTGCAATACTTGAATCTAGAGATCTAGAGATGCTGGTCAGGTGTTGCAGTAAGCTGTGGCTCTCCTCACACCAGATTGCAACAGCAGGAGGACTGTGGTGGCATGTGAATCTGAAACGTTTGCAAGGATTTGGTGAAAAATGTCCGAGAAACATTTGGGGGACCATATGTTGTACATACATTAAATTTATAGCAGCTGTTGTTGTGAGAGGTCAAAATAGTAGATTACGTGATATAAAAACCTCACTATCTGTTCTTAGAGGCACAGCTATGACCTGAAAATAAAAGCCCATTCCTTTTTAAAGTAATATGATAAAACTATACATCCCAGTAGGTGGCAGCTAGCTGGAACTGGGTTAACTTTTATAATGATAACAGCACATAAAAATTAGATCTGATGGGAAAAGCTCCTGATATAGTAAGGTAATCAGAATCACATATCTCCCCTTTCCAAATGAAACATTATGTACATAATGTACACCATTTATACTTGACACACAGCTAAAACTGCAGTAGGTTTTTATTACCCAGAAAAGATGTAAGGCCTCAGACTGTCTCTCCTTCTCTCCCTGTCTATAGCTGGATTACTATTTTTCATATCAGCTACACTTGAACAGAGCCCTATGTATTAAAGATGTCCTTGTGTATTGGAGATGTGTTACCACCATGTCTACAGTAGATGACCAAACAAATCATATATCCAAGGAATTGTAGGTTTCCCGGCTGGTGATCACTGAAGTGGAGAGGGCAGTTTCATATAGACTTTAATATGAAAAGAGCTGTGCAACAGTGGTGACAAGATCTCAAAACAGAAGACCAGCTTATCTACCATGACATTTTATTAGGGATTTCCAGACTTTGAATTGTACATCTCACAGGGAAAGAAATATTGAAGGCATTAAGAATATTTACCTGTTTTCATGTTGAAATCAGTCTGAAGGATGCAAGAAGGTATTCTTTTCTTTTTCATCAAGAAGAAGTGGAGTTAAAGTCCAAATAACAGAAAAGGAGTCTAGGGTGGGGAAGACTGAGGCTTTAGTCAGTTGTATAGTCTATAAGTGATCTTCAGTCACCAAATATTTAGTGAATTCTCAACATCTGATGTCTTGTAAGATTTGATTTTTTTATATAAGGGACTCGTATTCTTGAGAAAATATTTCTGGGCTAACTACGACTTTTTTTCAAGTGGGAGCTAGGGTTTGAAAGAAGGGGGAGGAATGTTAATACAAAGCATTAGGTGATGTCTGACAGTAGATAAGGAGGACATCCGTACTTCTGAACCCATAAAATACCATAAAATAGCTGGCTAGCTAACATAATAGAGGGCATAATATATATCTCTAAAGAACCCGATAACAGATTTTAATTTCCTTTCCTCACTGTGGGATGACTGGAGAGGGTAAAACCCCCCGGCGTTTTGGCACCTGAAGCGGGGCGGGGGGGCGGGCGGCCGGGAGCGCTGTCCGCGGTGCTGAAGGGGCCGCCCGGCGCCGCTCCGGGCGCTGTCCGCGGTGCTGAGGCCGCTGCCGCCGGGGGCTGGCGGGGGGAAGGAAACTCGGTGTGAGCCTCAGGCGTCAGACCAGGGGCTGCAGCGTGGGCTGCTGAGTGTTTAATAGTAACAGGAATGAATTAACCACAAGTTGTTTTATGATTCCAGTTCTAAACGCCTCCGTGAGTTAGGTGCCCTGTTGGGCTGAGATTACAGGTAGCTGTATTTTTTTTTTTTCCAAGAGAGCTTAGAAAATCAAACTGGTAACAGGAACCACTTTGTCCAAAGTTCATCTGTTGTTTAATGTGCTAAACCTGACGACGAATATTATATTTTCAAAACTTCTCCCTAAAACAAAATTTAAAAAATAAAATTAAAAAAAAACCCTGTTAGACTGCAAGCTGCACTTGAGCATTAAAAACCTATCTAAATAATATCCTTTATTTGAGCAACAATAGGGAGGGAGGCAATGAACTTTCACAGTGTTCACCTGGGTTGGTTTTATTTCTGCTTGAACTATGAAAAAATAGAAACCAGTAGAAGAGAATAAATGAAATAGTAAATAGAAGAAAAAGCAGCTCTCTGCATTTTTTACTGGGAGATATTCTAAGTGTGAACTGAAGGAGTCGCTAGATATCCTTGCTTTTAACACTAGGTGTTCTTTTTAAAGTGCTCCAATAGTCAAATCGTCTGATTGAATTCCCTGCTAGACTGCAGAACTAGCCATTCATGATACTTATTTTTGACACTGCAGTTATGCCTCCATCTTAAGGAAAAAAAAAATCAATGATGTTTAATAATCCTCTCGCAGACTGTACATTTCTTTTCATCAGCATTTTACAGTATTTTAAGTAAAAGTGTGCAGAGGAAATCAGTAAGGCAAAATGTTCAAAAGTTACTTAGAATTGCTAACACTTCTAGAGGTACAGAGCACAAACACTACAAGTTATAATCCTGATGCTGCTGTTACTTATTTACAGGTCTACAACACACAGATGTTAATTAAGAATAAACTGTAACTCACCTCTGCCATGCTCTGCTTCTGATAGATTTCACAGTGTTCTCATTAGCTTGACATCATTGGTATTTACTTCTGTAAAGTCAGGTTTATTCTATGTATTCTGTATGTATCTGTGGGGAAAGGCTCCTAGTGATATTTTCTTTATTAATGAAAAGCAAAGGAGGGAGATAAAGGAGACAAAAGATGTCTGTAGGAGGAATGTAGAAAAAAATTAATTCATTTTCCTGATGGGAAATACAGGAATAATATTTCAGTGTTTGTAGTAAAGCTCAAGCAGGTTCAGCAAATCCTGACTTAGATTGCAAAGTCTGACAGTCCTGGTTTAATGTATTTCAGTGGATGCAGACACACAACTAATTGCATTTCCAAGGAAAATCTAAGGTAGTCCACAGAATGGGTTTATCTTTGGAACACCTGGTCAAAAATCAAAAATCTGTGGCTGCATTTCCAGATATAAACTCAGTATCCCATTATCAAATTGGGAAATGCTGTTGTTCTCACTGAGGACAGAAAAATGACAAACTACACAGATCATAGTATAGGGAGGAACAGCAACATTTCCACAATACTGGAGTGAAAGGAAAGCAGAGTGCAAAATAAGAGTGTCAGAATAAAGTGGAAATCACAAACTCTAGTTTGTGTAACTAGAGGATCTAGTAAATCCTCTAGTTACTGTCTTTTAAGCAACACTGCAATTTCAAGCAAGTTTTGTGAAACAAGTCTGTGCATTCAACAAGGTTGTTCCAGCACTGCCGATTCCTGTTACCTTGCAAAAGCAGCCTGGTGCTCCGTTATCACTGAGTCCAGAGCAAGTTCCTAGGGACACTCAGCACACAAGCCATAGCATTTATCCTCCTTCGTGCACTAAAATGAGTAACAGTTAATGATTGTAAATTCTTTTTTCCCCAAACCTGAACGTTACTGTGATAGCCTGCATGACTTGGTTGTCAGCCTTCTCTTTCACAACTCCAGAGCTAAGTGATCTCGACCCAAGCAGTCAGCTATTGAAATACAGGAATTGATTTTCACACAACCGATTCCCTTCTCCCTTACAGCAGCACTTCCCCCCCCCCCCCCCCGGCCCCCCCGCCCCTTATAGCCATTGTTCAGAACAACTGAATAACTAATAACAATAAGAAGCATGTAAATATAACCTAGCTGGGTTTGGGGTTTTTTTCCCTCAGACAAAGCTGGGCGATCAGATCGGTTGCATAATAGAAATTGGGAAGGCTGTCTGGCAGGCAGCCTTAAGCAGAGAAGAGCTATCTCAATTTCTCTCACTTAATCTTGGCTTCGCGTCAGAAGCTGTGCAGCAGTGCAGTAGAATGGGAGCACAGCGAAAGCTCCGCCAGTGAAACGCGGGCGCTCGCTATGTGGCGGTACCTCAGCGATCTCTCGAGCTGGATTACCTATTGATTTTCCTCCTTTCTCGCCTCCCAGGTTTACTCGGCTGGACGTTGTGTGTGTTTGGATTTCTCAAGGATTCTCCCCCGAATAACATGGATGTCCCACCATTCCTTGCAGTTGAAGGTTGCTCCTTGGCGCAGTGAATGAAGAACATGCAGGGATTGCTAATGGGTTTGGGAAGCGTAGACTCTCTGCTCTCTCTGTGACCATGCCGTGATCGTGTCTGAGGGCCACCAGTTTGCGTATCCTCATTCTCACCCTACCGGGAAACCTGACGGCTTAGAAGGGGGAAGTAAGGCAGCGCGTGTGTGCATAGAAACATCATGAAGATTATTTCCCATATTGTAACTAATTCAGTCTTCAGATGCACCATTAGACTCCTTCTTTGCTTACTGTGGATTGGATATTCTCAAGGAACCACACATGTATTAAGATTTGGTAAGATTTCCCGACACTTTTTTCATTGTGTGTTTAAGCCTGAATGTGATGTGCGTAGGATTGACTCAGAAGGGGATGCTGGGGGAGAGCTGGGACGTGCTGCCGGAGTCGGGCAGCGAAGTCCCTCTTTATTTTGCATCCGGAGGGATGAATTGCTGTGTGATTTTTTTTCTGTCGCTGCTGCTCATTGTAGCCGTAGTAACGGCACGATGGTGATGATAATTATAATAACAATAGAAAAAAGACTGGCGAACGTGGTTGCCTAAGGCTCTGCGCAGCTTGTGTGGCTTCCTCGTAATTGTTTCCATTGTTTTGCTTTATTGTTTCCATAGTAGGGGAAAGCATGGCTAATACGGTGATTGATCAGTTGAAAACCTGTCAAGTAGTTGTTAAGTTTCGGCCGCCCGTCTCTGATCCCCCCGAGCCGATCCCGTGCGGGGGTAACGCTGTGATTTGAGACCTTTGGGCTGATTTCCTTTGAAGTATCTGTCCGTTTGCTTGACATTTGAGTGGCGTTTAGGGTTAGAGAAGAGATGATTTATGTCTTGAACTGTGCTCGGGGAAGAGCTTCTGCGGTACCTCTCAAAAGCACAGCTTTTCTATGCGAGGAAAGTTGTAGGAGTTCCTCCCGCTCCCGGGAAAAAGAAAAAAAAAAAAAAAAAAGCAACAAGCAGATCAGAATAGCATTTCAAGAATAGAGAGGGTTTAAGTTTAAAGGCTATGCTAGCTGGACCAGGGCACTAACCTTAAGAGCTCTGCCTGTGCAGGCGCACATGTTCGTGTGTACTAAGCAAGCAAGCGAGGGACAAATTCCAGCCGCTGCATCCCCTACAGAAGTTTTGCAGCGAGGAAGGGCAGGACGGAAAGTTCGGAAAGCAGGTCCGAAGGGGTCTGTGCGGCCGGGGATGTCCTTCGGTGCTAGTCCGGGGCGAATTACGATGGGAGCCCCGCATCAGCATCCTCCTGGGTACCGCGGGTGAGCCACGGCGGGGGGCGGCCACAAAGGGACAGGCTGAAAATTGCTCCCCCATACAAGCAGCATCCTCTGTGCCTGCCGACAGCACGGGTGGCCGGAGGAAGAGCGGGTCTCCCGCATTCCCGCTGTCCGCGATAAACTGAGGTGGCCCCTGCATCCATTTCTTTGGGGCACAGAAATCTCTTGCCTTTGCCTGGGAATAAAGCCTTGGTTTGTATCTATTTTAATTTAATTCAGCACCCCCGCACACAGTTTTATACGGAGGGGAAGGTGAGTAATGATTAAAAAGTCACCAGGCTGTTACCAATCTCTGAATTCCTAGCAGCACTTTTTTTTCTGCTTCCATCTGGTCTAAAGGTGGTGCTTATGGCACGTTGCTCTTAGCAACCGTCCTCAGGAATGCCTGTTTCTTTGGACATGGCTAAACGGGCTCGTATATCACTGTGGGGTCTATTTTGCAATCAGTCTGATCCATAATCATCGCCGTGAATTTAGCGCTAGGATTTCTGTAACATGGCACTGGCCGGCTGTCTGTCTTTCCATGGGCCCCGAGAGTCTGTCCCTAGGAGCCCGAGTTACTTTCAGGTATAGCTGTGTAAACAAACATCCTCCTGGTCACGGCACTAGCGAGAGGTGGACTTTCCTTCTTTAGAGCGGCATTCCCTCTGAAGTGTCAGTCCGGTGTACCCCTGGGGACAGCCCTGGAGAGCAGCGCTCTGGCAAGCGTTAGAGCAATAAATAATCCCGCGGCTGCAAGGTGATGCAGCGCGTCTCTGCTACCCAGTGACATGGTGGTGCATGCGTATGTTTTACTGGGCTAACTTCCCTTCCCAGCTGTCTCCTGGTCACACAGCCGGCCAACGAGTTGTGCTCACTCCACTGTCTGTAGTAGCGAGGTAGAAATCAATTTCTGCATCTCTGCCTGCTTTTGCCTGTCTTTGAAAAGAATTGTCGCCAAACCATCACTGAAAGTAGGTAGGGAGAAGTTGATTAGTTTATTTTGTTGTGTAGAATGTTAGACGTGAAAAGAGCAGGAAGACTTTTGCCTTGCTTATCCGGGCCTGTTGCACATCTCTATTTTAAAGGAGTCTGGATTTGGCTTAGTCCAGGCTAACTCACTCTGTCTGTGACCACGGGAGAACTTCCACACCTTCTCCAAAGGCTGACATCTCTGTCTCTGCGTAGGGTGTAGCAGGGTGGAGGAAGGGAGCAGGGACTGAGCTGCGGAAAAGCTTTGGTTATTTCTGAGGGGGAATTCCCCACCGCCCCCTCTGGGTTCCCATGCTATCAGTCCCTTTGGGATGTCCTTGCGACCAGGAGGACGGGATGCCGTGGAGTCCTTCCCGAGGAGAAGGGGGAGCTGAGGAGATTCCCTCCAGAAGGCAGCCTGCCAGCCCCCGCTCTTCTTCCTCAGCCAGCAGCGCTATGGCAACAGGGGAGAGCTTGAAGCCTGCCAGAGCTGCAGCCCCCTCATTCCTCCTGTGCAAATTAGCCACCATGGATTCGCATTGTCCTTCCCACGGCTCCTCTCATTGTTGGGACTAGCCAGCATGTCCTTTCTCTCCCTCCCTCTCTCTCTCAAGCTACCTTTTAGCAATCACACAGGGAATTCGAATCGCCTGGGCTATTTGTCAGATTCGGGAGGTTATTTCCGTCTGTACCTTATGGAGCAAACACGGAGAGAGGCTGGTGCGACGGCACCGCTCCCTCCCCAGCGACACTTGCTAAGGCATCTGGACACCTGCCTGTTGCTGCTGCTGGAGCTGGGCATCGCACCAGGCACCCTTCCTGAGTGCCACATTGCTTCATGGGCCATGCCACCAAGCTACCTCCCTTGCCCTTTCTGAGCAGTTTCCCACAAGCGAGCCCAGGGAGCGCTGGAGGTCACGTTTGCCTCTACGGTACTCGAGGGTGTCAGATGGGACCAGCCCCAAACCACTGATGCGGATAAAAGGATAAGTCCCACCTTGACGAGGGAGAAAAGCAGCAGCCTAGTATTTGTCTCTCCGCTGTGCTAAGTGTGATGGAAACCTTCTTCTTATCACCTGGCACCGAACAAAAGCCAAAATACGTGACCGCCGGCACATCCCTTACGTTATCGGGGATCACATTTCGCAGCTTTCCGATTCACTGCTCCTGTGTATACTCAGACCCATAGCAGCGGCTCCCAAGAAATTCCAGGGAGCTCGGCAGGTCCAGAGCCCAGCCGATCGGCCCCTATGCCCACGTCGGGCTGCTTTTCTCTGTCTGCCTTTACCTCCTGAAGGCATCTCAACACCTTGTTCCCGAAATGCTGAATTAACAAGCCCATTAAGAGCTGTCAAACACCTGTAATTGCTCACCTGTGTTTTCAGAAACCCACCCCTTGTCTTGCCCAAGGCAGTAAGAGCCTGGGCTATTTAAACCTCATTTTTTTCTCCCACCTATTACCACTATATGGAACTTGGTTGTCAGCACTTTGAAGTCTGGAGCACTCTAAAATGCCCTTTTTATTTAAACTGCTCGTTTCCGGCCTTGTCTCTACTGCTGTGAGAGGCTCCTCTTTCCTACAGCAAAGGTGTGCAGAGAGACCTGTGACGGGGAGGTGAAAGAGGTTTGTCCACTGTATTTGCCCTCATTATTCCTGGAAAAGTGGTGAAAGACTAAAGATCTACACTGCAGGGTGCTCACTTACCTGATAAGTTTTAACCCACTTTGTGTGATGCATTATTTTCTTCAGGACATTCAAGAAGGGTAAAGACAAGTAGAGGCATATACCTGTAGTTTTGACTTTTTGGTGCTTTGGAGTTGCCTGACTTGAAGCAGATGAGAGAGGGAGCTGAATGTTTTGTGTTACAATGAGCTACAAAGGAAGGGTGTGTGCGTGCATGTGGCTTCTTCCAGCTTAAAAGCAAAAGTAAGTCGAGAGAGATAGGAAAAACTTTTCAAAGGAAAAAGGAAGAGTTTTGAACTCTCATCAGAAGCATTTCTTAGTAGTGACTATTTTTTTTAATTTTTTTTTTTTAATACTACGCCAAGTCCTCATGAAGGCTAGCACTTTCCTGTTGCCCTACATAAAATAATAATCATAGCAAATCAAGCCTTATAAAATAATGTACTCTTTGTGATTTAGAAAAAATCCCCGTCATTCTTCAACTTCTTTGTGGGAACCCCCAGAGGGGAATTACTAGACGTTTGAGTCTTCCTCTGTGAAGGTTTAGTATGGGTTTCATCTGACATGATACTTCTTAGCTGAGCTCCTTTGTCTCAAACAGATTGAATTTATCTCCATGTAACTGTTTTTATGAGCTCGAGTGTGGTAAAACCAGAGAAGAGGCTGCCTTATTGCATCCACTGCCTGTGGAGGTGACAGTGGGGGTCAAAACACACGGTTCTGGGATTCAGGAGACCATTTTAAAATTGTAGCAATTAAAACCAATGAAGTCATGGCACAGCAGTGGGAACTAGCTCTGTGCAGATGTGTGAGACAAGAGGTCAAGTGAAAAATAACTGCTGGGTAATCAAGTGGAGTTTTCTTGAGTGAGTTGCATTAAACCTCCTGGATTTGTACTTTCTTTCCTTTGGATTTTGCATTGACATCCTTTTAGTGGGAGAAGGTAAGGTTTCCGCCTCTATTTGAGAGAAACAAAAAAATGTACATATCTTGTTTGAGTGGGGAAGGCAGTCTGCCTTCAGATCAAGAGTGTGATGAAAATCTGCAAGCCAAACTCCCATGGCAGCCCTCGGGGGTCTGTGTCTTGGCAAGTCCAGCATTCAGAGCCAATGAAAAATTTACTGCCAAGGAGAAGAATCTTTCGATATCTGTTAACATCCTCATGAAGATGAGTTCAAAATCAGTCTTACAAACAACAACAGGAATCTTTGCAAGAAGAGTAAGGTTAAGAGCCTCGGGAAGGCAGCAAGGAGGTGAGAAGCATTGTTATTGACTGGTCTAGATTAAACAGCACAGAGGAAGATTTCAATTTGATAACGTCACAACCCTTCCTGTTTTTCTTTGCTACTTCTGCTGACAATTTTGTAAGGTAATTAAATTGGCTGATTGAAGTCACAGTGGTCATGGGGCGATAAAGACCGTTTGGATTTAATGGAATTTAGAAACAACGGTGCACTGCACACAACTCTTACAGAACGAGAATTTTAATGACTCATTCAGGGTGCTGACTACATAGAACGTCCTGGACGAGTTTAATTGAAAGGGCAAAGCTGATTAGCTGTATACAGTCTTTATTGCACGAGATAGGGGAATTAGACTTATCCTTTTAAAATACTCATTATTGCATTATCAAGATTTAATGTAGGTTAAGAAAGCTTTCATCTGTGTGGGCTTTCTGGAATATCCCCAGATCCTTTCACCCAGTGTTTGGAACACCAATAGTCTCATAAAATGATTTTCACACAATTGCCTGATAGCTTGTATTCTTACTGACAGCTTATTTTTACTGATAACTTGCTTCTTACTGACTGCTACTTGTCCTTTGAAGAGATGCAATGTTCAAGTAATGCCTCCAGTTTAAATGTGGTTGCTGAAATAAATGGTTTCTGCCACCAGAGATAAAAAAATAGAGAAAAGGAGATTTTTCTAAACTCTAATATTTGAGTTTAGTTTTGTTAGTTCAGATTTAGAGGTTTTTTTTCCCATTTATCTAGGTATTTATTTTACGCCAAAGAAAATCCCCTCAATTTAGGGAAGAAGGCAAACCAAACATTTTGTAGTCATTGGAAACAAAGCAGATCTTTGTACTGTACTTAATGTATTTACCTTGTCTGTTTCTGAGTTTTAACCTTCATCCTCTTTAATCTCTTTCAGAGGAACAATTACTAGAAGGTATGTCAATAATGCAAAAGAGAAAATAGAGGGTGTCTTACTTCCATACTCCCCAGTCTGCAAGGCAAATTAATTTTTCCTGAATAAGCTTTTTTATAGTGTTATGCTGTAATGAATGTTGGAAGATTAGATTAAACAGCATGATAACATAATAACATAATGTCATTATGCTGTCACATCTGAACTGGAATATGGAGAATCAAAGATCACTGTCATATTAATACTTAAAATTTTGTGCATGTCCCATGCCATCCATGCTGCATTTCCCCCTTTCTTCTCCTCACTCCTGCCCCATTGTCCCCCACGAATCCTTTGGTTCCTTTGTTATGAAACAATAGTGTTGGGCACCTTCAATTTAAACAGCCAAAGCTCTCAGTAATGCAAAGAATACAGAACAAACATGTGATGATCATTATTCCAATAACGGAGCTCAGCCAGATTTGGATAAAGCAGATGTTAGAAGTAGAGCTATGTAAAACACTTAGCAAACTCAAAAACATAATCTAAATTTCATTAAAAAGTACTTCTTAATGAATTAAAACCACCACGCTTTTTTTCCTTTAGGCAAAATTTAGAAGTGACAAATGGGTGCAAATGCTCAAGTCAAGACTGCTCTTTTTGCATTGCTGCAGAGCTATACTTGCATTAAAATTTGCAAGTGACTTGGATCAGTTATGATTCAGATTTCTTTGAATGTTATTCTTCTAGTCTAAAATGCTATTGAAACAGAGTAACTCATCTAGGACTGTGTTTGGTAGGTTGCTTTGAAATGAAATACACATTTTTAGGTAACAAATTCTTTAAAGTGTTTCCATTTCCAGGTGTTTCTGCCTGGGGCATAGAAAAAGAGGTTCCCTGCTGGTATTGTGAGTGGAGGCTACAGTAGGAGTAGTTTAAAGCGCAGCTACACTGTAGAGTTTAAATCACAAAGTTTGTTCTGAATTCACAGTAAACTTTTTTATCTGTGCACTGGAAGGAAAATTCATTTATGGGTTTTAGAGACTTTAATTTTTGGAGAAATACATTAATGCACATTAACTGAATGTCTGTTTTATTATATTAGCATTTCCTCTCACAGACTCTTTAAAACCTTTTTTTTTTTTTTTTTCCCAAAAACCCCCATTATTTGGGTTTGAGGTCAATTGAACTAGGAGTGTTGAAAGTGTCTGTCAGTCTTACATCATGAAAAAAACCCCTCATTGTTAGAATCATTAATTCTTGTACAAGGCTTCAAAACTGACAGAAGAACAGTCCAGGGAGAACTTTCCTATTTTGCTGTCAGGAACTGTTGTTTGGGAGGCTTGATGTCCTTTTAAATTCAAATTATGATTACTTTTTTTTCCTCCTCTTCTTTCTCTTTATCATTATATTTTACTTTATGTCTCTGTTTACTAATTTGAAAAGCATGCTATCTGATTTCAGTATGTATTGCTAAAGGTTAGCGTCATATATTTACAGGCAAATGGAAAAATGTGGTTTCATGGATGGGCAGAATAATTTTGAGAGAAAAATATTTGTTTGGTTGGGTTTTTAAAAAATTTTTGTACCTTGATCCTGTATTTGATCCTTTCCGTGCACTTTGTTTTTTTCCTTATTTATTTTGAAATGGTGAAATGGAAAGTGATTACTTATATGAAAAAGGAATGTATATTTGAATATGTTTTTTTTTTCTCACCCTTCTTGGAAAGTCTTTGTTTTTCTAACTTTCTGAGAAAATCCATGGAAAAAGTAAAAATAATCTGGAAGTCCTCATTTCTGTCTTGAAACTAAACTCCTAGTCTAAGCCATGCCTTAGGGCTCCTCTGCAGCATTTGGAGAGTGAAAGAGGCAGAAGGATTAGACAAGGTTGACTTGAGCTGGATAACTCTAAGATGCCTTAAGTTAGGCCAGATGAACCATGTCTCTCATGGAATCAGCAACATGGGGAAGTCAAAGTGGACTGAGTGGGGTTTCTTGTTTTCTCCCCAGACTTTGGTGTCTATCACGGCATATTGAATTTTTTCCAGATGGAAATTTAAAAGGGAAAGATTGATATATCAATGGGTCATCAGTTTCTTCCTGACATGAAAATACAAAAATGCTGAATCAGAGACTGCTCGCTCATTCTGCTAAAAACTTGCCAGCAAGCGGGTGGTGCTTGTTTTCACAATAGACAATCATAGTTAGTCCTGTAAATGAGGCCTTGTTTGTGAACACATATATTTAACTGATTACTTTACAGGAATTTATTGAATAAAGTTTATCAAGCTTGTTTCAAAAGGTGCAGAAATATTTCACTCTGAAAAACGGTGCCATTTTCATATGTAGTTCCTTAGTATGTCCAGTACAATAATTCAAATTGTTATATTTCTCTGAGTATAGAAATAGCTATTACTTTAAAATGTTTTGTGTCCTAAGGTAATTGATACTGAATGTAAAAAACTTTTCTTAAAAATAAAGCATATACATGGTTAGGTAATAATCTGGGTAAATTTATTAAAGATTAGTTTATTGAACTTGCCATCCATTTGGGCTTTTGTCCTTCCCTGGGAGCTAAATATATACAAGCTATTTCAATCAGCTCAAGAGCTAAACATATGTCAGCTATATCAATCAACTCACATTTATGCTGTTATTTAGAAGTTGCACAATTAGGACATGATTTACCAAAGAGTCCATAATTAAAATAATTACACTAGTAAGCATGAAACATTTATAAGAAAATCTGAGTCTCACAGTTCACAATTGTAAAATTTGACTTTCACTTTTTAAAGCATGTAAGCAAATATTTTCAGTTCTGCCCCAACTGTTCAGATTGCAAAACTGTGATGAAGCCAGTTCTACTTACTTGGAAACCAATTAATTCTTCTGTTTCTACCTATATTTTTATAGTGTAAGTGCTCAATCATCACTCGGTACTAAGTACTGAGATTGTCAGAGATGTACAGTCCTTGAGAGTTGAGTGCAAAGTTGACTTATGATGGTGTGCTTTTATATTTACACCACGGATGAGAAGAAATTGAATCAAGTTTCTTATATGTAGTGATTCAAACCAACAATTTTTGGATCCAATATTGGAATAAGATAACTTGCTGTATGCCTGAGGTCTGATTGTCCTCTTTGTTCTGCTCAGTGGCTTATGTTAATATGAAGTGAAATAAGAATCAAAGCTGTAATCTGTAGCTGTAAGCTGTTTAGAAGAAGAGTGGCTTAGATTCCTCTCATGCTAAAATGAAGAAATTGGGTTAAAGTTCATGGGTATCTGCCAGTTTATCCTAGGTACAGTCATTGCCTCTATGAACTGGCGATGGAGTTTTCTTCCTGAGTTGCATGATTAGGTCCATAGTGATGTTGAATCAATGCTTTTCAAATCAAACCACCTGTGCTGGTTACCATTAGCAAAGGTGCTAATTCCAGGACCTGTTTTTCCTTGTAATTTTTTTTTCCCTAATTACCTTTTGAAGTCACACTACTATTTTTTTAGACCTACAATGATTGTTCACTCATTATTTACCTTAACAGTATGGAGGCATGTCATATAAAACAAATTCAACATGATAAAAATAATTTGACTGATGGTGCTTTTTGTTTTTGATTTTTGTTAAGTTGAAAATGGTATACTCACTGGTTACTGCAGTTCAATAGTAGCAGAATCACTTGTTTTACTGGTCAAATGCTGTAACACAATCAGAAACATTGTACTATGTAGAAATATATGTAAATAACAGTAGCAAACATAAAGATTGCATATTCTGCAAGAGAAAACTGTTTTCTAAATCAATAACCTCACTGATATTTGGAACACTTATCCTACAAGGCAGGAAATCTTTAAAAGAAGTTCCATGATGCTTATTTGTTAAGAATTTGGGTAAAAAGGTACTTTAGAAAAATTAGAATGACACAGAGTACTCTAAAAGAGCAGAATTAATTTTCTTTTAAAATGCTTAATCACAGTGGTTTTAGGTTTTATATATTAATGGGAATATGTGTGTTCACATTTTATGGATTTTAATAGCAAATATTTAAATACATGTTTTAAAATGTCATAGAGAACTTTGAATAAATTATCAGCATGCATTTGAGTATTAAAATGTATCATTCTTATTGTGCTACTTAAGGACCAATATCAGGACTGAGCCCTAGGGAATCTAACTTGAAACCTCTTTGCTTATCCAATTTCTAGTCTTCAGCAATGTTTACAGTTTTCATGTATGCTATACTAACAAAGTTGGGATTTTTTATTCGAATGATAAGAAGGTCTTACCTCAGCCACATTTTCAAGTTAATGATTACACATTTTAAAAAAGTATTTTTATACTGCTTAAAAATACCGATTTTCTCTGGCGTTTTGAGGCACCTACGTATGCTTCTAGTCCCTCCAGCAATGGAAGTTTGATGTTCCACTCTCTAAATCTGATTTTTGAAAATATTACTGTGCAAAATTCAAATGCAAGGCCAATGACTGGTCATAGCTAATTTGAAACTTGGTACTCTTATTTTTAAAAGAAAATATCAATTACTGAAGGAGTATGTCTTGCTATTTTTTAACAACTGTGCTTTTGAACCAGTCCATTTTCAAAGCTAAGTTTTTGGTGCTTTCCTTCATACCTTGAGGTGCTGATCTATTTCAGTCAATGAACTACTTGGACATGCTCCCAGACAATCCTGACAACACTGTTCTCTTCATTTTGTTGAAAGAAAAAAAAGTTGATAAGTAGGATGGAGGTGGTTTGAGAAAAATAATGCAGACGAATTCAAGGCCATCAGTGCTGAACAAATAACAGAAAGGAATTGAAGAGGGTTGATGGAAAAAAAATCCTACTGTTTGCTTAAAAAAGCCATATACAATTGTGCAAATAGTAAGATTTTTGTTTCTGTCTAGTCAAAATCAAACATAAAGATAACATTTGACAAAATGATTGGATAATTCAACAAAATAAGCATTGTGTTACTTTTTCTAAACCAAGAATTTGTTCAGTTTAGTCCCTCTTCTTGTTATTGAGTGTTGAGTACGATGTGTACATAAAGAGCAGGAACATAGTAGATTTGTGTAGATTTGATCTTTTCTTAGCCTTGAAAGAAGCATGCATGGGGTCAGTTCAGGAGAAATGGTAAAGCCTGTGCATACCTCATCTGTAAGCAACTGAGGGAAGAAAATAGAAATTCGTGAAAGATACATGTGACTTCCTTCCAGTAATGTTATATGTATTTGTTTGGATGTCCTTGAGAAGGAAAGACTATAAAATATGAGTATTATTAAGGCTTATCTGTTCAGATCTTAACAGACTCTATCATTCATGACATTCAATATGCCTGCAGAAACTGACTGTGTGACTGTGATACAACTAAGAAAAATGTGTTCAAAAATGCATTAAATCAGATTTTCTAATGTCTTTTCAAACCTGCCTAAACAATGACAAGTCACATTTAAAGATCAAATCAACGTTAGTCAGTCAGAGCATGTTCAGTGTTGTCCATTTGTGACCTTTTGTGTCTAGACATTGGAGATTTCAAATTGAGCTGTAGATTTCTATTGTTCTGTGATCATCGGTGTTCATTAAACACTACTTTTGTTATAATTTAGAGTAAGGCTGTACCCTCTTGTCAAATAAGAAGTGTGGCTTGCTTTTCAGAGTATTTTTTACTCTTTTCATTCATGGGAAGATGCTTGATTTGGATAAAGCTGTTGTATTTAGCTGTCATTTGGCCGCAGGCAGTCTGTTCACAATAATTTCCTTTTTTGTCCTTTCTGTCATCTTCTAGTTTATAGGAGTTGTAACACATATTTTTGGAAGCTTTCTCCACTTTGTTTCTACAGGCAACTGGTGTTCTACTCACCAGAACCTATCTGATGGTTATAAGGATAGAAAATTAGAAGCACTTTGTCTTCTACTCCACTGTGGTTTGTATACTTAAAAATATTTTCACCAATCCATGTTAACAATTGGTTATTGTACTTCTGATAAGTTCCTTTACTTATTTTTGGCAATAACTTGAATGTCACAAGGTTTTCCTTGTGACTTGAACAAAGGAACTAAGCAGCGATGATTTTACAAGTACAGCTCTGTGTGAATGTGTGCAAACACACACAGACACACACACACAGGTTTTTTGTGCTGTGGTGACCCAAATGCAGAAAGAAAAGTGGGAGTATGTTTTCTTTGCTGGAGTTATTATTAATGTAAACCAGGAGAAGTGCCTGAGGGTACATCAGGGGTCTTTGATAGAAGGACTCATAATGATTGTCCATCTGCTTCCTGACAAGCAGGGTGAGCCTGGGATAGAAAGAGCTCTGAAGGTGGCAGAACGTGTTCTCACAGGGTGTGATCTTCATGAATATTTTCAAAGTGGTCTTGAAAATAAAAAAAATTCAAGCAAGAAACCATGAAATTTAGCAAAGAACGCATGAAGTAAAGCGTATTTATGACAGAAAAAAAAAGAGAGAACACTAGAATTTTCTATTCGACAAAAGATAAACTAAATTCTGTGAATGAAGCTGTGGATGTATACATGCTCCTACCCGCAACAGCCCACTGCAGCTGCTAAAATGTAGAAGTGGTTCTTGTTAAGACATCTACTCTTCCATGGACCAATATTCTTGGTGTAAGGGAAATCTTCATTTATAGAGGATTTACCTGTGTGAGAACCATAGTAACTTCCTTTCACTACCCTTTCAAGAGTAGGTAATTATGTCAGCGTTTCAGGGTTCAGCTTGCAGTGCTGTAATCAGTAGAGCCTAGTGAAGCCCCTTTCTGCTGCAGTTTAACCTCCTAGTGAGATTAAAACTACAGTACTGCAACAAACCTCTAGGTGAGTTTTCTGGGTGTTAACTATAAGGAACCATGATACTTGACTGTAATGAACCATGAGCTTTTAGTTCTTTGCTGATCAATTATGGGAACTCCTGAGGAGGCTGAAGATTATTATCATTACTTCTGTATTAGACTCCTCTATTTCATCAGGCACATTTTCCACAATACTTTACCCACATGGATAACTGCCCAAAAATAGTTAGTAGGTTGAAAGCAAGATGAGATTTTAATTCTGTGAATCCCCTGTTGAACCATAATTTTAAAGACCAAGAAGCTGAAGTAGTAATAAAATAGTAGTTTAAATTTTAGAGTTCATGTAGCTCTGATATTGAATTAATAAATGGAAACTAATTTTGTGTATTTTGTGAGAAAGTAAATCCACTGATAACCAGAAAATATTTGCTTTGGTGTTACCATAAAGGTAGTTGAGATATTAAGCAAAAAGAGAGGAAAACTGGAAAAGGGTTAGTCTAGGTTGTAATGAAATATTTTATGGTTGGTGAAGACTTTTTTGTGCTGTTATACAAAATTTCAAAAAAATTTCTCTCAGGGCTGGCAAGGAATAGGGGTATGCTAAGATTTGCAGATTCTTTATGAGTTCCTATATGCCCTAAGTACATAATTTCAACATATTTTCATGCTTTATAATTACTTCTCTTGACAATTTTTTTTCAATATTTTTAGAAATTAGTTACTGTTCAATAGAATTTCTTATTTTTAAGAAAAGTTAGGTTTGTTAGTTTCACAGGTAAGAGTTTTTTTAACACATTTATTATTTCAGAACTGGGACAAACATTAAGACTTCTGTAAAATGCTATCATATTTAAAAAAATAACATTATCTTGATTACAGAATTATATATATTTATAATAGTTTTTTCAGTAGCAATTTTTTGTCTTATGGAAACACTTTGTTCAGTAACACAAAGTGGCTCAAAACTTTTTTCAAATAAATTCAAGTTCCATTTAAAAAGTGCTTTAAATGATTATATCTAAAAAAAAATATTGGTCACTAAATTCACCAATATTTTCATTGAAAACTGCAAAAAGACAAATGATCTGTATTTCCATGATCATATTTCCCTACTACACTTCCACAATCTTTTCTGCTGCAGGGCTGAATGTCTTTGCCTGAATATTGCTTTACCAAGTGTTAACTTTGCCTTGTTCCATTAGTATTCCATATTCTTCCTTGCCATATGACACCTTTTACTGGCATTTCAGCATTTATGTAGAAGAAAGAGTTAATTTAAAGACTTCAAGTTGTCATTGAAGATCTCAGTGTAATTTAATAAAATGCTAAACAGAGTCCTGACAATTTTGCTTCTCTGAGTTTTGTGTCAGCAGTGAAGTGTGTGGCCTCTGGGTATGAAGAGATATGGAGGATGGTGTTTTTAGCTACACAAGCTACTATCTAACTTGGCAGGTTCTTGTCTCATTTCTCTCAAAAGAAGAGCTGGGGTAAAAAGTGAAAAAGTTTATAGGAAACTTGGAGTTGAGTGCTTTGATCTTATTTATTAAATCAACCAAAACAAATAATTTAAAAAAACCCCTGAAACCCCAAACTAAAATACCCCTCCAAACCAAAATCAAACTGTCTTTTCTTCTGGGCACTGATATAATTGTTTTAAAGACTGGAAAACACTATTTTGAGAGTGCAGAAACTACAGACCATAGTTTCATGCTATACTCAAACAGTGTTGCTGAGAAATGTTACTGTGGCACAAGAAAATAACTGTTGGCCATTGTTAAATAGGTAGATCATTCTGATCATTACCTTGATCAGAGAAAGTTTATTATTCAAAGTAATCTCACAGCTGCCCAGTAGCTGTTGAGAGCCCGAAGCTCAGAAGGACAATCAGCTCACTGGTGGTATGGAATGGAGCTGAATTATTTTATTTTTTCAGTATTTTAATGTTGATATTTTATTGAAGACGTATTTGTGTAGTTTAAGCAGTTGGAGTTTTCATCCATAGACCAAAATTCTTCATGTGTCAGTTTTCTAGAACTATTTCTTTTGTTCAAAAGAAAGAGCTGTAAGTATTACCATACATAAAACTGATGACAGAAATATGAAATGATTCATTATAAATAAATCTTAAGCAATCTTGGTCAAGGATCTTGTACTATCTATCTAATTTATCCTTTCTTGAAAAGGATCTCCCATGATCATGCCTTTTTGACTGGATACAACTCCAGTAAACAGATAAATGTTGATAATGACCAGAAAAACACAAGAAACTTCAATCATGTTAAAACCAAATATTACTTTTAAAAGAATGCAAATTTAAGTGAATGCCATACCTAAATCCCTACCTGTAGTTTATGGGAATTTACCAATAGTTATGGAAGTTATTTTTTAGGTTGGTGCTAAATGCTGAAAAGTTATTAAATAAATAAAGTTATCTTTTTAGAAAGAATGCTAGTCAGCCATGCGGCGCAATTGTATTTTACATTAGCTTTTACAGGTGCATCTGTCAGATTACAGTGGGAAAGGCTGTGTTTCAGAACTGGGTGTCTCACTTTCATCTTGGTTCTCAAAACATTCTTAAATCCATTCTAATCCTGCTTAAGGATAATATTAAACGTTCAGTTTCTTACGGTAGTGATATAAAATTCCTGCATGTTTGCGAAGCATTAGAATTGCATTTTAACAGTTGTTGTGGTAGGTCATAGGATTCCACTTGAAGTGTTAGAGAAGAAAAAAGCTCACATAGAAAATAAACCATTGCCTAAGTCCTGGTTTTGCTTATGGAAATAGGAGGTACATATTGTGTCATGTGCCTGTGCTGTTCCCCTTGAATTAGAGTACACCTATGGGAAGGCACAATACATACCTTTTGGTCTGATCAAAATAACAAACAATTTTTTACCTGTGAATAAACTTGATTTTTATAAATTAATGTCTGGTTGATAATCATAGGTTTTTCTTAATGATCATGTACATTTTGCCTTATAAGCTTTTGTCTTTTAAATGTGAGTAAACTTGGAATCTGTGAGTATTTTTGTGGGATTTTTTTTTTTTTTTTGGTTAGGTCTACTTTATGGTATTTTGGGTGTGCTTTGTATGTTTGGGGTTTTTTGATCCATAATAAAGTAATATTTTTTTTTATTAAATGAAATTCTTAAAGTTTGGTTTTGAGTTAGCATTCCAAGGAATCTGTCAACATGAATAAGGTATCTATTTCCTGATTACACCAATTTCTCCTCCCTCAATCTGGTTACATACATTTTTTTTCAGTGTTTGCACAAATAATCTTTGATTCTTACACTGACTTCATTTTCCACACTTGCTATTTGTGCTTGGTGCACTTGGCAGTGCAGCCACCCTGGATCATACATAATCTGATTCTTTTTCTGAGAGAACTCCTAAAAGTTAACATTTGACATTAATCCTACCACATTTTTTGGTAGGATTGTTTGGTATCTGGCTGATGAGACCAGCATGTATGACAGTAGTTGATTTTACTGCTACTTTGTTATTGAAGCTTTTCTTCACTCAGACTTGTCATAATGAATCTCTGATTGCTGGGAGGTTGGTTTTCCCTCACATTTTAACACACTATTGAAGTAACCCCAAAAATGGGCAGTCTGCTTGCAAGAGATTTTATGGCTGGTTAAAGAGCCATAAACAGAAAAAATTGCCTGTTAAGGAATCTAAGAGTTTGATGGATTAATTGCTCACATTATATTAGAGTCAAGAAATGCCAAGAACAATTTGAAATATGCATCTATAAACAATAGAATCTTAAAATTATTTATTTGATTTTGACTCAAGGTCGGGGCTTTTTTATACCCAGGATGATTCTGTGTGCTTACAGGCTTGACTTAGAAAGTATACCCTACGTGGCTGGATAACTGTGAAACAAAACAATTCTGCAAAGGTGCTTAAATCTGATTACTTGAGACTAGTCAAATACCTATCCACCTAGAATTACAGCATTCAATGACTTACAGACTGTAATGAATGACTTCAGTAATACAGAAGTTAAATATTCACAGAAATAATAATAAAAACTTTGCTTTACATCTTAACTTTACAATTTTGATTTGAAGCTTAATGTAATTTCCAGCTTCAGAAAAGATTCTGCATTTTTCTTGGCAAATTTATGAAAATATATCCAAATAACATAATTGATTTACAAGGAATCTCTGTATTGTTCGAAGCAAGTATTGTGGACCCTTTCACTTGTATGTTTCATAAAATAAATGTTATTTTGAAGCATATATATCAAATCAAAACAGATGGGTCTTGAAACAAGGCATATGGGTATACATATGCCTAGAATGTTCTTTAGGATGAACCTCCTATGAGCTGTGTTATAGAATTGTTGGGAAATGCTCTCCTGGTGAAGTGACTGTTTTTGTCTTTTTAGATATCTCTGGAAATATAGATATTTAACAGCAAAATTTTACTGTTATTATGCTTACAACATAATATCAGTGGGTGCTGGGAAATTACTAGCAATGTTTTCAGCAGTACTTTCAGTAAAAGGTTTCCAGTGTAATTGTAGACCACATCATATGAACAGAACTCTTTTTTGTTTTGCTGTTCTTGAGCTCGGTGAAATGTAGGCAGGAAAATATGAAATATCTTCAAGCAGTAACTAAATAATGTAAGTGTTTGTTTTCACTTGTGGAATGTGTTACTATTCTGTGACTATTTTTGGCTGTTTTCCTCTTGTCATGATCTTGGAACACCTAAATGCCAACATCTCAATATGCACATACAGCAGCCTGAATAACTCCTTTAAAAATGAATTGAATTAGTTTTTATGTCTGAGGGAAATCTCAGGAACAGATAATTTGGCAGGGTTCTTACAGTAAACATTATTTTCTATAACTAGAAATACATTTTCAATAATTTATTTCTCAGTGTAAGTAAATGTTTTCAAATTAACATTGCTTGTCTTAGTGCTGGTGAATGTCTGAAATATTCCAAAGGTGGAATTTCCATTTTGCACTGTGACTGCTTTAAATAAAAGAATATTGCTATACAATTTTAAACCTTAAGAACTGAGTAATGAATAATAGCTCCTGGACTTCTTTGTTCCATTTTTTGTTTTATATTCCGTTTCCATTAATTTCTTTCTTCATTAATCCCACAGCTTTATCCATCCTTTGCAATTTCAAGCTAGAGAAAACAAATTAAGGAAAAAAACTCCCGTTAATTGACTTTATTTGCTTTAATGCTGCTAGCCCATATTATCTGCTCTCTTAAATTGAGTTTGGGATTGCCAGCTTTAAGGGTATTACACTGCATTTTGGGATGCTGCCAGCATATCCTGAGTAAATATATTTAAATCAAAGCTAAGCTGCTTAAAATATTCATGTTATGCTCTTAGTATGGTTTAGAGGAATGTGAAACCATTTAAGACTTGCAAACCTGTTTTATGGCAAAAAATGCATTGGGCATATAGCCTAAATTGATAGTCACTGTTAACTCTGTTTAATAGGGAATGGTTTCATAGTTTTATTAGCAATTGATCATCATGATTTGAAATGTATGGCATAATGCAACTGCACAAGTTATAGATGTAAAGAGAAATATTTTTAACTGAAAACAGCTTTGAGAAGGGGAATATTTTGAGTAGACAAATTAATCCATGTCTGCTTTGAACAGTTAAATACATTTGTTTTATGCATTACATTTTTATGTATTGCAGGAAACTTTGAATAGCAAATTCAAACAATTCACTAATTCAAAAGTCAGTGTATTTTTAAATTGCAAGACAAAAGAGAAATATCTGCAAATATGATGGTACAAGCATGGTATCCTGTAAGAGACACAAACCCAGAAATTTTAGTATTCCTGAGGCTAGTCATCCTCACCTCAGTCCCCAGAAAGGTGATGGAATGCCTCATCCTGGAAGTCATCTCCAAGCAATGGAAAACAAGAAGGCGATCAGGAGCAGTCAGCATTGATTCATCAGAGGCAAATCATGCTTGGCCAACCTGGTTGCCTTCTACAATGAGACAACTGCCTGGATGGGTGAGGGGGGAGCAGTGGGTATTGCCCACCTGGACTTCAGCAAGGCTTTTGGCATTGCTCTCATATCCTCATAGCTAAACTCTGGAAGGGAATGGCAGATCCCAGGGGGCTGTGATCAGTGGCACAGGGGTTAGTTGGAGGCCTGTCATGAGCGCTGCTCCCCAAGGCTCAGTATTGAACCCAGTATTGTTAAACTTATTCATCCACGATTGGACAAATGCCTCCTGATTGCTACAGAATCCAGAAAAAGCAAATTCTGTTTTGAGACTTATAAAACTCTATATTTATTCTACAGTGTGCCTGTGTAGGTTTCTGTTCACAAGTCTGTCTGTCCATCTCATACAGAAAAAGACAGTTGAAACCCTAAACCAAATAATAAGGAATAGGGATGTGTGGGGGAAGAAGGCTTAATACCAAGCCCTGTTCAGTTCCTGAGTTACCAGCTCTTAAAAGGTGCTTGTAAGAAAGATGGGGACAACATTTTTAATAGGGTGTTTTGCCATAGAACAGGGGGTAGTGGCTCTAAACTAAAAGAAGGTTGATTTAGATTAGATCTAAGGAAGAGGTTTTTTACTGTGGGGGTGGTGAGGCAGATTGCTCAGAGAGACAGTAAATGTTTCATCCCTGGAAACATTCTAGGTCAGGCTGGATGGGGCTCTGAGCAACCTGATCTAGTTGAAGATGTCCCTGCTCACTGCAGAAAGGTTTGACTACATAGTCTTTAAAGGTCCCTTCCAACCCAAACCATGATTCTATGATTCTTTTCAGGGAAAACCAACTCGGGGTAGATTATCCCATGTGGGGAAGGGAGAAAGGTGGACACAGACCTATTGAGCCTAAGACTGAAATATGTGTATTTGCAAATAAGGACATATATGTGTATATATAGTCATAACACTTTATTTTTGTTTCTCCTGTATCTTGATGTAATCTTATTTTATATTTTTTAAATGAAATTTTGAATCTGCATTTTCACCTCTATGACTAGATGTCTCATACTTACATGCACGTATATGCAAATTGAAGTTTCTAGTCAGTACCTCATGTTAGCTTCTACAACCCATCCGTGGAGCATTGTTATTTCTTTCTCTCCTCCCCTTCATTTTCAGCAAAATTCCTTTATGGCTGTCCTTTGAGTTCTGTAAAGTTTTTATTTATATGCTTCCAAGGCTCATAGAAAGTGGAGATTTTAACCTCCTCCCTATAAGGAAAATATCAAATCTACATGTCTGCCTCTCCAAAAAATGTCTCTGCAACATTACTATATCATCCCATCAGCCACCTGTTAACAACCACTAGGCTGCTGGTCATGATCACCTAGTGGACTCCCTAAATTATGCAGGGATTTTAGATATGAACTTTACCTTGAGGCTATGCTCTGAAATCCCTATGTGGATCTAGCCCTTAGTTGTACCTTGCTCCCAAAATGAGTGTCCTATTTCACTGGGTTACATTTTTCACCTCATTATACGTGTAATGTCATTGCAGGCATGACAGCAGCACGGCTGTAAATCAAAGAAAAACTCACCCAGCATTTTTAAGGGATGTTTCATTTCATTCACATTATGTTCACCTTTAAAACTACTTTTCAGTTATAGTCTTTAATTTCCTTTCTGGGTTACTGTATAGAAATGCTAAACAGTGTACATGGCTGTAGTAGCCCACATTGATGGCATCTGAAAATTAGATAAATTACTACTTCTAATGAATGATACGTGTATATATGTATTTAATGTACAGCTTAGTATTTCTCTCTTGTTCAGCCGATTTCTAGTAAAGACAATTTGACTGATAGGGTGAAAAGAATCCACTTGCTCTGGATTTCTGGAATAGATACATTGTGAAGACCTGCACAGCCACTACTTTTATTTGTGAATAAGTGTCCTTGGAGGATAGGATACATGCTCCTTGTGTTAAGTCCTTTTGCTGCCATTGTGCTGTCAATGCTCTTCTTTCTATATATGTGTTCAGAGCATCACCCTTAAAAATAAACCAATGGAACATAGAGAGCCAGAAAGTCCTCATAGTAAATATTTCCTTATTATTTCTTCTTTTTGGAATAAACCCTTGCAGTTTCACTTTCTGCTGTAGTTACTAATTTTTTTTCTGCCAGGAAAAGGAAAAATTATTCCAAGGCTAAGTGTTTTGAAGCAAATATCATTTAACAAAAGGAAATAAATCTCCTTACAAAATTTCTGCTGAATGTAATGGAATTGAAATAAGACACAGTAAAATGCCATGATGGCTATGTGATCAGCTCTCTCTAATTCTGCTTTCACATAAGGAAGTAGGTCTTCAGACTTCAGTGAAAGCTCAGTGTCTGAAAGTCTTCTTGCACAGACCTGAATGGCCACCACTCTCCGAGCAAATATAAAACTGAGACGTGAGGTTCCTGTATCTTATAGGTATGACAAAAAAGAAGTGAAAATCTTTGAAGACATTTGGTTCATTGCTTTACACACATATAAATCATGAAAAGGCATTGGAAAAAAAAATGCATTGTTATTCTTCTTCCAACAGTATGCTCAGATTTAATATGTAGTTTTTAGCCACATTCACACAGGTGAAACAGCCTCTTAAATTTTGATAATCTGTTGGAGCAGCGAGATAAATATGAGACACTTCCAGAAACAAACCAATATTCACATGGTTGTAAGATGCCTGCTGAGGCAATTGGCAGGATTTCCAATGCTGACTTTTGGAACCAGCTTGCCTGGACATGCTTTGAAACACAAACTCACGACAAAGGAAATGATACCTCTCTGTTAAACAGCTGACCTAATCTCTGTATTCAAATAGCCCTGTGAAGATTTCTAACAGCATTTAAAAGGTGAGCTTCTTATTACTTTATATTTTCCTTCCATTATATTATATATTTTTATATCTTCAATATATATAATTTTCTTCCAATGTAAGTGATGGCAAGAGATTGAGTCATGTTCTGTGTGGGCAGAATGTGTTGTCATTTAGAAACTTAAGGCTAACTTAAGCACTGCAGCAAAGGCTTTTTTGGTTGCTTGTTTGTTTGGGTTTGGTTGTTTGTCTGGGGTTTTTTACCACTGTAATAGATGTGATATGCAAGCTAAACTGGTAAATGTTCTCAATTAAACAGAAAGTTTTAGGTCCCAGATATACATGCAAGAAATACAAGCCTGTAATTGTTTTAATTTCAAAGATTTATGAGAAAAAGTGGGAATACTGATTAGTTCTTTCCAGTGTGTCCAGATCTCATTACAGGTTACACTAATCAGTCATATCAATATTTAATTGTTTATTTCAATAACTAAATTTGGGGAATTGCATCCTAAAAGGGAAAACAATGTCCTGAGTTAGGTACTCAGAATCTGTATTGGGTATACAGGGAAAGGAAACCACAAAAACTGACATGTGGAACAGTGAATAGTCAAAAATTAGCAGATAAATGGAGAATGACTCATGTCCTTGAATTGGATTTTGTTCATAGCTATGAAGAGGTGGCTTTGTGTCGCAGGAACTATTTTTACAGTTGTCTGTAAAACTGGCTTTAAAGGAACCCAAAAAACATGCAAACTGTTTTATCACATTTTATTTGAAAGACTAGTAGAGAAGACGTCCATTTTTTAATAGAATTATCGAGTAGCTAATTCATTCTTACAGGATGTTGTAATTCTGAGGCCAATTTTTGCTATGTATGATGGGGATTTAATACACATCTGTTGCAAACCTGCTGCTGATGCTGTTTCAGCTTCTGTATTATAATGTATTGAGGCAGACACAGTAAAAAGGAAAAAGACTTTCTAGCTTAGCAGTTAACAGACTTGCTTGCAAGACTTCTCTTCTAGACATAAAATAACTTTTTTTATCCCTTGACTGTTAAAGGTATAATAATCCTTCTGGCAAAAGACTGAGCCCCATGACTCCTCCTAATCTGTTGAGTCTTTTACTGCTCTTTCTTCCTCTGCTGATCTTTTGAATCTTGAATGCTTTAATGTACAACAGAAATGCTTCAACAGAAGCAGGGATTAAAGGCATTCACCAATTCTATGACCTTTGAATTTTCAATAATTTGATGGTTAATAAAATCAGATTCAGGATTAAAGCATAGATTTGAATTCTCGCAAGATTGAGGCAGGTGAGTGTATTGAGCCCTGAAAAAAGTTAGGGAAGTCATCTCTTCCTGTGGCTGTTGTGGTATTTTGTGTGAAACCAAATCCAATAGGCACGCTCTAACACCAGCTATCAGATTAAGCACTGCAGGCAAAGCAGGAGGAGGAAGGGCTCATCTCTTTATGCACCCCAGCAGGTCTAAGCCTGACTTGAGTACAGTCTTGCTCTCTTGCTACTGTTGAGCCTTAAGTGCTTCCAGGCACGCACAAAAGCAGAACCTTTGGCAGGTTGGGAATGTTAAAATAAGAAACAGGCTTTACTGGCTTTAGGTGTTAAAGGATTAAGTGATAGAATTAGAAGGAAACTGAGTGGGATGAAAAAATAGAATTGAGGCATTTGGACTTGGGGTGTGGTAATTACTAGACCTATATATTTAAAGGAAAAATAACAGTGAGTGTGTAAGTGAATGTGTTGATTTTATTGAACCAAAGAAAGCAAAATGAATATGACAATGTTCAGATGTTTTTACAGTAAGAAACTTCATAATTTCTTTGTCATAAAAAGAGTGGTTGGGCAGTTGTTTTCAAGCTAGTTTATGAAGCTGATATATGCTTTGACACTGCTGCAATCAGCAGAGTCAATGACAGCCACAAAGCCTTACATATGCAGTGTTCCCACAAGGTGTTCAGTATGTTAATATTAGCAACAACCATACTCACCAATATAATTGAATCACGGAATGGCTTGTGTTGGAAGGGACCTTAAAGGTCATCTAGTTCCAGCTCCACTGCTGAGGGCAGGATCACCTTTTACTGGACCATGTTATTCAAAACCATGCCCAACCTGGCTTGGAACACTGTCAGGGATGGGGCATCCACAGCTTCCCTGGGCAACCTGTGCCAGTGCCTCATTGCCCTCACAGTTAAGAATTTCTCCCCACTATCTAATCCAAACCTGCTTTCTTTCAGCTTAAAGCCATTCCCTCTTGTGCTATCACTGCATGCCCTTGTTGAAAAGTCCCTTCTGACTTTATTAAAAGCCCCTTTTAGGTACTGGAAAGTTGCTATAAGGTCTGCCAGAAGGTTTTTCTCCAGGCTGAATAAACCCAGTTTTCTCAGCCTGTCTCCATAGAGGAGGTGCTCCAGCCCTCTGACCATCTTCATGTCCCTCCTCTGGACTCCAACAGGTTGATGTTCCCTTGCCTCAGAACTCCAAGGCTTTCAGTCAATGTCTGGGCCCATTCTTTTGAGTTCCTGGAGGTTCTGGATACTTACTAAGAGGTTTTCACTTGCTGGGACAAACCTGATTTACAAAGTATTATAGAAATAAACCATGTAAGAATTAGCTACTAAAATATCAAAAGGGAAAAACCCTCAAACCAAATTTAGAGGTGACAATTATAATTAGCTTTGATAAGGAAATCACACATAAAAGCATAAAGCAATGAAGACATAGTTGTTTTTCCTTAGGAGAAGGTCTAAAAAAAGTTATGCGTAGCGTAAAAGATCCTATATTATTATTATTTAAGGGATTTGTTGCGCTGAAAATTGTCAAAATAAGAGATCAGTTTCCCATAGCCTGAATAGATGTTTGAAATGAGATTATACGGATGACTGCAATACACGGCAGCTTCTCTGAAATTATATATTGTATGTCTAGACAAAAAGCAAGTTCTCATATTGCCTCTGTATTTGATATTTGGAAGATTATTTTGGGGAGCAGTGCAGTTCATTCCAGGTATGTAGAGAAATATGAATACAAAATGATACTGACAGTAAGGCAAAAATCTCCTTTTGCTGGAAAAACAAACATCCCAGAATTATCTCTTCTGGGAAAGGATTTCAAAGCTGGTTAAATTATAGATGTAGGTGAGACTGAGTGATTTCATGAGGTGACTGGTACAATCCAGTAAAAATGTTTAAAGCAGGCTGTATCTCTACAACACACAACAAATCACAAAATATTAATTTCTTTACTTACATTCTTAAGTAATTAATAAATACATTCTTAAGTAATTAATAAATCTGATGACAACAAAATTAACTTCCTATGTGAGGTAAATCAATCCTCTGTTGAGATTATACATTAAAAGTTGTAAATATAATAAGAAATGTTATTTGATGGTTATGAAGGACATAGAAAAAAGTACTTACTTTTACAGAATATAAACTAATAATGAAAAAATTTATGCTTAAACATTTCTCTAATGATTAGAAATTTTTTCTTTTTGCTGGCTTGTTTTGATGTCTTACACAGAAATGAAATGCATGTAATTAAAAAAATTAAAAATACTTTATAATAAATTTTTGATCCTTTTACCTGCTTTATAATGTTCAGAAAACCCTTATGAGCAATTTCAAGAGTTAGGAAAAAAATCAACAGCCTAAATTCTCCTTCACTTTAGAAGGGTAACACTGCATAACGTGCATTAATGATGTCATTAGTTTGGCTTCTTGATTTGGAGTCAGTTTTGAAGATAGATTATGCAGGAGATATTGCAGTGGTATGATAATGGTTGAAGTGCTCCCTATTGTGCATGGACATGGTGACGGACATGCTCTAAAACAGAGAAAGTATCTTCTAGGAATTTTAATTATAAAATGTATTATATTCTCATAGAAAATAATTAGTAATAATTAGTAGAAATATATTACCAATAACGAAAAATATCAGAGGCCAGCAGGGTTCTTTACCCTTTTTTAACCAGCAGGACAGGATTTTATGCTATACCTTCTTTTAGAAGCGGCGGGAATTTCACACAGACTGACATTCAAGCTGAAGATAAATAAGAGAACCAGTGTTCTCAATATTAAAGGGCAACTTTGATAAAGTAAGAGCATTGGCTAGGGGTAGTGAGCAGGAATATGAGCCTTCCTGGAATGAGGCAGCATAAGCATAAAATGAAAGGTGTCCAAGGTCAAGATGAAATAGACCTTGCGAAGAAAATGAATATGAAAAGTTTTCTTAGGTTTGTAAGTAACAAGAATAAAATATAAAGTTAAAAATACCCACTGAAACAAAAAATGTGATGTGTACAGCTTTCTAGTAAAAGTGAGTTGAGGAGTATATAATCTGGGATATCTAAAACCAAAATGCTTTCTTCAGTGTTTGAGTAAGGTTTATGATGGTCATAGTACAGGGTACAACATGAAGAAAAAAAAGAGAAGACTAATAACTTATACAGAAAACTTGAAAATGAAAATTACCACAAACTAAAAACAAAGTTGAAGCCCTTTAATAATCTCATAGTAAGGATTTAGCCAGTCTCTCTATATGTTGAAAACAGGACAATATCTGTCAATATTAGCAAATGATAGGGCACTACTAGATGTACAATCACTGATAGTTCATGCTAAACTGCCATATATGTTTATGAAGGAAACCAAAACCTCAAAAATTAGATTTAAACAGAAAATAGGAATTATTAAAATATTTTATGCACTGTAGATTTAATTTCCTGAATCTGAGAAACTTATTTTTATTAGAAAAAAGTAGGTAAGTAGGTTAAGTATATCGAATCTTTTTAAATTACAAAGTGATTTGACAAAGTGCTCCATGGAAAATGCCATAGTTAGACTAGAAATGGTGACCATTATCCTAAGAAACTGATCAAAGAGGAGTTGATGTGGACTGTGCTCGTGGGCAAGAGTAAAGGTAGCATTGGTGTATCAAGTTAGATTTTGACAACAGCTTTTAAACTTCCTAATTACTAACATAATCAAGAAAAAGAGAACTGTGAGGGTGAAATCTACATAAAGCAAGAAGGACTATCCTAATGACAGGATAGTGTCATCACTATGAAATTTGAAAGATGGAAATGAGATGGAATGAGATGTAATTTGAAAGATGTAGCTTGCCTATGATTTAAGGGCATAAATGTGTGTGTACAAGAAATGGTGAGATACAGGAAGGAAATGCCAGAGTACAAGGAATGTACTTTGAAAGGGACAGGCTATTATGGTCACCTAAATTCAGTAAAGATGGACAGAAACTGAAAAAGCAGTGCAAATAAAAGGAAGTGGGAATGATCAGTGAACCAAAACTTGCCTTAAATTAGGAAACTAAGATAGATTTATCCAGTCAAAACATGATTGATGAAATATAAGACTATATCTGTATAACACACAAAGTGAAATTTTCAGGAGGCTAGGTTACCTAACTTAAAGGAGAACGCTAATATAGGAGCACAGTTGATCTCAGACTGTCAGGAGTCTATTTCAGGGTTTTTTGATTCACCTTCCATAGGACAAGTGGGATAAAACATGAAATTATATTTAAGGCAGAGTCAAATAAAAATAGACAATATATCTGTGAAAAGTTTCTTGTGTTTGATGAAAAAGGTTTCAGAGATCCCCTCCAGTCCACTGTTTCTTTATATTTGAAGGGAATTTGTTACCATAGTAACAGGCATGGAGGCTGAATTGCTTTATTATTCCTTGATGCAGTCTAGATAGCATGGACAGTGAAAGAATTAATTTTACTTTGTTAATTTTTCTCTCAACCCTGAGTGGCACTTTGAAAGTGAAATGTAAATGCTTTACATTTGTACTGCATAAATGTATACTGCAGACTAATTTTCCAACATTGTCTTGGCCTCTTGGGGTGCTTGTGTCTAATCAATAGCTTTGACTTTTAGGCCACCGATGTTATTTGTAGATCAAAACAGAAAATAACTTGCTACATGGTCTTTCAGTGTATGAATTTTATGGAGATAAATGAATATCAGGTTTTGAAACCGAAAAAGAAAATTTTCACAGCATTTAATGGTTTTCTAGCTCTGGACAGTAATGTGTAGCAAACAACATGTATTTTCATAATTTAAAGAAGTATTGTAAAAAAAATTTGCCATGTCATTAAAGGAGGATTTTATCATTCTACCCTTAATGCTGTATTATTGTATTACAATGTTTTAGAATTGCCTAATGATTTTGTCTTTGGTGATATGAAAGCAAGATAAGCACCTGTGATTTGAATTTGCATTTGATCTTTGAACAACAACATGCTCTCTCCCCTTCATGAGGTCTTTTATTTTTCCCAAGAAATGGACTGGTAATGGATTATTTAGCTGGATATAGATATGTCCCTTGTTAAACTCTGGGTAATAAGATAGTGCCAGACCACCAGATGTCCAGGTACTATGTTGACAAATTTGTATTCCACTGATGCCATAAATAACTTCATAAATTTTTACAGCACTGGACTATATCTTGTTTCAAGAGCAGGGAGAAACTGCAGGCACAGTGAATACACAAAGTTAAAAATAAAGAAAATTGATATAATAATACTTGGCATAGAAACCTAGTTATTATTTACCAGTATGTTGCACTCCAAAATACAGAAAGTATAACTTTATATATTTTTCTGTTATTTAATATTTTGTTCAGAATTAAATGTCACATTGTTGACATAGTTCATTTCTATGTTATGGCAAAACCTCGACAGATAAAAAGATAAAAATTGAATATTATTGCAGTAGAAGATTAAGACATGGTAGACACTCTCTTCCTCCAGCAGGCAGCTGATAGGAAGAGTCATAGATCCCTTCAAATAATGACTTTGGTGTATTTATGGGGATTTCTGCTTTGTATGAGGTTCTGTGGGTTTTTTTTTTTTTTTTTCTTTTAGCTTTTATTGGTTAGTTGGTTTGGTGGGGTTTTTTTGTGTTTTTTTTTTTTTTTTTTTTGGTCAGACAGTGCTTTTATGGTGGTCTTAGTCTCTTTATAAACTTATCTATAATCATATGCTGAAAATAAAAAAATCATATGTAAATAAAGGCATGTACTGCATTTCTCTTAAGAAGTCTGGTAGGAAATGAACAAAAATGTACAATTCAGCATAAAGTGATGTCATGAGCTTAGAAGGATGATGGTGTGAAGTGCACACTTCACATCACACTTCACATCACTTGCACAAACCAAGTTGCTGCAAACAGATGTGAGTGGGATCTGATGCATAAGAGGGGTGCCCTAAAGGGTCCAGTCCCACGCTCTTATTCACACAGAGCTCAAGTCTGGTTAGTAGGAACAGGTGAAGGAGCAATTGTAAATGGGAGAATAGGTGGTTTCAAGTCTGTGGAGGCTCAGGTCCTATGGAAGTTTTTTCCTTTTAAACCAATGGGGCAATTATTTTTCTCTAAATTTAAAAGAAGGCAAATCATGCCTGTTCTCATAAACTGGGTTAAACTGTATTGCTATGACTATTATGCTATTCCAAACATTAAGGGGACACTAATCTAAAAACAAGAGACAAGCCTCCCTCCCTTCTTTGCCTGCTTCAATTTCTTAGTGACACTACCCAAGTTTGACAGCATTTTTACTCTCTTTAGGTAATGAAGAGCCCCTTCCTTTTTATTAACTTGAATGAAAAGGCTGAATTGTAATCCAAAAGACTAATGTTTCATTTAAAATAGAAGGTTTTTATTGAAGATAGATGTAACCTTTATGATTTATTTAGGAATAATTTTAATACAATTTCTGAAAATGTTACCATTGTTTGGATAGTGACTGATTTAACTGGAATCTAGGAAAAGAAAGAAGGGACAGTATGAAGGTGGCCAAAACACACTATGGACTAGAGAAAATACTAGTGTATGCATTTTTTTATTTTGTAGTGGAATTGCAGTGGCAGTAATTTGCCTGAAAGTGAGGCAAAGTGAGTTTTCTTCAAAACTTTCTACTCTTTGGAACAGTTACAGTTTTTTTCTTTTTCATTATCTGGAATAGTATTGTTTAATTATGTGCAAAAAAATTGGCATTTATTCAAATGGGGGGAGAAATATATATTGTACTTTGAATCTAGGAGAAGAATTACTCTTCATAGAAGAGAAGAGACAAATGTTCCTTCTTACCTTTTACTTACATATTTCTGTGACATTGGATGTGACCAGATTTTCATAGTAGGACTTTGTTAATGTGAACTCTCAAATGTGTAAATTGAGTGTATGTGAAAGGGAAGAGAAAGTCTTTGTAGTGTAGTATGCCTTCCTGCTTTATATTCATTATGGATGTAGTATGCAGCTAAAAGAAGTTTTGAATGAGGTTTTTCTAATTCTTTCCTCAGCTTCAAAATGCTCATAGAAATGAAATCTTTTCATCACACAGCTGTTTTACTTAAGTACCCACTAACACTCCAGCTACTGCTTTAGAGTGCAATTAATTGTGAGATAACCTATGTTAAACCTTCAGCTCATTGCTGCTGGAGGACTGACCTATTTTGGGAAGTGTAACAACATAAAATAAAGAAATAGCTGCAGGGCTTTTCTGCTCTTCAGATACTTTTGGCTAAAAGAGTAGGGAACTGGAGGGATTGTACAGCTGAAGAAAAATGTATGCTTCAAGATAAGGAGGTGTAAGAAGGTTAGGTAGATGTATCAGCACATCAATCAGCTACTTGGTCTGCTCAGAGAGGGAACAAAGGTTTCTCCTGTGTTATCCAATGTATTTAAATGGGCTATCTAGGACACCTTCAGATAAGATTCCATTCAAATTGGTAGGGTGAACTTAGGCCAAAATCACAGCACAATTTTTGCATTTACTAAACTACTGCAGTTTTGTACAGCTTTATTTCCCTAAATTACAGCCAGATGTTTTGTCTGTTCAAACCCAGGTATGAGAAAAGCTAGAATCAAAGTCACCCGACTATAAATTTTGGAAGAATGTAAACTTCACATCAGCTTGTATCTTCCTTAACGTTATTTTATTTTGGTGTTGCTTTTTTTCTTTTAAAGTAACTATAAAAACAGTGTTGTCTTTCTGTTTTCAACTTTATTCCTGTGTTCTAAATTTACATCATTTATTGGAAAATAGCATTCAAAACATGAGTATTCAAGCCTCATGGAACACTGCAGAATACACAACACCTTTCTGTGAGATGACTCCTTAAGTCTTCCTCATTTCCGACATTTTCTTGCATGAGCTTTTACCATCTCTGTCTTGATGTAGAATTAAAAAACCAGTAGACAATTTGGCTTAGCCCAGTTTTCATTTGCTTAATTGACACTGTATAATAAATATTTTATAAAATAAAAAATATTTATTTTTAAGTTAATAAAAAATTGCTCTTAACTTCAAACTTAGCTTTGCAGCATTGCCAATAATCTCTTTGGAAAATGCACACTTAGGCACTCAGAAAGTCAGATTTGACAGTGTTTGATTTGGCAGTATTTTATCTGGTTATTTGATTTGACTGATTTAACTTAGGAAGCTGTCACCTGGTCACAGCTTCCTAAATTAAATCAGTCCCCAGAGTTACTATTGACATTCTAACACTGCTAATGTGAATATAGCAGTTGTGCAATAATAACCCTGAGTGACTCTGGGAACATCCTGTGAGAAAATATGTGTACTGAATTCCATTCCTGATCAATCATAATAAATATAAATTTAACATCTTTATGTATCCATCAGCATTTATATAACCACAGACATAAATTCTGGGGGAAGAGTTTAGTCTTTATGCAAGAAGTGCAAGGCAGGAGTAGAATATGTATACTATCAATCCAGCAATGTGGAAGGAATTAAAAACAATTGGATTTTTCACAATTTCTCAGATACTGCAGAGGTGCAGCCTATGGAGTAAGGTGTACTTAAGCTCCTCATATCTGTGTTTAACAAACCCCAATTTATTGTCCTTAGCCAAAAGTCACAAAGTACTAAATGCATCCATGTCATCAAGGAATCAACATCCATTTTAAATCTTGAATTAAACACTGTGTCCACACTGAGTAGTGAGAAAGTGAAATGTGAATGAAGAACAGCACTGTTAAAATTGAAGTCTTCACAAGATGAAGGTCAATAGAACACTTGCTCTGTTTGTATAGCAAAACTTATTTATTTATTAATTTTGAGCCTTCAACATATTTTTGTCTGGTTTGTAAACCTGCCAGAAGCTACAGAAGTTGGTAAGAAAGTGTGTGTCTGAAGCAGAACTAAAATCTATGTCATAAAAAGAAGTAAAATTAGATGCCCCCAAAGTCACCCAGACAGTAAGGTTTTAAAAAATAACTGCTGCAAAGGGGAAAAGCATTTTCAGCACAAACATTTTCAATGCAAAATTCAAATAATCACAGAGTGTGATGAAGAGAAAAGGACTGGGCAGACTGGGACTACCCATTCTTGCCTCAGGCTCTCAAGGCCATGGGGAAAACCTGCCATACCTATGTTGCTTCTTGAACTGTGAAGACAGAGGTGGCAAAAGAGAAAAATCAACAATAAGAAAGACAACAGAGTTTAACCAGTGGATTTTTTTTTTTTTACTTATGAAAGTCTGATAAATATTTACTTTTAGAAATGAAATATCTAAAACATCTCCCTTCTGTTCACAAATCTTAATGTTTCTGTGGCCCAAACGTTAATATGTAATTTAACATATTATTTGCACTTTAGACTGTGTAATCTCAATGTGTTCTATTAGTAGAACTGCAAAATGTCTTTCATATCCAATAGCTAGGTAATAGAAAATATCTGGAGAAAGGTGGACCAACCAACAAAGCTGAGGCTTGAAGAGGAAGGCAAATTGAGGGGGGCAAATTGTGATTTGCATTAAAGCTCTCAATTGTTTTAAATATTCTCTTTTAATTATTTTCTTCTTATGACCACAAGAACTTAGGAAAAGTATGAAATCCTAAGTCTATATCTCCTTAGAAAACACTAAGGATTTGTTTTTATATTTTCCCCAAATATAATTGTTCTTAATTCTTGCTGTGTCAGGAGACACTGAAGATGATTAATAAAGACAATGGTGAGTCAAGATGCAATTCTGCTTGATATGAAAGAATGTAGAATATCAAAGTCTTGCAAATCCTAGATACTGATACCTCAGCCAATTTGGTTTCTTGGTCTCCCATCTTCAGAAGAAATTATGAAACACATGACCTTAACAACACAGGAGGTCCATGGTAACTAAGTCCAGCATAGAGTATTTGCCATGGTTTTCTATGCAGAGGAGTTAAATGATGGTTGTCAGCTCCTAGTAAATGCTTATGGTACTGCATTATGTGGAAAAACTGTAGACACCTCTCTCTTCTTGGTTTATTATTTCCTAAGATATAGGTGAAATGCCTTTAATATTTATCATTATTGTTATTATTATTAGTACTGCCTGGCTAAAAGGTATGCTAAGGAAGAAGATGAGATTATATCCTGTGTCTGGAAGCAGCCATTAAACCCTCACAGACACTTTTTTTTATGCAGACTATGTCCCACTTGTTTCAACATGAGTCTGATTAGATCTGTTTATTTGCTGGGGAACAACTAGTCAGACTTTCAGGTAATAAGCTTCTCCAAACTTAAAGTATTTAGAAAGGAGGGACCCCCATGGCTGGTCATTATTTTAATCTAGGTATTGCAACTCACAGCCAAGGTTGCACACTTATATTAAACAAGAATTAAGATGAGAATAATGAAAGAGAAACTTAAGCAGAGTGAAAACCCAGTAGATGGAGATGAGGGATATGAAATATATGACGATTTGTTCCCCTAAAAGAGCAAAATCATTTTAGATACTGATTGAGGTTTGCAGTATTTTTCTTTCCTTCACTTCAGTAAAGGCAACAAATATTTTTTATCACATTCTTTTCCAGATAGCTGATGGGCGATGGAGAACTTTTTGTCAGCATAGTTTTTATTTTCTACTGAATAAGGGAAGGCCCCTCTACTGGTTAAAATTGATGGGTACTGAAAGCAAAATAAATATATAAAATGTTATCTTCTTTGGAGCCAGCATTGAGGCCTCATGTGAAATGTATCTCAAGTCCTTCACAATTGCCACTGAAAATGTGATACACACCTTTGATGTTATATGAGTATGTGTAAAATAAAGCAGCTATTGCTTGTCCAGTACTGTTTTTCTTCTGTGTGGGTATATCTTTATTACCCTGGTAGATGAAAAAAGTTGAGGATTCTCTTACAAACATCTGTTGCTTTTGCACTGACAGGGAAGTGTCTCACATTATCATTGAGTTCAAAGGATTTTGTGGAATATGGATTTGTGGCTTCTTGGCTATGTAGGGCTAGAAGTAATCAGTCTGAAGCATGGGAATATCAGTGACTTTTCTTTTGTGAAAAAGATGTTTCTTTTCATAAAACTTTCACTTGAGACTGAGTGTTCAGGTTCTCTCTTGTCTAGGTTTCCCAGAATATCCCAAGTTAGGCCAAGCAGGAAACAATGACCAAAGAACTCAGAGCACTGGCAAGGAGCAGGGTAGATGGATAGTCTTGGCTCCATTTAGATCCTGGCCTCTCTTGCATATTATCTTCTTGCTTGATGTTATTGTGAATGTTAGCAAGAAACATACTGTTAGCAAGAAACATCCTCTCTGCAGAGGACAGAAATTGAGTCTGTTAGGTGTCCATGATGCAAGATGTATTGAGTGCAGATCAAATTCTGGAAGAGTCTCTGCTGCGTGTATTATATGACTGGTAAAATAAGTGTGTTCAAGTGTACCTCAAGCTGGTCACAAATCAGATATATGTGACTTAAATGTTCTTGAAGTCTGGCTGTATTGATTCAAAGGAGAGAGTGCTCCAGCCTTGGACCCCTCGCTGAACAGATCGAGAAAGTAATTTAATGCTCTGGTGTAAACACAGCTGTATTTCCTAGGGTTGTTAATGTATCTTTATGTTTCTTCCTGCCATTATAAACTACCAGTGAGCTGTTGAAAGATTATGAGAGTCTGCTGGAATTTCCAGCACTCTGGTTTGTGGGTTTTGGGTAAGAAATATTTCCTGTGTTTAGTCCTGTAGTTTCTAAGCATTTTTCAGCCTGCAACCTGTGCTGCCTCCATATAAAATCTTTCAAAAAAACCCTGAAAACCCAAACAAAAAAAAACCCAGTCCAGAATGCACTGTTCAGTGCCGCTCATAGCATGGTCTACTCATTTTACAAGCAAACACAGTGTGATGTCTAGGAAAAAAAAAAGAAGACATCTTTAACTTGTTTCTAGTACAATATTGGAATAGGGATTTCTCTTGCTTTAAATAAGGCATTTCACAGGGGATTTTTTTTATTAATTAACATAAATACAATGCTTTTGCATAAATTATTCAGCAATTAGGAGGAAACTGTTACAATACGAAGTCATCCTGGCCTATTATGTATGTGCCTCTTTAAACAAAGATACAATGGCATGTATAAAACACAGTGAATTTAGGATGATACATGCTCAGATTAAATTCTGTTAATGTATTTTCAGTTTGCTTTCAATTTTTTAATATTACTGCTTCATTAGAAAGTCTATTTAAGTGGACAGAAGTTTAGTAAACTGAATTTTTAGTAAATTACATTTCTCACTGCTTGTTTAGTCTTGTATTCAATGCCTTCTATACATATCTTAATATGCACGCACTTTTTTATGTTTAGTTCTTGTGCTTCTACATTTTTTCTATTCTGATCTGTTTTCAGAACATTGCTATCACTGTTCCCTAATTCTTCAATATTTGATACTTTTACAATTTTATTTATTTCACAAACTTTTTAGTCTAAAGAAAGCAATCCATGGCTTCATTACTTCATTGTATTAATAATAATTTATTATATTTCTATATAGCTGTTTCTTATACTTTATTACTTTATTTATTAGAGAAATTCTACCCTTATCCTGGACACAATGATACAAGTTGTAATAATAATTGTTATTTATTTATGTGTACAATTATAGCAGCTACTTGAACTTCTGAAGTTGAATTCTGAGTTCAGTCCAGAATCTGTGAAATCCACTGTGGAAAAATCTTCCTAGAAGTGCCCATATTTGGATAGTGTTATTTGACCTGCAAGATCTTTTAGAGAGGCTTCTAATCTTTCTAATGCACGAGGAAGAATAACCAATTCTCAGATACTCCAAGCAAAATCTTTTCATTTATATGGTGCTCTTATGAAGTCATTCACTAGAACATCATAGTACTACAGGAGATTAGACACACAACCCTAAGTTTCAGTGGGCTCAGGGTGTTCTTTAATTTCCTTAAATACCTATTGGCTGCGCAACTTGACACAAGACAAAACTCACCTTGTGAAATCTGCCATTGGTTGTGTTGCATGTGATTCCACTGCTTTTAATGCTGTTTGAGGATGGGAGAGAGACTAGGGCTTTGGCATGTGTGGCAGATGCATTCATATTGTCTCCTTGCACTCAAGTTCTTGCTCTCTGCTTTGGGTATGAAGTGATGATACTTTTAGCCTCAGGTCACACATGTGTAGTTTGTTATACCTTCATGAGGATTCCCTTTGAGACATGAAGCCTCATGACTTTTTGAATTGCCTGTATTAATCTTTCAGTGCAGTGCTAAGCCCAGTCTGTTGGATCCATGTTGTAGTTGGTAAAATGGAAATCTTGTCTAGGCAGAGTTTCAGGACTTTGGACACCTGTCAGAGATTTTCATATACCTGGTGAAGTGGTCCTTTGAAATCTTCCAAACTGCTGCATATGTGTTGTAACTGTGATTTATCCATTCACAAGAAGTCCAACAGATTCAAGACATGCGCAGATTAGTGGTTTAGTTGTTATTAAGGAAATGGAAGCCTGAAGTTTTCTTTAGTGAGATGAAAAAAAAAAAATTATCATTTGGAGCACCTACCTAAGAAGCAGCCCTAAATAAACTGAGCTAAGGTAAGCTAAATTAAATTTAAAAAGATAAATAGGCAGAGCCATTTTGAAATACACAATCTAATTTTGATATTGCTGACCTGAAAATAGAATTTGGCCTTTTAAAAATTTTTTTGTGTGCGGTTTGTTGATTTGAAGATCACTAAAATATGGTGGTACTTGGATATAAAAGGGGAGAAAATTATATGCTTGGTAGGTTTGGCCCAGAAAAGCAATGAGGACTCAGACACTTTTGGTTCACAATCCAACAAAGTCAGTATTTTATTCTGCACTTTGCTGTCAGGATGCTGCAGCAACAGGAGTCCCCCAGAGTCTATCAGGGCAGGGCCAGGCAGGCAGGGCCAATCCCATCATCCCAGCCAGGAGCAGGGCCAGCAGGAGCAGGGGGGGCAGCTCCAGCCCTGGGTATGGGGCACCTCCCTGGGATGGGCCAAGGCTGAGTCACAGGGGGAGCTCGGCTCGCTGGGGCCCCTGGCCAGGCAGGGCAGGGCTGTGGCTGAGTAGCACTGTAATCCTTTTTCTCTTTGCTGTCTTGTTATCAGAGCAAATACATTATGTTGTAGCTTCTAAAAATGCATTCTATAATTTCCCCCTCCCGCTCACTCTTCATGCTTTGAAACACTTTTTTCTCTGTAAACTTCAATCCATTGTGGAAGAGACTTCTAAAGCATCTGGCATATAAACTCAATCTGTTTTGTCCTCTAATTTTATTTTTTGTTACCTTACATCCAGCATGGGAATCTAGACAGAGCTTTGAGACCATCTTTAGCAAACTGTATTTTATTCTGATTTTCCTTAACGTGAAGAGTCTGAAATGCATTCTATTAAAAAAAATCCTATTCCAGAGCTTAGCACTTATTTTTAAACTTAAAATTGGTGATTGTAAAGGGTAAGGATTACTGTTCTAAATGTAGGTATTTATTCAAAGGAGCTGTATGTATATTTAAATTAGAGAAAATGAATGTGAAATCTGTTAAGGAAATAGCATCTTTATATCCCCAAGTAAGCTAAGGGTACAGTAGGCACCACAAACTACAAAATGAAGAAGTGACAATGTGATGATATGCTTCTGTTAAATATCCAACAGAAATCACAATATGTCATGTATGTCACTTAAAGACAAGGGGATCAATATTTCTTTGCAAATTCCTTTGAAATCAGTACCAAATGTTTCATTGCCTTTTGAAGTCGTGTGAAATGTGAGGATTTTACTGAATTTTTTAAAGAACCTTTTGTTCCACAGAATGACAGTTATGTCTTCTATATAGAAATCACTGACATTTTGTAATTAATCTTGCTAAAATATGTGGGTACCTATTTGGCATATTAAATATGTAAATTCAAAATCCATTAAAATTTCTGTTATACACAGAGGAAAATTAAATGTAAGAGTTCTGCTTTTAGCCATCAACCAAGCAATTATGAAAATTAGTCTTTAGGTTATGGTGATTGATTTATAAGTATAAAAGAAAGTAAATATCATTAAAACAGGTATTAAATTTAACAAGATGGTAATGATATCACTTCCCATGAAAAAAAATTTAACCAACAGTTATAATTTTAATTTACTTGGGCACATATAATTTGAAAATTGAGGTGCGATTCTCCACAACTTTGTATGTCGTGTTGTTATTTTAATGGTTGGAAGTTATGTAGGATAATTAGACCAACTGAGTGTGTGCTGCACATAGAATGAATGTTCACATGTTTATTTTTTGTCTTTATAGACAATCAAAACAAGTTCTACGAGACATAAAGCTTCCTTAATCAGCTCGACATTTTTGTTGTATCGCTAGAGGAAAAAAAATCTGAGTTCACTGATTGCAAAGTATCTTGAGAATATTGTGAATTTACTATTTCCCAGCAGGTGTTCTGCAGGGATGTTTATAAATACAAATAATGAATATTATGCTGCATAGCTCATATGGTAGTCATGTAATTTTAAAGGGAAAAAAGACCCCCACCCTTGGGTGAGCAAAAACCCAATAATTCCTATAGAAAATGCTATTATACCTGTATGAAAGAGGTATGGAGATAGAACCTCTAGTTGCTGATTGTAAATGGATAGTGATATGGTAATGATAGACAATAAAAGACAAAGAAGAATCGAGATACTTTATTTTATTTCTGTATGACATTTGTCCCTTTGCTAAAATGAAAGGTAGAAGGAAAATGAATATTGCAGCTTCAGGGACATGCAAAATTGGACAATATCTTTAGTTTATTTCCTGCTTGGTCAGGCAGCAATTGAGAACTGGGAGGGAAAGTTTTACAGGAAAAACAGGATTAACCCATAGAGTCTGGAAGGGCTTTATTGAAAAAATGGCTTGTTCAATGGCTTATTGAAAAAATTGGTAACAGACATGAGTCTGTGCTAGCCTTTCATTTATTTTCACAGATGGCATACTCTTATGGACTTGTTCTTGATAGCTCAGATATTCTGTCAGAAAATATCACTGTCATATCCCTGAAACTTCTGCTCATTAGGAAATCTTTTTTCATGGATTTGAGGGAATCCTGACATGAAGGCTGAAGTTGAACATTAGGACCTTTCTATATCCTTGGTCTCAAGTTACTCTTTGTGTTAATGCTACCTCAACCAGAGAGATGCTCACTGTCAGGTGCAGAGTAGAAGTGTTGTCAGAGAGCCACAAACCTGGAAATGAATCTTTATTTCATTAATGTTCATTGAAGTTCATTGTCTTCTTCCACATTCATCACATGTGGATGCTTTACAACTCTTTCTATAAAATTGCCGTCCACTTTACAAAGCATTTTAAAAGTTCTATTCTACAACATGGGTAACATTAATAACAAGGAAAGTAAATGTGATTTGGATGAAGACATAAGTCTTCTCTGGCTGGTACATAAACTGACACACTTGGTGTCTAGTTGACTATTTGAGAGTAAGATACAAGTTCCAGCATGCCTCAGCTCCCAGAAATAAGTTATAACTTGACGTAGATTATGTAAAGCAACTATTAGGTTTTAACCCAATAAATGTCTCAGTTATTTATACATCTGGCAGAATTGAAAATATAAATGGCAGAGATTCACTAGCATATTTAAAACCTCTTGTTGTTCCTCATGCCTCACTTAATCATATTTTGTTAATTAAAATTGCAAAAAATCCAACTGTTTTCTGTTTAGATGTGGCATTTTTGAATAGATTTAGATCCTCAGTGATTGATAGGTTCCATTGGACTCTTTTGGAGAGACAAAGAAGGTGAATATCTATGAATCATTTTTTCACTTTTTTAAACCCAAGATAAATGAGTTTAATTTTTTCTGATGTTCTTCTCATTGAGAAGATATTTTTGTTTGGTGATTTTAATACCTTTGAGGATTTGTCATCACAAAAATGTCTTTTCCTTGAGTCATATGAAGAAATAGATAGTGGCTTAAAAACAAATACAGTATGAACTGGCTCTTTGTTGTACTGTTTTTCAAAACCTCCAAAAATCTATGTTTGCACTTAAATATTCATTACTTGACCCTATCAGAGAATTTAGTTTTCCTAAACTGAGTGTATACACTAAAAACAATTCAAGGGTCCTTTGTAAAGAAAACCAGGTAGGGCTATTCACTGCAAACAACAGGTATTTTTTATAAGACTACGTATTTTATGTCTTTCTACTTCGCTTTATATAACTCAGGTCTTCTGCATTTAAGATGCAAGACAAGACTGTACATCAGTTCAAAATTCATGAAGTTACATAGTTTTAAAAATGACATACTTTAGCGTATGAATGAGGACAGATTTCTATTTTGGGTTTCTTTTTAAAAAGCACAATATGTAATTATAATTGGTTGATTGGCAGTCCTTCAGATGGTGATTTTAAGATGTTATACATTTTGTTCTACAATCCCTTTTCCAGAGTTACATGACTGCTAATTTTAAAGAAAGATAAACTTTGTGATATGTTGTACTTTAGGGACTTGAACAGTTAAAAATAATACTCGTATGCATTTCCATTAAAACTTGAATATTAACCCTTTAAGTATGATGAATAATGCAGAAAAGTCTGATGTATAATGTTGACCACTACAAATGATCTGGTTTGGACAGATTTATTTGGGCAAACTATTCCTAGGAAATTTTTATTTATTTCAACTGAGAAATAGATTTTCATCCTGTGGTCTGTTAAATGTTTCTGTCTGTGTACAGAACATATAGACTTCTACCCATCATATGGGATGGAATAATTAAGAACTGACGTGTAAAAATTAAAGTCAATTTTACTCCACTAAAACAAATTTTGGAAATCCTGTTTTAGAGAGGATGGCTATATAATTTATGGCGTAATTCACACTGTGAAATCTGCAAACTTCATATTTCACTGAACTATTTACCTGCTTAATTTTTACACTATGTTAAAGATTATAATAAAGTGATTAATGAAGACTTCCATTTATTTCATGTTGCTGAGAATTTGTCTCTTGATATTGATCTTGAGGAATTAAATTTTATATTAACATGGTTTCTTTCTTTGTATTTCAGTAGTTCTCAGTTATTTTCTTATTGGGTTTTTTTTTAGTTCTATACAAAGAAGCAAACTAACAAAACTTATACAGATTTTGTAATATTTCAAAACCTAGTTTGCCATCTACAGATGAAGTAGCATAGACTGTTTCTGCAGATTGTTTTTACTGCCCTTGCAGCACTTCTAAAACAGCTCAGCCTCTCTTTGCTATTATTAGTTCCCAGTGTACACTTTGTTCTAGTGACATTTTTAAAGGACCTTTTGTGCCCTTAGGTATGTTAGACATAATATTTATCAGCTTAGTTCTAGAAAAAAGCACTTAGGTCCTTTAGCTTCAGGAAAGCAAGTTTGGTGATCAATCACTCAAGTGCAAAATAGTACCACTGTAACATATTCCACTATTCTGCTTTGCCTTACAAAGTCTAAACTAAAACTGTAGCTGCAACTATCAGTATTTGAACTAGGAAATTATTCTATTGCTCCACCTTTAGCTCCCCTCCTTAACTGGTCAATTTGGATTTGCTTACTGTAATCTGAAGATCTGTCTCTGGAATGTTTACATGGTACTGTTTGCTTACAGAAGTCTTCAGGCCTCTGACCTCTGTAAGGTTACTGTAAGAAAATATATTGGAAGGACTTCCTAAGATGATATTTCTTCTGTTTAAAAACTCCCTGGTTTAAGCATACTGGGATTTGCCTGGCTGTATTTCAGAGAAATCAAAGCCTTTCCTCATTCTGTCTCATTGACCTGTGCTCCTTTCATTCTAGAATTTCACCGTTCAAGCCACTGCCATTGTGGCATCTCACAAACTGCTGAACAGGAGTGAGTGGCAATGTGCATTAAGAAAATACTAGGAATGCAGAGGTTCTCTCTGTCTTTTACTTGTGTGCAGATCATGTGCTTAGTGAGAAAATGATAGTCTCATATCCAGGGTCTAGAAAAATCCCATCTAAGTGAACATCTTCCTTGAATCCTTGGCTGTGTCACTGCCAACGATATCTTTTAAAAAAGTTATCAAGCTGAATTCCAAGCAACAACTTTTGTGCTATGGGAATAAGGCTTTTGGAATTTCAAATATATAGCAATGTTATTATCATTGACAAGAATGTAAATAAAAATATTTCTGTGAAAATAGATGGAATATTACTGATATAAAAAAATTAAGGGAAGGAAGACATCTGTGAACATGCAGGCAGCTGTAGCCCAATTCCTTTCAGTTTATGCCCTGTTTTCCTTCCTCATTCATATTGAGAATTGAGTGCATGATCTTTTGAAAGGAACAGGGTTACATCTGTTCTCCCTCATTGCTTTCTCATCTAATTTTGACACTGAAGGACAGTCATAGAAGACCTTCTGGTTGCAGGGAATGTTGCAACTTATTCCTATATTCTCATGCAGAATACGTGCTTGTCAAAATATGCTTTTAATTGTATATTAGGGAATTTGGAAGAGAAGAAACCTGAACTAAAGGAACATATTTATATGCAACTTCTCACAAGATTTGTATGTAACCTCTCTGCAGAGCAGAGTACACAGTAGAGTTACACAGTGGGGTAATGCAATACAATTATCTCAAGATAAGCTACAGCAAAGTGATTTCCCCCCCAAACTAGTCTTGACTTCCTTTCAGTGTAATTCCTTCCTTTCCTTTTAGTCTTACATTACAACCTACCTATTTTTGCTTGATTATCAGTAGCTAACTCAGCTTTGTTCCGTAAATCAACAAAACAAGACCAACATTTTGAAACTTCATACTAGTGGCAAGGTGTTGGTGAGCAGGGGGTGGGCTCTGGGACAGGGTCTTTCCCTGTACTGAGGTACAGGGAAAGACCCTGAAACCACAGCTGGTTTCAGGCAGTTCCCCCACAGACCCACCACGTGTCAGCTGAGTCCATCTGCAAAGTCAGGCATGTCCACTTAATCCAGAGACATATCAGGGAAGGAGGAAGGGAGGAGGTGCTCCAGGTGTTGTAGATATTACCCTGTCACCCATGGAAAGGATGTCTGTGGAGTAGGTATTCCCTGCAGCCTGTGGAGAGGACCATGACAGAAATAGGTGACATTCCCTGAAGGAACTGTGGCCTGTGGAGGGCCCACACTGGAGCAGGTTTATCTTCTCTGCAGCCTGCTGAGAAGACTATGCTGGAGCAGGGGAAAAGAGTGAGGTGGAAGGAGTGGCAGAGAGGAGCTGTTCAGTACCGACCATAACCCCTCACTGCCCATCCCCCTGTGCTGCTGTGGGTGTGGACTGGAGCAAGAACAGCTGGAAAAGGAGTGAAGCTGAATGGGGAAATGAGGATGAGGGAATTGGAGAAAATGCCAATTTGATTTGTGGTTTTTTGTTTCTCACATTTCAGCTTGTTTAGTTAGCCATAAATTAATTTTCCCCAAGATGAGTTTGTTCTGTCCATGACGTTAATTGGTAAATTAAATCTCTCTGTCCTTATTTCAACCCATGAAATTTTGTATGTGGTCTTTTTCTTCTACCCTGCTGAGGGAGTGAGAGAGTGGCTGGGTGGGCACTTGACAGCTGGCCAGGGTCAACCTAACACAAAACTATAATGTAACTTCTCTTTAACTCCTGTGTCCTTAAAAGTTTGATAGCACCATGGTATTGCTTGGAGTACTACATGCATAAACATGCAAAGGAAGATTTAAATTTTTAGTATGTGCTTAATAGTTCAAACTGTACATAGAGATAAAATGGTGACATCATCACTGGACCAAGGTTTCTTTGCCTGGTGAGGTCCATTTTTAAGGACTTTGTTCCATAATAGGGTAGCAGAAAGATGATGGTATGAATAAGATCTAAGAAAGGATATTATGTTTTCTTAAAGAAACACTCAAACTGTAAATATATGGTCATTAATTACAAAGTTCCTGTAATTTTTTTCTAGAAAAACAAAGCAGTTGTCAGGCTGAATAAAATTTAGTAGTTACAGAATCTGAGTTGAAAGGAACCCATCAGGATCACTGAATCCAACTCCTGGCCCTGCACAGGACCACCCCCAGAGTCACACCACGTGCCTGAGAGCTTTGTCCAAATGCTTCCTGAACTCTGTCAGGTTTGGTATTGTGACCGCTTTCCTGGGGAGCCTGTTCTAGTGCCCAACCACCCTCTGGGTGAAAAACTTTTTCCTAATATCCAACCTAAATCTGCCCTGACTCAGCTTCACGCTGTTTCTTTCAGTCCTGTCACTGATTAGCCCTGTTAATTTCAAATGCAGCTTTCCCTGTTTCAGCATGCACAAAAAGCTAACCAATTGAGTTTGTAGCTTGTTGGTTCCTTACAGATGTCTAAAAGGACTGACCCTGACATTGCTCTGTAATGTAAGGCTTTCTGTGAGGCATTGAGAAGTAGAAAATGGAAAAAAACTTTTTCTGCCTTCATTATTTCTAATGACTGGTAGCAAGGCATTGTAAAGGTGACATGTGCTTAAGCTGGGACTACTGTAACCAAGAGATCCAATGTTATCTTTGAAAGGCAGTGTTACTGCATTCTCCATAGTTAAACTTGCAACCCTCCTCACAACGAACAATTTCCTTTAAAACAAAGGAATTTTAGGGAACAAAAATGCTGAAGCATCTCATTCAGATTATAATGCATTCCAACAGTTAATATGTGAAATATTAATGTTTTGTATGAAGAGTTATCTAAGTGAATATTTTATTATTCAAGCCTATTTTATTTTTTGTCTCAGTTTTTTCTTAGCTACAAGTAGTATTTTAAAACTGGCTTTTAGGGGTAAAACTTTTAAATTTTCTTCTTTATTTATTTATATATTTTCTTACTGCTAAAAAAGTCCTAGAAGTATGTCTTTCCCTGTTTTTGTTTTCTTTTTCTCCTGTGTACTCTTAATCTTGCCTTCTTGTCATGTCAACTTGATGCCTGACCATCATCATTAGTCTGAGGCTAGGTGGTGCACTTGGCAATAAACCCGAAATATCAAAACACATACTAAAGAAGTTGTATTTTAACTTATTTTTAAGGTTGCCTGCAGTTTCATACTAGGGAGAAACTCCTTCTGGGCATCATTAGGTCTCTCTGAGATCGCTGGTGACTAATAAATGCAGTTCTTTCACAGAGTGAACATGTTCCATCCTGGTGCAAAGGTGCCAAAGGTACAAACTCATTGAGCAACACTGAGTAAACTGCAAACAGTTGACTTTGTGATCCCTGATTTCTCTAGTTAACCAAAACTTGTCTCTTGTACTCCCAATGAGGTTGTTTCCTGTTGTTTTTGTGTAAACCTACAGCTATTTCTAGCAAGGTGGGGAAGAAAGATGTGCATTTTTATAAAAGAAAGAGAAGAGTTGCACAACAGACATAAGACTAGTAAAAGAAGGCAGAAAAGGTTTGAGATAACTGGAGACTGGCATTTAAACATTGTGAGGGGAGGATAGAACTGGCTTCACTTCAAACTGGGGAATGGCCAGAGAAGGGAAATGTCTGAAGTTGTATCCTCTGTAGTGTGGCAAGGTGATTGAATGACCAGTTCTAATTCTTCCACTAATCACATACATCAGATGTGTCTCTTTTTAAAGCAAAATGTGCATTTTATATTTCCCAGTATCCAGGAATATTCATATAACATCTATACTTCTGAATGAAGCGTAAATCTTAATCAAATTATTATACAAGCTTTCCCTCAAACAACTAAGAGATGAATGTCATGTGAGAGAGATTGCAGTATAATGTGTCACTAAATAATATTTTTCTTTAATAATTCAGGCACTTGTAACCAGGTATTTAGGTACGTCAGCAGATATAATTATATATTTCTTATATAATGAAACAGATATAAGAGTGAAGTAGATTTTTCACTCTTGGAAGTGAAACCTTTCCTAAACAATGTGTCTGGGTATAAAAAGAATAATAAAACTATCATATAGGAGGAAAACCCCTTGGATGAGTTTATTCAGCTTTGCTCTCTACCTTCCTCTTCTGCTGCTTTATTTGTTTTCCCTGAAGGAATGTTCGTCTCATCTCCACTGACATTTTAAAGTCAGGTGGTGACTTTTAGTTTTCTATGGAGCCTGAGTTCCTTCAATGCCCTCAAGAGTGCTCCTGACTTCCTCATCAAACAGAGGATGCCTCAGTCCCACCTAGAGGTCACAGCCATGAGAGAGTTACTGCAAAAATAAACATTAGTATGTTTGTAATATTTTTTTTCTCTCACAAACTACTAAGCAGCTGAAACCAACACTGGCAATCTTATTTGATTTTAAAGGGAATGGGTAAAAGGATTCCAGTTTCTAGTGTGACTTTTATTCCTTCTGTTCTTCTTAGCATGCTAAGAGAGAGAAATATGTTATCTTTCCTCTTTGAGAAGGTCATGTACTCAGAATCAATGAATGGAAAACACTGTTATGATTTTCTTGCAAAATTAGATTCACAATGTCAGTTTCAAGTTTTGGAAATTTAAATCTATAAGGAAAGGACTATTTTTAAAAATAGTTGAATTTAATTTCTGTTAATATTTCTCATTTTTAGAAGTCTTATTTACATTTCCATTATATATTTCAAGATATTTTAAAAGTCTAGAGGGTATTATTAAGAAAAATTTTCAGAAGACCTAAGACACATTATTAATTGCTGCCTTTCTTGCTTGGGATCAGTTAATTGACGTTCCAATTCAGCCAGAATTCCTAAAGTCATTCAGTTCAGATTCAGTCAGAAGCCCTAAAGTGAAATCTGATATTTCATGGAAAGTCATGCTGCTTCTAGTCTTGCTTCTTGATTAGTGCCTGTCCTTAGAGATACACAAAATAATTTAGATTGGAAGGAATCTCTGCAGGTTGTTTTATCTAATCTCCCTCTCAAAGCAGGGCTAACTTTAGGCCTGTGGATTGGTGGCTGTCCATTTGACAGATTTTTTTTTAACTGTGATCTACTCAGGATTTCAATGCTTGTCCTGTCACTGTGCACCTTCAAAAAGATCCTTTATTTTATATATTTTTTTCTCTTCCTTTATACTTTCTTACTGGTTAGAGATAATGTAAGATCATTATCCACAATATCAAATTTACTAATAACTCTACAATGCAGATATCAAACATATACTTTCAAAACATTTGTACTTTCATATAGTCTTTGTTGAGATACTAAGTCTGTCTTGACCAAAAATTGTTCTCCTAATCTGATAGTTTTTAACTACAATTTATGTTTCATGTAGTCATTTCAATGTCACTGCTACTAAGTGTTTAGCTTTTAGGATATGAACTAGCTGCAAACAATCCTCAGCAGCTCCTAGAACTCTTAAAATAAATATGCTTTCCATGACTACTGATAAAATGGAAAGTTGGATCTATTTGTAAGGCACTGTCTTGTTAGTAATCTACTGTGTTGGCACAATGTGCATTTTTCCATATGGTGAGGCAGGACTCTTCCAATCATTATATGCTCTCATTCAAATTCTGCCTGCTGCAGGAAATTAGCACTGTTCACACTTGTTTAGGCTTAATAAAAATCATTTTTCCTAAAGCACAGGGATAAGGTCACCATCTGCCACATGAAAATGCCAATTTCAAATGAGCAGCAGTCAAAAGAGAGTGTCTTTCATTTTTAGACACTCTCAGAAGGAACTTAATAGGAAAAATGGTAATTGATTCTGACATCTATCAGATTACAGGATAATGTTAAGGTACCAGATTTTCAGTTTTGTAGATGTATATTTTATTTTGTATAGTATTATGAGTGTTTCATAGACCACTTCCTATTTTCAGCTCTGTTCACTTTTGGGAATATCTGACCATACATAACAGGCATTTGGAAAACCTTCCCCAAGCATGAAGGCAATAGAACATTTTCACAGCTAAGTTCAGTGGTTCAGCACTCATAGCTGCTTTGATTTTTCTCAGTTATTTTAGACTATCTAATCCATATAAGTGTACACTGAAATATTTGGATAAAAAAGTCTGTTACAAATTTATAGTCTCTATAAAAACCTTTTAATTATAGAACATTGAAAAATATCTATATATATCATAACATTTTTCTACCAAAATAGGTTACAAAACTCTACAGTTTCTATGAGTTATAAAGAACTTATTTACACTTATTTATTCAGAGTGTATGTGCTAAATAAACACATAATTAATGACTATAGAATGAATGATTGAATATGGCCTTTTCATGACCAGAGTGTTCATACTCCAATAAAGGAGATTAAAAAATGCAACTCTATCTAAGGAGTTGAAGAGCTCTCTTACTTAAATTTGGAAACATCTGCTTTTCAAAATTATACTCAGAGTTTTTAGTCTTTCCAAACAGGAAAACAAAATTTACATTTGGCTATTTTTTAAAATTTCCTTAGTTTAGAGTGTGTCTGGTAGTGATAAGGTTGTTTGAATTGAATATACCACATAAATATATTCAGTCACTTGTTCTAGTATAAATATATTCAATCTTTAGTTCTAATAATCATTTGCTGTATACAGATTTTTAAAAATATCATACAGTTATCTTATCATTTTGGGAAAATCAAGAAATCCAGGAATTAAAAATAACAAATCTAATCATTGACTAGTTTCTTCTTTCTCAAAGCACCCAATTCACAAAGGTACAAGCTGAGGGCAGACTCAGGCTCGTGATTGGCAACCTGAGGACAGCAGAAGGGATGAAAGTCACATTTAATAGTGACAAAAACACATTGTGGACAGAGGAAAATTGTGACAGATTGTTTCCACCTCACTTATTACAGAATTCTAGACTTGTGTTTAGTCATATTATGTATCCTAACATCAGCTTGAAAATAAAGGATGATTTACTATTTGGTCAATGAGAACTGACACCACTTCTTAAATTGCTTCCCTCAGCCACTGATGTTTTTGGCTGTAATCAGAATTTCAATGCTGACCTCTAACTATTTCCAAAAAATTATACTGATAGGTTTATGAGCTGGATGTTTGCTTTGCTCTCACAGCAGTTTTTGGATCGGGTGATTGTAAGCATAAGTTGCCCTTTATCTCAAATGTGAGTAGCTAATTTCTTTATTGATGGCTCTGATGTTACAGCTGCTGTAAAGCCAACTTCATTTGTTGTAGCTCTGTGTTCAGCAAAATATTCCAGATGACCTCATGGTTTAATTCTAGGTGCTTCATTTTTCTAATTATTTTTATACTTGTTATTTAAAATACTTTACAGCTCTAAAATCAATTCTGAATAGTAAAAACTATTTCATAAATATATAACTGTTTCCAAGCAAATATGCTTCCATCACTCTTTGTGGTCTGTCTGTTACTAACTAAACAGAACTTTTTGTGAGCTGCAGTCTTAATTCATACTGTTTCTCAATACTGTAACTTTTTTTCCCTTGTTCTTCCTTTTTTTTTTTTTTTTTTTTTTTTTTATTCTGATATGCTTTTAGAGGTGTTAAGGCTCTCTATTTTCATACTGGTCACTTCCTCCTTTTAAACTTCCTTCCTAATTTTATGGTGAATAAAAATCCCATCAGAGATGATAAAAGGAAAAGCATGTGTTCATTTTTTAAAAGCTTTCTTCATTTTTAGGAGAGTACTTTTAAATTTGTGGCAAGATTTAATTAATAAAGAGGAGCATGGATGAATGCTATTCTTCCCTTACCTCTGACCCTGCAAACTACCTGGTGTGTACCTGGGCTGGGTCTGAAATTAGTAATGCACAATGCAATCTGTTCTGGTGGCAACGCTGTGTACCTGGTGACAGGTTGTGTGCAAAGAAGGGCAGATGGGCTGTTTATCTATCTCATACTTTGTACATACCAGTATGGGTGGACTGAGCACCATAAGATGTGGATAAACTGTGCTGGACTGAGCACCATGAGATGTGGATAAACTGTGCTGTCATTAGAAACACCAGGTATAGGGATGCTCCTGGCCCTTGCTCTTAAGACAGAAAAAAAAAAGGTAAAAACTACCATAGAAAATTACTTCTTAATGAGAAACACCTAAATAAAATCAAATATATTATGGCATGTTAATGTAGAAAATTGTGAAAAAACAAGCCTAGAGGACTTGCCAATTAAATATTAAGGACACTAATAGACCTGTTTATATTGCTACCATATCTTTGTATTTCCCCTTAGCATAATTTTGTGACACTTTAGAAGCTGTTAGAATCATACTTCAGTCACCCATGGAAGCAAAAGCCAGTCTCCCGAGGCAGCAGCAGCAGCAGTTAATGGGGGTTACACTTTTGCAAGTGTCTAGACATCAGTCCAGCATAATTTATCAGCAGAGCAGACTAATAGTGAAGCCCAGCATTGCTGTAAAAAGCATGGTAAATCAAACTTTCCACCTGGCTTTGTGTGTATGCTGCAGTCAGCAGCAACCACTGGCTGGGGCACTCAGTCCTGCTGCTCACACGGACAGCAAAAGCAACCTCCTACAGTGCAATGAAATCCTTCCCCAGCTCAGCATGATTCCAGGAGCGGCTGCAGATGCAATTCAGTCTCTGCTCTTATTCACATTTCTTCCAACTGTGCCAAGGGTGGCCATAGCCATATCTGAATGACAGTGTTATGTGCTAGGAGATGAAGTAGTATATTGTTTCATTTTGTTCAGCTGTGGCTGAAGTCATTCCAATTTAGTTCTAGTTCAAGTTCAACAACATTTCAAAATAGCAACTTCTTCTTTCATTAATAAATAATTAAAATTATGGCTTGAATTAACTTCTGTTTAGGAAAATAGTGGATTTGCTTCGGCTGCCTGGTTGTGCATTTAAGTGGGAGCTACAATGTATTTTTCAACAGGGAGTATGGGTAAACCTGTTAAGGGTAAGCCCTTTTCAGCCCATCTTTTCTGACACCACATGCATATGAACTGAAATAAACTAGAGCAAAATTTCACCCTAAAAAAAGATGTATTAACATTTGTACAGCACTGTATGTGCTTCTGCTATGAAAAAGGGCTCTAAAAATGGTGTAGTTCTATATTTAGGGCCTTTCAGTTCTATAACAAATATATTCATTTTATAAATAAATATTTTAACTGCTAATCCTACCCATCTAGTTTAGGATCTGAAAAGCTGCGTTTTTCCCTTGTGCTGTCATGAGTGAAAAAAAGTTTTGAATGACAAATTAAGATTTCAGTTGTGTCCTCACCATCTACAGTAACACAGCTTTACTGTCTGGAATATGTTTATGTGAGTGTAGCTGCTGAGTGTAGTCTCAAATCTTATCCTTTTTAGGGCTGTGTGGGGCTAGCAGAAGTTTGTTTGTTTGTTCCAGTTAAAAGAGCAGAGATACTTGAAACCATGAAAGGGACTGATTTAGAAAATAAGGAAGAATCAATGTATGCAATCAATTAAAAAAATATAATTGTCCTCTAATTAGCATAATGACTTAATATTATTGTAACTTTTCCAATAACCCCTCTCCCTCCTTCCCCTCCAAAAAAGTCTATTTCTCAGTGTCTTAAAAGGAATACAATAAAGAAAAAGAGACAAAAAGGTGATCTCATACAGATGTAACCGTAAATATGCAGCTATGGTGGCCATACTGAACATATTTCTGGTTACAGCTCCACTTTGGCCACTTATACAGTGCTTTTCCTTTCAAAGTCTACCTAAAACATGATTTCTTTTCATGGTAAAAGCCCTTCTGTCTATATTTCACAGTAATTAAATGTGTGAAGAGACTTTCCTGAAGCAAATGTCTGTCCTTTGAGTTCTTTGTCCTGCTACTTTCTTTCTTCTCAGCTCTTGGAATGAGTTGAGAAACCTGCATCCTTCAGGCAAACACCAAAGGAATATATTTTGCCTCTTTTAATGGGAGTATGTCTTCCATGATATATATGGTAAATGACTGCAGGGTTTTATTTTTTGGGAAAACATTCAATGATCTATTACTTTCATGTTATTACGCTGATTTATGCAGCTGGCATTTAGACATGTCTAAATGACCCATGTTTATGAATTTCTGACAGAAAGCTGTAATAGTTTAAAGGGATCAACCCTGAGCTGCTTCTGAACAGTATTTTTACTATCAGAGGTCTGCTTTCATAACCACTAGACTTAAATGGAAATTATCTCTATTTTTTCTTCCTTATAACTTTGAAGTTCTTAAAATTCCCACTTGACAAGAAGATATACTACTGTCTGTTTGCCTTTAAGATCCACGTATTTACCTCTTCCTGTCAGAACCGTATGATAGTCAAATGTGACCATATGCGGTTACAGTATTTTTATCTCTGCAGCTTTGTGTGAAATAATATAGTAGAAAATGCTAGTACAAATTCAATAATATATTCTAAGGAAATATTATGAACTCTTGGAGGGAGTTTTTAAATTGCATAATTAAGCTGCAAAACAGCTCCTCAGCACCACTACTCCAGGATGTAAAACACAGTTAAGACTTGCAGGGTACAAGTCAAAAATCAAGTTTAGGTTACATTCTTGGTGCTTAAGAGATTATGTTAAAGGGAATACTCATAAATGTAAATATGTTACAATGAAAAAATTTTTGTATTTTTTACTTAGTGATCTATGATTTAGAAAGGCACAAAGTTTTTCTGAAATTAATTAAAATGGAAAGTTAAGAACGCATTTTCTTCAAGTATGGCCTTCCTCTCTCTGACCTCAATTTCTGACCTTGATGTAAAGTAGTTAAAAGAAAAAGATATATAAATATTAATAAATATTTCACTGTTAAGTGAAATGGTTTTCTGAAGTTTAGAAGATATATATTAGCAAGGAATTGAACTCAACATAGATTTAGAACATAGCATATAATCAGACACTGAAGAAGCTTGTTCCTTGAAAGGAAACATAATTTCAGATAGATCAAGGCATTCCCCTTTAGAAATGGAATATGACTATACTTAATAACCCTTTTTTTTTCCCCTGCAGCTAAATGAAGATTTTTCCAAGAAATTCTCCTTGTGTTGTTGTTGCTCTGCAAAGGAACCTTAAAACACCAAATGCACTTTTCTCCACTTTAATATTTCCACCGTATTTCCAGAGAAGTTGAACAAAGGCTTTAATTTAAGTGAAAAAAATTGACTTAAAAGTGTAAGGATATGACAGTGTCCAGTGAAGCTCAAACAAAGCCCTGTTTCACAAAAAATCAAACAAGTCTCCATCTTCTCCTACTAAAAATAATACAGCTTTGATCTAAAAATGAGTAACTTTCAGTTTTTTGTGATATATAGTAGAGGTTCATCACTGTTGTCTTGTTAGCTTCACACTAATGATATCACCAGTGTTAGCTTTTAGACTCTGTTTTAGTAGGACAATTTTTTGTCTTTTCTTGCTGCTATCTTTCCTTCATTTCTTTCAGATTTACTGCAGCAATGGAAATGAGGAACACCCACAATCTCCATTTTAGGAGTATACATTTAGTTCCAAAATATCACACTGTTCAGGAAAGATGAATTATTCAGTGCACCGTTTAATAGTGAGAGGTCTGTAGATTGTTTGTATTTTAATTAAGCATAACCTAAATTCAGAATCAGTCCCTAAAAATTGAGGATGGGATTCTGGGTTTCCATTACTTTAGTATGTGATAGTCAATTAGTTTCAGAATAGATATCTGTAGGGATAGTTTTAAGGAGGATTTTTAGAGAATTTGTTTCAAAATGCCTGTCTCTGCCTTCCTATTGATCTTTGCATTGCACAGAGGAGTTACTATGCTGAAATTTATTAATTTGCTTTTATATTCATCATAGTCTGCAAAATGTTAAATAACCTTTTGAATTTTTTTAGTTTTTTTAGCTCATACAAAAAGCAAAAAACTGATTTGGCAATGTCAAGATAGAAGTCTGACAGATGAAACAGAGAAAGAGCAAAAGCACTGAGTGTTTCGTTATTCTGGGGAATTGGGATGTTAATTGTAGGTGCCAAAACAGTTTTTCCTGGGCCTTGACTAGAGCAGAAGGATGAGGATTCTGGTGGGAACAGGATGAGGGTTGTTCTGAATTTTAAAACAATTTTTAACCTTGGGGGGAAAATGGTAATGAAAAGAACTCTTTTAATTCTCAAGGGATAAAAGATGGATTCAGGTTATTCCCTTTTAGGATAAATCTAGAAACTGATGTCAGAATTTAAGTCATTCTTTAATTAATATTTGATGTTGGAAGTATTTTTTTTTGTGGAATGAAAAAAAGGTTATGTATATATCTATAGAATGAACAACTTAATTTCACTTCCTTTCAGGACATAGTTTATATCTAAGAAAGTCTCTAAATGTGACAGCTTTTTCTTACTTAGGAAAGATATACCTTAAAGTAGTCTTTCAAAAGCTGTAAACCAACTCAAATTTTAATTTCAGAGTGGCTTTGCCTTTCTCACATTATTCTGATTGCTGATAACTCTAATGACCTTCACATGATACCAACTGGCAGATAATTAGCTACTCAAAGGAACACTAAGGAAGATTGCTGAAGACAAAATTGGGAGGAGCTGTTGATTCTCTTGAGGGTATAGACTGAAGAGATGGACAGTCACCAACAATACAAAGCTTTACAAGGCTGAATGCAGCATTCTGCACCTGGGATGGGGCAGCCCTGAGTGTGTGTACAGACAGGGAATGAGAGGCTGGAGAACTGTGCTGTGGAAAGGGACCTGGGGGTCCTGGTCAACGGCAAGTGGAGCATGAGCCAGCAGTGCCCTGGCAGCCGGGAGGGTCAGTGGTGTCCTGGGGTGCATCAGGCTCAGCATTGGCAGCCAGGCAAGGGAGGGGATTGTCCTGCTCTTCTCTGAGGAGGCCTCACCTCGAGCGCTGGGGGCAATTTTGGCCACTGCAACATGAGAGAGTCCTTAAGCTATGAGAGTGTCTAAATGGGGGTCATGGGGATGGTCAAAGGTCTGGAGAAGAAGCTGTATGAGAAGTGACTCTGTCACTCGGTCTGTTCAACCTGGGGAAAAGGAGAGTGAGGGCAGATCTCAAAGTGGTCTTCAACATGGGGGGAAGTGAAGGGGTAGACACTGATCTCTTAATTCTCGTGACCAGTGACAGGACTCACAAAATGGCTTGAAGCTGAGTCAGGGGAGGGTTAGTTTGGATATCAAGAAAAGGATTTTCACCAGAGAGTGGTTGAGTACTGGTACAGACTCCCCAGGAAAGCACCATGCCTGACAGAATTCAAGAAGCAGTTGGACAATGCTAACACGCATGTGGTAGAATTCTTGAGGTGTCCTGCACAAGGCCAGGAGTTGAACTCAATGATCTTGATGATCCCTTCCAACTCAGACTGGATTTCACTGGATTTTCACTGGATTTCCAGAATTGCAGATAATATGCTATCTGCTAACACTTAAATCATGCATGCTCCTATAACCTAGCCTGTAAACCTCCTTCTTTTCTTGTCTAAGGCAAAGGGATGTTCCTTTTCTATTGCTTTGTCAATTTCTTCATTTTGTAATTTTTTTAACAGCACAGCTCCACCTCTCATTGGAACTCAACAAATGTTTTTCAAGAATAAAAGGTGAGAAGCTTTTTCTGGAAATCAGATAGGTTTTGCTAAAGTGTAAAATTGGAACCTTTGGAAGAAAGCATGAGTCTGTGATAATTGGTATAAGGCAATGTGATGAGTGGGAAACTGAATGGTTGGTTAAATATGAAACAGGAAATATAATAAATCTAGTTGTCTCTCAAATTAGAAAGAGTAAAATGGACTGCTTTGAGTGGTAAATTAATCAGCAGACTATGTTTTCTGATTTTGAAGCATAATTATCTGTAAAACATTAGTGTTGTTTTAAAGGTGAAGCATATAAAACAGAATATATGCCTACAGTCTAGTTAAGAAAAGGAGCTTATTGTAGATACTCTCCAGGTATTAGAACTTAAGCCTAAGGTTAGGTCAGTTTATTAGAACATGGTGCAAGTAATGCCCAGGGTGTGGTTTTGATCCCTGTGTGGGCCAGATGATCCTTGTGGGTCCTTTCGAACTCAGAATATTCTGTGAGTGTAATATACAGTACTGAGGTAGACTTTAGCAAGAATATTGTGAGGGACTGTGTTAAAGACCTTACAGAAGTCTATCTAGATGACATGTGTAGTTCTTGTGTCCACTCATGTGGTTATTCCATTGTATCATGCCACTAGATTAATCAGACAGTGCTTATTTTCTATAGCCACACAGTTACCTGCAATACAGCCTTAATTTCATAGCTAGTAATGAGGAAATGTTTTTCCACTATGGCAGACAACAATATAAATACAAAGAAGTTGCTCAGGAAATGTTTTTCCACTATGGCAGACAACAATATAAATACAAAGAAGTTGCTCAGTGCTGTGGCTGCTTTGTAGTGTGCTTTTGAAGTAGGAAGAGTTTGGCACGGTGGGCAGCTGGTGTTCTGTATTTTAAGGGAAGGCAATCTCTTGGTATTTACTAGCTTTGTCTAAGTCATGTGTGATTATCCTTTACGGTGGCTTAGTAGCCTGGTGCTGATGGCTGACTTCTGCCTCCCATTTCCAAGGTTCATTATGAACCTGTCCTTTCCCCTGATGCCTCTCCAGGCCCTCGTCTGTCCCTGCTTCCAGTGAGTCAATGCAACTTGCCAAACCAGCAGTTTTAGGGTTTTTTCTGTGGTTGGTTTTCTGCTAATGAATGAATTAAATGAGCTCACTGAAGAATCAAACAAGTGCCAGAAACAAGACTTTGGAAGTCTGGATAAAAAGACCGGGTAAGTCACAAAGGGAGGAGGAGGACGACTCCAGCTGCCTTTGGCAACAGCCAATTATTAACTCTTAGCTCACTTTATGCATTTGTGGCGTCCATCTCCCAAACAATCCAGAGCATACTCTGGTGCTCAGATTTCAGTCCAGTTATGACTTAAAAATTTTATGCATTTCTTCTGTTTTTTTTTTTTTTTCCTGACATATGTTTTTTGTGTGCTTCTGTCACTAAGAGATACAGTTTAATGTATTATTCTCTCACCATACATAACATTTGGCACTCTTTAGATTACAGTCTGGATTATTTTACCAGTGTTCAGAGGGGACTAGTTTAGGTTGTAGTCACATAAGTAAAGGACTGTACAATAAGTATGAACCTTTTCATGGGATCATGTCGACTAACTTAGGTGAGAAATATATTTCTTATTCTTGTTTCTTTTGTAGAGTGATCTCAGTGAGTTCACAGTCCTTGACTCTTCAGTGTTATATACTTTTTAATTGTTTTACTCTTCTTACCTTATACCTCATCTTCAAAAACTGTAATTGTTTCTATGCTAAGTTTTAGAAACATGTGTGTTTACTACTCAATCCAGAGCTTTGCAGAGTTGCCTAATAAAACCCAAATGAAGTGATACTCAGAGAAATAGCTTCTAATTTATTCTGCTGAACACAGTAAAATCTTTTGCAAAGAAAGAAATTTCAGAAAATGTAGTTCTATAATTAGTGTGTGATGGCCAACTGACTACTAAAATTATTTGTAGGGTCTATAATGAGGAAACATCCCAATGTTTTGCCTATACAAAGAGAGAGAAGCATTTTTCTGTATATATCTCTGACCTAATAATTCAGGAGAATGTGCTAACTCCACTTAAGCCTAAAAATCATAGCATAAATAATGAAATAAATATATGAATTACATTAAGCTTCTCATATTAAAAACTGGTGCATCAGACAAGACAGTGCCTTTTAAAAATTTTTATTTAATGCAATTAGATCTACAAATCCAGCCAAGACCTTTGCAGAATTGGTCTAGACAGTGAGGCAATTAGAGATCATGTCTGTCTATAACATACTGAAGAAGGAAGCTTAGGATAGGAATCCCTAAGGGCTGGGTGAGACCCACTACTGTGCGTCTGTGGAATCATACAGTGGGGACTCTGCAGACTTTGCCTGCCCTTGCCTGTCTTCCTCCAGGCACTGCTGATCTCATTTCTGTTTGTGACTTTTGATTTACCACTCAACTAATTGCAAACAACTAATATGAATGAAGAAAGAGATGCACAGACAGTTCAGATCTGAAATGAATCTGATATCTCTGGTCAACCAGATGGTTTCAACAGCCCCAAAAAGGGAGAAATAGGTCTGAGTGTACATTACTGCCTGTTGGTATTAGGAGAGTGCATTATGGACACATCTGCAAGCTTTTCTTTACCATCAAGAGAATTGGGAGCTTGCAATTTTTAATGATAAACCCACATTTTTCTTAAATGTCGTGTGTAGTCACATGACTCCAGGACCTCATTTGAAAAAAAAAATCAGATATTAAAATAATCAGAAAAGCAGTTACTTGGACCTGGTTATTATTTCAGATGTAACATTTAGAACCAGTATTCAATCATTTTGATCTGCTGTCATTTTGCTCCAGGTTCCTAGGAAGATCCTATAGGGACCTTGGCCAGATCTGAGGAAAAATTTTGTGCAGGCAGCAGAACCACCTGGGTCACTGAGGACTTTTCAACCCTACCAGTGCAGCCACGCTAAGAGGAGAAATTAAATGTCTCTGTCCACATTAGTTCAAAATGCGATAACTAACTGACAAGAAAAACAAATCTGTCTTACTTATGCCTGCCTCTGTGCAGGGATTTGAGGGAGCTACATCTCCCAAAGCTGTTCACATTGCTGAAGTGTTTGGGTATGTTTTGGCCTGACACACTTTGTGACCAGGAGCAATTTTGCCATTTGCATGAACCCTCTAGTCCTACAGCATTACTGCATCGCTTCTTGCCTTATGCCAGCCTTTTGTTTGTAAAATATGCTAACTTCCTTCATGCTAAAAATGTTTACTAAACCAAAGATGATAATGCTAATCACTTTAAGCAAAATGTGTTACATTCTCTGTCATTAAATCTGATGTGTTCCACCCCATGCAACAGCCATTATTCCAAGCAGCTTTCCGGAACTGCTGCAGACAGTTGCTGTGATGCACCATATGCTCTAGATATAAAATTTTTCTCATTTTTCTTGACAGAATTGCATTAGTGAGTGACATGGTCAAAGCACAGGACAGAAGCCAGCTAATTTTTAGTGTTTCCAATGACCCTGGTCATGTCAGTCACCTGACCTGTTACTTCCCTCCCTTCTGTAAGGTTGGGATATTAATGCTGTCCTCAGAGTATGTGTAGGAGAGCTAATTAACCAATTACTATATCAATAATTCAGCAGATAAACTTGTCTATATAGTGTATTTAAGGTTAAGTGGCATTTTATTAATAAAAATCAATAATTAAGAAATATATTAGAGAAGACAGATGGAATATATATATATATATATATATATATATATATATATATATAGATATAGATATATATATATATAATGTTTATACCCACTGTGCAAAACTGAAATATTGAGATAGTGGTAAAAGAAAAAGTAATGGGAGGCTTTTTATACATAGGAGATTTTTATCTTCACAGGATACAAACAGAGAGGTGAGATGTTGTGAGTCCTATTTTGAAACAACCACCATATTATCAGCTTGTTACTGCTTAAATTCAAAGTATGCAAATACTATGAGAAGAGTGATACTAAGGACTGCTTCTGTGACTAAAACTAACAAGGTTATTTTGAAGAACCTTTAAAGTTTTTAGTACAACCTTCATTTGACTTGCACTTAAAGATCATCTCTGTTAGTGTAGTGACATTTGCCAGTCCCCTAGGTTATGATTTAAGATGGGTTTCATTTAGCTCACAAAATGTACACAACTGCATAACCTATTTACTTACAGGAAGCAAGTAAAACTTGCTCTGTCTTATTAATTTTTAAGCACAGTACATAATTCAGCAGTGCAATACATTATTGAATTGCTAGCATCACGTTTCCTTTCAAATTGCCTTCTTTGTTCTTTTATAAAAATCCTTTTCCTTTACAGAGAAGGCTTCCCTGTTGACTTCCTATTTCTTCTTGCTGAAGGAGTTGCATTAAATGTTCTTTTGAATGTATCAAAACCATTCAGTGGGTCAGCAGCATGGAACCACAGCACAGAAATGTGGATAACCTTCCTTTAGGGATAAGGCTAGCTGTTCTGCACCCTTTTTTCTACCTGCTAGATGAAAATAACTTAATTTCCAATTTATGTGTTAAATAGAAAGCAAGCACTGATTGGGCTTTTTTGTTTAAATTGTTTTTATAGATGAAAGCATTCCAGTCTTACTTTAGATCTTTAATTCTTGATAGAAAATGATCATTTATTTCAGTACAATTTCCACAATGAGACAGTGATCTTGCCTTTTTATATTTTGCCTTCTAATCTTGTTCAAATTGGTTATACAGGAGGATGACAAAAATGACCATTATAGAACTCACCTTGATTTTTAATTGTTGTTGGTTATGACATGCCTGAGCTATGCTTATTCAAACTGTGTGTGTTAAAAGGAATACAAGGAATGGAAAAGTACAATAGTGTTGCAGGTGTGTTCCTGAGACCAATTTCTACTTATCAGAGATTCAGAAACACAGGATGAGGTTTACTTTGCTTAGCTCTCACCATCATAAAACTTGTCATTAACTTCAAACAGACTTCTAGGCTTCCTCAAAAGACATTGAAAGATGCTTATCTTGAGACTCATCTCTCAAATAGGAGGTGGCATAAATAGTTTTCTGGTGTTTGGAAATAAAGTAAATGTCTGGGTGAGTTTTGATATAATTAGGTTATGGAATCTTAGTAATGTTAATATTTTGTTATGGTAGATTATGCCTTACAGGTACATTGAAGATTGTAGCTGAATTCTTTATTATAGGATTCTGAATTTTGGTTTTGAATAAGTTCGGATTTTGTTAGTGTGCAGTAGTAGAAGTTGATAAAATAAGTTGGAACAAGAAACTGATATAGCAAACTAGAGGAAAAGCTGGGCCTATGATTATTAGCTATTTTAATGAAACCTTGTTACCAGATTATTATTTTTTTTTTGTGATACTGAAATTAGGTTTGAACTAGGAAATTCTAGCAATCCTTACTTAGTGAGTGTGCTGTTATACACCTGAGCCAGCTTTGAATTAAAGCCTCCCCATGCAGAGAAAATTTCAATTAATGGGTATGAATAGACCTGGATAACATGAGAGAAGGGCAGTCATCCAGCCTGGCTTCCTGCAAGGTTAGAATTATTCTATCTGCACATGTCATAAAATGTGTGAAGTCTGCTTTTGTGTTTTCCATCTGTCCTAAACTCTACCCGTTTTCATATGAGGTTATGCAAGCAATTTTCAATTACTACAGGCAATGTCTCAATTAGCCATTCTTTTTACAAATGTGATTCTCCAGTATCATTACTACTCTTCCTTTTTTTTTCTGCTATCTTAACATATTTTTTTGTGTCTTTTCATATTCCTCTTAAAACCTGTAGGTTTATTTGATACCCTAATATATAATCTGCTTTTGGCACCATTACTGAGTCTGCTTTATATTATTGTGAGAGAGTAGAATTTACCATTGGGCTTCATCAATTTTTGCTAACGTACTTTCTCTCTCATGAGATGAGATAGTGATCCATAATACAAATCACACTGACATTTTAGAAACTTCTGGTCAATACACTGGCAACTAACTTTCTTTACAACCATTAATTTTGCATGGCACATCACTTCAAGAATACTTTTCAAGAAAGACTTTGTGAGAGTATAAGGTAGAAGCAAATCTGGAAATGACATTCAGAGTATTCCTTTTGCTCCTTCATTCTAAAAGCTGAGCAGCAATAAGTCAAGAGTGAAGGACTGACTTCTTTCAGTACCATTCTGGTAATAGGCTAATCACCAAATTTCATATAGATACCACAAAAACACATAAAACTTTGATATGATACAGATATGCACTTTTTAAGTATCTTTACAAATATTGGTCACACCTTTTTCTATGATCTGAAACTCATTTTACTTAATAGAGTCTTATCCACAGTGACAACAATCAAAGACAACAACAATATATGGTTAATTAATAGATTTTTGAACTATTTGTTGGACGATGGGTTAAATTGTGAATGAGAATGTCCAGAATTGTATTCAGCATTTCATTGTTTTCTGCTTAGACTACAAATTAAACATTATTGCTTATGAAAAAAACTCCAAAGAACAGAACATCACCTAGAGAGCAAACCACATTCTATAGCTAGGGGGAAAAAAAAGCCACAAGTTAAGGAAGCTGAAATGGGGAGTAAGAAAAGATAATCATATGAGTCTGTGGCAAGAAATTTTTTTCCTTTAACATTTGAGATTCCCTCTGTGCTGGATGTAAGTAATGAATTTTAATAGTCTAGAAAGAAATACATTTCAGTTAGCTAGACTGTGATTATTTTTTTACCCTCCTGCTTTTAATATTGCCACCCTTTGTGAATGGTAACCTGAACCCACTGAAGAGATGTATGTTAAAATGTAGAAGATAAGGGAGAAAAAAAAAGGTTTTGTCTTTATATTTCAGAGTGGTATGGTCCTTGTTATATGGTTTAACTTAAATGAAACAGAAAGATGGTTTCCATTCCACTGGCAAGAACTTGAAACATCACAGGATTTCATGTAAATTGTTTTCATTGCTGTAGAAGGTTTTCTATATACAAAGTAACTTTTTACTTACAGGGAGCTATTAGCATTTATTAAACAGCAATTAGATAAGAGTACATAAGATCAGGGAAATGAACACAGTCGTTATCTAAATTTTGAGATTTTGTTAACACTGATACATGTGTGCTGTCTGTTAGTGCTGGTTATGGCACTTGGGTTTCAGCTAAAAAAATATGTAAATCTATATGAAACTAGACAGCTCTCTGTAGATACTCATCTAAGTTTGTTTTGTTTTATTTTTTTATTCTGGGAGCTACAGGAAGTAAATTTCAGTCAGCATGTGTCTCCTAATGTGCTGCAGTTTCAGGCAGAAGAATGCAAAATAACTAGTGAGTGGGTCAAATCATCCACTTATAGTTAAATTTTCTTATAACTTTTAAGGACAGGCACATTAGGCATTCATGTCTAGCACTTTTCTGGAGAAAATGCAACAATTTTTGGTAGTTTGCAGTGGAGAATGCGTCAGCTGTTATTTTTTTTTTACTTAGGGCTCAAAAAATCCCATTGCTAGGCTAAATGCAGATCTATGTAAAATGTTATGAAGTTTTTGTATGTTCTTTCTATTTCAGAATTTTTTTCTTCTGTTCTTTAAAGTTCACATTAGCTGGAGTTCCTTGACTTCAGTCTAGTTGCCCTCAAAAATGAAAACCCTTTTGTAAATAGTGGCTTGTGAAACCATGCTTTAAGTCTCTCCTCAAATTAGCAGTAGTGTAGCTGGAGTACAAATGTGTATTTACTTCATTAAATAACCTAATTTGTTTGCTGCAAAGTTTCTCACTTTTCAAATGAAGCACTGAATAGTCCTCTCTTGAGAGTTCCAAATATCAATCAGGTCTTTTGACAGATGGGGCAATATGCAGTCTTGCTGTTCTTGCCCCATTCAGCAGCCAGAAAATGCTGGTTGGGAGACTCAACAATGACAGATTTTTTTCTTTAGTGATTGACTGATGAGTTCAAGGTATTCTGAATATCTCATGACCTAGTAGACTCAAGATGTCTGCTTGTTAGTTCTTACAACTTGCCAGTAGGCTAGGATAAGCTCTGTGACTATTTAGAAACATAACCCAAAATAAAAGAATGTTAAATATTATGAAATATTTATGAAATAAGCTAATGGCTGCCTTTCACAAGGTTAGCCAGAAGCCATATATTTAGCATATTAACTAAATATGAAATCTAAGTAGTGCATTAGTGAGATGCTCTTCTGAGACAAATAATTCCATATTTACTTCATTGCAAAATCTGTAAGTTGACAAAATGTGGTTGGGTTTTTTGTTTGGGTTGTTTTTTGCTTTGTTTTTGTGGGTAGTTTTTTTTTTCCTTTTTTTTTTTTTAATGGAAACTCATCAGTACAAAACTGCCTTGTTGGAATTGCCTGTTCACTGTATGTCACTGCTGTACATAAGTATGTAAGAAAAGTTGTCTGATACCACTCAGTGTTCATTCAAGCGTTCAAGAAAAAAATGGGAACCCTATTTCTAGCTCTGCCATTGAAAGAATTATAAGCATTTCACTCACCACTTATTTCAGAACAAAGCTATTTAACCTGACACTTACTTGCAGGAAGCTATATCCACTAGTGGCTGATGTATGTCCGATGCTTTTACCTACTATTAAAAATAATATTCCTGGGCTGTAGCAATAGGTTTTGCAATCATATGTCTGGTTATACTTGTGTTATAAATTTTGATTTCCTGTTGAAACGAAACAGTTATTTTACTGCAAGAACTAAAAGGTATTCTTCATTTCAGGTTTTAGTAGTCTCTGCAATACTAACAAATAAAAGTTGATATGAAAGTTTTACATCTGGATCTGTAATATGTCAAAAAGAAATAGCAGGGTCTTAAAACTGTCTTTAATTGAATACCTCCTCTTTTCTCAGAAACCCATGTTTATTTACCCTTGACTGTTCTTCAGGTCAGACTTTTTCCTCCAAGTCCAGTATATCATATGACAAGCTAAGTAATTTCAGATATAGCAGAATAAATATAGAACCTAGAATAATGAATATCTTCATTTTCTTACCATATCAACAACCATACAAGAAACAATTTGGAATGGTAACATGTCAGGAAAACACTAAAATGGAAAAGAGCTAGTAAACTTGTAAATTCAAAGTTGAAGAAGAAGAAAACTGATAAGTGAGTTGTGAAATGGCAGGTTCACCTTACAAGCAGTACTGATTTAAAACAAAATTTTGTTTTGTCAGGGCTCTAGTTGTAGATCGTTACCTTAGTGCAAACTATCTCCATACATATTATAGTCTTATGAATACTATTCTCATAAAACCTGCTACAAATAGAAAACTAGTTTGGAAAATACTTCAGAGTATTGAACTGGAAAAATAATAGCTCTACTTACACCCAATCTTTGTTACAAAACATAAATGTTTCTCTCTACTGCTCCCATAGCCATGAATCTATTTAGCATTACATTAAATGTAAAAGAATAACTTTTACAAAGAATTATAAAGAAGAAATTGATCAAATTTTAGTTTAATTTCTGTATTGATTTAGAAAGAAATCATGAGATCCTGAACTTAAATTATACAGTCAGTTCACAAGGCAGAAATCAAAGCTGACCAGAAACCACATACCAGTACTACTGGTATGTGTTTTGTAATAAAAATTTAATTTGCTTCATACTTTAAACTTCAGTTATATAGAAACAAACACGGACTTTTCTAATGTTGTTTTTTTGTTGTTGTTTTCTTTTTTTGCAAATTCAAAAATTGCTTACAATATTCTGTTTATTTTCTAAGCAAACTGTCCTTCTCAATGTGTGTACATTTGTGTTTTCAACTTATATGCATAGGCTCATATTTGGAAAGTGATTAATTAGTGAGACAAAAAGTATTAGCTAATATTAAAAATTTTTCTCTATCAAATATAATGCACAAAAGTAGTTATATGGTTTTTCACTAAAAATAGGAAGCTGATTTCAGTTACCATAAAAAAACATAAGGTACCATAAAGATCATATGTTAAAAGCGTAGCAGATGTTAATTTTTGTTATACACACCCGCTCAGGAAGCCCTTGCACCTTGCTTAAAACTTTAACAGAGTTTAGAGTAAGTATTCAAAACAGCTGTGCTGAACTGAAGTACATTAAAGGTGTTTGGGTTTGGCCTGAATTAAATATATCTTCTCCAAGGATCTTTTTCCTTATAGTATGTGTTAATAAATTTGTTGCTCTATTTCCACTCTGTATTATGAGGTCTGATTTCTTGCTAACCACCACCCAAGCCCACACAATTAATCACAAACTTAAATCTCAAGCACATGCTAAAATCTGAATGTGCTATTTTCTGGTCACTTGACTAAAAATATGTATATTTTAATAGGAGTCTGAGAATTTTTAATTAAACTGGTTACAGATTTGTTGAATTACAATTTGGATTTTTTTGAGGCATGCGAACTATTGAATATTTTCATGCACTGTTTAAAGAAAAATGTCAGGTCTGGGTGTCCAGCTACTGTGGGTATAGCACAAATAACTTATTTCTCCTAGTCTGTAAGGATCTAAGTATTTAGTAGTTTTATTCTGCAGTAAACTGTGGCCTCCATGGTGTATGTCATTCATGTTTTAAGTATTGGTACTAATGCTTCAGCTACCTTATTCTGATTTTAAGTCAACTTTTATTGACAAACATACTGAAAGGAATACTCTAGTATAATATAACAGTTTAGGAATACTAACCTGCAGCCTTAATATTGAATTATACTGTAGATCAAAGTCTGCCTCCTTGTTAAGTCAGTCGAGTTTCAAAGTGCTCCAGCAAGTGCTTGTTTAACTGTGTTTGGTGAGAAAACAGTCACTGTTAATGTACTGTGACATTTAATAACACTTTTGTGTGTTATAGAGGCAGGCAGTACCTTCTTTGGAGATAGAAATTTGCTTGGATCTTTTGCTTTTGTGCTTGCTTTATTTCTCAACCTCTAGATTGCTTGAAGTTTTTGTTAAATGTAATTTGACAACTTAACCCTCTTGTTTGAGAACATGGCAAAACAAATCAATATGGATGAACTGGGGAAAAGACCCAACAGCCCACACACTTGATTAGCTTGACCACTATGGTGAAAATGAAGAGGAAATGATAAAATTTGTCCTTCTATTTTTTGGTTGGGTAGAGAAGAAAGAGGAATAAAGACAAGGAAGCCAAAGTTCTGGTACTATGGGAGGGGAAATAGCAGTACTGCCATATTGAAAGAAATTGACAATTACAACTGACTTAAAAATAAAAGAAACTTGTTTTTAACAAACTCTTTGTAACATAAGTGGGAGAAACAAAGCAGCTCTGCAGAAATTTTTGACTGTTGGATTCTTCTTACAAATGGTCTGTCCAAAATGGAAAGAAAATATATTTGTGCATCGTTGAACCAGGGCAATTTTCAATTTGATGAAATTTTGAAAGGTTACTCTAGGAGCCATTATTTTCAAATATTGAAAAATAATTTGTCAGTGAAATAAATTCTTTCCTATTTTGTCCACCCATCTATCTTTTCATTCATAAACTTGTAGATATTCTGCTCATCCACCTGAGGGTAAAACAAAATGTTGACGTGCAGCTTACTGAGCATGTGCCTATAAAAAATTGGCTCTGACTCTAACTTGTGTCAAGTAGTTGGCATGGCTTCTGATTAGTAATTAATTAAATCAATGCCAGTAGACACTAATGGTATCTTTCTATAGAATGGCATGCCAGACCTATTAAGGATAAACTACTTGATACTGATTCCTGTTTTAGGTTTTGCCTGTTCAGCGGGATATCTAGTCAATGTCGTCATGTGAGAGATTAATATAGAAAAAATGCTCTCTAAAATATTACATTAAATCTAAACTCAAAGATATTTTTTGCTTAAGCTTTACCACTTCTTGCTCCCTGGATAGGGAAGGTGCCAAGGATCCAATTACTTAAACCAAGTTATTAAAAATAAGCACCAACAAAAAACCCCCAAACCCCAAACCACATTAAAAATAAAAACCAACAAAAACCTCAAAACCCCAAAACCTCCTCCCCTCATCTTGGGTATAGCTTATCAGTTTTGATTCAGCAAGGTCCAAGAATATTGCGAGAGATTTAAGCTATGGTTCTGGTTGCAAGTGAATTTCAGTAAAACCAATGATTTTGAAAGTATATAGCAGAGTTCCTTGTGGACTTTAATTCCATTTCAAAGACCTTTTTTCTATTGAACACCTTTTTCTGCAGGCAATGTCAGTTCCTGACAGCTGATGGACACCTGCAAGTACTACTTATTTTTATGGAAGGCACTTCTCAGGATTTGTCGTGTTTATTGACCCTTTTCAGATCAAAAGGTCTGATTTAAATCTCTCTAAGTGAAAGAAATAACTAGAGGCCACAACTGTCCCTTAGTTGTAGTTATGTAAACTCAAATGAACTTCACTGGTTCAGAAGTTTAGAAGCTAAACACTTAGGAGGAAATAAAACTATCCACTGATGATAATCCAAAGTAAAGCATGATTATGTGAAGCTCCTCAACACTGTCTATCCAAAATTAGCAATAGCATTGCAGGAGTGGAAATAGTTGCCTGAGTGCCTCATATTTGTGATCACTTCTAATTGCTTGTTTCAGGACAGTGAAAGAAGGAGCACATGAAAGATTTTTCTAAGCATTTTCCAAATATGGTAAATGTCACTGTCTATAAAGCCTGCCCTGCTTTTCCTGGACTGAGCTCACTGCTGAGCTAGTAAAACATATCCATTGCCCTACAAAAAATTTATGTAAGACTCTAGCATGGGAAGTTTTTGAACATCTATGGTCTTTTTGCCTGTCTCCACTGCAGAAGGAGGACAAGCTTACAAGCAGAAATGCAAGAGGAACAGTCACAATAGTTTTCATGCTGTGTGGAGGCAGGTGCTTTGAACCTAAGAATAGGTTGCTCTGGATGTAATTACTGGATCCATAGGATCGATTTCATTTTTAAAATCTAGGTATTAATAAGTCTAGGAAAGGTTGCCATTTCTTCCTCTGTAGTTGTGACAGAAACAGCCTTTCTGAAGCAACCCTGGAAGAAGCCCAGCCTTTAGATTTCTAGAGCTGAGGTGTTAACAAGCAACTGTTTTGAATGAGTTGTGTTTTGAGAATTGGTTATTTTATCAAGGAGCTTTTTTGTTGCTTGGTAAAAATAAGCTGCCTGAATCACAGATAGCCTTAGGTTTGTCTTTAGAGGTCAAGCTGAAAGGACTGGATATTGATGTAGCTGCTATTACAGGGACAAAGTTAATTTTAATCTTTTTGCAAGGCTGAAGTCCATGTGGTTATTGTTAACACTAAAGGGAAATTATATGTACCTGTGGTGTTCATGTCATTTTCTGATCTGTGCCTGAATTCAGAACATTTTAATACAAATTTTTACTCACTTTTGAAAGACAAAATATATCCTTGCTACATACCATGGAAGGGGTTCTCCCTTGCGCTTCCCTTTGATCTGTGCCCTCTCCTTGCACTTTGGTGAGTGTGGCTGAGTGTGGCTGATGTAAGGTGTAGCCTCTTGTCTGTCTCCAAGGAGCAAAATAACCCTTGGCATGGTCAGGTTTTAAATGAGTGCACATGCTGCTAAGAGTTCTAGGCTCTAAGCTAAACACAGGGGTATCTGGCTCCATGAGGACTTTTAGAGGGCCAAACAGCAGAGGCTGACCCCTGTATTCTATGGTGAAAGGTAACTAGCCCAGGTAATAGCCTTCCTACACTGTTTTACTATTTGCCTCTCATAAGGAAGGCATTGTTTTAAAGGGAAATAACTTCTATCTACTTCTGTGTAGCTCTGAGAGAAAAACAGCAAATCCAGGAAAGTTATGGTTTGAATTCTGCAAGTTCCTGTTGTATAAGAAACACTGAAGGATGCCTTGTCTGTTGAAAATTGTGGATGCATGAGTCTTTGGTGGTCTGGAAGGACAAGGGATCATTTTCAGCCTCTATTTTGGGTTCCTGTGGGCTTTATATTCCAGGTGACTGCAAGGTCTGTTATGTCCTTTATCTTGGAAGAACTAAACCAGCTACAGATAGAATGCACAAAGTTTGCCAGCATCCACAGACACGGCACACGTTCATGTACTGTTATGTGGGTGGCTTAACTGTGACCTAACCTTCACAATTCAAAATTGGTTTCTCAAATAAGACCCCTTTTATTCCAAGCATGAAGCTCTGAAAAACATTGTTTTTCCTTGGGAGTGAAAGATGAGTACCTCAGAACATTGGTTTTATACCTTTTGTTAGAAATAGTATATGATTTCAAAATATTAGCCCTTGAAAGTAAATATATTCTTGTTAAACATAGGTCTTATTGCAATAATTTTCAGGGCTGACTATTCAAAGGAGAGTAATTATTAATTTTTTAAACTTCTGTAGATTTTATGTTTGGAATTTTCCTTAGAGGGCTATTAAAAAAAAAAAAACCGCCAAAAAACAACCCACAAACCCAAACCTCTTACCCAGTTTTGAAAATAAAATTAGTCTGTTTAGTGTCAAAGGTTAGGAATACTTCTTAAAATGTCTTCCCAATTACTTATTCTGGCAGTACTGCCATATTGAAAGGTGCTTGAAATCCTTAGGGATGAAAGTTGGCAGGTGTTATATGACTGCAAAATGTTATCTGTGACAGATCTAGGTCAAAATCCTAGTCATGGCAGTAAAATTCACCTTTGTTCCACGTGGGATTGTTGCAAAGGGAAGTTTTGAAGCCTTCATGGATTGCTCTCTGTGGCTCTGAGTGTATTAACTGAGTGCCATGCTGGGCTGGTGGGGTCAACTGCTGCTTGATATTGTTCCTCTGGGAGCGCTTTTGGTTATGGAGCCCAAGAAACACTTGGTTCTTCACAGATGTGGCAAAAGATGCACAGATGTCTTTGCCAACTGCATGGTGGTATGTAGGGAAGGTAAAAAAACTATAATTGTTGATGAGATCTTATTTGGCTGTTGAAGATCTAGATTGTACATGAATGCCATGATTTTGGGTCCTAAACAGGTAACAGAGGATTTTTGCAATGAAGCTAAAATCTTGGCAGGATCAGCTTCAACATTTGGATGACTCTCCAAAAGAGACTGTGCATGATTTGAACAGAGTAGTGCTGAACAGTAATTCTGAGTTAGTAAATAAAGGTTTTGGCACTCTTTCTCTCTTTTTATGAAATCAAGACAGGAAAAACCCACATAGTGTACTGTGGACTGGTTTTGGTTTTGAGGGTTTGCATTTAGAGATTTTCAAGTGGTAGGATGGATATGAATGTAGTAACTGATAAGCTTGCAGTTAGTAATTGAACTGTTTTATGGCTAAGTTCACAAAGACCTCCTATTTTCAAATTACTTTTAAAATAATGTTTAAAAAGAGGTTTTCAAACTATTATGGATTATTTTAAATTTCTTTTGATGGTTTCATTTTCTTGAATGTTTATTTCATTCTTCTGTTTGAAATAGTGTTATTTTTTTCATTTGAACAGAATTTCTGTATGTACAATTTTAAAGTTGCACTTAAAATTTAATTTGCATATATGAGAAAATTGTTCTGAATTGACAATTTTACTAAAATAATTGTTTTTTGGTTGATAGCAATATTTTCATTGGTGGATATGCATGTTTTTTGAAAGTTGCTATTGTTTTGGCTTCTTGATATGACTGGCAGAAACATCTCTAATCCATTAACACTACAGGTGATTTTTGAGCATTTTCTTGTAGCTGTGCCTCCTAAATTTTAGTTTGTAGCAATTTATGCATATGACACAGCATTTGTTAGTGTTTGAGTCAAAATTATCACAGCTAACATATCACAGTTTACACTGAAACTTTATAAACATAGCTTTGTTCTTTCCATTTTTGGAGGCAGCTGTAATGCCTCCTTTTCTGCAGATTTTTCTCCTTTGGTCTGTTGAACTCATTCTTACATGCATCATTCTTTATTTTTTTCTTGAACATGACTGAATATATTTATTGTTATATGTTATGTCTTGTATCTCTTAAACAGCAGCAAAACAGCAATAAAATCTGCTACCCAAAACTATTGCTGTGTGCCCTCTACCCCCCATGCCTGTTAATTTTAAGCCAACATACTTTGTTTGAACACAAAAATTTACCTAATAGCATCTCCTCTGTGCCTACTAAAAGCACTAAAGTCTGTTGTGCATTCCTTTTGTACCTACACCTAGCAGCAATGATGTGCAATTTATGTTCCTCATAAAATTACTCCAGAAAGCAGATTTGCTCTGGAGAGTAGAAATGCTAATATAAGAGTGGTCTATTTCTCCTTGAAATAAAAAAAACCCCAAAACATATTGGTAAACTTTGCAACATGCTGTTCGATATGAATTTCATATTTAAATCTTACCTATTGGGTGTCTTGAAGCCTAACTGCAAGCTAAAGTAGGAAAAAAGTTTAGGTAATACCTCATCATCAGGATGTCATGAGTAGTATTTAGTAAAATGTAGTAGATAGCAAAATGTATCAATTTTATTAAAAACATTGGTCAAAATGTTTTTCAGATTGTAAGGTATGTCTCTTCTGGGATGACAGAAATAAAATAAGATTTAGCTCTTGTCATATCATTTCATTTTAGTGGGGCAAGTAAAACTAGCACTGAGTTCATGCAAATCTGTGCCTTATTTTAGTATAATAAACCATAAAGTTAAAGACAGAGTTGACATTTAGATTGGGGTTGTGACAATGACCCCAAGACCACTAAATTCTATCAGGTCATTTGTTAAATAAAACATAACAGTTTTGAAGTGATTATAGGTAATAAGGGTACAAAATTAGCATCTGAGAGCTTTTTAAACTTGCATCTGTTAAAATTATCTCTGATATATGTACATTGTGAAATATAATGCTAAATCTTATTTCAATCATCTAGAGAGTTTTTAACAAAATCTTACTGTATCAAGATAGAATGTGGTATGCACTTGTGGGGTATAAATTCTATTTGTTTATAATTTGTTAAATTATACTCTTATTCTTTTGAGGCCTTCATCATGGCTAGGTTTCTGTCTATTAGTGGTCTCTCACAACAACAATGAAAACACTGTTCCAAAGCAAACAAATGTTGCACAAAATAAAACAATTACTGATATGTTTTTTTCTTGGATTTGAACAGCCTTGTGCCATATTGTTTGAACTTTTTTACACATAGTGACTACTCAAATATATAATGACTGTTAGAGAATTTCTTTATAATGTAGTCTTATTTTGTATGCAATAGTCTAAATGAAATGTCCTTTTTGAGCAATACCTTACATATGTGTAGGTATCTCACTAGAGTCCAAATAAAATATAAATTATGTGTAGGTATCTCACTAGAGTTCAAATAAAGCATAAATTACATGGCTCTTGACTGAAAATCACTTTCCAACCAAAACAAGTGAAGATCCCATGACATCGATCACACAAATGACAAAAGCTCAGTCTAGAAATTACAGTACTTTCCTGATGCTTTTAGTTTGTCCCTTTGGGATTTGTTTTCCATACACAAAATTGGCAAAAATGCCACAGAGTGCTCTTAAAGTAGGAAAAACCTTCTACGTGTCCACACTATGTCTATTTCCATGGCGAATCATACAAAGCCGTGGAAAAATTAATTTGTGACCTTCTTTTTTGCATCTGACTGTTCCTTGTGTTTATCATGTTCAGACTAAAGCTTTATAACAGTTCTATAACTATGGGCTCCAGAAGGAAGTGCCAAACATTTTGAAAGCAGTGTCATAAAAAGACAAAGTCAAGTGATGTCCACAGTTCATTTAGAAAGTGTTGTTACTATTATGATTATTATCATTACGATTATTATGTTACTAAACTACAAATAGTTTAAGGCGTCTTTGACAGAAAATGCTATACTTTATGGAAAACAGAGTAAAACATCTGACCCACAATCTTTGAAAGGATCAAATATGTGGGCTCTCTTTTTAATGAAAATTTTTATTGGGATTTGTTGGTGTTTACTATATCAAAATCTCTTGGCTCTACATTTTATATGTGATTAAAAAGTTGAATTATTTGATGATAACACAGTATTTCCATTCAATGAATATAAGGCTTCAAAGGTCCTAGACATACCTGATAGATGAGGTAGTTACAAAAACCAATTTTGTCTAGTTTTTGGATGAAACTTGCAGAGCTATTAAAAATAGTTTCTTTCTTACACAACACAAAGGCTATTGTTTTGTTCACTAAGATCTAATGTTCATTAATTGCTTCTCTAATTGCATTCTGAGGATTTGTTGGCTGATAGATTTATCTTTCATTGTTAGAAAAATCTGACAGTAACTTAATAATAATAATTTAGCAAAGTAAATGCTATTCAAATAGTAGTGCAAGTGGTGACTCTGCTTAATCACCTTTAAATAACTCCTACCTAGTTTTACACTGTGACAAAAACATTCGGAGGAGATGTAATGGAGTTAATACTCAAATAAAACTCAGATGGTTGTGGATACGAACCATGTCTTGCTAGATTTTTCCTTTAGCTGTGATCTAATTTTACATCATTTGAAACCAGTGATTAATGGTTTAAGGATTCTGTCTTCTAGGAGAGCTTAGAATTCAGCTTGAACTTTCTGATGTATATGAATAAGAACAAAATTTTCATACTTGATATTTTAGATAGAGTAGATAGATTGATATTTAGATATTTTAGATAGTTAGATTGATATTCAGATAGATTTTTTTATTTTCCAAGGAAACCTTATTGAAAAAAATGGAAGCCCTTAGGATGGTTCAACTTGACGCAGGATGTAAAATAATTTTGCATACAGAGATTATTGATTTGGCTAATTGTAAATCAATACAGAAGAGATTTGCTGTGGCGCTTGAGCTATTTGAGGGTGAAAACAATACACTTGCAGAACTGTGGCATTTTGTTGGAAAATCTGTATTGGTTCCTGATGCAAAGTAACATTTGTGTATGTGGTGTGCAATGCTGGAATCGGTATCAGCTTATATCTATAATCACTTAGAGAGATTATCTATTTTATTGTTATTTTTGAGCTTTCTTTAAGTGCTACTAAATGATGGGGAAGATTAGGTAACCTTCTTTCTGGCAATACAGCTAAGTCCTCTATGGGCTCAAGAGCTCAAGATGAGTTTACTTTAGTGCTGAAATCTGGTTGGGAGTTATGCATCTCCATTCCCAGTACAACATGAAAATTACACCAAACATACTGACAAGAGGAAAGAGTTCTTTTCCTAATGACATTTCTAGCCAATAGCTTATATAAAATATTTTATTTACTTGTTTGACCATAGCTTTCAGGTTTAAGATTCTTTTTTCTGAGGACCCAAATTTTTAGAAATCTCAGAGAGTGCTCAAAGAGTAGACACTTGATTTGTTCAAGGGGATGCACAGGGAGAAGTGTTTAAATTAATTTTCTTTTCTTAAATAGCTTTATTCTCAAATGCCATGATTTGAAAAAAATATTTTCCATTAGGTAAAGGATTCATATGAATTCCAGTTTTTCTTTAAAGGCTGTTTATATAATCAATATAAACTAAGCAGCTTCTGGATAGACTACAGAACCTGGAGTGGGAGGTGGGAGCTTTCTAGGAGACATCTTTGCATATCTTTTTGCATTTTGAACATGAATCTGTATGCAGTTGATTATAGACTAGCTATGATCTAGACTACTCATCTAACATGAATTTAAATTTTGAATAAATACCTGAACTTGGAGGGTAAGCTTATTCATATACCAAATTTTTCTTTTTTCATATCTTAGTTTTGGGGTAAAGACAAAGCTCTAGATGGCTTCAACTAAATGATGTATAGGTATATTCATAATCTAAGATTGGTCTGCTGTAGTTTAGGTATTGCTTAAATTCTAAATATATTTTCAAAGGTGCAGTGGAATTTATTTTTTGTGTTTAGGATTTTTACAAACGTTTTATTTGAATTCCCCCTGTATACTGTTTTCTCTCTAGGAAGTTTCTATGCATTAAGAAAAATTGCTTGGTTCCTCTCTCTGGTTGGAGCTATAAAAGGCAACAATGGAGCTATAAAAGGCAACAACATTTGTTTATCTCCCTTTCATGATGTTTGTTATTTTGGCAGCTGAACACTTTCATTTTGCCCATTTACCAGTACTCCATGTACTCCTATATTAAAGGGTACATTAGGACACTGGATTTTGGTTTTGTATTTTCATAGAGCTGGAACACTTTAAACTGGAATCCTAGAGGAATATAACTCTAATATAAATTTTTCAAGGATAGGACAGAATAAATATTTCTATGTTTTCCTCATTTAATTACTTTTTCAATGTTGTTAGACACTTATTTGCACTGTTAAGCTGTATGGATGCAATATGGACTTTCAGCACCTTTTTGAGTATCTTCAGAATTTTACAATCTGAGGATTATCTTCTGCACTAAAGATCTCTGAATACAAATGAAGAAAATTTTTCTGATGAGAAATGAAACAGATTTTTTTGTTTGTTTGATTCTGCAAGTCGGACTGATACAGCATTCCAGGTTACTCCATGTCCATGTGTCAGGCCAAGCCAAGAGTCTCTCAACTTCCTCACTTCATTTGGCTGCAGCCTCACAATTCCCAAAAAGCCAAGAAAGGGTGCATGGTGTTACTGCATGTAAGGAAATAATGAACGAGGTAGGGTAATTGCAGACTGATTTATAAGCAGGTGTACTTTGACTACTCTTGAAAATAATTTACTCTTTTCTCCTTCTTTTGAAATAATGTCTCTACAGACAGAAGCTGTCTCTCAAGGACTTTACCTGGAAATCTTTTAGCTGTTATTGGATAAAGTTTCCTCTCGTAGGTGAGGTGTTGAGGCTATCTAAGACATAATAGTTTCAATGACAGTCACAGAAGGGAACAGTTTTTTAGGTTTGAAGAGACAGTGTACAGCGTGTTTCTGGGAACAGTTCCTCCTACCCTTTCAGTAGAGCTTTATTAAACCAAGTGCAAGATTCTGTCAAGCATGTCTATTTTTATTAAATATCTAATCTTAGCTGAATGATGTGGTCTTACAGCTCAACATCTGCTGCTATTTACTCAATAACTGTGAAGGTCTGGATGGTGATCCTGGGAAATACATTAGCACTAAGCAGATCCCCTGCTTACTTTAAAATAGATGATTAATCATTGCTTTCCAAATAGCCAGAGCGCTGTACTTGTCTTCTAACTTTCAACAGCACCTTGGTTTCTTCACAGCTGTTTTGGTTTCTCTGTTGTTTCCTTCCCCACTGAGTATTTTGGGATATGTGGGAAAATGGGGGATTGGGTTGGAATTTTTTTCTTTCCTAAACTTTAACCTGTGAATTCAGAACTCTGTGTGGTATCTAGTAATGGATTCAGAAACAGAACTATAAAAGGGCTGAAGTTTAAAAGTTGAAACATCACAGTACTGAACATTATAGTGTTTAATTTTCAGACACCTGCTGATAAGAATTCACAGTTCTGTAATAGGTACATAGGCTTACAATACCAGGGAGAATTTTATAATGAGTATTTGGTGTAGGATTTCTAGTGTATTTATAGAACAAAAATAGACAGAGGGACAGTAGTGATAGTTGCTAAATTTCTTAAAGTATTTCCTGCACCTATACCAGCAACTTCATTTTTCTAAAACCTGTCCCTCAGTAATGCAGATACTGCTGCCTTTGGGGAAATGGGAATGGGAGTTCCAGTGTTCCAGTGTCCATTGGTGGAAGAGGGAATGAGGTCTACACCTCTCACACAGTATTTAACAAAAGCTTAATAGTATTAAGCAATAAGTTAATAAGCTGAAAACTATAGGTTGAAAAATCAATTACTGATCCACCTCCTTTGGAAAAAGGTTTAAGGGGTTTGAGAGCTGCTGCTCATGTCCTTTGTGTAATGCTTTTTGTGCCATTGTGCAGTCCAGAGGTGTAAGGTAAGCTGACAAGCTGAGGGAGTGCTGGTCTTCAGGTGTCAGGTGGACAGCCTCTCACTGGAGAAAGTGGAGTCAATTTCTCCGCTGGTGCAAAAGAGAATGGCTCTGAGTTAATCCACAGCAGCTTCTGTAATGGCTGGTATAGCAACTGAGAGGGAGAAAATGTGTTAAGGAAGGTAGTGGTTTAGCTGGACTAGGAAAGCAGTAGCACACAAATTTTTCCCCTATCCCCTCTTTCTCCCAGTGCATTTTATGGTGAGCTTTCACTCATTTTTATAAATGCAGTATAAAGAAGAGATTCTTCTGGTTGAGGCTTCACTCCAACTGCTGAATAGGGACTCTTTTTGTGTGTTAGGCTAGAAAAATGTGTGAGCCATCTAATAGCACTGTGAAAATGCTGCAGAGACAAGTCACTTCAGATTTGCCAAGAGGTAAACTGGCAAGGTCATAAACATGTAGACTTTGTGCTTATTCTTTCTCTCAGTGTTCAACAACACTAAAATAAAACAGGGTCCACAAATTCCAGCACTACAAACTGGGTTTTTCTTTTGCATTAAATAAGAGACAAAGCTGAATAAGAAAAATCCTATTGAAAGTTTTCAGAAAATCTCTCTCTGTTCAACAGAATGGCTTAACTTATTAAAAAACCAGTAATTTTATGTTTCATTATTTATGGAGTTCTAGTGTGATATTTTCAGAGGTGCATCAAGGAATGTATGTAGTACAGTGAAAAACAGTTCTGTTGTTTATTGGCATTTATAGCCTGAGCTGTTTCCAGCTTAGATAGACAAATGTGTATTACTTCAATAATAATTATTTTATTTAATGACATCTATTTGGTTTGGTTTAATGATTGCCCCTTTCTGCCATCTTGCCTAAACTGTCAAAAGCTCCTCAGTAACCTAGCTTGAAAGATTTCATTTGACATACTTGAGCACCATTAGAGATTTTGAAGGAAATTTTTCACAATTCCTAGTAATCCTTGTGGCTAGTGTGACTGATGCTTTAGTAAATGGTGAGAATCCCTATACCAGATGCAAATCTATTCACTTTTTAGTTAAAAAGAGAAATAGGGAATCCACTTGTGTATGTAAATGGTATCCAAACAACTCAGTCATATTTACTATTCTACCACAGGAAGCAAATCCTATGCAACTACTACATTAACTAGACTGAATGAGCCACAGGCTTGTTCAGCTTATACTTCCTATTGCTAATAAATATAAAACATGGATTTTATGGTAAAAGTTCATGAGCTTAAAAATGCTTGCAGGGTTTATTGTGTATATAAATAGGTTGCATTTATGGAAAGAATAAATAACTTTTTCTTAAAATAGGTTTCTCTAAACATTTGAACTATATTGATTCTTCCACTTTTACCCATTATGGTGATGAAGTTTACTACTGAAAAAATAGCACCTACAAAATTTTACAATTTACTGTAGAGTAAGCGTTAAAAGAAAAAATCAATAGAGCTACTACTTTTCTTGCTCCCCATCCCAAGTCTCTGTTTTTCTGTTTTATGTCATCTTGTCTGAACTAACAGATTTCTAAATCAGTTCCTTGAACAGTAAAATCATTTGCCATTTGGTGGAATTGGCTGACATTTCATTTTTGCTGTGCAGATTGCAGATAATGTTGACATTATTTCACTGAGCGCTGTACTACATCATTAACATATTGCTCATGACTGAATCTGAAATACTTTCACTCTCATAGTGTAAAAACCTGCATTTTCTCTGTAAAAGAAATGATGAAGATTTCATTGAGATAAAATAATTAATGTTGCAATATGGTAAAATAGAAATTACATTGAAGTTACAAAATGAAACTCTAAAGTCAAAGTTAAAAGTGAAAGAAAACAATCCCATAGATCATGTATTTACTCTTGATATCCCTAAATCCTGCATAGAAATGAGCAACATTCATGAAATGGGCTGAAACCCAGGCTGTATCAACACTATAGCAGTGCAGGACTTGTCAGTTAGAGACATATACATTTCTGCTTGCATCACATGAAAATGAAAATTTATTTCAAGTTTTAGGCATAATCCTCTTTTTTCCCATATGTGATTATTTTCTACGAAAAAGCAACCAGCTGAGTTGCAAAACAGCTTTAAGTGACCAGGAGCCCTGAAATCTGCCCATTTACTAGACAGATTTTATCAAGTTGACAGGCAATTGGTAATGAATTTATTTCTATTATGCTTTCAGATCTACATCTACACATTTATTTGTAAATCTAACAATTATTTTGAAAGTTTTATTCATTTTATCTTTTGCTGAGGGAGAGAGATGGAATTTGAGAAGTTATTTTGTCTGTTACCCTGATGCAACTGGTGCATTTCATCATGAGCATTGCCATTGATCTTAGACACTTCCTTTTTCCTTCCCTTGTCCTTATGTATCTCTTCCTTCTTAGTTATTCTTCTTTATATCTTTGATTAGTTATGTTTTGCCAGGTAATAATTTTTTGTTGTTGTTTCTCTAACGTATTATGGATCATATGTTGTCATTCTTTGCCATGTTAAATTGCAACTTCAGCTGTGTTTGTTGTAATTGTCAACAATTTAGGTTACAGTTAGCAGTTAAGTAACAGGTAGTTTTTTGTGATTGAAGATGAAAGCATGTCATGTTCGTTGATTAATAGCTTTTCAGTTGTATGTTATACACACATAAATTCTTCTACTGACCAATTAACCAGATGTGCAATTAAGAAAAACAAGCAACCATCTGTCTTTGAGGTTCATTCCAATGTAGACCAGTGTATTCCTTATCAGTTTCTCTCTCCTGCTTCTTTCTCCTCACAGCTTCCTTGCCCCAGTGTGGATCCTTCCCATAGGATACTGTCCTCCTCAAGCTGCTCCTATGTGGGTCCTCCACTGGCTGCAGTTATTTCAGGAAATATGCACCTGCTTTGGCATGTGGTCCTCCCTGGGCTGCCGGGTGATCTCTGCTTTTGCCCCTGGAACCTCGTGTCCCCTGCTGCTCTTGTATTTGTGTTGACAGGATTGTTTCTTCCAATTTTTTCTGCTTCCCGTTCTCTGCCCCCTGATGCCAGCCCTGCAGCCCCACTAGGCATAGCCACTCAGTACGGTTTAGTATTAATATATTGATAAAAAATTGATTTCTCTGTAGCCATTCCATGTGGAGTAATTTTTTCACACATCTCAAAGACTTCATCAGCAGTTACTTATTTCCTACTATGTATGTAGATGAATTACTTGTTGCCAGGGAGACAGTGTTTTTCACTGTTTACACAGTATATGCTGCTCAGAATAAGAAGCAAGCATTACCTTAGTTGACATGTTTTTCCATTAAGAGCTAAAAGGACTTAAACCAAAATAGTTTTATTTGAGCACTGTAATGCAAAATATGAAATGATTGCACATTAATTTTGAATAAATATATGCTTTTTATATGGGGATTGGTATTTCTGTTGTTCATTAACATTAAATTAATATTTGAGTACTTACCTTCCCCAGAGGGGACAGTTTTTTATTTCTGAAAATATCAGGATATTTTTTAATTTTTGTTTTTACAGGTAAAACTATTGTTGGGCATGAACCAAAGTAATAGATCTGAGCTGTCTGATTTTCTTTAATCTTCTAGACAAGAAATTTTTTTTTCCTAATTGTTTCCTAGTTTCTGTTTTTAAGGACCTTCAGCATCTGTAAAGCATACATATTGATTTAACTTCTTTGGAGTTTACAAGTTGGGGACATGGTATTATGTATGACACCTGCAGGTGTAGAACTATATATGCTAGCAGGCAGAGGTTGGTTCAAATATTTTAATGAAGATATCTTCCACTGTTTTTCAAGTGACTTTCTTCGCTGGCAGACTTGCATTTTTGGGCTGTTGCAGGCAAACATAAAAATATGTTTTCCAGAAAAATAGCTTATAGTTGGCCAGACTAGCAGCAGAGATTTACAGCAGCCTCATCAGAAACATAACATTCTTGTATTGTCTTGAAGCCTTCTGTTTTCACAGATGATCAAGCAAACAAAAATTGTGTGATTACTTAATCAGCTGTGAGAAACTGACTTTGTAAAATGTACATTATAATCTTCTGTCTGCAGGGGCTTTGCTGCCTGTTCTTGTTGCTGCTTCATCACAGCACTACACTGATGAAATCATGGGGGCAGTGACTAATGGCAGTGCTTTCTCATTTTCACTTTTGCCATAGATTTTCTTGCAATTCTTAATATTGTCTTAAGTTTTTTTCTAGCCAGACAGGTGAAATATCTTCCTGCTGTTTTGCATTGCAAAATCAAATTTTACACCTATATTACATCCTTAAGTCTGCAGTGAATAAGATGAATTTGAGTATTGTGTTTGTCTTTTCCCCATGATTTCTGCATAGTCATGTGGTCCTTTTTTTTAACTCTTGCCTGAATTTCCCTTTCAGCTAAGCCACCAAACTGATGTAGAGGGTTAAGCCTAGGGTTCTCCATAGGTACAGATGAATGCAACCAGATATCATTAAACATTTTATCTGTGACTTTTCATGCTTCTTAAAAAATGTCATAATTTTTCTTCCTGCCTTTTAAAAATTGGAAATAACTTCTGATATTTTGGTTTTTTTATATGCCAAAGGATGTCAAATGGACTTGGATAGTTCCAGCTTCAGCAAAAATACTGAGTGTAGCAAAATCTGTTCCACATGACACTTTGGTCTGGGCTTAGAGGAGATACAGAGAATTCTGTTGCACTCAGGCTGACTTAGGCTTGGTACTGCAGTATTAATCAAAGTGTGGGACAAACTAAAAATACAGATACTAGCTCATTCTGTAGTATGTTACTGATACTCCCGCCACCCTAGGATACAAGATTAGTAAAACAGCAGCACTCTTTCTTTACCTAATTTGCTGTTTTAAAATGTAGCATTGATATTATGCAGCATTGTTATGAAGAGTAAAAAATGTTTTGGCAGTCTCTGCTGTTTTCCTTTCTCTTGTTCATATTGGACTTTTATTTATTTGTACCCTGTATGTATTTATGATACATAAGGTGTCATATTCTTTGTCTTTTCTTATGCTCTAAAATCAGTTTCACTAATGCTCACAGTTGCACTCCTTGGTCTCTTGGAACTAACCACTTGTGGTTTTTGTTTATATCTGTAGGAGTCCCTCCTAGTATCTGGAGCTTAAACCTCCAAGAACTCTGCCATAACGTACCCCTGTTCAATCTCTTTTTTTAAAGTTCACCGAAAACTTTATTACGTAATGAAAACTGCAATCACAATGGGATTGGTCATGGGAAATAAAGAAGTCTTTAATCTGAAGTAATGGACAATGGCTGTCAACTTCCCTAAGCTAGTGTTGGCCCAATATTTTTGTCACAGTGTTCTTGTTCACACAACTCACCAGGGTGGATTTGCAGGCCATGGTTGCTTTGTTTCCATGACCACAGAATTGAGCATCATCAGGGTATTGGCAGACAGGAGCAAAGTTAGTGTGCTCAGATTCATGAATGCATTTCTTCTTTGCTTTCCTGGATAGATGTTTGGGTTATGCAGGACAAAGGTGAAGTGAGGAAAGGGAAAGGAGATCTAACACTGAGCCAGATTTAGGCACCTAGTTCATAGGCCATTATCAAGGATCATATAACCTTTCCTTATCCAGTAAATGATAATCAGAGGTATTAAGTGCTACATTTAATACTTATAAAAAATTTTGTGTTGAGCAACAACCATGAAAAAATTGTGAAAATCAGCTTTTACAGAGCTGCTTTTTCAATATGGCTTCCTATATCAGATGGACTTGAGAGACTAATATTGAATTCAACAGTCTGAATCTCTCCTAACATTCAGTATGAAGCCACTCCTTTAGAAAGTGAGGCAAGCTTGCATAAGCTGTGGGAACAGAGACCAGCAGTCAGATTCCCCTCATTATTCTCAGATGACTCAGCTAATAGATTGGGAGAGCTGTGCTTCCTCCTACTCTTCTTTGGCCATATTTATTCCATTCCTCCATAGAAACCCTGGTGCTGTGAGGAGAAGGATGCTGTTCATGTACATAGCGATAGCCTAGATCATCTTCCAGGATGGTGTTCTTATGCAAGGGTAAAAAACATGGGCCTCAAACCTTTGGCATAAACCAGAAGTTGGAATCTGCATCTCAGGCAATTTTATCTTCAGTAGACTGACCAAGAAAACCACCCCATTTATTTTCGTAGAAAATGGCTGTTTTGAACAGAGCCCACTGGTTCTAATGGTGATTTTGACTGCCTGCTAAATCGGGATCTAATATTTCACTTTGAACTCTGGCAGAGAATTAGTCAAATTCTTGCTGACAGTGACAGTTCAAGTTATGCTTTAAAAGAGAATGTAAATGGATGAGAAAATGTGTTAAGAATTTTAATCTTGATATCATGCCTAAATCTAGATAGGGGCACATCTTATTTGTCTCTGTGTCGGTTGTAACTGCCATGCATTTATATAAGTGGTGCCATTTCTGGGATAGCAGGATTTTATTCTGTCTCATGCAAAACATTCTCTTTCCAGCACAGAAAAAAAAGTACACTCTTCATACAGATCAGTATGAGTCAGATATTAAAGTCTGCAGAGCAACTCATGAATTCATAAGAAAGATTCAGTCATATTATGCAGGAAATCCTAAAGACATGAAAAGCACTTGAGTAATAAAATGGAATTTAAGGGACAATTAACTGATCTTGACTATGTGTAACCTTTGGGATAATTATGATTTCAATGTGGTTTTTTAGCTGTATAAATAAATAATAATGGACTATTCCCTGAAGTTTAAATTTACATTCAGCAGCTGTGGTTTAGATGTTAATAGATACAAGTGATTTCTGTTACCTTGTATATAGATCTTAATATTTTTATAAAAATCCAAATGTTTGATGATAGTCTACTGGTTAAAAGAAATTATTATCATTATGATTTGTTTAAGGATCAAGATGACTGACACATTTTTTTTTCAAATTCAAATTCTTCAGGCTTTAGAACAAATGTTCTTGTAAGTTCTTTGAGTGACTTCCTGTGCAGAATAACTCATTTGTATTCAACAGTTGCTGCACCATATCTTCAAAGCTGGAAATCCATTTTCACTCTTTTAATAATGAGATACACCCTTCTTGTAGGTAAACTGTCTTTTAAGTGACATTGATATTTACATTTCTTAAATGATTCTACTCCTCTGTAGGTTCTAGACAATGAAGTCCATAATTCCTTTGGTAAAATTTAAGGGATAATAACATTTAGGAAATCCTATAGAGAGGCTTTTTAAGACAGACCTGAGACCTAGTGTTAGAGATTGAGTAAAACACTTTATCGTCTGTTTAGCTCTCAGTGTGTGAATAATATTTGAGCAAATGTTATTTGGTAACACTTTAGCACTACTGCATTGGTATGATTCAAAACATATCTGATTATTCTGGTCATGTTTTGCTGAATTTAAAACACATTAGTTGTATGTTAACACAAAGAATGTATTTTTAAATATCTTATTTTAAAAGATGTTTCAAATCAACTCTAAAGCAGTGCTTCAACTCCACATATAGGTGTCTTGAGCTTTCCACCTATTCAATTGTGTGCTTTCAATCTTCTGTATATTGAAAAGTCTTTTTTGTATATGAAATTTTCTTTTTTTGTGTTTAGTGTTCTCTTAGGAATGGAGAAAATCTTATTTATATGGGATGCTTTTTTTATTAAATACCCCACATCTATCTCTCATGGAGCCTCTTGTTAATTTTAAGACACATTCAACCATCTACATCTTTTGTGCAGGTGTTCACCCTCTCCTCCCCAAAGGTCAATGAAACAAATTTGTAGCAGACACTGTGGTTCTATCCCAGTCCAATTAAAATTTAATTAAAGATTCCAGGACTACTTTTACTTGCAGCTAGTTTTGTGGATTTTTAAAAAAATTCTGTACTTTTTATGAACATTGCAATGCTGATTAAGTGTCACTATATGTCAAGGCTACAAAAAAAATCCCCAATGATTACTTCTAGTTAAAAATGCATAGCAAGTGCCAGAAAATGTCTCTAACTCTTACATAAAGAATAAGGCTGCAAGTCTCATAGTTTAATGTCTTAATACACTGCTGAGTGTGAGGCCATTGCATAAATTGCATAGGAAGCTCACCTATGTAAATACTTCCAGATCAATAAAAAGCAAGCCTACATGCACAGCTGATGTGGCAAGAGGATTGTTTCTATAGAAATTTTTAGAAGAAGTAATTTCTTTTTTTGAATTATGTTTTTGTCTTGGTAGTGTAAATATTCTCCCCCTCCCTAAGTGACAGGGAAATATGACAAAAAACTGTTCAAAAGAATAAGGCTTTGAGTCTGTGATGCTAGGGATGATAAGAAGAATTTTAGTAGAGGAAAATACTGAAGATGGAAATGTTTAATTAGCAATAAAACAGTACAGTATTGCTCATAATCACAACTGCACAAAGCTGCAATGAGGTGATTTGCAGCATTTATTCTTTTCTCCTTTGAAGGAGAAATCTGTGGGTTGTCAGGGACAAAATGGGTTTGTCTTATTCCTGAAAAAGGAGTCATCTGCTGTCAGTATTTAAAAAGAAAAAAATGGTTGACAACTGGAGGTGGAGTTTCAGTCAGGAGAATTAACTAATGGATGATCACAGGGTACAGGCCCTGAAACCATGCAGCCCATGTGACTCTTCTCTATGGCATCTGTGATTCTCTGACCTTAGAGTGGAATGTAACTGGAGAACAGTAAGCTTAGAAATCTGGTTGATCTTCAGTAGGCAATTATGTGAAAAATTTCTGCAATATGTACAGCCAAGGAAACCTCTATTATTGTTGTTAATATCTGACACAGAGGTGCTAAATTGTGTACAAAAAAGGGCAATAAAGTCGGTGAAGGCTCTGGAGCACAAGTCCTATAGGCAGTGGCTGAGGGAACTGGGGTTTTTCAGCCTGAAGGGAAGGAGGCTTAGGAGGAGATCTCATTCTCTCTGCACCTACCTGAAAGAACGTTGTCGCCAGGTGGGGGTTGGTCTCTTCTCTCAGGTAACAAGTGACAGGACAAAAGGAAATGGCTTCAGGTTGTGCCAGGAGAAGCTTATATTTGATATTAGGAAAAAAATTACTTCAGAGAAAAGGAGCAAACTGCCCAGGGAAGTGATTGGGTCATCATCCCTGAAAGTATTTAAAAGATGTGTAGAAATGGCACCGAGGGCCATGGTTTGTTGATGGACTTGGCAATGCTAGGCCAATGGTTGGACTCAGTGATCTTGGGAGATCTTTTCCAAGCTAAACAATTCAGTGGTGCTTTATCCTGAGGGGTTTACAGGCACCTATGATTGTCTGATGCTCTGAGTCTGACAGGATTTGGAATGGTAGACTTGTGGTGGCGACAAAACAGTAGCAGAAAAATATTTCTGTTCATTATAGAGGAGAAATGAAAGGTGGAAGGGGCTAAAATGGCAAGAGTGTTGACAAGGGTGTAAATGCACCTTAAAGGTGGTGTTTGAAACATGATTCATAAAAGAGTGATCAAAGATGCTCAAGGCTTCCATGTCAGAAATAATTCAGTAGGACACTTCTCTTAGCTAAGAAAAAAGGGACAACTGAATGGGTTTATAACATAGGACTGTAACATAATGAGCAGCATGGAGAAGGTGAATACAAAGGTGAATACACAATGACTGCTCACTCTTTGTCCCAATACAAGAACCATGATACATCAAATGACTTGAACAGGGAGCAAGTTCAGTGGAAATTCCTGCCTTGAAACATTGTAGGCACTAGAAGTTCATGGGTATTCATGCAGTGACTGCATTCAATGGGCCTTTATTCCATGGATTTGCCCAAAGAACCTCTTTAGCAGACTGGACCTCTGGTTCGTGTCAAGACCTTAACATATATACTATTTGAGAAGGATAAAATTATTTCTATGAGTGATCCCTCGAATATGTTTTTTCCAGGATGATCAAGACTGGACATTTGTGGGAACAATATATTGGGCTAGTCAGACCTATAATCTGACCCAGGATAGCTTTTTATGCTTGCTATCTGAATTCCTAGAGGAACGATGCTTTTGTCACTTTTGTCTTGTCAGTTTATGTACTCTAGCAGTCAAAGGTTTGTGGGAAGTTACAGTGTCCTCAGAATTATAAATATAGTTTTTTTCTTCCGTCCTAGAACTTGTGCAACTGAATGGCACTGATTCTTTGTATTTTAGGATCATCCCACTTGTAACAAAAGCATTAGTAGAGACCCACTGTACTATTGTGCTTAAAGAACAGTGACCTTGCCTTTGAAATATTATTTGTGTGTTATTCACTTAAACAATAAGAACTGTATATAAATAAATATGAATGGTTGTTATTTTTATATTTATTTGTAAAAAAGCGTTTTAAGTCAGGAATAAATTTTAACTTTTGAGAAATAAGGCCTACAGCAGGTTGAAGTATGATGTTCTGTTTTATCTAGGGAGACAGCAGATACCAGGAGGCTGCATCAGAAGCATTTTCAGCCCTCTGGGGGAGGAGCGTGCTTGAAAAATATAACACACTAGGAAAGAATACCGTGTGAAAGTTGGGAGGTCAGGAGAGCTGTGGATCTTGGTAGAAAAGCTTTTCTGGTTTAGGAGCTTTTCTGGTTTAGGAGCTCCTGCCCACCACTCTAAGGAGTAAAACACTGTTTATGGACTTACACCTTACAGTGATGGTTCCTCCTAGGGAAGGTTCTTCCTAGGCAAAATTTGCATTTAGCTGAGAAAGAAAGAAGAACTCTTAAGAAGGGAAGCTTCCCTAGGCAGAGCTTCTTTGATAGCATTATTAGAAAGAGAAAGTAACAAAAAATCCCCAAAACCAATGCTTCTCAGAAGCCATTAGGTAGTTATTATTATTAATATTTCCTTTAGCTGCTTTATTGAGAAGAATGCTCTTGCATCTACTTTTTCACTTAGGCTGAAATCAAATAGAACTGCTTTCTCTCTTTTATTATTCTTAACTAGTTGAACTACAGTAGGACTTTGATTAGGTTGAGGGTGTGTATTTTCCTTTAGTAATTAAAAACTCCTATATTTAGTGACAATGCAGATATCAATAAAAAAAATCTCCTGTGTAGACAGAAAATCCCACAATATAGTTTTTAAATTAATATTTGTATCGAGCTGACTTGTGGCACTTCAGTTTTCCCTACTGTATAAAAAGAAAAAAAAATCCTCTATTAAGTAATTAGCTCTCTTGTTCTTTGATCCTGGGTCTCTAACAGTGACAATATTTGTGCAGCAATGTGTTTGCATTTAGCCTGTGACTGCTGCAGTGATAAATCCTCAGGGTGATGAAATGCTGGAACAGGATGACCAGAGAGGTGTTGGTTGCCCTATCCCTGGAGGCATTTGAGTTTGGATGGGCCTCTGGTCAGCCTGGTCTAGCTGAAGATGTCCATGCCCATAGCAGAGGCATTGGACTAGCTGACTTTTAAAGGACTCTTTCAACACAAGCTGTTGTGTGAATATATGATTCTGTGCTGTCTGAGTCTGCAATGTGAAGCTTGTTAGACTGGGGAATTAAAGAACACTATATACTAAGCACTCTGCTTTTGATACATTCAGAGAAAATATACTTACTGTTTACTAAAAAGCTTCACCAGATACCTGCCTTAGGATGCCTTTTTAAAGATATCACTGCTGTTAATAATCCATAGAGAACCCAAAAAGGGAACTCATTATTAATACAGAAGCAGTGGGCCAAAGCAGTAAGAGATCATCACAATCTTCTTGCATAAAAAAAATAGTTTTATACTGTAAAATTTCCCTTACCAAATCACATTCCTGTTCCTAGATACCATGCTAGGGAATTTAAAAAAGAAATTGTTAACATACTCATGGTTTTAAAAATGTCCAGAATATAGAGAGATCTTAAGTCTCTTGTTGGGATATGGAACTGGAATGTATGTTTTTACAGTGTCTAGTCCCAGTGTGCAAAGGTGTTAACCAATTTATCTTCCTAGGGGAGGAATATTCACTGCATTTTGTGATTAAAGGATAGTGTTATGAATTAACGAACTTTTAATTTTTCTTAGTAATTTTTCATTTGATTCAAATAAGATTCATTAAACAAATGGCAATATTTCTATATGTATAAAAATACATTGGTAATTTAATACAATTTAATATCTGCTTGAACATTCATCTCCTATGGATACTGAAAATAGACGTAGAAAAAAACATAACTAACACTGAAATACTTGAGAAAGCTGGAAACATGGACTATACAAGTTATTAATCTATTTAATTTGTTAATATCTTAATCACTTACTTAACTAGAATACAGAATGTCAGGATTTCTGTACAAAATAAAAATATTCAAATTGTCAGATTATGTGACCTCTCATATAATCTCAGCATTTATATGTGCTCCAGGTTGGCAGCATCTCATACAGACTCCTGTTACCCTAGTGATTTCTACCATACTGTCAACAACATTCTTTTAAAAGAGCCACTATCACTACTAGTTTTTGTTTATTTTTTATAATCAGTGAAAATCCAGCTGTTCAGGTATTTTGTGAACCTAGTTCCAAATCCACAGATCTGCATTCATAGAAACATTTTGTGGGAGAAAATTCCTGTGTGTTACAAAAAAGTGACAATTTATAAGGGTGATAATTTAAACTAGGATTATCAGAGAGTAAAGTCAATAATCATAGATTATTATTGTAGATTAATTCGAAGCACCCATAAAAAAGTTGATTTCTAACTACTTTGTAAGTAGAAAATCAAATATGTGGTTTTTTTCCTTCTTTTTTTTTTTATTGAGAGACTTTAGCTCAAGTCTATGTAGAATTATATTCTTGGATTTTTCTTTTAAGAGATAAAAGATAATAATTAAGTATGTTTTTTTAAGTCATAACAAAGTATGGATCTGATTGTTGAGAAAATAAGGAAAACCCTGAATAGCCGCAAGGTAATGTCTATCAATCACACAAGAGAGCAGGAGCTGGTGACTTTTCTGCAAATTTGAGATCTGAATTTGTAGCACTTCCAAAAGCTCATTCAGTACTGCTTGAAACAAGTGTTTTTCTCTAGAAAATATGGTCTAGGCAGAGAGGATAAATCATTGCTAATGAACTGTAGTTTGCTGCCATGGTATATAACTTATTCCTCCCAATAATAACTCATTCTTCAATACTTGATGCATGTTTTAGGAGCTTAGAATAATGAAGTAAATACAAGAAAAAGGTTTCACAGCTCTTGAGCAACTGGCAGCTGTCATCTCTGGCTTTAGAAGATGCATCCTGGATACTGTAAGTGCAGAGTAGATGGTGAGAAGGATTGGGATGCAGATGGGAGTGGAGCTTTTGAGGCGGGAGTTTTGGGACAGAGGTACAGGGATTTAAAGGACTGAGGGAGCAAAGCAGATACCAACAGGGGCAAGCAGATAGAAGAGACTCAACTGGCAAGTATTATCTGTCCTTTAGAGATAAACATGCAGATTTCAAGTTTAAAAATTTTTAATGGTTGAATGAGACAGAAGAATTAAAATGAATGTATGTGTTTGAAGGATATTCCCTCTGTTTGTGACACTGAGTTCAGATATTTGGCCTTGGGTTTTACAAGAAGGTTTTCTAAACAACCAACCAACCAAACAAACTTTCATAGTATTTTCTTCATCCATGGCTGAGAGGCAAATCCCATGCACTCAAGCAAAAATAATGTGCTCTGAGACTTTTTGAAAATACTACACTATGATTGCAGATTCATGAATTTTGCCCTTTTTCTTGACTTTCCTGTTTGCTGTTTTAAAGCTTTTCAAGTCTTCCTGGGCTTAATTTTCTCCTATTACCCTCTGTTCTCTTCAAAATGTTTAATTTTGTACACAGTGTCAGGTATTTACCCCTGTGGGCTTTGGCTTGGTGCTTCAGCTCTGGCATGTAGCACTGTAGATTTTTCAAACTTCACAAATGTGAGGTAAGAAGAATTGATACAAATTTTGACTAGTTTTGGGTTGTTTACATTTCTTCTTCTAAATTCCTAAATTCCTTCGTTCATTTGGGATTTGTAAAATAATTAATCAGTTAATTCATTGCTCATTTCCAAAAATATTGAGCAAATACCATCCAGACTTTTGGATCAAATGATCAGTTATTAAAAAAATTTTCGGGTAGAATATTAAAGATATTGGTGAATCCTAGCATCTTTGGTGAGGGAATGTCAATGTATGGTAAACAGAGATGTTAATAAACTGCTTACAGAAAGCAAAGGTAGTGCCATAGAATCACTTAGGTGGAAATAAAAGAAGAAAGATCATAACTAATGATACTTGGAAATATTGTTTACTGGGTAACCTAACCTTAAATTTATTTTATTTTATCTGTGCTTAGGCTATCAATCATATAAATTTTCCATTTCACTGTAGGTATTAGGACAATTTGTTTCTCAATAATAATAAAAATTATAATGTAATAGTACATTTACACAAAGACACAGGGAATATGCAGCATAAATTAACCTGCTAATCTGTGAATCAATGGAATACAACAGTTCTAGATGCTATGCACTTAGAACCAAGAAAAATACTTGTAATATGCAATTATCACCTTGGAAGCACTTGCACTTTTGCAATCAAACTCCATGTGGCTGATTTTAAGGACAAATGCACGCATATCAAACCAAGCCTTTCAAAGATTCTTCAAACAGAGAGAAATGGAATGGCAAAAGTAAACAAAAATAACTGAAAAAGTAAGAAAGAAAAAAATTTAAAAGCAATCACTCACCACCAGTAGACCAATACCCAGCCAATTCTTGTGCAAAATCTACTTTGGAAGAGCTCCATCCCCAGCTGCATTGCTGAGCAGGGTATCAGGAGCTTTGGGATGCTGCTTTGGCCAGTTCAGGTGAGCTGTCCTGGCCTGTCCCCTCCCAGCCTCCTGCCCTATGCCAGCCTTCCTGCTGGGGCACAGGCAGAAACAGAGAAGGCCTTGACACTGTGAAAACTCTGTTCAGAAATATCAAAAAAGTTTGTGTGTTATCAACACTGCTTTAGCCAAAAACCTAAACCACAGCACCCTCCATGCTGCTGTGAAGATAATTAACTCCATCCCAGCCAGACCCAGGACATGACTGAACAAGCATGTTCAGCTGTTTTGCTTCTAAGCTTCCGAGTACTTTGCTTTCCAGCTAAAAAAATTGAAAATTCTGTGGGTTTCCCAGTTTTTGTTGGCAGCATTGAACAGTGGGAAAGAATGGTCTAATCTTAGATTACTATATACCAAATTTAAGAAGACATGAATATTTTGAAATTTCAGTTTGAAACTTCTATTTTGTTAAGCCTTTTGTTAAAGGACATAAGTTGACATAAGTCTAAGTGTAAAATAACTTGTGCAAAAGGGGAAATGTAAAAGTCTGAGATGTAATTTTAAACTATTTTTTTAAAGTTTAGCATAATTTGCTCAAAATAGTAAATATTGTGGATGTCAAATCTGAATTTTGCAGAGGTAAGTGTACAATAAAATACCACTTGAAGCCTAAATGACTATTTTTGTTTATATGAAACTGAATAGTGGAGCAAGAATTTATTTAAAGGTTTCTCTAATGCTAGCTGCAGTTATTTCCTGCAATAGCATGCATAAGGGATAACATGTGTGACTGTCTGATTAGAGCCCTTCCTTATTACAGCTGTCTGTTGTTTGCTAAAGCCATCTACAAGGACAATCAACAAGCAATTGTACAGTGGATCATGAGACCTTTCAGCTGAACCATTTAGAATGGAGAATTGGCCTCAAACATGTCTAGAATACATTTTTTTTTTAAATTTTTATTTTTCTTGCTACTGAAGATCTATAAATTCAAAATTACCAAGTTATGAGTTTTTTTCTTCTGAGGGATCTATAAAGAGCCTGCAGAAATGAGGATTGGAGCAAGGCACTTACTTTAGGCTTTTGTGACCAGCTGATGAATTCATATTCTTTGTTTGATTTGAATCAGTGATTTGGCTATAAATTTATTAATTATTTTTGCAGTATACTGCCTGCATGTATTTTCTCTAACATGAACAATGCTGCGTTCCACATGTGGTCTTAAGTTATTTCACTTCATTAGCTTGCTGATTTGAAATAATTGAGTAGAGATGTTCCCTCTATTGCCCCATGTCTAATAAAAAGTTATATCAGGGAGCTAAGAGAAGATAGGATCTGACTTTAGGCCCTTGCAAGTTTTGGAAACAGTCTTTAAATTGAAGGTGTAGAAATTTAGAATGCAAACTAATGCAAGTTAATACTTTAAACTACCCCTTATTAATGAATAATCTGAACTTCTAGAGCTCTACATTACTGTAGAAGTCAGCACTACATTAAAAAACATATTAGGTTTGAGGAAATCTGATTCAAAGATTTAAATTTTTCTGGAAAGTGAATGCATAAAAATTTGGTCTAAGGATATTATTTTATTAAAAATAGCATAATGTATATACAATTTTGTGGTAATATTAAGGCGCATTTAAAAGAAATCATGCACAACTATTTAAGCTAGATCAATTTATATGACAGAAAAACATTGGCCATTGAAATTCTTGAAACATTTTTCTTGTTTTCTACACATGCTTCTGGTTTCTTGTATTCATAGGTAAATACCTCACCACAGGCAAACTGAAAGGTATTTTGGAGACAGACTTCAACAGAAGGAAAAATGTTTAAAAGAAGTATCTTAAATGAGAGCAAAGCTTTTCAAAGGGGGCTGTGTATAGATTTCAATGCAGGAAAGCTAAAAATAAATGAATATTCAAGGTACCAAATCAATTTAGAAAATAGCTTAATACATCTGTGAAAAAGGCAAAGAAATAGTTTGCCCTCCCTTAAAGTAAATGTTTAATTCTCCTATCTGTATTACTGCCTTTCTGGAAAACAGAATAAATGACTCTTCTTTCCCAGTAAACCTGTGCCAGATGTAAAAGACAAAGTGTCACACTTCATTGTTTCCATGGCATGAGCAGCATTTCAACTAAGTTGTCACTGCTCATTCTGAACAGGCCTTTCCACAGGTCTGACTCATTACAGATTTGAATTGAATTATAAAGACACTGAGGCTAGTGGTTAACATAAATCAATATGAAAGGCTAGAAAACCTGTTTTTCTCAAAAGTGGTCACTAACAATGACAAGCTAATAATTTAAGACAATATTATTTAAATCTAATTTACATGATCTCTTCATATATATGACAACTTTATCCTGTGTGGTTTTCATTGTTTTTTTTTTTGCTGTAGAGTGATATGCTTCTGCTTGTGTCATTTCTAAAGAAATTCCTGCTACTGAGTGGGTATGGAAAGCTATAATTTGTGAGCACATTTTGCAACATACTATTCACGGGGAAAATCGCTGCATGGAATACTTAATTTTTGATTATTTGGGGGAAAAGAGCTATAAGAAAGAATTCCTATAAAAGACCAAGGGTGTTTTATGATGGCTGTTTGTTTCAAAAAGTAGTTAACAGTAAATAAACCACAGTAACAACTTAAACAGTATTCTGTAATAAGAGAATAAATATTTACTTTGCTGTTCAGTAGCAATGTGGTAATAAAGGGAAACTGGTAAAGGATATGAGATAAGCACATTGGTGTGTAAATGCAAAACTAATTATGAATGTGTGAGAAAACAGCTCAGGAAGCTCTTGCTGTAGGGCCTCATATTGTTACTGGCTGATGTGCATTCATCTCCATTGTGTTCGATACATCCACTCAGTGAAGAAGCAATAATTAGGAGGCTTGAAGGACAGTCTTTGATTCATCTTATCTGAGCTCTGTAATGAGGAGGAAGAAAAAAGGACAGATTCCAAGGGCTTTCCAGCCTACTTTGAATCAGTCACTACACATGCCTTTCTATTTTACTTTAGTGGGAACTATCATACTAACTCCAACAGTCTGACTCTTCAGCAGTAGGATGAATTTTGTGCATGTGTGTTCTGAATCCCCTGTAAACCTTTAGTGGGCATATTCTTTACAGATATTTTCAGCATACCTCCAAAAGTTAAGCAAGAAAATTGTTTTCAAAAGTGTAAGACTAATCTTATTTTTTATCAATGGGTGCGTATTGGTTTAATAAAAATTTATTTCTAGTTTAGGAAGTAAATTCTGTTTAGCTGTATCAGTGAGTCACTGCTTCTATGTCACTTGTCTCTTGTTAATTATTTGAGCAGTCATTGCCAAACATCAATGCCTTTGCTTTCTGAAATGTGTGAAAAGCAAAAGATTCAGGCAAAATGTATGTTTTTGGTTTTTGAAGTCGATGCAGGTTGCTGTTGCTGAAAATGACTAATATCTCTTTGTATGCCCTGTTTTCAGGGCTGCTGAAATGAGATTTTAATTTTCCTCTAAATGAAAAACAGTTAATGAGTTTCACCTGAAGGAAGTCATTGAGGATTATGCAAGAGTATTTGGGAATGTTAGATATTAACAAGGAGCAGCAGGGAAATCTGACCTCTTTTGAATATCATTTTCAGCATACAATTTATCTAATTTTCAGGAAGATTGTAAAGGCTGCTTACAATAACAAACTCAGAAGTGACATCCATCCAAAAAAAAAAATTTAATTGTAAGTGAAATTGAATCAAACTCAGTGAATGGGATTCAGCTGCCATAATGTAGGTGCTATGAGATGCATTTCCTCCAGCCACAGTTACAAAATCATCTGCAGCTCCAGTGAGTCCTTTGCCATATCTGCCAGCCTCTACACTTTGCACCTCAAGACAGTTTTAGTCAGAAAAGGCAGTAGATTTCTGTTTTCAGGCATCTGAATCTTGCTTTGTGTCTCGCTAAAGTTCCTCTTTGCAAAATCCCTCAGCATTAATATTTTAATTATGACTGCAAATGAACTTGAATTACTGGGCTGATGAGGCCAAGAATAGAAACCAAACTGAACATAAGATGATTAAAAAAAAAATCAATGAAACCAGTGCAACATAATTATGAGCCCCTTGGCTCATAATTGTGGCTTAGGTTTTACTTGCATTCTATGACCAATTGTTGCACAAGAGTTTAATACTCCAAAAGCTGATCTGTTTTGGTCTAAAGTGCTACTGTAAGTAAAAACTAGTAATGAGGTGGTTCTTTAACATCAGTAATCTGTTGCTTTATTCCAATATAAAAATTATTTAAAGTTTTTCAGTATTTCAAAAGGATGGGCAAAAAAGGACGCTTCAAAACAGCAAAACTGATGGTAATATAAAGACCTAAATGGAAAAAGAAACCAAAGAAGGTCAGTCATGTTGCTCTTTGATATAGAAGGAATGTGTTAGGGCCTTAGAAATGAAAAACTGTCACTGTATTTTGGCCACCAAAATATTAAATATTATTTTCTTCGACATTTTTATTCCATTAATTTTAATAACACATTTCAGCTGTACTGTGTGGCACTAAAGGTAAATTTATTAAGACCTTTATCTGTCAGCTGTGCTTGAGAAATACTAAATATTTTATACAAACTATATAACTAGTGAGCAAATACATCTTTTCACAATAAACATAAAATGGAGAAAATTTAAATACCAAATTCAGAGAGATCCTCTCTCAGCATACAAACCACCTGTACTGCATGAAGCTGTCTCATGCAAATATCACAAGTTCACACCATCAGAAAGAAGAAAAATTCCCCAGCTTCAGAAAGAAGACATATATATCTTGTAATGCTACTGAATTTAAAGTCTCCTCAGGTGATTGCAACCTATATCCACCGTCTGCAGCACTGAAATCTTGTTTGTTTTCCCCAATTCATGCCTCTGCAAAAAAGTGACAATTAGCACTGAATACTTTAACACTTGCATCAAGTAAGGCCCTCTAGTTCTTGTGAGTGAGGAAACAGTGAATAAGAAAATGGTACCCACCATCTGCATGACATATATGTTTTTGCAGAATTCTACCTTACTTCAAGCTGTTTCTTTACCAGGTTGAACTATCCTTTCCTCTTCACTCATTATGTAAAAGTTATCATACAATTTGTTGCCATCTTCTTTACTTTTTCCAGATCTATTACATAACTTTTGAAATGAGCAGGATTTGTTTCAAGGTTCAGATACATATGGGTGCCAAGTACCCAAACTCTCCTTTTAGTCAAAGGAAGTTAGCAGACAAAACAGGCCAGCTGATAGGCTGGGAAGGCCCGACTAAAATTGAGATCTATTTGCATTTCAGAGCCTCCCATGTAGATAAGACATGAGACCTGGGGAAGCTCACATTCCTTTTCTGTGCCAGAGGCCAGGAGGGATAGCTTCAACAAGGTCAGCATATGTGAGCAGAAGTACTGACTGTGCTGAGGCCAGCTGTTCTGCCAGATCAAATGAGTGCCATGGGAACCTGTCCTCCTGGCACTCCTATTGCCTTCTGCACCTATTGGCTTCCACATCTCTTGGCTTCTACACAAAACTGTCTAAATCTGGAACTCCAGTCACCCCCTCCCTGCTCTGCCCAAACTGTTGCAGTGTGATGTAACACCCTGTTTCATCTATCCCAGTTCCTCCTTCAGGTGTGCCAACAGCCTCTCCCTTCCCCTCCTCCTTGCCCCCTTGCTAAATGCTGTCCATCAATCTTAACATTCCAGCAAGGACACCGTGTGATCGGCAAAGTTCAAAAGATGCTTCTCAGCCCTGGGGACATTGGGCTCTCCAGGTGTCACTTGTGCCCTGAGACTTCCCCTCCCTTACCTGGTTGGTGGGATCCCTACCCCTTCCCTCCCCCTCTCCCCAGGCTTAAAAGACAAGGTGACCATGCAATCCTTCGTTCTGTTGGAGCTGTGGCAACATTCAGAGGCCTGTGTGCCAGGAATAAAGCTCTGGATCAAACCCTCCAGCAGGACCCGTCTCCTTTTTCCTTCACCATCACCTCAAGCCTTTCCACCAGAGGTAAACCTGAGTTCCTGTTGCCTGGACTTGTCCCAAGCACCAGCTGCAATACCCAGCTGGCCAGGGGTGGCTCTGGGGTGAGACCACCACAGCTGCTGCCCTTGGTCCAGCAGCAAGGCCAGACGAGCCCAGGCCCATTCCATCCGGTAATATTGGGATTGGATTTAACTCCAATACCAAACCCCCTCCCCAGAGGAGGAGTTTGACGTTATGTGCAGTGTGCAATACATTGTCATGAAAGTAAAGCTTCCACCTTATACACCAGTACAGAGTTTGTCTTTCAGTTTACTCTTTCAACTCTTTCTCCCCTGTTTAATTGCTGATATTTAGACTGTTTTCCTTAGGAAATAATTGGAATGATTCTGTCAATACTCTACCTGCTTTCTAAGTATGCTTCCTTGCTTGAATACCTGAAAATAGAGGTTGTGAAGGTAAGAATTGTGAAAAGAATTGTGAAAAAGGCAACTGCATATTCATATCTATATGCTCATATGCCTAAACCAGAGTGATCATCAGTGAAGATACTATTTTTTGTTAGGCACTAGTAAATCCAGTTGTAAGACTTAGATAAATTGAAAACACATTTAAAAAAAAAATGATTGTTATTTATCATATAAATAATTCATGGAACTTTTTTTTCTTTTAAAAAACTTGTGCTCTCTGTGGAAGTGTTTGGGGAAAAAAAGATCTCAACATGGGGAGACGCTGGTTGTACTGAATGAAAAAAATAATTTGTTCTTGAACCATGTAAATTAGAAAAAAACAGGGCCAGTGAGATTAATTCAGTTGGTTGGAGCATGGTGCTAATTAGGCCAAGGTTGTGGGTTCCCATATAAATCACTGTATAGGCGATTTGCTTAAAAGTTGGACTCAGTGATCATTGTGGGTCCATTCAACTCAGAATATTCTGTGTAATTCTGTGATACTGCCTGGTCTTCTCTTACAAATGCAAACCTTGCCTGTGGTCAAAGTAGTTTAAAGCATTTTAGATTTTTTTTAAGGATATCACTGTAAAAAAAGAAAAGCAAATATTCTGGTCACGGATTATGGTATTCTGGTTAAAGATGCATGTGTTTGGCCATGCACTAGAAAAATATATAGGAGAGGGAATAAAAAAGAAGAGTTTCTTTGGCTAAGATAACAGTTAATATTTAATCCAAATACAGGGTTCAGATAAGGGAGGGTGCATAACTCTTGTTTTTTGCCAAAACAACTTTTCATTTTTCTCAAGAGGTTTCTAATTAAGTAATTAAGATGTAATTATCAAATTAGTGAACAACATTTAAGAGCATAATTATCACATTAGCTAATAACTTCTTAGCATCTAGGCTCTTAATAAAACAAAATGTCTGCATCTAATTGAAGATCAATCTAAACCCAAACTCTGGAAAACTCTAGTGCTGAATTTCCACATATAGATGGAAACAGAGTGAAAGTATATATTGTGCAAGAATCACTTGCACATTGCATTTCAGTCATTAGTAACAAAACACTGTCCCTCTCCTGGAAAAGATTAATTAGGTAATTATTAAGAAATACAAGTGACAGTGAAATTTATTGCAAATTAGAGAGGAGTGTAAAGTATTCAGTATCTCTGTGCTTCAAATCAAATATTTTTACCTTCTGCTTGGGTATGGCACCTTCCCCCAGACCCTTCAATAATAATACTGCAGGCTGTGAGTTAAGCACTGCTGGATTATCACTGGAGACTTGAATCAGTATCTGTGATATGCAGCATCCTGAAACAGACTCTCTTGTGCCTCATTAAACATTTTTACTTCTTTACTTCAGGGGCCCAATGGAATCTGTTCTTCACAGGAGTGTGCCATAAATTATTAGTTTCTGATGCACTCAAATTTCATATACATTGGCATGCTTTTTATTGATATTTATCACATAAACTAAATTGCTTTACGAACATGAATCTGTGGCAAAATTTGTGCATTTGATGTTGCGATTTAGAAATTAATTTAAATTTGTGTTTCTTTTATTTATGGAATTGATATAGTAAATTTCCTTCTTTTTTTTTGCTAGCCATGTCTAAATTCCTTTTGCTAGGTTTGTTTGCATTAGTCATATTGAGATTTTATTTATCTTGGGTCACATTACAAAGTGTGTAAGCTTCACTATTGCTGTAACTTATGAAATAGGCAAGTTCAAGAAATCTGAACCAACATACTTCTAAAACTAAAATTAAATCTGCTCAATTTAGCGGCAGAAGCACCTAATATCTCCACTTTTGAAAAGAGACTTGTTTTCAATTTTCTCTTTTATCAACACTAACACTTTACAATAACACTGAAGATCCATCTCTTTCTTACTTCTTGGCATTTTTATCATCAGCACCTACTACTATTATTTTAGTCATACTATTTGCTTGTTCCTGCATTCAGAATACATCTCTCCCTCCTTGCCCTTAATTTTTCCTTCCATGGCTGAAGAATCGAAAAGGTTATCAGGGAATGAATACAAGACCACCCATTTTTTGCAGGTCAAGTTCATACATCAGGGAGAGAAACAATGAAAATTTTTCTAAATAACATTCAATAACCCACGTTGGTCTTCTGAAAATTGCTTCTAAAGATCTAGAGAAGATATGCTCATGGTAGCAAAACCATATTTTAACAAGGGTAGATGTACTATTGACAAAAGTGATTTTGATGAGATTGTTGATAAGATGAAAAGATAATGACTTAATTTCTAAGCAACTCTCTAATGTAAACATTTTTGGAAACTGAACATTTTAGTACTGAATTGGAATATTAGTAATTTTGACAGTGTTTGTCACATTTAAAACCCATCCATCAGTTTGATTTTGAAGAGTTTTCTTCTGTTTTTGTTTGGGTTTTTTTTTAATCTTTGAAGACTATTGCAAATTTTCCTGGTATTTCACAACAATTCTATAGCAATGATTTCAAGTGGTTCAGTTGTAATACAGTCAGAAAACATTTTGGAAAGAAGCAAAAATGCCTCAGGCAGTACTGAAGAAAAGCTGTGTTTCAGTGGCTTTAAGGGCAAAATGGAAACCATAATCAATTTCAGTCAATGCCTTGTAGTATGGCAGCTGTAGATGTAGTAATGAATTACTACTCAGTAAGGAAAACACGACACAACAAACTAAAAATTGGAAAGTATTTCCTTGAAATATAAAAACAATGGAAATAAACCATTCTCACTCTATACAAGTAAAGAAAAGGGATTGCTCATATTTAAAGTTCATACCACTCACAGAATTATATTGGTGCTCTGCATCTGTTACCCAGATGTATTCATGAGCATATATATCTATATACATATGTATGTAGTCTAGATATGTCTTTTGTCCTTTTTCTTTTCCCCTTGATTAAATTAGATAATAAGAAATGCTTCAGGTTACTGAAAGATTCTATGCATGGAAATCTTGAGAGAAGGAAGTAGAGTATGAAAATACAGTTTTTGAACTTGCTTAAATCACTCAAATATCTACCAACTCCTGATCATTTAAAAATTAAGCATTAAAAGAAAAAAAAATCATCCTAAAGCTGACGATAACTATTTAAATATTTAATTTCTGAAGAAGATTTTGCACAAGGGTCCAGTTATTAAAGTTTCCCTTTAATGATGGTCACAGCACCTGGCAGGCCGTAGGTCGGGCTTTTTTTTTTGTTTATCCATTTGCAAGATTCAAATTTTAGTCTTTTGTGACTGCAAATGTACTTTTTATTGGCTTTCCTTAATGTCCAAAGTCATGGCAATGAGTATTAAAGTTTAGTTTAAGAAAGAAATGGATTTTTTATGACATCTTCCAATTCTAAGCTTTTGTGAATACTTTTAAGAAAGATTCTTTTCTTTGATAGTTTTGGAAAGAGGAAATGGACCTTATTTATTTTGAGGTTTAGATAGGCTTAAGCGTGAGAATTTTTTTTCCTATTGAAAAAAATTGCATATTTTGTGAGTCCTATTTGCTGGATCCTGCAATGTTTGGTGTGTTGTGTTTAAATTACCTACTTGGTCTTAGCAGAGTGAGTGAAATTATGTGGATAACTGGGATTTGACCCTGAAGGTACTCCTGGCTAGCACATGCTGATCTTTAATGTTGAAGATGTGTTAGAAATTACCTAACCAGAAAGGGCAAGCAGAAGGAGACCTGACCATATGACACCAGTCTATTGAGGTGCACTGCTGTTGTGGCAAGAATCAAAGAATTAAGTAAGAAAGCAAGTTGGAATCTACAGGCTGGGGCTATTGATTACTCAGGAAGAAAACCTGAGTCCTCACCCTGAATTTCTCTCCCATTTCAGCATTTTCTACAAGAAATTGATTGGCTAAGAAGCAAATAATCTAGAAATTGGGATGGCTCCTCTTTTACAACTAGCAGAGGCATATAGAAATATAAGATAATTTCAGACTTGCTCTTGTTTTTTGGTTCTTGCAAACTGAAATTTCCTACATGGTAGCCTATCATCAGTCAAAATGAAAAATTACCTGATATGTAAATGTGCTGTCAGCTGGTTAGGACATAATTCGTGAACACTGTGTATAATGGATTTTGTTTTCTGCTTTATAAGCAAATGCTTTATCAAGTTTGCTTTAAAAAAACCCCAATAATCACATAATCACAAGCAGGATATTTTCTTGAAGCTGTCTTTCCGTGTAAGCTGCACATTTAGCTTGTACTAATTGTCTTCTGACTTCTTTGAAGTGTAAATCTTTAAAGAATCTGTTTCATCTTTAGATGCTGAGAGATCCAAGCCTGAGCGTCTTATAATGCAGTATTAGAAGTATAATCACTACCTGCTTGGATGTCTGCAGTTCCTGGAAAATTTTTCTGCTTTCCAGGAATTTTGAAGTGATTTCTGGTAACTCTTTAACCATGGTCTCTCTGAATTTCTTCCAAAAAATTAGATATGTGACTTTTCTAAGCTCACCTTGAAGGATGGTGGTAAAATTTTGCATTCTTTCCTGACTCTTGTTTACCTTATTAAGGCAAAACTGAAAAAAAAACCCCTTCAAACCCATGAAACACAAAAACCCAAACCAAACCAAAAAATCCTCACATTTTCCTACAGCTTATGCATATGGACATATTAGTAAAATATGCTACAATATTGTAGGAGTTAAGTTCAAAATGAATTTACTTTTTTAATGTTATTTCTTTTAAGTGAGTCTCTTTTCTTTTAAAAGCAAGTGAAAACCTGAATATGATTTCCTTCATTGTCTCTGTATGATTTGGTTTCTCAAATGAGATTCCAGACACAAACTAACATTTAAGAAGACAAGTAACATACAGCATAATGGAAAATAAAAGTCCTGGCCTGGATGCAATATTATTAACATTTTTCTATGGTCTTTATGATGAGGTTAGAGAACTGGTTGTATCAGTGTTCAAATACACATTATGACTTTTTCTAGAATGAAAATAAATGGTCTTTGATTTGTCTATCTTTAGAACAGTAAGTAGGGAAGTTAGAATATGGTAACTGCCAGTTAGTAGCCTATTAACAGATGTAAAAATTTCATGAGGACCAGCGTAAGACTATTTCTGTAAAATTTAGGCATTTAAGTTTGCATATTATCTTCTTTAAAGAAGTTTCAGAGAAAAAAGTTTTCTTCATGAATGTTGAGAAACTTTTCGTCTGGATATTGACTATCTCCAGAAAAAAACAAGGGAAAGAAATAAACATGTTGTTTTCAGGCAGCTCAAAACATTTTGTTACACAAAGTAAGGAAAAGCACGTTTTAGTAAAATCTCCTGAGGCCATTTTTGTAGTCAGTTAATTTATTACTTTGTTTCCTTTTGTTACTGTGAATCATGAGAGGCTAATTATTATGTGTGATAATTACACTGATATTATCAAGTGTATTCTGTAATACATTGCTTAGCATGTCAGAGAAAGATAATGTACATCCCTTAAAATGGGAAGAAATCTTATGGATAGAACGTTCTAACATTGTAGATGAATGTGTTCAGGTATTATTATTTTATACGTCATCCTTACTTGTGCCCTATTGATATTCTGACTGAAAGGAGCATTATTTGTAGAGATTCTATCAAAAGCAATATTTTATAAATGTACTGCATATTTCAGTCTAGTAATATTTTCAAGCTGTATTTCATTTATTAATTTTCAACGCATATTTTTGCTGATGAATGGAAAGATTCTAATGTGTGTTATTTGTCACATCTGACTTGAAGATGCTAGAATCCATCCAGTTAACTTTGAGGATACTTATCATTTGTATGCACTTAGCTTTTAAAACCTTTTTCATCAGTTTTTTAAGGTAAGGAAAATTTTGTTCAAATGAGATCTATAGTTACTATTTCCTCATAATGTTCCTTATTATTTCCCTACATTTAAGAAAGAAGAACAAAATTCTTTCTCTTTTGATATTTGATTTTTACATTAACAATCTAAACATAACATTGACTGATTATTTAGCCTGTTCCATATTATGCAATCAGAAAATGTACAGTTTTATTTGTCTTAAATCAGTGGATAATTCAAATCCTTTTTGGGATTTCAACATACCTAAAAGTTGGCAGTTTCATGCAACTACACTAAAATGTCAGTCAAAGTATAACTTAGATACTGAAGCTAATAGATCTATGCATTTTAAACAGCAAAATTTGCAGGATCCTGTGATCATGGCTTCATACATTGATGCCATGAACAGAAATTACATCTTATTTCAAAACATATTGGATTTTCTAATAATTGTGCCTGCATTGCAATGTTGAGATGTTTTGGGATGAAATATTTATTTTAAAGAATATAATATTGTCCAATATTGTGCAGGAAATCAGTAGCAATGAAAACCAACCCCTGAAATTCCAGATCCTGCTTCCTTCCTCCAAACCATATGTGCACTCAGAATGGATAAAGGTTTCTGCTGAAGTGTGCTATCTTTTTCTGCAGTGCTGTATCCACATAAAACTGGCTTCAAAGTCAAATAACCAGCATTTTCTTTGTCAAGTAATCCTTTTCAACTTTTTTCCTGTTGTGAGATTCAGAAAGCTTTCAATATAATTTTGAAAAGAAGTAATAAAAACGTGGTATTGTTCAGATTCACACAACTGTATTTGAAATCTATAATTCCATAAACTACATTGCTTTATGGAAAACGTTGCAAAGAAGAAAATTTTTCATTCATTTTTAACATCTTGTTTGAGAGTGATTCAATTTCTTAAATCCTGTTCCAGACAGAAGTAAGTGGCTAAGATGTAATTTTCTACTGTATTTGTAGGAAGCACAAAGTCTAAGCTGCCAACCTTTAAGGAGTTCTTTGAAGCATCTCTGCAGCTTTCAAATCCATAACAGGACCTGAAAGAGGATTATCAGTACAGTGCACAGCACACTTGATTAGGACTAAAATGCCTGCAGCCAGCAGCCTCTGTCAGTCCCTGCAGCTCAGCAGCTCCTGCGCCTCCTCCTCGCAGGGCTGCGCACGCCGTGCCAGTGACATTGGGGTTTTGGGATGAGCCTCCTCAGTGCTGCGCACGCCGTGTCAGTGACACTGGGGTTTTGGGATGAGCCTCTTCAGGGCTGCGCACGCCGTGCCAGTGACACTGGGGTTTTGGGATGAGCCTCTTCAGTGCTGCGCACGCCGTGTCAGTGACACTGGGGTTTTGGGATGAGCCTCTTCAGGGCTGCGCTCGCCGTGTCAGTGACATTGGGGTTTTGGGATGAGCCTCTTCAGTGCCTCCTGGCTGTAACTCTGCTGCAGAAGTGTAGTCCACTCACACTTCCAAAAAGCCATCATTCCCATCTCTGCAAATGTCTATAGTGTAATGCATCCTCTGAACTCTCAGTAATGTGCTTTTGGCTTATCTTCTCCGTGTGGTGCCTCCTTGCACAGCCATTGGCTCCAATTACCAAATGGCCAATTTTGAAATTGGAAAATGTCAGATAACAGCATATATTTTAATAGTATAGCACCTGACAGAATTACTTTCATTCTGTCTTGACACACTTTTTAGAAAAGTTGTTTATCACAGATACCAGCCACTCCTTTCTCCCAAATTTTGCAGCTAATTGAACAAAGTCTGAGAGATCATGTTTTCTGAACATGAAATAATCAGTCAAAAAAAGAGATTGTTATTTGTCACGTCAGGATTAGATTCATAGTATTGACCTGAGGTGCAGGAAAAGAAAAAAAAATAATTCCTAGAAAACTTAATATAAATGTAGTAGTAAAATTTAAATATATTTATGTTTTCAAAGTAAAATGGTGGGAATAAATGTTACTGGGATTTAAAATAATTTTTTCTCCAGGCTCTATTTCCCATTTTTAATGTTACTAAAGAAAGATGTTTTCATTGTTATTTTTAAAGAGTTACAGTATCATTAAAAAATAGTGTTCATGTCACATGTGACTGATGCTAGTTTTTATAAGGCATTAGTAAAGACCTTTATAGCTGTCAGTAAATTTGTGCAGATTGGTGTCTGTTGATAATATGGCTAAAATGTTGACAAATATAAAGCTATTAAAAGCTAGTATGTGTATGTGCAAGACCTCTATCCAGCTGGTTTGATATTAGAAAAAAAGAAACTTAATTTTATATCATCAAACAAGGAAATCACAGTTAAAATTGAAATTAAGATTAATGTTACTATTTCCATAACTTTGTTAATGTGAAAAATGTTATGTGTGCATGATTTTTGAATTTTTGTATCCAGCTTTCACATTTAAAAGCCATAGAAGTTTTAATTCTGTGTATATAGTTCATACATTTACAATATCATTAGAACCAGTTATTTTAGGAGAAGTAATTTCAAGTCATCTGCAAGCTTTGTAATGACTGATTTGATGGACTATGATCTGAGGTAATGTGGCCTTCTGTTACATCTTTAAGGGTTTAATTTTTCAGAGGGCACAGACTGCAAATTAGCCTGTAGCTGTAATTAGATTGCATTAATTTCTCATGAAACAAACAGGTGACTGTGACTGTACCAGAAACAAAGGAGAAACTCTTTGATTTAATATTGGCCAGATTTGCTATTGGCTTGTTGGAAGTCCTACTTGGATACTTTTGAAGCTTGCTTGAATGAGGATTTTTTCAAGTAGGTAACAGTGGCTCAGGTTTCATGGTGTGCTGCTATTACAGAAGTTTTCTACATTAGGAAATCTCTCCTTTTCTTTATGTAAGAGAAGGAGAGATTTCCTAATAACTCAGTCTGGAACTTGTAGTTATCTAGTGATTCATGCAATTTTGTTCTTTCTGCTGGGTTTTGTCAGGTGTTACATGGAGATGATAAGACAAAACACACAAGATGGTGATTTTCAAATGGAACCCTGTTGTGGAATGAAAATGGAAAATTGAATCAGAGGGTTAACCTATTATTTTTGAAATTAGGTACTTTAGAGTAAGAAAAAAATTTTTAGGGGATAATTTTTGCCAAGATGTGTAACAAGTTCACTTTTTTTCCCCTTCAGATGTTGTGTTTAAGAAAATTATTTGAAAACTGGAGAAAATGGGATAACTTGTAAGCAATACATTTCAATTCTACTACAGTTTTTTTGACAGAAAATGCAGTTTGAACAGTTTCATGACAATTTTTTTGGACTTATATGATTATGAAGTATTTTAGATTTTCTTTTTCCTTGGAAAATATTAAGGACATCTGCATTTTATCCTTTTTAGTAAAATATTACTATCCTTTTTTTCAATGATTTGTGTTTCTGAAGAAACTGTTATTCCATCAGTATTACATCGATGATTGATTTTTTCCTATTTATTATCGTAAAAGAGTTTGGTCATAGAAAGGTTTTTTAATAGAGTCAATTGATGAAAAACCCTAATGGATTTCAGGTACATTAAAAGCAATTCTTTCGCATCAGCATTAATAACAAAATTGAATTATCCCAGATGTCACTTCACAGATGCAGTATTTGAGAGTATTTTTTAATTGCTCTGGCTTATCTGTCTTGGATTGGCATGTGTGAAATATTCCTCAGGTGTTGATCACCCCAAAAAATCTAGTGAGCTTTATCTAAGTGGTTACTGTGACAGTAAAACTGGAAGTGCTCAGCCACACAGCTATCAGCTACTGTACACGGCCTGTAAAACTTCATGGGCTGCAGATTGAGCTGTAGATACGTGATCCCACATTCCCTGTGTCACTGTTATAGGGCAGAGACAAACTGCCTTATCATAACTTCAAAAATGAAGAAGCTGTGTATGAGACCATTGGAGCAAGTTAAGAATAATATACCCATTTTTTAAACTGCTTTTAAGTTTTTTCTTTCTGTTCTGGGGTAGTAGTGGTATTTCAGGCTATTCCTCCAGGATGTGCTGCTGGTTGCATCTGTGAACCAATGTTTCTGCCTACCATGGGTCTATAAACTCTGTTAAGAAAACCTCCAAATCCTAACACCTGCATTTTTCAAGCTGTTAGACAGAGATAGGCATTGGTTTGGCTGCTTGTCCCCATAGGAATGGCAAGATTTATGACTCTTCTGTCTGCTTATCTAAAGGCTTGCAGTGCATTCCTCAATTTGATTATTAATAAGGCTATCCTGAATACAAAGTAAGCAGCAGTGAAGAAAAGCCTGCTTGGGAGGGAACAACATGACACAGTATGCTATGACAGCTTCTGGATAGCACTATCCCTTCATAATTGAGTATATCTGAACTGGAAAGCCAATTCTTTTATTTTCCTTTCCATTTTATGAAAAAAATGCAATGTAATTAATAGATTGTCTCCCAGTATTAAGCCAGTGGATTTGCATGACGTATTCAAAAATATCGAAGTGTTTTAATTTTTTTACTATTTTTGCATACTCAGTATCAAATAGGAATACAATAGTAAGTTTAAAGTTGCTGAATAAGTTTCTATTTCATATGCAGCAGTGGAAGAGCACCATTTACAATCTTTCATTCTTTTCAATGCTTGAACTCATTTATATGTCTTTGCTGAGCATCCTGGAAACATCTGATGCATAGACTTCCAAGCAAACTTACAGGGTTTCTCCATCTGGAGGATGAGGATCTGTTTTTTTAATATATTCTGATATATTCAGAATTCAGAGATGTGTCTGTCTGAGCTCCTGGTCTTAGCAGTTGAGTCCAATTTAAACTAAATAAAAGTTCAATTAAACAATGGTGTGTGTGTATGTGCTGTATCAGCTTGGCCAAAGCTGTATTCACTACTGAGGAACCTGGCATTTTCAGTCCTTTTACATATTAGTAGGACATGAAACACTTTTGAGAACCAGTTGATTTGAGTATCTCAGTGTGAAGGTTATGATGAACCTGCCATCATCCAAAATATTTTACTATATATTCTACTAAACTGAAATGAAAGATTAGATTTTTACTAGATTTTTGACAATATACAGCTTAGAAAATAGCTAGGAATCTTCAAATATATGGTCTACTTTATATTCCTCTAGGGTTCTTATTTTTATTTTCAGTATCTACCTAGTGCAAAATGTGAAAATATTCAGAAGCAGAAGCAGAAAATAAGTTTTCCTTCCTCCTAGCAAAATATCCTAATCATAGAACAATGGAAACAGGTTATTCTACTTCTCTTTTTCTTAGGACTGGAAATATACCCTGAAACAGACAGACCATATGGCACCAGGTTTGGGGTTTTTTTATCACAGGGATACAGAATAAATCAGTGAGTGAGGGAAGAAATCGCTGAATGGTGTATGTGAACAATTACACATCATGGACACTCACAGGAGATGTCATCTTCATAAAATTGTCTTGCTATATGATGGACTGTCACTAATATTAGGAGTTACCTAGATAGGCAAGGTCAAAATAAAATTCCTTTTCCTCCCTTTTTTTTTTATGCTGAGAGTAGTGGCTGAATCTTTGCCAGAGAATTTCTGGTCTCAAGGATTTAGAAATCAGTACAATGAAAAATACTGATTTTTAAAGAGGGGTGGTTGTACTGAGCTTCAGATACATGGAAATTAGAGAATAAATCTTCCAATGTAAAAACTTCAGGACAACCAAGAAACTATAATGTTTATTTCTGTTAATTAATCCATTTAGCTTAGGATATAGTTAGGATTTCCTAATTGTTTGTGTGATACTGGTTTATTCAGCTATAATTGAATAACTGCCCTCCAGATGCCTTAGGAAAGCCTATGAAATCTATCTTAATTTTAATTTAGTTCATAGAAATGTCTTTTTATTGTCTCTGAATATCTATACTTATAATTTAACTAATTTTTTGATTTCTGCAGCAATTTAAAAGTATTTTCCCCAAATCAAAATACTATCCTCCTATATGTCACCATTTGAATTGCAATGCTTAGATTCTGTGAGTTTTAGCAGCACAAAAGCTTGTCTAGTAGAATGTTTCCCCGAACAGAGCACTCCATTAACTTCAAAAGCAGTAGGTTGCCTTTCATGTTCATATTCCATTATTCTGCAAGTAAACACGGTCATTTTTCTGAGTTTTAAAGTGTACTAGGCTCATATATTTACTGAACACTATCTAAGATTCTGTGGCTTGAGCTCTGACAGTTTTGTTAATATTGGTTACTAAAGATATTGAAATTTTTCTTAAGAGTCTGCCTTTCCCTTCATTGCCTCTTTTCCAGTTTGAAATGACTAAAGCTTAAATAATTATTAGTCACATCTTATCTCAGTGGCAAGGGCTTGTGCTTTTAAAGTAATATTATATGAGCATCTGCTCCTATGGCTCTTGCCAGAAATTAAAAGGCTGATCTGCAGGAAAAGCAGGTTAACACCTCAGTTTTGTAGTGAGAAATGTATTGCAAGAGGAAGAGTATTTGCAAAACCAGTCTTTTATATTTAATACTATCAGTAAAGAGTAAATGCACATCTTTTTGCTTTACCAACTGTTCATGTGCTTGGTTACTCACAAGACTGTTTACAAACTGACTGCAGGTTTTGAAGTTTGATCCAGTCACTGGATATTCAGATTCTGAGAACTTCTTGATGAGAAAGTAGCAGTGTTAAAAAGAAGTTTTTTAGACAGTACAAGTTCTAGTAACAACACCACTTTGGAAATGAATAAATACAAACAAGGAGAGAGTGAATGAGTAACATTCCTTTCAGAGACACAATACCTGGCTTGCAATTAGTGATCCTGTGGTGATGGCCAATTGACAGGTCTCTGTTAAAATGAGGGCTGAAGGGAGCATAGGGATACTGATCTTCCTTCTGAGGCATTCCATGTCACCACAGTAAGGACACATCTTCAAATTACTTTTATTGTCACAATATCCTTGGCTTTTCCAGATCCAAGAATAAATTATGTTACTTCAAAGTATGTATAAATTTACATTCTATGGACAATGATATCTCATTAATGAGAAAAGCTGATGCAGAGAATTCTCTCAATCACATTTGCCTCATTTAAGATGGAGGTTGGCTCAAAAGTGTTCTAGAAATTGTTTATTATTTGAGGCATGTCCTACACTGGTATCACGCCTTGTTTGGGGATCTTTTCATTGCAGGATAGAGGTCATGCAGGGTGTAGTTTCTTGGATTCCTGTATTTACTGAGAATGAAGTTAACTTCTACTTGCAGTTCAGGGCAAAAGAGCAAAATCTGAACTTTTTACTCAACATATTTACCAGTTCAGGCAAACAGTCATGCTAAAATATCTCTCCATTTTAGTTTCTGGAGACAATTTGAGGCATCCCAGTTCTATTTGTATATTGTATTTTCAGTGAACTGCCAAGTTCATTATTAATATATTGTAAGTAGAAAGCAAGAATCCATAAGTCTCCCTTCCACCTGCCACACAAACATAGGTTGTGGAAGATCTGGAAGGGACAAAATGTATTCATTTCAAGTTTAATTATATAAAATACTAACAATAGTGGTAGTAGCTATGTAATAATTAAATATACTTCATCCCTCTCCTATTTTGCTTCTAAATTGTGTGGTTAATATATAATGCTACACTTTTTTTTTTATTATTCACAACACTAAAATGAGTATTGAATGGAAAAAAGCAACAGATTCTCCTTAAGGTAAGTTCTAATTGTTACTGGTTTACTTATTGCTTGACTCAAAGCTCATCAAAATCATGAGTTGGACTGTATCAGTTTTATGGAATTAAATACTTTGGGCTGATGAATCTTTCCCAAATGGATTATTAAAGATGCTATTTTATGCCCTTTTTGCTTACTAGTGGTTTTTTTTGTTCTTTTTTCTTTGTTCCTCTACCAGGAGGCATTTTTGAGTGTGTGGAATCTGGTCCAATGGGAGCAGAAGAATTAGCCTTCAGATTTGCTGTGAACACAATCAACAGAAACAGAACTCTTCTGCCAAACACCACATTAACATACGACACACAGAAGATAAATCTTTATGACAGTTTTGAAGCATCCAAAAAAGGTAACCTTTTGCATATTCAGTTTTTTTAATGAAGGACTAAGGCTCACTTAGTTTACTTACCTGAAAAAACATGTATCTGATGAAGCCATATGCAATGAGACTGACATTATTGTCACTGACATTAAAAAGCGGCTTTATTAAAGGTTGTAATGGTAACTGCTTGACGATTACATTGCCACCTTTGCTCCCACTAACCCTATCTAAAAACTATTCCCTTAAATATTTAAAATCTGAAATAAATTTTGCTGAACATTGTGACTAGGGTGTTTCTTATACCAGCTTCTTTGGAATGAGAAATCTCACTGTCTTCAAAATTTATCCAGCAAAATGTCAAGTTCCCCAAATTCTACTGGAACTGGGATCCAGTTTTAAACATTCAATCACTTCAAGTACATTTTCACAAATGCCTTTATATAGTTAATCACAGACTTTGAAATGGGAGTAGTAGTTGTAATTTTGTGCATCTTATACCAGCATGGCATAAAAATAAGCCTAAATATTAAGTCTGTGCTTAAGATTATCACTATCAGGTACATGACTCGGCCTGAGTTAAGCTCTTTTCTCCTAACTATAAATTATATGTTTACAGAAGAATTAAGAGTAAAAATTAAGTTTGAACATTTTGCATAAATTTCAAAATCTTTGATACTCAAAAAAAAAACAAACCAAAAACCCAATTTTCAGATTGCTTTACTGTTAAGTCAGGGACAATAGGCACAAATTTCTGCATCATTGTTGTATCCTAGAAAGTGGAAACACTAAAAAGTTCAATAAGAATAAGTATTTATGGAAGAAAGTACAAAGCCTAGTGTCAAAACTCAGTAAGACTCAATTTTGCACTGTATTACATGCTCTTTAATAACACTTTTCTTATAAATTGAAGAGCTAATTTCATATGAATGCTATATGTAACAAAACAATGAGGGTGAAAGAATTGGAGGTCAGCCTGCATTTCTTATGGCAGGTTTCTCGCCTAAATCTGCCCAGTGATCTGGTCCCAACATGTCTCTCCCAAGCATTAAAGACAAAATGCTTTATACAATAAGGGATTTTTGGTGTTATGGTGGGCTAAGAGTGAAAACATTTGATACAACATTAGATATTATACATAAGGGAATGCTTCTGTGGCATGAATAATGTACATGAAGGGCATCTTAAAAGTGGAATTTAATACTAATTAAATATTCAGTTTAGAACTGAAGGGAAACAGATTAGCAGAGAATTTATTGTAACAGATTAGCAGAGAATCTTGCTAACCTGTTTATCTGTTTATTTGACAAAGAAATAATTCAAATATAGATTCTTGTTAGGCATGAAAAGAGAGTATCCTTATTTGTACAGAAATACAGTTTGGTCATTGAAAGGTTATTACAAAAATTTTTCATGAAAATTGGTCATCTTTCATGTTTGAAAAATTATAGGCTAAACATTTTTGCCTAGCAAGATGGTTTCTTTGCAGAGTAGCATGTATGGTAGAAGAAAGAGGAAAAAGTGTACTTTTAATAGAGTATCTTTGAGTTGTTCTAGTGGTTTGGGTGATGGAATTAAGTGGGTTTTGAGAGAGACTGCTCTTTCCTTTCCATCTCAGGCAACAGTGAATAAAAGTGCTGAATCTTAATTCTGTTTCTTTCATTCTCCTTTCCTTCTCATCTTCCAAATTCAACTGCTTCCTGACTCCTGCACGTGCTGACCTGGGACGTTTTCTCCCTGTTCCTGGGGGAGGATGCAGACAGCAGAGAAATTTCTCCTGAGATCTCTAATTCTTTAGTTCTTTCCTGAGAAAATGCAACTACTTTTAGCCCTTACCTGGGGTTTGATAGCCTGAATATTATGTTTCTAATTCTTGTTAGACTATAATAGCTGAAATTAGAATGGCAATGTGCTATTGATTAGACATATTGAATAGAATGCATATATTCCTTTTTCCCACTTGCATCTTGGATGAGAAAGCAACATTTTATTTGTAGCTGGTCAGGCTATATCAAAATCTGTGTAATCTTCTAGTACTAATAGCTTTTTGCATCATCAATTCACAATACAGACAACTGCATTTGTGCTCACAAGTGTTTTAGTTCAGAATCAGAGGCTAAAGGTTAACACAAAATGGTTCATTTTATTATGATGGATACAAAGCAGAATTTTAACAATGAAGTTTAAGCATTTGACTCATTTTTGTGGTTCATTATCATGTCCATTAGTGAGCAGGCAGACACTGCATCAAAAGTAGCCTGTTTAGACCTCTTATTAACACATAATTTTGAAGTTGAATATAGAGGAAATATTAATGGCTTTTTAAAGGTACTGTATGAATAAGCAACCTGAAGTCAAGAAGATATTTCCAAGTTACTGTTTCAGTGAAGAATAATGTAAATGCAACAAAATATCCCTCAACATTCTAGGAAAATTGGTATGCATCTGATAGAGCCAGTGCCATATTAAATCACGTGTGAAAGCATTGCATTATTCAAATCTCAGAAAGAGGAAAAAAAAAAAAGTCCATTGAAAAGCCATCTGGTAGCTATTGCTGTTGTTAGTGATCCCATTTACTGACATTTGCATAAAGCTTGTTGATTACTCTTAGGAAGGGCAATATTAGCATAAATGTTTTTTTTATTGAGCTAGTCATTTAGGCACCACACCGAATAGCAATGAAGATCCTGTGTGTCTGACAAGTTCATTTAAATCACCGGTGCTCTGCAGCAATAAAAAGGTGTGCCAGCATAGTTTCTGGAATGCACTTGAAAGACTTAGCCATATTTTCATCAAGTTGAAAAGAATGTGCACAACAATTAACTTTGAATTGATGAGAAAAGCAATGCAGCAAGATGTGTTTCTACCGCTTGTGTCCTCAGCTGTCAGGAACACTGATGGTGGAGCAACAGAATTAATCAAACCCCGTATAAATACTCATGTCTAGTTTGGTTTTCCTTACTTCTCTCTACCAAATGAGTTGTTTTCCCAAAAGACAGAGTCTGTTTTTCAGAGGCGTGTACTTGTAAAAGTTGTGCCTGTGGTAGTGACTGAGATAGGAGCAGGGCATTGGCCGAAACTCTGGTCTTCAGTATTGATTATTTTTTCCTGCCTTCTTTTTGGCATGTTCTAACAAATATTCAACAAGATGATACTGGAGTGTGCTGTGGGAGATTATTCAGACCATAGACTTCTAATGAACAGTACAGGTAGGGCCACCCTGTATTAGACAGAAAACAGGAAGCTGAGCCACTTGAATACAGCAGTGTCATGTCAGTGACTCTCAGGGCCAGTTTTATATACTCGTACAAGTATAACAAAACTGAGCATTTCCAGTTTTTAAGAAGGGACATCTAATTTTATTTTCACTAACAGACAGTAATTTAATTTTAGGGAAAAGACTGGTCCTTTAATTGTACTAACCAACGTACCTATTTCAGATACAGAAATTCAAATCTCCATTTTAATGAAATTAACTCTGAACCTGGTAATTAACTGTGGGGTACTTCACATGTAAAATTTCTGAGTAATTAGGACTTCAGTAGAAGTAATGGTGACTGATTGAGGAGGAAGTTATCACTTAACCCAGATTAAGATACTGTCCTATTCGACCCTTTTCTAAATGTAAGATGCAGCTAAGCACAAACTTATTTTATTCATCAGTACTTTTAAAAAGACATATGATTACTGGCCTTTATAGCTTCCACTGACATAGGAATGTTTAATAAACATAGCTGAACACTATTTAGATGTTAAGAGTCAATATTGATCAGTTTACAATGAAAGCTTGGAAGCGTATTCTGAAGTTGAAATGTTCTGAAGTTGAAATGTGTAAGTGAAAGTGTTGCACAAGAAGGGAGCTCTGTCAGTAAGACAGTCATATTTCATGGAGTGCCTCTTGTTTAATATGAATTGCACAATACCTTCTGGCACACTGCCTTTTTTCCTCTCATCATTGACAGACTTCTGTCTCCTCTTCAGCCTGTGATCAGCTGTCCCTTGGGGTGGCAGCCATCTTCGGGCCATCCCACAGCTCCTCAGCCAACGCCGTGCAGTCCATCTGCAACGCCCTGGGAGTTCCACACATCCAGACCCGCTGGAAACATCAGGTGTCAGACAACAAGGACTCCTTCTATGTCAGCCTCTACCCGGATTTCTCTTCACTCAGCCGTGCCATCCTTGACCTTGTGCAGTTCTTCAAGTGGAAAACAGTTACTGTTGTTTACGATGACAGCACTGGTAAGGCCAAAGCAGCAGGCTATGTGCACTTCTATTCACATACACAAAGAGAGGGAGGAAGGGTGTCACTACTCATATTTGAAAATTTAAGAAATCTTTAAGAGTTTGCAAGAATTTTTCGGGTAAGGCAGTGTATAACAAATAATGTGGACTTATTAGCATAAGTATTCTCATAAGTATGCTTCAGTTGCTGAATTCTGTGTGTTTGAGCTCACAGCTGTCAATAAATTGGTCACACTCTGTCTGTGTTTTCTGCAGTGTCTTAACAGTTGCTAACAGCTATGTCTTTTGATTTTACTTAAAACTTAAACTTGGAAGAAAAATATGGTAACTTGAAAACTACGCTAGTGTGCTCAGTGAAGTAGAAAGCTTAAATTCTGGTGTTGCCTCTGGTGTTGGTTGAGTTTGAAAACACATGCCATATTTGTTTGGAATTTTAGTATCTGTTTCTTCAGATAGAAGTGAAGAAAGAGCTCTGGTTTCAGCTCCTAGCAGTTGGACCAAAAGGAAATTTGGAGGCTTGTTTTACAGATGAATTACAGGAGTTAAAATTAACTCCTGAATTTTTCTAGCAGAAATATACTAGGTTATTACCCTTCCCTTAGTCATCCTAAAATTTGTTTTGCCTTTCAGTTTCACCTTGACAGTGGTACCTTTGAAAAATGCTGTAAAACTTACATTTCATTTGAGGTCTAGTGGTGGTTAGAAATAAGACCTTGGTTAAGAGGAAAATATCACTGCAATGGAAGACACAAGGAAGGTGCTTGACCAAAGAAGGCATATTAAATCTTACAGGAAATGCTGTTTAACTTCTTCCATGCTTGCTGATCTGTCATGGCCAGGAAAAGAGCACAGGGACCCTCAAATTCTTCCTGTGGTTCATTGAACTGGAAGGCTGTTGATGTGCTCATTACATGAGGCTACTCTCTATCCAAATCTGAAATTAATAAAATAGGATCAGGAAACAAAGTGAGGCTACCTGCAGGGAAAACTAACTGTGCTAGATAAACAGCAGGTACCACACCAGGACAGAACACCTGCTTGCATTCCAGCTCAGATAAGATGCATGTGTAGCTACTGAAAGATGAGGAGGGAGCAGAGAAGATGGTGCATAAAAGTCTTTATAACTGATATTTTCCTTTATGTTAAAGAAAAAAAGAATTGTAAGGCAGGGACATTTAGAGGCTGCTTCACTCCAAGTTTGTGGGCTGGTCTTACCAAAGGTTTCAGGTAATCAAACTTTTGATTACCTTTAATCAAAAGCTTTAAAATCAAACTATAGCTTTATAGACCTAAGGCAAGCAATATGTAGCTTGTTTGGGGTTTTTTATCTCTTTTTTTTCTAAATTTTTACCTATTATTGTTCTGAAATAGGAAAGGAAGCTAAATCCTCAAATTTTAACCAAATGATGATAGAAAGAATTGAGTTGTGATTAAGATTTGTGTAAATTGGAGATATTTCACTTTGATTAAAATCCTTTGGAGCCTAACTTTTTGTTCAAGAACAGGTTACCTATTAAAAAAGTGAATTCCATTAGAAAATTCATATGTTTTAATACTTCGAAACTGCTTTGCTCAATAATTTCAAGTAATTCCCTTCTGTCCAAAAAAAAAAGTAAACCAAAAGAATACTTAATTTTTAATGATCTCTTCATATCCAGAGATGTTGTCAGCAGTCTTGATAGACCTGATCTCAATGAAATATGTTTTGAAACCAGGACATAAATAGAAATGGGAAACAAAATTAAAAAGCAGGTTTTTTTGTATCTATTTTGATCTACTTGTTCTACTTGGTATTACTATTAATATTTGAGAGAGAAAAAACCCCAAACATAACCTCTTTTAGAACAATTTTTAAATAAATTTCACAATAAATTAGTAGATTGAGTTATTTAATCTATTCAAAAAGCATAAAGACTTGTTCCAGGATATAATCTCTTTGAAATGATATTTCTTTCTGGAGTGGCCAGGTCCTTTATATTATAATACTGCTTGTTCCCATAATCTCATCCACAACATTATTTGTTTTTCTCTTGAAATCTATTTCTGTCTGAAGAGGCAGAAAAAACCCAGTCTGTTTTAAAGAGGTTATCTTCTCTCTTTTTTTGTGGTGTTTTCTGTAAAGTGAACTTAAATTCAACTTTTTAAAGACTGTCAACTTCTCTTTGTTAGTAACATCTCCTGTGGATAATTCCAGGACTTGAAAAGTAAATGACACTGCTGGGAAGTCCACAGCATCACTTGCCTTTGAAGTGCATACAGGAACAACTCTTAGCTATGGGAAACTATTAGTCTTAAAGAAGCAGATTTTATATATCTGCTGGAGTTTAAATGCAAACTGGTGGTTTTTGAGGCAGGGGGAGAGGAACCTTTTGAAAGGAAGTAGTCACTTGATCTTGGGAAGTGGCTCTCTCCTGTCATAGCATAAGACTTTCATTTATGAGTCTGGGACTGGAGCTCAATATGATGTTTCAACTAAGATTTAGAAATTGTGTTGTATGACTTGTGCCATTTAAGACCTAATTACAAATTATTAAAATGAAGGTAATGAATACAAAATATTTATCACTGTTTATGTCTGTTTTGTCCATTTGATCAGTGATTCTTTAATGTAAGATGGACATAATTCTTAATTCCTTTTTATTGTTTCTCTTTTAATCACCTACATTTTGCACTCCTTTATTGGATGCTTGTTAAGGATGATGCTGTATGCCTTTTTTAATGATGATTTTAGAGTTATGGATTTCCTTTATCTGAAGGGACAATTCCCCAAAGGGCATGCTGGTCAATATGTTGGTATAGCAGCTATAGTGATAATTTAATTGCTAAAACTAATATTTTTTTGGAGATTCATATTTACTTTATATATTTACATTATCATTGTAAACATGGATACAAAGGATGCTGATACTTTTATTATAGAAAGGAAGAGAAGGTATAAAGCATGCATAAACTAGATCTGGATACTTCTCCAATAAATTATCAGGGCTTTCCCATATGTCAAGGTCCTGAAAGATGGCAGGCTGACTCTGAGGGAAAGCATGATTTCATGTGATAAACACATTCTAAAAATGTGTTTATCTCCTTAAATGTAAGGGCTCAGTTTTATGAATTTTCTAAGGAATTGCTGGCGTTTTGTAATAATAAAGGAGAGATCACCTGCTTCAGAGCTAAAAAAAAAAAAAAATGTGTCCATGCTTGTCATCTCCTCAGTGTGGGATATATCTTCTAGGGTAAAAACAAATGGTAAAAGCTGTGTGGTTATTTGACACTTTGCAGCCAGTAAAAGGCCATGTTAACTCTGGTGTCACTCCCAGAGGTCTGCTAGAGACCAATACTGCAAGTGCACAGTCCAACTGCCCCTGGACAGTGGGGACATTGTGTCCAACTCTATTTGATCCCCCAAGTTTCTACCCTGTATGGAGGAAGGTCATTTATGTGACTGATCCATGTAAATGTAGATAAGTCTTCCATACTCTTTTCTGTGTCTTTCAAACCACAGAGTAGCTGCCCTCAAAAAATTAAGATGAGGTGTTGCCTCTGAGGACAGGATTGTAACCAGATGGTGTTTAAGGTTCCTTGCTACCCAAACTATTTTATGATTCTGTGAGATGTATGAAATAGATATTTGTATTTGGTTTGGATCTAATTTGATTTTGAGATTGGGTGGTATGAAGGTGGTAAAGTGGAAGTCAGTGCTTGTTTAGAGCCCAGTTTGAAATAATAGAGAAAATTTGGAATCCCAGTCTCACTTTGTAATAATCTTAGAGATTACTACTAAGAACAGACATTACTTTGTTGTCTCCCTCTTTGAAGCATTCTCCCTGTATTCTCAGAGAAGGAATAGCTGTACATCTTACTCCTAATTTGAGAAAAGGCATAAGTTGTTTTTAATACACTGTGGGTAGCAACTAGACCCTGGCCCATGCTTTATGATGCAGAAGTGGCTAAATCAGAGAAGATGAATGTCTGCAATCCAGCTCTTGCTCCTCACGTCAGCCTGAGCCTCAGAGTACTGGGCTGCTCTGTGCTGGCCACACCTGCCTCCTGCTCAGGAGTGTGTAATGAGGAATGCAAAATAACTTGCCACAGGAGAAAATAGAGATTGTGCCATGCTGAAATAGGTACAGGGAAGTTTCTAGAGGGATATGATCAACAAGAGTGGAATGAGCAAAGATCAGGTTGGGTACAGTGTAATAAGGAATACTCAAGACTGTACAAATAAGATGAAGTAGATGAATAAACTAGAAAGGTTAATTCTATCTTGACTTGGTAAGAAGAGATGCAGTTTTTACTGTGGGGATAAGGTAATAGAAATAAAAATGAACATAGAATGGACAAAGGTTTCAATATTATAATAAAGCCTCTGCCCTGGTAGAATTTTATGGAGTAGGTATTGTTGCACTAAGTAGATGAGTTTTTTCTTTCAGGAAATTAGAAATGTGTGAGTACTTTTTTTGTGGATCTCTGGTTTAAGAGTCCTGCACTGACTTTCATTATTTTAATCTTTTTCTTTTACATTTACTAATAGCTACTTTCTGCTTCCTTCTTTGATTTAATTTCCTTTTTTTTTTCCTATTTATCAAGACTTTTTTTTAATATAGCCCATGTTTGTACAGGCAAAAAAATTGTAATAGGGCTCTAAAACATTTTTCTTGCTAAAAAAGATAAATATTGCTTCTTTTGATCATTTTAAGTGGAAAAGCATATTTCTTTTAACTAGGATTTCATGTTAAAAAACAAATGCAGAAACAGACAAAACCCCAGCAAAAATCCACCCTCCCCCAAAAAAGCAACAACAACAACAACAAAAAAAACCCCAAACAAAACAACCAAAACCCAAATCTAAAAAACCTCCTAGCAGGATTTAATGAGAGACCGTTTGGTTTTTTTTCTCCCTTAAGTAATTTATGGTCTCTTTGTTAATTAAATTCCACTAAACTGTCCCTTGACACTAATTAAGTCCTTTCAGATTTACAGATTTGCTACAGTCAATTGTCTTTAAGAAAGAAAAGTGAAAAAATGACAATATATTTGTCATCTGCATGTCCTGACGGATTTAATTGGTCTCAAAACAATAACTTAATTTCAAGTACATATTCTGATCTCTGTGCTGAAGAAAACAGACCAGACAAACTGTAAATAAGTTTTTGAATCACAGACAATTAAAAAAAAGTGAAAAACTGCATGAGAAATTAGATGATGAGCTCTTAAATTATAGTGGCACTTGTATAGATATCAATATATTGATACTTTTATATAGCAACAGAAGAAGTTGATATAAACAGCATTCTGGATATTTTTTCTTAATTAACTTTTGTTTTGGTCTTGAGTGAATGAGTATAAACACCAAAAATCTGTTGCATCTATGAATGGAAGCCAAACTAAATGCTGGAAAATTATTTCAGAAATAAAAATGTTTTGTGTTGGTCTTTAGCACTGAATCCTGTGCTTCAACTGAAAGGAAGGGAGTTGAAAGATGTCATTTTGTTGCTATATTCACTCTAGTATGCAGGTGGCATTGATTTGTAATAAAATGACAATTTCTTTCTTGGGACTGGTATTAAAATTCCCATTATCTAATTCCCACTGTATTTGGTGTTGTTTTGGCCTCACCTTGATTTTGTGTGCAGTTATGGCCCCCAGAATCCAAAAATATTATTAAGGTACTTGAATGTGTGTTGAGTAGGCCAAGGAGGCTGGTGAAAGGGCTGGAAGGGTTGATGTCCTATGAGGACTGTGGGATATCAATATATTGATACTTTAATATATCAACAGAACATGCTGATAGCTAGAAACATATGGGTTAGAACAAAATAACAGGTGTCCTTGAAAGGATGGGGGAAATCCACCTCATGAGTTTGGTGGTTTGTTGGTGTTTTTATGGGTGGTGGGTTTTTTAAATTTTGTTTTGTTTTGGTTTTTTGTTTTGGTTTGGTTTTGTTTGTTTGTATGTTTTTTATTATCATTAATTTTTATTCTTTAATTTTTTCAACATCAATGTTTTCATACTGATCTTCCTAGACAGAACAGAAAAAGAAAAGACTGATAAGGATAACCTTTAAAAGTCTCTATCACTGGTGCTAATATCTCTATCAAATGTGCAGAAACATTAAATTATAAATGAATATTAAGTTACTCCACTGCCATTGATACTGATTTTTCAAATTGGATTTATATTTATTTCATGTATAGATGAAAACTGCATCTAACTGCATCCGTGTGTACTTTTGTATATTTATAATGTTTTGACTTGTACAGTTTTAGCAAGCATTTATTCAGGTTCTGTGAAGCAGATGCAGAATTCAGAGTACTGGTTGCTTATGAATGGCTAGGTGGGTATTTTTTCTTCAAATGAATAAATTTGTATATAAATAATATCAAAGATAATGATTGGGGTGCATAGCTAAGCACAGAATGTTAAATGGAACTAATTTATTCCTAATTTGTGCATTATCAATTAACAGTTTTTCTGTGTTGCTTTAGTGGAATGAATGAAATGGGTGCCTAAAGTAGGGTTATATTTACCAATGTGAACAAAGTAGACTTGAAGCTTCCCATGCATATAAACTGGAATGGCATGTAGTTCTGTTCCACATCTTTCCAGTCACCAGTTCAGAGAGGTTACAGCATTTGTAGCACTTTTGTTGAACATTTTTATTGAGGAAAAAAGACTTTTAAACCTTCTTTAATAAATTCAAATTTGGTAAAATTATAATAATTAATAGCACTAATAATTTGGACAATGAGTGAATATTATCCTGAATGATTACACATTCCATAAAGTCTTTTAAATACAGAGTGTTCCAAGTGCTGTGCACAGTAGTTTCAAGGGAAGTTTCAATTAGTAGTTTTGTGCTAAACCTGATTGTGGTATTTGGATGTAGCTGGTTAGTGTTTTCCTTTCCTAAGACAGTTATTGCACATTTATTCTGTAAAGTCCAGAAATATTTTTTCTAGTGTTATATCAATATATCAGTAATATGGAGGATGTAGTGAAGTTAAAATTTCACTTTCAAACACTTTTAGTCTTTATGCAGATGTTCACAATTACTTTAGCTAGTTGTCTGAAGAAAAAGTGTTCAATTCTGTTATTCTTTTATGGCAAATGGGCCTGTAATTATTCTTTGAGAACAATCTAAAAATCTATACAGATTTTAGTTAATTTTTTGAAAAGCAAAGTGAATATTAACAAGTTAACAAATTGCATGATTCTAACCCATCTTTCCAAAAAACATGTTACTACAGCTCTCACCCGTATTTTTACCAATAATTGAATTTGAACTAACTGCAGTAAGACTCAGTGTCACAAAAACAAATCTATGGATTTAAAATAAATAAGTTTCAAAAATACATAATGTGCTTTATAGTATTTTTCTATAAGCCTAAGGAACAGAGGTGGAGGTAATATTTCCATAAGTTATAACAATTAACATATTTCCAATAGTGCTTTTATTGTTTTGCTTTTGTGGGTTTGAAGAAACTTAAGAATTTAAACCTTACAGAAAATTGCCTAGGGAACTTCTTATCAAAAGAATTATTTCAGGAAGACTGGAAAATTTTTTGATATGTCTAAATACAGAAATATATGATAGGAAAACTAAGTGAAAAATGAGGAGGAAAACTGAGACAAGATCAGTTTCACATTCTTGTATGGGGCATTATTTTAAGGTTTATCCAAACTGCAGTACAGTTTTACTTTTATTTCATATTACATATTTTAGTAGTAGTAAAGTAAAAGTATTCCATATTTTATCCTCTGGCTGGGAGAACACTGTGAAATATACTTGTGACGTCAGTCCCTTCATTAATTGCTCTGCATCATTCTCAGTTGAAATATTACTGTCTTGATTCATTTCAGCTTCAGTTAGAGAGTTTTTTTCTCTCTTGCACTCTTACCAGTTCCTTTCTGTTAAAGCAAAAATGAAACTGCTTTTGTTTCCAAGAGTAAATGTGCTAAGCTGGTGTAAATTCCATCTGAGGATGTTCATTTATGTGTCTTTTCAAGTTAAGACCATTTTAGAATTTCTAACTTGTTGTATTGCTTCTTTTTCCATTAATTCTGACATCTTTGACAAAATCTTTTATCCTTTGACAGTAGCATAGCTCTTTTTTTTTCACTCTTCACCCTCATTAAACTCCACTGCTCATACATCATCCACTTGAGAGATCATATTTCATACAATTATGATAATTAATTTGAAATGCCCAAGACTGTTAATTCTTATTGCTGTCACCATCATAATACTGAATTAGTGATAAAACTTTATGAAAATGTTCAAAAAAACATATTTAGAAAACAGAATAGCAACAACATTTCAAATCAGTCATATAATAATAGAGCATTTGACATAATAGAGCATAAATGTCAAATGTAGCTGGAGACTAGAAAAAGATGGCAAATCTAATATATCAATAAGGCATAACGTTGTCTTAATTTTCAGCATTTCCCTCAATTATTTTATTTTTTCTTATATTTTCACTCATTATATGCAAAGGTGAGGAAGGGATGGACAGGACTCAGAGTTTTTTATTTCTTTTTTTTTCCTAGCTGCTGTATGTTGTATCTGATAAGTAATCAGGTGGCACAAGAAAAAGTTTTATGGTGATCTTCAAGATCCAAAATGTTCCATGAACTGAAGGTCTTTTCTGAACTTCAATAGGGCATTGATTCTCTCTTGTGCAACTCTGTGGGATGGGCTAGAGGGCTTTTTTCACTGCAGTACTGCAAAGCCTTTATTAGAAAAGAATTGGTACTGGAAATAAGCTGAACTGGGATTGGCTATTTGCAACTGTAAAAGATGTTTGCACCCATGCTCTGATGTGCTTGCTTAGCATATTTAAGGAAAACAATAAAGCTGATTATTGCCTTGCTCTTCAGTTACAGCTGGTTATGCTGAAACAGCAGTACAATGGATTTAACATTCTGATGCTTAGACCCGAGATGCAGAAAAATTAAGTGATACGCAGAGTATCAGAAAAGAAATCTCGACTGTCTATGGAGTTAAACCTACATCCATGGTTTTCTTGTTCAGTGATTTTTTTAAACTCTAAAACTAGTCTGTTCTGTAGATGCTATTTGGGTAATTGCAACTTCAGTATTAGTCATGACTATAATTTTAAACACTTCTCCTTTCCTCTACTAAGTAACTGTTTAAAAAATATTATTTTTTTAGTCTAAAAGAAAGGGGGATTGGGATTTTAGTTTGGGTTGGTTTTTATTTTTTTCTGGCCTAGTCTAGACACTTATAAATTTTTTCACAATAATGGGATTTGTATTTCAAATGCATATAAATACCTGCACAGACACGTGTAATTAAAAATACAGTTCTGCCTTTTTTTTGTTGTTTGCTTCTTTTAGAAGGGACAATTTTTCTCAGATACTGAGAATTGGAACATGCTGTCCAGAGAGATGGTGGAGTCACCATTCCTGGAAGTTTTCAAAGAGATTACTTGGCACTTAGAGCTATGCTTAAATTGGTGTGGTGACCTTTGGTCAAAGGTAGGGCTCTGTGATCTTGGATAATGTTTCTATGATTCTGTTCCATTACACAGTCTAGGAAAAAAAATTCAGAAGAAAACTACCTAGCCAGAAACATTTTCTCTGATTACTGGCATGGCTGCCATCTAAGAGAGAGTTTTCAAAAGTATTTTCAGTAGGAAATAATGTAACTTTTATTTGCCCTCTGATACTCAGTGGTCCAGAACTGTTTTTTCAGGGTGACTAATACTTTTAGTTAGTGATATGCTCAAAAGAACTATATTACCAAAAGCCCCCACCCGTTCCTTCCCCTCTTCTCAAGAATCACAACTTGATCAAATTATTTTTTTCCTAAAGCATGAACTGCTGCAATGTAAATTCTTTAAATGTTTGTATAGCCAAAAGGTCACATATGGCCTTCCACATATGTAGAATTTGGAATTAATTCCTTAAGATATGATAGAACATGTCTATATATTCTAAAGGTGTCCTGATTTATAAACAGTGGTTTGCATCTCCTTTGTACCTCTGAGGAAGAGTTTGGTGAGTAGTTACACTGTATGACAAGGAGATAGGGACATGGTGTAGGTAGTTGAACATTGTGCTCACTTTATACATTTGCACTTTTTCCTCCAGAAGGAAATTATTTCACACAAATTCACCTCCAGAACTCATTTGAGCAAATACTACTATTATCATGGATGATTCCTGTGTATTGACTTGCCCTCATGAATCCAGTTTTTAAATTTTCAACTAAAGGCATTTGAAACAGAACAGCTATACTTTTGACAAAGGGCTTGTTAAATAGAATTTTCTTTGGAGAAAATTCTTTTGAAGTCAGTTACCAGACACATTTTCTTCTTTTTACTGATATAGTACTATTGTTTCCCTTGTAGAAGTCTCATTTAACAGCAAAATAAGTCAACATAATGCCAGATATCCTTGAACTCCTCTTCTTGTCCCTGTCATTAATCATAGCACATTTTAAATATTGCATGTTGCAAATGGCATCAGACTTTAATGCATTAATACTTGTAAAATATATACATGCATACACATATACTATTCAGATTGCTCTCCAATCCTTTAACTACAAGAGTCCAAAATGTTGGACTCTAAAGCTACTAATAAGAAGCTGCATTAATTAAGAAAAGACAATTCTTTTTTCTGGGCTACATATCTTAGAACTTTTTCCATTAAAGAAACCATTGCTACTGTATTTAAATGGGATAACTGGTGATCATTTCAAAGATGCTTTACTCTGCTGGAATTGAGTGAAATTATATTAATGTAGTACAAAACCATAATATTAATAGATATGAAAGGTCCATCAAGCTGTCTGTTTCCTTTGTCTCTATTTCCTCTGTGCTTTTTTTAATGGTGTTGCTCTATTAGATACAACAGCACAAGGAACACAGAACAGCCCACTGTTAGAAAAACCCTACCAGCTAGTGCAATTCCTTTTTAATCCTTTCACTAGAGGCATTTGTTTTTTGCTTTTTTTTTTTTTTTAGTTGAAGAAGATAAAAATAAACTTTAGACTTTATGGGTAATCTCTGCGAGTCGTTTTGCAGCAATTAACTGTTCCAATTGATGTGAAACATTCCATCAATGCTAATAAACCAGCATTCTCCTCCCTGCTACCCATACCCCTTTCAAAGCCTGATATACAATGAGATTTTTTTGAGACATAACCAAAAGGCAGGGGGCTGTCAGGGAAGGAAAAGAGTTCAGAGAGGTGTGAGAAGAAACAACTTGCTAAAAATAGAAAGACTGCTTTCTGGCGGTTCTGCAAAGCAGTATATTACTAGTTTTGAAATTTTTGACATGGTTAGGATAAAGAGTAGCCTTTAAAAGAGCATTAGTGTTTTCTTACAGTAAAAGGTTGATGTGTTCAGCCTATTGCAAAGTGCATTCTTCCTGTGCAGCACAAAGGCAGCATTAATGGAAATGATAAATAGTTTGATGAGCCGGCCAGGTGGCGCAGCAATGGCCTGCAAGACTGCTGAGCTGGAGACAGGTTTTAAAACAAACTTGGGGTTCTTGCTTCCTGGACTGGTTGAAGTTGAACATGTCGAGGAGGTAATGTGATTGATCTCTTTGGAGGAAGATGCCAGCTGGAGAGCTCACAAACTGCTCCTTCAGGATTCTCCTTAACGATGAATTGATGGCAGCTTCTGAAAAGAGTTACTCACACCGCACTCTGCCCGGCCATTCAGAGGTAGGGCTCTATCACAGTGGCTGCTAAAAGAAGGAATTGAGAGTTTGAAGGGACAGGAAAAAGGTGTCCCTGGTGAAAGAAAATGCAGGAAGTACATTCCCAAAATGCAGCTATTATTTCTATACCGTTGCAAAATAGATTTTTTTTTAGGGGCTTATACACACAAATGGTTGTATTCTGTTCACTTTGGGGTTTTTAATTTGTTTTTGTTTTGTTTTTCTTGTGGGTTTTTTGTTTGTTTGTTTGCATTTTTGGGGTTTCTTTTGGTTTTTTTTCATTACATATGAATCCTGTAAATCCTAGTAAAATAAGAGGTCGCCTTTTCATATGAGGACTGCAATTCATATTATATTTTAAATCAATTATTTTAAAATTATTCTACACAAGTGTTCAATTAAAAATATTCTAGATATCCTCAAAATCATGGTGAAGAAAAGACTTGTTTTGTTTTTAGCTTCATAGTCCTTGTAGTTCTTGAATTATATTCCTCCCTTCATTGGAAGTTCTGATACCTCTTCCGATAAGATATGTATGTGTCCTTTTGAAACTGTCCCATACTGATCCAGAAACTTTATTTCTCAGTACATGACAGCTTGTTACTTTCATCCTGCATAACCAGCTTGTTATGACATTTCCTCTGATGTCAGACAACAGCAATGAAATTTTGGTATTATCAGCTCAAGAATCTTAGTCAATGTGTAAATATGTTTTTTTGACTTGAAACAAACAATATGCGCAAATGATAGAAGGGTAGAAATTGAGTCCCGCGGACAAACTGCACATGGTAGGAAAAAGGCAATCTTCTTTGAGTCTTGGGAATCTCAATAATCTAAATGGAGAAAGTAAAAAAAAACAAATAGAACAAATTTTGGTAACATCTAAAAATGAAAACAAACAATTTTTCTGATTTCACCTGATGTATTCTGGACTGAATGTTAAAGAGACTAAATAAGGTAGAGCTCATTTTTTGTTACTCTGAGGCATTAGCTTTACTGTAAAAAGCCTTAAACATATGATTTTTGATAGCTGTGAAAAATTGAACTCCAAACAATTTGTTACTGTAAAGACAGGGGCACAATTTATTTACATCCTACGTGTATTGCCTGGTTAGTCCTCAACTGTTTAATGTTCTGATCCCCTGGAACTTTTTCGCCCATTGCTCCAGCAGAAGCCAGGATGTTAAGGTGTTCAGGAGAAGAGAAGATCAGTGGTAGCCAGGAGTTGGGAAGCAGTTGTTGTCCATAGATGAACCCAAAGGCTGCAGTTTTCTCAGATGCAGGACCTTGTTCTTTTGGTTAATATCTTTCCAGTGCTTAATTTTTAATTTGGTTACAAATAATGACCCACTGTTCAATATTTAATCTAGAAAAGGTTTTGTTTGTGTATTGTGGTGGTTTTGTTTGTTTATTTGTTTGTATTTAGATAAATTATTCTGTTTTTGTTCAGGAAATTATTTTGGTGGGTTTTACTTTTCAGTAAAACTAATTTATTCCTTGCACACTTTTAAAAACACAAATGCTACATCCCAAATAGTAGGTACAGTGTAGAAGGAAACCTTTAGCCTTTAATTAGTATCTGAAAGAGGCAGCTTTTGAAGCGTGATCCAGAACTGGAATCAGTTCCCACTGATCTGAGTTCCCACTAATGCCTGAATGGGAAAATCCTGCTTCTCAACATTTTACCAGAGAAATAAAAAGTACCAGAGTAAGGCATGCTCAGCACTGTCTGGTATTTTTTTGTTCTGCGAGGTGTTTCTCTGCAGCAAGCAGCTGTAGGGTAACTGTGGCAGTGGTTCTTGCCACCTGTGACACGGCTTCACAGCAGCCCTCACACCATGCACTCTCCACAGAGTCACATCTCGTCACTCCCTTGCAGGTGAGGGGGTTTTGTTTCCCAAAATCATCCTGTCGAGAGCTCAGCAAGCTAGAAGCTGTTCAACATATGCCAGTAAAGAATTTATTCCTTGTAGTGGGTGGCCAAGTGGACGACTGAAGTGAGTCATTTAGTAGAGTGGAACATGTTTTGCTCCCTGTCATAATCCATCTCAACTTTACAACTTTACTGGTGGCTGGAAACATGATGAAATATATATGTTAAAATCTTAAAAATGGATGTACTCACTCTAACTATTATAAAATTAAATGTTCTGCTACATGTAGAAGCTATGAGAAATATTACACATCAAAAGTTTAAGGTTTATTTTTATTTCACATTGATGAGGACAGGAGAAAAAACATATCTTTGAAAACCCTGGAATTTACTTGTGTCTCAGATTTAATTTATCTTAAAATATATGTTGAGAAATCTCACTGGTTACTATTTGTAATTGACAGTTATTGAAAGCATAAATACTTCCTGTGCTTGCTGCACATCTGAACTGTCCCAGCTCTGAGGTCCAGTCAGTGCATTGAAGAAATGTACACTTGCAGGTTTTCTTCCCCACAATCTCATGCTCAGGTTTCTTTGGTAGCTTTCTACCTTTTGTACTGCCTTCCAAAGTGGTACTTTGTTTATTGCTCATCACTTCTCATCACTTCTCTATCAGAGACCTAGGTAACCCAGAAGGCAGACACTATCATACCATTCTCCTTGTCAGACTTTAATTACTCTACTTCCTGCATCTGTAAATCTCCTGTTTCAAATTTTGGTGTGATTTTTTCTTTCTTTGAGGTAGTCCAATAATGATAAGATTTATGAAGATTAAAAATTTATTTTTTTAAATTCCTAACCAGCCCAGTTAGGACCTTTAATGACTTATGTTCTTGGGTACTTCTCTGGAACAGAACAAAATTTGGAAGTTTTGAAATCCTTGGGTTTCACCCACTGCTGTTTCCTGAGGTTATTGTGGTTAGTGCACAGAGCTAATAGCACCAAGGTTGTGGGTTCAACTCCTATGTGGGCCATTCAGTTAAGAGCTGGACTTGATGGTCTTTGAGGGTTTCTTCCAACTCAGAATATTCTGTGGTTCTCAAACTAATTAAACTATATGCTTAATTCATTAGGGAATTGGAAAACATTTACTTCAAAAACTCCTGTAGGCAAGAAAACACTTCTTGCTATTCTGTAACAAATCTTGGACCTACATAAAAGACCAAAACTGTATTGTATTAGTGCAATCAATGGAGATAGATCAAGGGACCTCTCAATTTATATTTTCTTACATATATTTACCAGAATTTTTTAATCTAAACTTGCTGCACAAAAAAGCAACATCTCTTTTCCCTTTCTTTCTATCCCATTTCAGAGTTTCTTGGCAGCTTAACTGTCAATCCCTTTCCAAAGGTGTTACAAAGGTCATTGGCGTAACACCTGAAAATATGCTTAAAGCATGCATATTCGGGACTCTGCCCCTTTGAGTAAAGAATACTTTGAAAGAGCAGTTTGGAGTCAAGAATGAACAGTTAGTCTTCCCTTTAACATTTGGTATATTAAAAAATACTCAGTACTTGTACAGAAAACTTGAACATCATGAATTACTGTAATGTTCCATACAATCAAATTAATTTCAAAGTCACTTCCAAAAACATAGTAAGTTTTGTTCTGGAGTGGTTTTAATTCCAAAACTGGCAGAGTAGTGTAAAGCTACTTCTGTTTCTCGCTGTTCTTGAAAGTGATTCAGTATAGAAATATGAGAACTGATTCATGTGAGAGTGTTATACAGTGCTGAAATGATTCACAACTTTGTATGTAAACTTGATTTATTATTTGGGAGACTGTCTAGTCTGATTAAAAACTATTAGTCTGGGATATGGCTTTAATTGAATTAGTAATATGTTCTTCGAAGAGGAATGTCACAGTTGCACGATAAGGCTGGGGGAAGATTTGTCTGTCTGAAGGTAATCCTAAATGAGGCTCCTTACTCTCCATTAATATTAAGGGAAAAGAGACTTGTACTAAAGTGTTGGGAGTACAGATAAGTCTTGATTTTTTTTTTTAAACAACACTTTTGTGTATCAGCTCCAACCAAATGAGAAAGGGAAAAAAATCTGGAAATTTTGAATGCTTATAGTATATTCTTCTGCTAGTAGTGCAGGTTCATGTTTTGATAATTTTCCTGACTCCTGTTTTCTTTAAGGTCTCATTCGATTACAAGAGCTCATCAAGGCTCCATCACGATACAACCTAAGACTAAAAATCCGCCAGTTACCGGCTGACACAAAAGATGCAAAGCCATTGCTAAAGGAGATGAAAAGAGGCAAAGAATTCCATGTAATCTTTGACTGCAGCCATGAAATGGCAGCAGGCATCTTGAAACAGGTAATCCTCATTCTGCTTTAGATGTCTTAATCTTTTTCATCCCTAATAAATAAAAGTATTATCCAGACCTAATGGTATTTAACAAGCAGGGAAATTGTATGTCAGTTTTAGTCAGGCCTTACTGAAAATCAACCAAGGATTTCAGAGGCAATTTTATTAGTGACACAAAAGGTAGGTGCTTTAATTATTCTTTTATAATGAAAGAGCTTAAATAATTTATGTTCAGGAGGAACATGAAGACATATTAATCTTTCAGCTATGAAGAACTGGTACTTTGGAGAATTGATGCTTAAAGCATGGTTTTAAATGATTGATTAATGTTATTTTATACATCAAATCTTTATGTATGTATGTATTTATATATTTGTTTTTATTTGAGGCCTCTAGGATGTGTATTCCTAATCAGAGACTGATATCTGAACAATATGTTACCAAAAGACCACTTTAATGTCTTCCATTGAGAGGATAGATGTCACAGACTGATAGATGTCACAGTTTTATTAAAAATCCTTTCCTTAGGATTTTTTCTCCTTAGAAGCTGAGAGGCCTCAGGAACAAAATGTAAACATTGATTATCTGCTGCTGTGGAATGCAACAGGTGGGTCTGTGATTGGTCTCATATGGTTGTTTCTAATTAATGGCCAATCACAGTCCAGCTATCTCAGACTGTCTCGGTCAGTCACAAACTTTTGTTATCATTCCTTTTCTATTCTTAGCTGGCCTTCTGATAAAATCCTTTCTTCTATTCTTTTAGTATAGTTTTAATATATATCATAAAATAATAAATCAAGCCTTCTGAAACATGGAGTCAGCATTCTTGTCTCCTCCCTCATCCTGGGACCCCTGCGAACGCCATCGCAGACAGAGTCGATATCTCAGAGCCGTATTCTCTTTGCACTGATACTGGAACTGCAAAACACCCAAGTACATCTGGGTTCATGCTTTGAAAATATTGTGTACAGATGAAATGAGTAGGTGAGAAACAGCAAAATTCCAAATATTTAACTGGCTCAGAGACAATCTTCCCCATATTTTTTCAATTAAGCTATGAATTCCAATAAAGAGGATAGGAGGAATATCTAAACTGAATCAGTATTCTACACTTCTAATGCATAGCTTTTAGTGACTTTAATTCAAGTTTATTCTATGTTTGCTAGAAAACTGTAGGGTCTAAATTGAAAACAAAATGTATTTAAGAGTTGGAAATAAGTGTCTCATTAGAGGTACTTACAGGTATTATTGTGGGTATAATTAAAATTGCTAGTATGTCTACTTGTATAATATAATTTCTTTTCTTTATTGTTCATTGATTGAAAAACTTTTATTAGTTCCTAGTAATTTTAAACCTCTGCTAGTGTTTTTTTTCTAAACATAAGCCACCCTAGTTATTCTAGTTGTTTTGACCAAATCATTGAATGTACATTTAATGATTTTAAATATTTAAAATCTAAACAATGCAAATGGAAAATGTGTTGATGGCAATATTAAGCTGCAATACTAACAATAACTCCATTGAGATACATTAGTTATACACTGCCTAAAAATTTTTAGGTGAAAAACTCTTTTATTTCACAATATATAACATTGTGAAAAATGTATGAATAGAGGGAAAAGGGAACAAAATTAAAACCATTGTATCTTCAGTCATGTCCCAGGACCCAAGAGCGAGCATTAAGCCTCTTTAAATCAAATAGTGAACTGTTTCATCAAAGCTCACTGGTTATCCTAAAGATTACAGAGGGAAGATACAGAAAAAAAAGTCTTTTATAAGTGTTTAGGTCTTTATACAGATTCTGTAGATTTTTACTTTTCCATTCAGGTCCTATACTGCAATGCTCTAAATAAGCCCAACATTTGTAGTTTTGAAACTGAATGTGAACACTTGCCATTGAAATTGACTCAAGAGGTGTTGAGAATATATTTATTATTTAATATGAATATTCCAAATACAGTGTTCAAAAGTGATTATTGAAAAAAAAAATTATATATCCATTTCTCAGTTATTGACTGATCAGATTTTTTTCCCTCTTAATGGAGAGATGAATCTTGGGAGACATGACAAGGAGTTTCATTTTGAGAGGATAATTGGAAATATTAGCAGTGGAGCTGGTGGAAGACAACACAAGTTGAAAATAAAGAAAGCAAAGTACCTTGAGAACCTAGTGAAACAGCAACTACAGTTTGCTGGCCAAAAACATGTAATGAAAAGTGAAAAAAAAAAATCCCATCAATCAGACAAACATACTTAAATTAAGGTGAATCTCATTGTTATCTACATCACCAGGCAACCAGGGAAACCATGCATAATTTAAAAGGTTAGGGAAGCACTGTAATAATGAGAACTGAGAAATTACAATGTTTGAAGAGGAAAAAGAAGTGAGATCTTCAGAGAAGTGAGAAGGTGAAAGCTGGAAGGCCTGGAAAGGAGTCAGTATCATTGCACAGTAGAATAAGGAACAACTGTAGGATGTTGTGTAGGGATCCTTTGGAGCATGAAGGACTTGATTAGAAGCAGTTTTGATATAGGCAACTGCAAATGGGATACACATATAGAGGAAGACATTTTGGTTTTATGAAAAAAAAGTTCTTATAAAAGCTAAGAATGCTTCTAGTTTAGAGTTCCTAATGAAGTTGTAATATTTCTTATGGGAATGTGGTTTTCCTGTGTTTGAGAGTTTAATTTCTACTGGAACACTATATTCTAGTTCTAAGTACTGTTGTGGAGTTGTAAGTACATTAGTACAGGCATTCTTTGGAAAAGTGGTGTTTTTTCAAAATCTTGTTTAAAATATTGTAAAATCTGATTTGAACTTGTGTTTGGATTTCGATTTTTTTCTTTTGAAAAGATCATATAGACTATTAATTTCATCATGTTTTGGACAATGTCAGAAGTAAAAAGGCTCCCACAGCATTCAGAATGCTGACAATTCTTTTTAATACAAATTCTGGTATTGTCACAGTAGTATAATTGTGGCCTTCAGTGTCTTTAAGGAGTCCATCTGGTAACAACTTGGCAAAGAATTTTTTTGATAGTTCCTGGACAGGAAGAAAATGCTAAGACAACTTTTGTGAAGAGCATGAAGATAAATGTTTTTCTGGGGAAAATGCCCTTAATGAATAAACATGATGAAATATAGTTTTTAATCTACAAATATTTTTTTTATGCAATTGAGAAGAAAACATGAACTCTAAAAATGCACAGTTTATCAAAAACTACTTCGTATTACATAGATGGAAAGAGTGATGAAGGTACTTGAGAGATACCTGAATTTATAAATGATTCTATGAATATTTGTTCATTTTTGTTTAAGTAATATCTCTCTTGCTGTTCCAAATTTGACTTGAGAATTTTCTTCCATGGTTGGAAAAATGTGCATGCGTATAATATAAGCTTGGGTACTTTTAAATGCATTCATCAAAATAGAAAAAAATTCCTATTAGGTAATTCATTTTAAAGAAAAGGTTCAATAATGAATGAAAATATTGTCGACTCAAATTATGTGCTGTAAGTTAATGTATCCATTAGTATGTAAAAATACAAGCATCTTTCACATTTACTGCACTAAACAGTCTAATAATATTCTTTCTATCAGAAGATCTGGTTCATAAATTCCTTTAATAGTCAGTAATCTTCTCAAACTGCTAAGAAATGACCTAATTTTAGCATAATTCCAACCCAATAGCCTCATCTTAGTAGTGTTCTTTTGCAGTGTTTCATTTGCCATGTGAGTGTGATAAAAATGTACTATATGGCCTCAGAAACATTAATCTTTTGTTTATTTTTTTCAAGGCTTTAGCTATGGGGATGATGACAGAATACTATCACTATATCTTTACCACACTGGTAAGTGGCTTGTGAAAACAGTGATGACATCCAGCAAAGACATTGCTTCCCTAATTATATTGCTTAACAAAGTGGATAAGGTCTCTCTGGAATGGGGTGTGAGTGCAAGATGGTTTCTTTGCTGAGTTTTCTTACTTTCAGTGAAAACTCATCAGGATGGTTTAATTATTTTTCAGCAGTGTGCCCTAAAAACGGATAGACCTGAAAAAAGCATCTGGCTGTGGCACTTTTAACTATCAAGGAGGGTTAAATGTATAATTCATAATTCATTGTTTTATGCATTTTGTTCTTTCTGTCTTTTAGCTGTTTGTATGTGAAGATTAAGACATTTTAAAATTTACTCATATATTCCATATTTTTGATTCAACATTTTACAAGGTAGTTCTTCTCTGTCATATGATTCATGAATAATTTGGTGTGAATCTGAGCAGCATTTTATTTAACAATTCATATGAGCTTTTTAGGCACATGAATTATGCAATGTTCTTTGGTGTCCACTGTAAATGTAACTTAGAAGGGATTTGATCATTCTTGGATCTACCATTTGAAGTAAATGAACATTTAAAATACAATGCCCTTACAAAACAAACATGTATGTGAAGACCTTTTTTCTGCTAATCACAGCCTAACTAAGAAACAGTTTAAAAGTTGGTAAAATGTTATTCTAGAGACTACAGTCTCCAGTTTTGTGCACATTTGTCTGTCTTGAATTTGCATTCAATTTTGTCTAATTAGATTGCAGTTCATGATGTTTTTTAAAAGAAAAGCATGAGACAAACATGAGACAGATGTGCCTTGGCAAAACCATGCTTGAACTGACCCATGTTGAAAATCACATGTTGAAACATGTTGAAAATACATGTTTAAACTCTTATGAAAATGGATCCTTTGTGGTAGAGTAGGAGTCCACTTCAGAATCACAAAACAGAAGTTCATGTATAGTATTAAGGTGAAATAGCTAGTTGGATAGAAAGCAAAATAACTTGTGAATTTCAAAGGCACACCCTGAACAAATACCTATCTTATTTTAGAAGGGTAAATTGTTCTGTCACTTATAGATTTAGGATTTCATGGGATAGAATTTCCCTCACTAAATAGATTTCCTGCCATAAAAATGGATTATAGATGTTTTGAAGATTTCTTTCTTATTTTTAAAAATTTTTGTCATAGATGAAAATTGTTTCTTTGGGTACTATGCTGTCCTTTGGCATTGAATTCTCACTCTTAAAGCTCTGTTTAAAAATCAGAATTTTCTGTCATTCTTATTTACTTATTAAAGCACTATATTTTCTGTGGAGAGAAGAGTATTATATTGACTTGGAATTATCAAGAGACAATTTACTGTGCACAAACATATCAGAGATTTTGATTTTGCAATGTAGCTCTGGAACAGAATCAGAATTTAGTTGTTTTTATATATTAATTGCTTCTTACCTGACATGGTGAAAGTCCTGTCAAATAAATTTTCCAGTCACAGTGTTTACAACAGTCTTCTGTGTAATCTCTTCTTGATTGATTCAGGATGTAATGCACTGGCTCATTAATACACTGACCTGTGTGCATTTCTAATAAATGCAAAATATTGTGTATATTTATTACCTTCCAGTATAAACATAAATGCGTTTGGATTAAAAAATTGTATTCAAAGTTCTGACTTCTTGCACAATAAAAACTGAGAGAATTTTTTAAAGAGAAAGATGTAGCGTAGCTCTTGTTATGTCCAACATTTGCTTTGCAATAAAATGTTTTATTTCTTTGAAATGAGGATGTGAAGTTATTTTAAAAGAATTTTGAAACCTGCATATCTTAGATATTGTGAATTGGAAAGTAAATCATATTATTAACTACGGAATTAAAAATGGGTCGTGATTGATAACTGGTTGATATTTTTATGGGCTTTGTGATGTTAGCAATGGGTGTGGTATTTGGATTTTCTGTAGTAAAATATTTGATCTTCTTCAGCTCTAGCCAGTAAGAAAAATGGATTCAGGCAGGTGTTACACCTAAAGCCAACTGACAGCAAAAATTAAATTAAAAATTAGATGAATGAATACCTATGAATTATGGGGAAAATTTCTATTTTCAATAAATTAAAATTGTGTTATAGGAAAAGAATAGATTATGTATAACCTTGATTACATCTTTTTTTCCCCCTGGTCAGAACTTGATCCTAGACCTGAGTTTCCTGAAGTCTAGTACTGTTTCTATGTTGCTTCTTAGGATTTGATCAAAGCACTGGAATAACCTTGAATTTACTTTCTTGAGCTAAAATTTGAATAGTTTTACTTTTTATTATTTATATTTCCCCCATGTATATTTGAGGACTAACTGTGTGCGCACGCACGGATATACTGAAAACATATAAATTGGCAAAAGTTATTCTTGCAAAGATGAATTCCTAACCAAAGAAATGTCCATATTTGGAAGTATCTTGATGACAGTGAAAAAATGGTTTTGATTAAATTTAAAGCCATGCACATTTCTCCTTTTCCCTGCTCACCACCACCCCCACTCCCTGCCTACTCTCCTCCACCAATTTATCCTCCTAAGATTAACATCTTTCAGTTTCACTGAAAGTGAAAGCTCAAGGAAACTCTTGTCCAGTTTATTTCATTATTTCATGTTTGTTTAATTTCTAGTAAGTTCAAGAACTAGCAATTAATATTAATACCTAGAAATTGAAAATTTCTAGATAGTATTTACTGTAGTATTTTTGCCTACCTCACAGTAGATACAGTTCTGTAATTGGACTAACATTTCCTGAAAGTCTGGTCTTTCTGAGAATCAGATTACTCCCACCATAGGGGCAGCCACGTTGCTTGCTCACAGACACAGGTCCCCAGACAAGCAGAACACATTTCCTAGCAGAAATAGCGCTGAAAAATTACCCTGCTCTCATCTGGGGAGATGGTCTGACAATCGAAATAACAATTGCAGTGTATTACAGAATTTATACCATGGTGACTTTTCCAGGACCTGTTTGCCTTGGATGTGGAGCCCTATCGGTACAGCGGGGTTAACATGACTGGGTTCAGAATCCTGAACACAGAGAACACCCAGGTGTCGTCTATCATTGAGAAGTGGTCCATGGAGCGCCTGCAAGCCCCGCCGAAGCCTGACTCAGGTTTGCTGGATGGATTTATGACGGTATGAAAATCACTTTTTGGTTCCTTTTATATATGTTTGTGACACTACAAAAAATCCAACTTTTTGTTGTTAAAAATGTTTAGAGGTATGTAACCAAATATTATTGTAAACATGAATCAGAGAGTAACTGTGATGTTTCGGTTAATATTTTACAGATTGAATACACGATTATATTAACTTCAGTTTTCAAAATTACTTGTACTGTATTTTTTTTCAAATTATACTGCCATATTCTAATTATCAGATTCACCTAATTTCCCTAATTTTCTGGTGAAATTTTTTTATGGGACAATAATGAAGCTAATGAAAATTGTCTCTTTCTCTACATTTTATGTCTTATTCATTTAAGATTCATTCATTAATAATGTGTACTTTCTAATGTTTACATGAATCTGGTTTTAAAATATTTTATTAATATTATGAGCAGGACCTCATTACTATCTTTTGTACTTTCTGTTCTCTCAGATTCATCTGATAATTAATCTGGTTTTTTCTTTTCCTTTTTTTTCCTTCCATCTTGCCACTGGTCTTTGGCCTCCCTTCAGTTCATAAAAGTCTCAACTATATTCCTGCAAAAAAAAATTTCATTGCTAGGTTTTGGTGAGTTTTTGCTCATTAGTTGGAATTCAGTCTGGAATTATAATGTCAGGAAGGAAGTTATTTTAAAAGATATCCTACATTAGGTCAGCTTTAGACTTCAAATTTGTTGAAAGATTTTCCACTTTGGCCCCTTAGCAATTTAGGTAGTTGGGTTTTGTTTGACTTTGTTTTTTATTTTTTGGTAATTTTTTTGTTGTTGTTGTTAGGTGGCTTTTTGTTTGGTTTTTTTTAGGCTTTTAAATTTGAAAAATAGAAAATTCTATTTCTTGAAGACAGGTATGTTAGTAATATATCAGATGCCTGGATTGTGTTAATGTTCCACATAACACAAGTAATCAACATTTTTTTTCTACTTATAAGGTTTAGTGATCTTATTGATATTAGATACTAAATTGCAATCAATATTTTAATAAGTTAGTTTAATTTTTTTCTAGAAAATCACTCTCTTTAGAGAAAAATACTTTTAAAATGCGCTTACTGTATATAATGTTTTATATAAAAAAGCAAATGAACCCCCAAAATCTGGAAATTGTGTGAAACCCACATCTGGTTTATGTATAGCTGCTCCTTATTACTGTAAGTCATTGTTTCATGCTTCCTTGTTTGCATTAATACTCTCAATTCTTTTTTTTACCTTTTGAATTTAAATTTTGCATCATTTCTTCTCATTCATTGTAGTTGTATATTTTATGTACTGATCAAAGATGTAACTGATCTCAGACCTTTGGATATTTACCAAGATCAGTAGTGATAGTTATTTTATGAGAACATAGGGCCTTGGTGAAAAACAATGGAATAATAAATATTGGAATAGAGTTCTGTGGGCCATTGAATGTTCTCATCTCCTGTGGTGCTGTAAAGAGGGTGCTTTTCTCAGAAAACCTTCTGATGTGCAGCAGGACCCTATAATTGCTATTACAGGACTCTCTAAGAATAATATTTTACATCATTACTTTGCCTCAGGAAAGAAAAGTACAAAAAAGTGCATGAAAAACATAGTGGCTTCTCTTCTGGACTGTAAGAGCCCTCTATGCTCAAGTGGAACCAAGTGTTGATGCAGACTGTGATGGATATTTTATGGTCATTCTTTTTGTTGGTTAAGCATTTAAATGTGCTCTTATTACCTGGGTTTTAAATACCTGAGAGATGCAGATAGTATTTAAATTTTATTTAAAGGGCTAATAATCTTGGAAAGCATTATGGGTTTACAGAGCTTTTTTGACCTGGTCCTTAGATATAAAAAATCATCCACAGCGTGTCCATTTGGATGGTGTGAAGGAAAATCAAATCATGATGTCATTGCACAATGTTCTTTCTGTGCCCAGAATAAAACACTTTATCGACTTATTATCAGGGAAATTGTAAAATCAGTTGAGTGTGTAAAATTTGACTTTCATGTCACTGTTCCTGTGTATTTAAAGTCAGAAATGGACTTGGAAATCAAAGACTCTTCACAGATATTGGTGCTGTGGAGTACTCTAACTGATCTGGGCTGGGCTGGACTGGAAATGTGTTTTATTTTCACTGGTTGATAATGGCTACAGCTTAATCAGAAAAAATTAACAAGAAGACTGCTTAATGAGAACGCATTCAGCTTGAACCACACAGCTAAATGCCATTTGATCAGGTTTAAAACACCTAAAACTTGTTCCAAATCAAATTCTGAAGTTCGTATAAAGCATTTAGAGACTTTAGTGCAGACCAGCTCTTTCCTGGAGGTGCAAAAGCAGGCAGTTATGAATTGCAAAGTTTTTAAGCTCCAGTGGTGTTTGTGAAAGGTACTTTTATGCCAGATTTTTTCACCATGTTGACTTCACCCTGATGACAGAACTATCAATGTAATTCTGACATTGCTTTTCCTTATTAATCATTCATAGAGTTCCCAGTATTAATTGTTGTTTCAAAGTCTTTTCTCTAGGCTTGTATAATTGTCTAACTGGTATATAATTTTCCTCCTAATTAATTTACCTTTTAGCAACGAATGGAATAAAAATTGGTATAAAAATTCCTGAATCCTATTGAGTTCAATTATGGTAGTTTTTCCATGGTTTCTAAGCTGTTCCTCAGCATAGCTCTGAAAAAGGTGATGGTTTAGCACACCTGAGGGGAAAAATGATCAAAATAAAATTTTCAATCACATTTCACTCTCAGGATATCTTAAGAATTTCTTTGCATTCACTGTGGAAAAATAAAATAAACTATTCAATCTATGCTACCATATTGAAAAATTATAGTAATAAATGTTTACTTATTGGTACATCAAAGAAAATAAATTCATTCTATGATTTAGGAGAGTAACTACAGTACAATTGGCTTTGTTTTTCCATGGCTCCACTAAATCTGTAGAAATGTTGAGAACTGCTTGCCATAGTGTTTCAGACTATTCACACTTTGCACAGTCTTCCTGAGTTAAAAGGGCTTGTGTAAATGTTTATAAAAATTATTTCTTTTAAGGGCTAAACTAATTTATATTAAAGAAAAATGTGAATGTATTTTTAATATGATACATAGAAGTCCTGTGGAAGACTCACAGGTCTACTCTGATTGAAGAAATTTTTCTATCATCACTCAAATACTTATAGACCTAATTTGTGCATTTGATGGTTATTTCATATTTCTTAATGTCTGAGGATAATCAAAATGATACTTGTCCTCATAACGTAGAAATAGTAATCAAAATGTGCTGCTATTCAAGTGTATTTGTATCCTTTTATCTGCTGCACACTTGTGCATGTATGCATGTGCAGACACTGTATAGCTTATAAAGCTACCTAAATATTTGTATTTATTTCTTAAATTTGTAATCTCCTTTTTATTTGAAGTATTCTTAGCTGTTTTGTATTTACTTTGACCATTTTTTTTTGTATCATCATACTCTTACTAACCAGGAAAAAAGAAAAATAGTGTCTATAAAAGTAAACATCAAATGAAACTGGTACATGCCATAGCTGTTCTTTCTTATAATAAAATTACAGGAATTTATACAGTAACAATTTTGCCAGAGGTAATAAACCATACCTTTAGAAAACTGCAGAGGAAATGAAGAGTCAAAGATCAAACTGCAATACCTTATCTTTCTTTCTAGGGGAATTAACTTTATCTAACATTTCAGTATCTATTTATCGTCATCTTGTTTCTTCTTGTTACTTGAGTAGAAAAAGCCAAAGGAAACAAAAAATGCATTTTTGTCCATTTTAAATCCAAATCTGTTTTTTTTTTTCAGACTAGGAAAATTTTTAAATTAGTTCTCACTTGATCTTACACTTCCTGACTTGATTCAGCAATGCACGTAAGCAAGTTTTTAAAAATTTGACTTACATGTTTCCAAGTAAAATCCAAATGGCTTCTCTGCCAAACTGAAATGGGCAAATCAATTCATTCACTCATTTCCCTGTTCCTCACCACCTATTCTTTCTTGTTAGCAGTTCAAAAAGCACTTTTAGAAAGTTAGACTCTGGACAGGGTGGGTTGTTAGCATTTGAACCTTGTGTTATCCCAGTATTAAGCAACTTCTAATTAGATTGAAGCTGTTTAAACAATTCTCTGATATATTATATACTCATTACTGTTATTTTCCACCAACTTTATACTGAATTCTGAAATTTGAAAGTGATTGGTACTTAGCAACCACTTAAATGGAATGACTTAGCATTAATAAAACCAGATTATTTTTTAACCAGATTATGATTTCTTCTTGAAAAATGAACTTACAAGTTAATAAAAACCCCAAATATACTATAATGAAATAAAAATATTTAATTAGTGTAACTTCAACTGGTTTTTTCCCTTAAAATTTTTAGATTTGCTCATCTTTTTTTAAGCCTGGAGTAAAAAATTCAATTTTGAACTTTTCTGCAAAATGTAAAAATGATACTTAATTATTATGACAATATTTTTGTTAAGTTTTAACAATATTGGCATCTGTACTGTATAAGTAGAAAAATATTCTGGAAAACAGATGGGCAACATAATATTTTAAAGAAACTTTAGTATACTTCACTTACTGAGTCTGTACAAGCATTACACAGAAAGAAGAAAAAACCCACAAAAGCCTGAGCAGAAATACATTTCCACATTTATATATGACAAGCATGATTCACGCCAAGCAAAATAGAGCATAAATAAAGTGTTATGGGTTCAGAATTCTTTTACTCCTCAACTATTAATCTTCACAGTTTTCTGCGCCTCAAGTCAGAATTTAGCATGCATAATTAAGATGACCTAACAAGCCCTGCTGCTTAATTAACATAAAGTTTTCCTTACTAATTGCTTTTGCCTATCATCCAATTCAGCTCTCAGCTTTCTTCTTATATAGAAAAGATTGTTCTTTTTTTTATTCTTTAATGCCTGCTTTAGTAGCTATATATGGGAGGTGCAGAGAAGCACTGTGGTGTTTCTTGAATGCAAGAGCCAAGGTCAATATTTAGGTGTTTACCCCAGAAAAATCACAGTTTGCAGCTGATGCATTTTGTGTACTGCCTGGTGGAATGGAGCATTATTTAGTTGAGCATTTTCTCTTTTCACTCCTAATTTTTTTTTTTTTTGGTTATCTTCTCAGTAAATGAAAATGATTGTTGAAAAATCCCCCTGAAATTTAGAATGATATTAAATACTGTTGGCAAAAGGCTAGAGATTTTTTGCATATGGAGAAGGGATTTATGGTTCATTTCTGTGTATAGGATTTTCATTTGCTTCAAAAAAGGGAGATGAAATTTTATTCATAAAGTTTTGAAATTTTTAAAGCTGGTGTGTAGATTTCCTCAGATAAGGAAAATAGATTCAGTGGTGTTTTCTTTAAGTATGTAACTGCAAAGAAAATGCGAAGATAATGAGGAGAGATTCTAATACCTCCATAAATTGTCCTTAATTGAAGGAATGTACAAATGCATTTACTCACAGAGCTGCCTAGGAAATTAATTTTGAAACTAACCATTTTAAGGAATACAGTAAAAATCCTCAAGTTACAATTCCTTTGGTATTTGAGAATGGAAATGAAAGACAGAATAATGTTGGGTTTGTAATTGTGTAGATATTTTTCCCTAATTAGCTCTCCATATTTGCACACCTTAAGACTTGGGAATGCATTTATACAATATATTCTTTGTTTATTCTCTTTTTCCCTGATTGCAAGAGATTCTGAAAGATTCCAGTAAGCAACCTCTCTATGTCTACACCTTATTGTTGTTTTGTAAATTCTAATTTATCTGAATGTTCTCTTTCTTGGCTATATGGATATGTTAATATTCTCAGAAATTTTGTTGAATCCAAGGTCAAGCCAAAGAATTACTAAAAAAATGGTCAAACACTGAGTATAGATGGACAATAATGATATATTTTCAGTTGCAATAAATCAAGGTGTTCAAAAACTCTAAAACCTTGTGAGGAATTGGACCAATGCACGAAGACCATGCTAAATGGCCATCTGTAATCAGGTGAAAGAGCACATTAATCAACAGATTTCTCTGGTTTATTTTTGGTTACACTGGCTTGGTTAAACTACTAATGTTGGAAAGGGTTCTTTTTTTTGCATTATAAAGTTTGGAAGGATTAGGAGAGTAATGGCATTGAAACCAGGACACCTGTGGTTGAAAGAGTTGTCTGTAACATAAACATCCAAAATTTGCAAAAAGGGATTCAGTTCCTCTATCATGATATAACCAAGGCTTAATGATGTTTTTCATGAAAGAAATAAATAACTCCTATGTCAGATAATTGGACTTAAATGATACTGAGGACACTGTTATACTGCACTGAAAGCTATGTGTAAATTTCCCAGATTCTTTGCTCTACTTAAAAACAAGCAAGCAACAACAAAAAACCCCAAGCAAAAACCCAATCCAACCATCCAAAGAAAAATTAATCCCACCCACTCACATTACAGTAGTTTTAATCTAGCTGATGCTAATCCATTTCAATAAAGATTTGAGCAAACAGCATGAGCCAAGGAAAAGCATGAATTTAAAAAAGTGAAGTTGTGATAAGTGTAGGTATTAGAATTTAACCAAAATAGAGTTAAAATGATGTTCTTAATTACCTACTCAAGAAATCAGGGAGATGCAAAACTGGAAATATACTCTATTAGAATTATTATTATTATTTTTTATATTTAGTTCAATATATTTTTAACTTAATATTTTCCTACATTAGTTTCATAGTTTCTGATCTGTGATCTCCAAAATCCATTTTTTTTCAGGCATCATAAAGGAAGAAGAAAAAAAAATGATGTAGTTCAGGGTTTTCTCTCTGGAGCTTGTCTGACTTCTTTTATCCTTGATGTCAGTATTTTCTGTGACAGTACAAACCGTAGAATAGCTTGATACAAATTAGTAATTTAGTTTTCCTAATAGTAAAAGGATATTTGTGAAACTTCAATCTCTTCTCTGCACATGACAATATGGAAATAACAGTTGTATTTAGAATAGCTATTAAATAATAATTTAGTAACTGCTATCAGGCACTGTGACTGGACTGGAGAATTTGATGAGAAGAAGATGCTGTTAAGGCTCCTGAGGGTGAAAAGATCAATAAAAATAAAAATAAATACTTGTTACAGAAATACAGTCTTGGATTCTGATTTAGAGCTTCAAAGAGGATATCTTCTTATGTAGACAGCTTTATAATTATCCCTTTAGCTAAAAGAATTTTCTGGATTTGCTGATGAGATGTGTTTAGTAACAGTGTAGCAGCAAATGTGTACTTCAAAGGAAATACTAAACAATTACTCATTACTGCATTACAAGCTAAGAATCTCCCCTAGGCACAGTTAATTTTGTGAGTTTAAGGACTATGCAGGATTTCATGCTGTAAGATGTTTTAGAAATGATTTGTCAGCTATTTTGGGAATTAATTGCATTATTAAATATTTGAGTACTGTATACAGTAACTTTTAGAATTCTAAGAGACAGGATAGATCAGAAACCTATCATCCTATCCCAAAGGAAAGCCATGTACAAGTGCTGTACAGCATTTAGCAGAAATTGCAGTTTCTCTTCCATGGAAGATTTCATTGAATTCTTCCAGATGTGGTTTGAGGATGTTTGCATGTATTTATATATATTTATAAATATACTAAGATTACCATTGATTTGCATCATGCTTTCATGTTAGCAATCTGCATGCTGCTACATCTTTACGAAGCCATAGAGGGAACTCACTGTAACAGCAAGGAGGGAAATGGCAGAGCTTGTGCTGCCTGCAGGGTCTCCTACACAGTGCAGGAGAGTTGCTGAAGCATTGGCTGCTTTTTTGGAGAGGAACTTGAGTGCCTTTTCTCAGGAAATATGCACATGTCTGCATAGCATGAAATTTAGTCTGAGGACTGCAATTAAGAAACTGTAATCGTCAGAGACTATGCTTCTAAAGAAAGACAATGAAGCTGGTGAAGGGTCTGGAGCACAAGTTTTATGAGGAACGTATGAGGGAGCTGCAGTTGTTTAGCCTGGAGGGAAAGAGGCTCAGGGGAGACCTTATTGCTCTCCACAACTGCCTGAAAGGAGGTTGTAGACATGTGGGTGTTGGTCTCTTCTGCCAAGAAACAAGCAACAGAACAAGAGGAAATGGCTTTAAGTAATCCTGGGGGAGGTTTAGATTGTGTATGAGGAAAAATTTCTTCACAGAAGGAGTGATCAAGCAATGGAACAATTGAAGTGGTGGAGACACCATCCTTGGAGGCATTTAAAGTCTTGTAAATATGGCACTTAGGGACATGGTTTAGTGGTGGAATTGACAGTGCTGGATTAATGATTGGATGATATTAAAGGTCTTTTTCAACCTAAGCAATTCTATGATATTATGAAGACATTTTTCTTAGTATATGCATTCTGAAATTAATTTTAATAGTTTATGTATATACTAAGTTATTGTAAATTTTCAAGAAAAGTGAACCAAAAGAAATGTTTCTTTCATTCTCCTTCTTTGCTCTTATTTTTAGAACTTGCATTGAGGGGCAGAAAAAACTAGAACTGATAATCAGTGGACTTGCCTGCAGGAATTAGTAACTCTAAGAATCATCATGGCTACCATTGTAGGATGACAGTGTAGGCATGCTAGGTTAAGCAGCAAAGTAAATAATATAATTTGTGGAGAAATGGGACCATCAATTTAGCCTTTACTGTGTGCTTATCAGCTTCACTATGGCACTGTCTGTTAGAACAGGCAATGTACTACACTTAATAGTGACACTTAGAACCATGTTCTGGGTAAATACTTGCCCTTTGGAAATCAGCCTGTGGGTAATTTGGCTAACCTTTAGTTTGCCAGGCTCAGATAGGGTAAGCTGATGAAGAGCTACCACTTCTAAATTTTTATTTAATTTTAAACTGAAGTATCAAACACTACATACTGCAATGGAGCAGAAAAGGGTGAAAATCATATGTAAATATTTGTCTCTGAATATTCAGGTGGTTGTTTTGGATGTTGTTTGGTAGGCTGGAACAGTCTTCATTCGCTATATGCTTCTGATATATTAAAACCAAGAATATGCTCTTTCTGTCTGTTACCAATTAATACTTGTTAATTACTGGTCTAGTTGACAGAGTTGGTAGAAATAAACAAGCTTCTGGGGATACCACATTCTCTGCTGAAGACCTGTAAGTGTATCTGCTTGAATTTTTGCCTTTTTCTCTTTTTTTTCCCAATTTCCAGATATTTTTATTTATCTCTGATAAGAGATATTACTTCCCCTAATTTTTGCCTATCTCAAGTCACAGCACACTTTCTGCATTTTAGGGGGTTCATATAGTACATATTGACTTCATGGGGATTTTAGTATAAAGACCAGATATGTAGTTATTTCTTAAATTAATTTTCCTAAGGAATAACATTATTTCCTGTCCGGAACATCATGGACTCCATTTTAGAGCTTTAGAGATTCACAGGATATTCTGCTTGGCCTCCACCCTTCGGACCCTTCAGAAGATCAAAAGTCTCCTGAAAGTCCAAATTCATGTCTGCCCACCTTTAGTGAATGTTTTGTCTCTTCATATTTCAAATTATGCCATATGCTTGACATAGTCAAGCCTTAAGTAGAATTGTAGCAGTAAATGTACTTTCCACTTAAGGAGTCCAGAGGGAATACAAGTGCCACAAGCACACATACAGAGCTGTTAAACAGCGCCTAGGAAAATTCAAGCATCCACCCAAATCTCCATGAGAATACCTTTATGTCAGGCTGGAAAAAAATTAACATGCTTTCATTTATATATTTCCTCTGTGAACATGAGGCCCCTACTCTCTCAAGTCACGCTGAGCTTAGGAGATGGGTGAGAAACATGTACTGGATGCACTAAAAAGAATTAAGTGTCATGATGTGAAACAGAGATTTCAGATTTAATACTCCCACTTGCTAAGGCCTGAGCATATGCATAGTATTTTAATACTAGTGATAATGCTGTAACCTAATTCAGATGATGAGAATCTCTGCAATTTCCTGGAAACAAACACTAAAATTGCAGAATTTCCTTGTTTTGATCCTGTAGTATAATTTGTTCAAGCCTTGTGGTGAAATGCTACTTGGAAAAGCTTTATTTTGTAAAATATATTCTGTGAATGAGGTTTTTATATATATTGCTTATAAAAACAAAGTTTCATTTTATCTGTTTGTCATACGTAACAATAGATGTGTTAAATATTCTGTCTATTTATTGAGCTGTTGATTGAGGCCTCAGTTCAACAAGATGTTCACTCTGTGTTTTTTGCTGAAAAATAAATGCAAAGCTTGCCAAGTAGTTCGGCTGAAGTCAAATGGACTACTTTCACACTTAATGTGAAGTATATAATTTGCTTAAATGCGAGGTCACTCATAAAAAACGTTTTATGTAAGCTGCTTTGTCATACCTCTTCACTTTTGTATTTTGAGAAAAGAATGAGAGAGAATTTCAAGGTATTTCTGATGGCAAGGGACAATTTTTTTCCGTGTTTTCATGATAGCAGACATAGTTCAGAAAACACCATTTTTCAAATTATGGATGCCTGATGACATGATTGTTCTCAGTGTTGTCTACATAAAAGAAACAGCATGAGACTTTAGATAGCTTTAGACTATTTTGGATTTCTTCACCTTCTGTTTGCTTAAAATTCAGGATGGTTATTCTGAAGCAGTTCCAAATTGTGAGTAAGATTGTGAGTAGAATCCAAATAAAAGTAACTCTGTATTTAAAAGAATAATCTTTGCAAGGTTACTAAAAATAAGCATTGATTTTTGCTTGTTAATCTTCAAATGATAATTTAAAAAAAAAATTTTTTTTTGTTACAGTGCTCATTATTTCTGTTATAGTCATTTGGGCCCTTCACACAGTGGGATTCATTTTACCATGGGTGCTGGAATGACGTCTTCCTGAGTGGACAGTTCTGCAGTAGTGTTCATCTAGAATTGAAGTCAGGGAACATCAGCTTTGCAGCTGGAGTATTGCTGGCTAGTTTTTTAGTGTAGTTGATAGACTAATTTAGAAGGTGATGTCCACAATATTTCCTGACTGGTCTATCTGAACTCATCTGAGAAAATTGGAAAACTATAGACATCTTTTGGCCAAAGGAATTTTTCAGAATCACAGAACAGCTCAGGTTTGAAGGGACCTTGAAATATGTTGTCTAACTTTTCATGGGAAAGGGACCTAAGATACACTCTGTCAAATTGTTTGTTGAAAACCTTCAGTAGTGAGAACTTCATCATATCCCTGGGGAGGGTGTTCCCTGATTGTTCTTGCTGTAAACAAATTCTTTCTCAAGATGAAGCCTCTTCCAGTGTATCTTCTACCCATTGTCCTTTGTCCTCCTCATGTAGGTCTTTGCCAAGAAAGAGTCTCTGTCCTCTTTGTAGCTGCCCCTTTAGTACTGAAACATTGTGATGAGATCCCTCCTAAGCCTTCCCTTGTCCAGGGAGAAAAGACTTAACTCCTTCAGTCCTCCCTCAGTCCTCCCTCAGTTTCCTCTGATCAGTCCTCTGATCATTTTTATGGTGATCCTTTGGAGTCTGTCCATTGTGCTTGAGTCTTTTTTAAATTTTTTAATTATGTGGATCATAACTGGACAGGGTACTTCAGATGCAGCTTGGCAGATGTTGAGTGGAGAGGGATGATCACATCTCTATCTCTGTTAGTAATGATCCTGTAAATGCAGCCCAGAATCCATTTTTCTTCTGCTACTGCGAAATCTTGTGACTGGCTCATCTTCAGCTACTTGTCCGCAAGGACCTCCAAGTCCCTTTCAGCAAGGCTGCTCCCCATTCATGAAGATTCTAACCAGTATTGATTTCTTTGATTATGTCATCTTTGCACTATTCCTTAAATTGCATGGTAAATTGAGTTGGGCAAATTTGTTTTCAACATCAAGTTGAATACAGAAACAAATACTGACACACCACTTTCCGTTCAAAGACCACCATCATTCATGTGAGGTCTGCAGCCTAAGGTTTGTTATGTGATCATGAATTTCAAAACTAAAGTCAATATATGGAAGGAAACATTTCTGTCTTGTGTGAAAGATTTATAGCAACATCTGGGAGCAATTAGAAAAGCTTCACTTTATATGGCACGGTTAGGTTGTCATATAATTGTCTGAAGCAAAGATGTGCCTAATGATTTTGATTAGCCTGGATTTCCCACAGTTTGGAAATTAACTAGGAAAATAATATTACAAGCTTAGTTTTTAAAATTGAATATTCTTCTTTTAATGTTTGTACAAGTAGGATTCTCTGCCATAATTTGCTGGGTTTAGTCTTGATACAATATTCTAGAAGAAAAAAATTAAATTTATCTTAGGTTGCATCAGAGAGTGTTGTCTCTGCATTTCTTTTAGCAATTAACATGCTTAGATTTTTTTTACTTTACTGTTCCACATTTGACCTATTCATTTACTAAATACGTGTCTTAAGTAAAGATTGTTTAGAGGCAGATGCCAGCAATGTTAGAAAATTGCTTTGAAACAATTTAAATGTGAAGATCTTGAAAGATGTTCTCTTTAGATGAAAAGTAAGTCATAAGGGCTCAAGTGCAGCTGTGTTATATAAGCAAACTTTCATTTGATTTATTTATAAATTGGAAAACAAGGGGCTTTACAGAGGTAGCTTTGCGAAGATGAACATAAAGCTTGAGTTAAGAAAAATACTGTATTTAGCTATCAAAAAAATTTTATTAGTATTTATAAGGACATTTTTAAATTAATGGAAAAAGAAGTAAATTATAAATACAATTTGTCTGGAGAAAGAGGAAAATATGAAAACTGCATTATTTTCTGCACCCACATAAAGTAGTGCATATATTCATTTAACAAAATCAGCTGTGTTAGGTAAGAAATTGAATTATTTGTAATTATAAAGAAGTTACTCTGAACTTGATAAAATCAGATTATCATTTAGGGCTCATTCCTAAAAATAAAAGCTCAACAAAACTCAGATGGAATATACTTGGAAATGTGCAAGTGAGAGATTAATATAGTTAAACTGTAAAGTGTGGAATGCCATAATAAAGTGTATGCATACTGAAGTTTACTTTGGACATTTAAAAAATCAGGAAAAACACATTGGTAGAAAATCAGTGAGTTTTATATACATATACATATATATATGTGTGTGTGTTGGTTTTTCTGCATCTTGTGGATACAAGCATGTGCATTGTGCACATGTTCCTTTTACATTTGGTCAGAAGATAGTTGTTAAGCATTGGAACAGGCTTCAGAGAGAAGTGGTTGAATCACCATATCTGGAGGTATTAAAAAATGTAAATCTGGTGTTAAGGAACATAGTTTAGTGGCTGGACTTGCTGGTGTTAAAGATCTCTTCTGAGTTAAATGGTTGTATGTTCTACATTGAGTTTGTTCAATGCCTTTGGATAGAATCTGAGTGTCAGGGACCTGTATTGATTTTCAAGTAAGATCAAGGGAGAAAATCCATCAGTAGAGCAGTGGGAGATAAAGTACCACCAGGAGAGGCTCTTCACTATCTCAACACTAGGCATCATATTGGTTAGAGAAAAGTATTGAAGGTCTTTTTCTGGGAATATAAATTAGCAGTAAGCAAGATTTTCAGAACTGAGGGGCTGGAGCACTTGTGCAATGAGGTGAGGTTGAAGGAACAAGTCTGTGGAAAGGAAGACCTCTCAAAGACCTAACGCCATCCCCCCAACATCTGTGGGGACATTATCAAGAGGAAGAGACAAGATATTCCCAGCAGTGCCTAGCATAAGCATGACAGCCAAGGCATAAAGTGAAAGGAGAGAGATTTTGACTGGATTTAAGGAAAAATGCTTTCACTGTAAGAAAAGTAAAGCAGTGGAAAGGATTGCTCAGAGAGGCTGTTGTAGTCACCATCCATGCATGTTTTCAAAACCCGATAAATTTCTGAACAAGGTGTCTACTGAAAACAAAGTAAAAGGTGCAAGGTGTTTGACTAGGGAAGTACTGTGGTCTCTTCATCTTGAATTGCCTTATGATCTTTATTTTATACTGAATAACTGTGGCTGTCTTCTGAGAGGTTAATCTCCAGGATCTTTGAAGAGCACTGTTAGATCTGAGGGAGCCTTTTCATAAAGAACTCCAGTTAGGAGTCATGAAATTGAAAACTTTCCTCATATTCATGATGAATTGTAGCTTGATCACGCAGATACAATACAGTTTGTAAACCAGAGTACCAATGCTTAATTTTCTTCAAGAAATTACCCTCTTATTTTGGGGGAAGTATCTGCATTGATTCCTGCAGGTTTTATTAATTTTAATCTTAAGGGATATGTGAATTTTTCAAATTCCAAGAAAACCTCATCTAATATAGTGTGGTCTCAAATACAATTTTTAAACTTACATAAGGTAAGAAGGTATGTTAGAATATATCAGTCAAGATATTATCAGACTAATGCTAATACCTTAATACACAGTGAACACATTCAGTAAAAGAAACAATACAGTGACATTTGTATCTCTCTTAGAAGCCCCTGAAACATCCTTTTGCTTGATGTTTACAAGGCATGTTGGTGAGCTTTTTAAGAAAGTTAAAGTTGGATATCAATACGGCTGTCAATTCACACATACACCATTGTGTCCTAAACAAATGAACTTTAGAAGTACTGAGAATTGAAAAGGGTCCAAGCATTTAAAATAAGGAGCACATCATTAAAAGAAACAATGAGAAACCTAATAATTCCAGGTTTTGGTCAGAACATGACTGGTTCACTGTATTTTGTTATAAGGAGAATCATGAATTCAGCTTGTCTGTGCTGCACAGACTTAGGTCAATGTGTCTGTCTCCTTTTTGCAGCTGTTGAATTGGCAACCTTCCAGAAAGCTTGGTGGCAAATCATGCAGAACCTTTCCAGGAATGACTAGTGGTCTGCTAAGTCTTCCAGCAGTGACTTGGCACATTCAGACATATTCTTTAATGGTGGCAGCCATGTCTTAGGCTTCATTTGTTTCTGTTTGCAGATAAACTGCCCAGAGAGTCAGTTTAATATCCTTTGCCCATGCTTCAGAGTGAATTGTACATACATACCTCCTAATGAAGAAGATGCCTAAACAGTATGTGTGGAATTTGCCTCTCCTAACTTAATCCATGTCAAATTCAAATATCTAGTAATTGCTTATATTGCCTTTTCAGTCAGTACAGGAAAAATAGAGAATTCTTTTTCTAAAGCAGTTGCATAGACTATATTACTGAAGAGGAGTCTATAGGGAGCCTAAAAGATGGACAGACCATTTTAAATGGCTGAATTTAGAAGAAATTATTCCTTTCTGATGTATGTGAGTTTTGCACATACAGATCTCTCCACAGTTTTTATTTTGTTTTTCTTTGACATTTGAAATTGTGTTTACAGCTCTAATCTGCCTTGCCTGCAGCTGTAAGGAGACACTATTTAATATGGACTATATTACCTTGATGCCCTATCTTGAATCAGTTATTACATGCACACCAAAATGGTGATATATTTTGACAAAATAACTAAAAATGCACTAAGAATACAGTAGAATATTTAAGTAAATAGTATTACTTTTTTTGTGCCTAAAGCACAAGAACATTGCTGCTTTTAAGGCTGATCACAGAAAGTCAGTTGTCAGAACTCTCTCAACCTATCCAAGAGTGAAATGTTTTCATTGTTGTGAACTCTAGCAGGTTTTACCCCCAATGAAGGAACTTAACAATTCATCTGTTTGGCTAGGGCTCAGGTATCAAAGTTAATAACCACATCAAGAACTACATCACTCTACACTACTTCCTGACAATATTTGGTGAAAACTGTCACTCCTTACCTGTTCAGATCAACCTGAGCATATTTTGCAGACTTGATGAAATTATCTCCATGTGCTTTCTGTAAATCTGAGCAGTTTTGTTCTTGATAGAGATGGAAAGAGAGAGGAAGTAGGTTTGAATTCTTAAAACAGATAGAGCAGTTCTGCATGTCAGAAAAGTAGACAAACCTCCAGAACTTTAGGGTTGATAAGTCCCTAATTGTATAGAGTACTAAAAATGTTCATGAAGTTCCTTAGCATTTTAAGATTAGCCAGAGCCTTCTCTGCAGAAGCAGAACTTCATGGGTCAATTTATTTGTTTTCAATATGTCTTTTCATTGTGTGAACAACAACAAAAATCCAAGCGTTGTTTGTTTTTTTATCTTTACCAAACAAACCCAAACCAAATAAAAGCAAAAACAACAAAAGGAAAAAAACCCATATATATTCTAGCACTAGTCTATCAACCTCATATGACCTGGAGATCTCTAGTTAGCAAGATAATATTATTTATCTACATCTATTTGTGACTTAATCACTATTCAAGTAGTGCCACGTGGGAAGGCAAACAAGGGGAGAAAGTTTTTTTTCTGAGCAAGTGTGAGCCATTAAATAGGTCAAGATTAGATACGAGACCTTCAACAGCCAGTAATGGAACAGAATTAAGTCTTCTGATTTCACCAGGTACTAATGTACTAATGGAGGCACCACACTGGGAAAACATACATTTTCTTTGGAATATCTTACGGAGAGGTGATTGCACATTATGATATAAATAGATGTGCTAGATGCATAGGCATTTTCTGACAGGAAACTAAGGTCCCCTCTACTAGACAATGGCTCACTGGAAGGATGTATTTGTGGTGAAGTAAAATTTGAAAACACATTCTTTCCTATTTAATAGTCCATTTACTTTCCTCTTAGAGATGTCATCCCCAGCCTGACTACTATGGTCTTTATTTTCATTCCCTAATCAAGCTCATGCTGTTTTAATCTGACTTGGGAAGATTATTGTATAATTGCATTATACATGCAATTGTTTTATTCAGTTTGGTCATCTGTAAATCTCACCTTGTCTTCTGTATAAGTTTCAATATCTTCTGGTATTCATTTGTGTCTCCAAACATTTAACACTCCCTGGATAGTTCTATTATGTGGCTCTACAAGAAGGGCATCTGATAGGCATTCATATTTTTTTTTAATTAGTTATTGAGCTTTTAGAAGGATAAACATGAATGTTCTTCTAAAACTGCATAAAATTATTACTGCTTATGGCGTAAGGTGAGCTGATATACTATTTTCAAAAATGAAAAAACCTGATTAGGATGTTCTTTTTTTGTAGTGCTAACTTTTTTACTCTTCTGCTGGTAACTCTGTGTAGCAAAATAATTTTCCTGTTTTTCCCTCAACTACAATAGCAAAATCTCTCCTTTCTTAGAAAGCCCTATTCTGCAAAAAAAAAAAAAAAAAAAAAAAAAAATCCATTCTATCAGTCCATAAAAGATGCTTGGAATAAAAGGCATAAATAATCCCCATATATCAAATAACACAGAAAAGTAGATGTCCTGTGTAAGTGGAATAGATATTCTCTATCCACTGTGCATACTAAAGTTCCTTCCCCAGTTTCTTTATAAAACCTACCCATCAATCATTAACTGATATTTTATTATAAAATCAGATTTGCCTTGGTTTACAATATAGGAAAAACTGTGATAAAGACTCTGTAGTTTTCAGAAGTATGTATAGCAAGAAAGGGATTGTATCTAGAGTAACATAATAAGTAGATAACAGGACTTTAGTAAACATAAATCTATAGAATCGTCAAATGGTTTGTGTTGGCGGGCACCTTCAAGGGTCATTTAGTCCAATCCTGCTGCCATAGGCAGAGACATCTTTCACTAGAGTGGGTTGCTCAAAGCACCATCTAGCTTGCCCTTGAACACTTCCAGTGGTGGGGCATTCAGAACATCCCTAGGCAACCATTCCGGTGTCTGAACAACTTCATTGTAAAGAAATTCTTCCTTATATCCTGTCTAAATAATTGTCTTAAAGATTGTTGTGAGAAACCTCCTTTGTAAACATGTACAGGTATTCTAAATTCCAAAGTCTAATCAAATTGTGTTATGTATGTATATAATGGGTCACACTTGAAGATTTGAATGGAAACAATTAAAAAGTGCAAAGTCCTTTCAGAAATGTGCGACGTGTACCCCTCTGTAGCCATGCAGTTTTAATTCATAATCCATAGGTAGTTTTAATTCTGGTACCTGGGCATAGCAGGCGTCCTTCCTTTTGGCACCTGCAGAGCTGTAAACTGGACAAGAAGTAAAGAGCAGGCACACAATTCTCTTTTTGACTAGAGAAAAAGTAACTTTGAAACATAGAACTGTATCATAGAACCAGATAGAGGATAATCTGCACAAGTTCTTTTTGATTTTCCGTGCTTCGTTTAGGATGCTTCTCCATCTTGAGATTGTAAACCCATTGAAATATTTATCTCCTTTAATACCTATATGTTATTTTTGTTCAGTGCCCTCTCTTTAATATGTTTCTCATGCCAGTATTTATATCTAGTTTTAGATTATACCTACTCCAAAAATGCAACTTTAAATACTCAGAGTAGGTTTTTGAGCAGTGCCATTTGTCTCTTTGGCAGAGGAGATTCAGTGATTTCTTGTAGCACTAAAGGTAGTAGAGATTAACTCTTTTCACGAAGAAAAATACTCAGTAGATAATAGACTTTTTACTAGAAGTAAATCTTCAGTTACATTCGTGTAGCCTTTATGAACAATCTTTTGGTTGTTGTGAAAGCTAGTGATTTTACTTTGGAGAAATGGAAATAATTTGGAATATCTGATTGGTAGATAAACTATTTATATGTCTATCTAATAAATATAAACAATGTGCTGAGACATAAGTTAATTTGTACTTAAATGAGCATGAAGCAGCAATCATTCATGGAACTTTAATGGGTATCAATACACCACCCATTAGTATGGATTAGGGATGCAGAAATCAAATTTATATTTTCACGATGGCTTGAAGAAAAGTTTGAAAAATCTCAAAATAGAGATTTAATTAGAGTGAATTAACTATTTCAGCTACTGAAAAAAAGTGTTCTTACTGTTGGGATTGATAATTTGGTTTCTCTTAGACAACTTGATTTTTTAAATTGATATTTTAAAATAAGATTATGCTCATGAAATGGAGATCTGTTCTCTTCTACACAAGGTCTTTCAGAAAATGGCTAGAATAGTGGTAGATTTAAGTTCTAAGGATTCACATAGTATGAACCTCGCATCATACACTTAAGCAAGGAATTGCAGATAAAAAACCCTGTGGTATAGTGTATGTACTCTTCCTTGGAGAGCTGAATTTCATCATGTTTTTGGGTTAAAATTCTTATGTTACTAATAATTGCTTTGGCTTTTTTTTCGGATTCTTGTTTTCTACCAAGAGGAGGGAACTGTATACAAAGGCAGATGTTTCTCATGAGATAAAGGGAAAATAAAGGAATAAAGCAGACTCAGAATTAACTTTGCACTTCTCCCTGGTGGACTGGCAGCTGGAAGTGTCAGAATTCTCTTGTATGCATTTCCTATAATGCATTGCCCTCTTAGCAAGTTTACTTTGACTGCCACAGTAAATATACCTGTGGCAATTAATGGATCACCAAAGATGATCTGAATTTTCACCAGGATCACTAGACATTGAAATAAAATTCTAAAGACTCCCTTTTATCTGAATGAACAAAAATTGCCACGGCAAATCCATATCTAGATATTAACAATAGGAATCCAATCCAAAACAATTTCAACTCAGAAAAGTCTGAGAAAGGTTTGTTTTTTGAAGCATTACATATGTTCTAATTGAGGAATTATTTTCTTCTCACTGGGAATATTTTAGGTAAAAGAAAAGTTTCCTATATTAAAAATACTTGGAAATGCATATGAAAATGTTTTAATTATCTTGGGGAAGAAGATGCTTTCTGTAATTAAAGTACCAACAGAAAAGGATCCTTACACATTTGTCCGTCCTAAAGCTGAAAACACAGCCTATATTTTATAAACGTTTATTATACTGAAAGCTAATTCTGCTTTATGACTATATTGAGCTGACATAACTCGTGGTGGAAGTTCAGATGGAGAATTGCCCGTAGTGGTAGAAACACTGAGTAGTGTGTATTTGTCACTATATATATTCACAGCTTGAATTTTGCATGAACTGAACTTTGTTTGCCCTACAGCAAGTTGTAGATTTTATGAACCATTGTACTTCAAGTAGTACATAAATGTGCTACAAATTCCAAAAATAACATAGAAAATGACTGTGTTTCTTATGTTCTGCTAAGACCCTTATGAGTTGGCACTGAAATAATACAACGGCTGTACTTGCTTTGCCGCCAGTCGTGTGACCCTGGCTGCTTGATTGATTTTACTTCATTTCATTGTTACAACAGTATAAGTAGAACCTTGAGCATTAACTGGAGGAAAAACTGGTTTCTTATGGATTTGTGTCCGTTAAGTAAGCGAGGCAGTAGCAGTTGTCAGTGAATTTTTATATCTCTCCTGTGAAGTCAAGACTGATGAGTCAGCCATTGCCTCAGCGAGTTATTCTGCCAGACTTCTCTTATTTGCCTCTTTTCATCTAGGACTTTCATATGTGTGAAGTCCCTCTCTTAATATCACATCTGAAAGAAAGTGGAGCCTTCTTTTCTAACACATGCACCTCTACTGCTGTTGGTCTTTCTCTTTTCAATCCAGCTCTTGATAGGTGACCATGTAAGAGCCAATGCCAAGTGTTTATCCATGTTTTCTTATTTTTGCTTTTTTTGGGAGTGCTTTAAATAGTGATGGCAAATATTTTTTATGTTATATATAGAGCCATTAAAAATTTCTTTCCAACTGTCTACACTGATAGATATTTCTTGAACATTGCTATTACAGTTAGAAGAGAGAAGTGGAGTAGGAGTGCAGAGAGAGATTGATTATTTAGAGGTTAAGTGTTTATACTGTGAAACTATTTATGTTTTTTCCACTGTTTATACTGTGAAACTATTTATGTTTTTTCCACAAAAGAAACTGAACCAGTAAAATTACTAACAGTAAATAAACTGAGATGTTAAGACTTACAAGAATAGATGTACATTATGATTGGCTCAACTAAGAATTTTTTCTACTGTTTTCAACGCTCTTCCACATACAAAGATCTGTTCTAGTGTCTTCTGACTTGAAAACATAATATTTATTTTATTGTGTATTTCCTAACAACTATCAGATGTTTAATGTTAGTATTGCGTTATATCTTCACTCAGTCTTGTAAATGACCTTAAAAGATGGTAAATATAATTATCATATACTGTCTATAGTTTAGGTCCTTGGCAAATATGCTGTAACTGATAGTAAGAGGACGCCTCATAGCAGCCATCCAGAACTTCATGGGGGTTTGCAAGGAAACCAGAGAAAGACTCTTCATCAGGAACTGCACTTAATAGGACAAACAGTAATAAGTTTAAACAGAAAGAGGGGATGTTACATAGAGGGGAGTATTTCTTTACTGATGGTGAGCTTGGTGAGGCACTCGAACACATTGCCCAGAGAAGCTGTGGATGTTCCATCCATGGCAGTGTTTGAGCCTAGGTTGGATGGGGCTTTAGGAAACCTGGTCTAATGAGAAGTGTCCCTGATACTTCTCTCAGAAATGACCCCCCAACAGGGATGTTGGAACATTATCTTGAATGTATTTTCTAACCCAAACCATTCTGTGACCCTGTGGATGTGCTGTAATTGTTCACCTATGATACAGATACTGATATTTTTACAGGCTATTAATCACTAGAATTACACATTTAACATTTCAAAAAAGTGAGAAATTAGTTAAATACATTTCTCTACTTAGAAGCGTATTCTATACCTTCTGTTACTGTTTACTACTGAATTTATGTTTCATATAGCAGTTAATGGTCAGAGGGACCACACTTTCCTTTAAAATCTGGGTTTTATCTATTAATGAAAATACCACCCACTCACAACCCAGACCCAGAACATGCAAAATTAAATTAGTGAATTTTTTTTCAGTTCATTTATGGGACTGTCACCCTAGGACGAGGGTTTAGTGTTTAATCCCCATTGGTTATGAAGCTGTTTTCTTCCACACCCATAACATGTGCTATCCAGCTTCCTTGCTTGCTTGTGAACTTGTAAACTCCTTCAGTATGTGATGAACATGAAATTGAATCACAGAACACAAAAAAGTGGCCTAGACATGACTATGCAGACATGATTTATGGGTGTAGTCTCAAAAATCTGTCTGAAACTGGAGTTTTAAGGCACTGGCTTTGAATAGGACTTGACTGCTTTCTGGCATGTCATGATTTGAAGAAAGCTGCCTTTGCAAAATCAGATTTTTTATGTTCAGAGCGGAATGGTGTAGATGTATAACCTCTCAATAATTATCACCAAACTGATGACTTTGTCCTAAAGAGCCTGATGGTAAGTGAAAACAGAGAGAGATAAAGTCTGGACAATAGTAAAAATATTACTGATTTTGATGTATACATATTTTAAAACCTAAAATGTGCAACAAAAAACATTTGGAACACAAAAATTATTTATTTGTAGGAATTCACTTATATGTTAAAGGTGCATTAGGATTTGGGTCCATTTTTTTAGAAATTAAATTGAATGTATATTTTAGTTTTTACTCTGTTTCTGAGAGACATACTTTTAAAAATCAGAATTGATATTTGACAGAATAGCTTGAACAAAGACTGGTGGATTTCTGGAGAGTGGTAAAAAACAATGAGATCTGAGAAAGCTAGAGCTGCATGTTAATTTAAGTTTCTATGCTTTTTTTTTCCTAAATTCAGGTCAGATTACTCTGACCTAAAACACAGTTTATGGTTATGTATAAGGTCCAGATATGTACTTGGCTCTTTAGGCACAAGTCTGTCAGTTTGAACAAGACCTGAATTTCAATGTATTTTCTTTGTAGACATTTATAAAACACCCTGTGATTGTTTTTCACTTTTGCTATGGGCTGTGAAAATAAACCAGTATTTAATTTATTAGTTTTCCAAAGACTTTTAAAATTATTTTTGCCTCAGCCATAAATAATATATTATTCAAATATAATTTTACCTGGAAGAGATGGGAAGCAAGAAGAAGAAAAGAGTGATTGGCTGCTCCTTTTATGAGAGTAGAGATAGGTTTTTACTTGGAATATGTATTATTCATGTGTGAAATTCTCATTTGTTTAGTTCATTATAGAAATTAAATTAGAAATTACTAATAGAAGTCAGCTATCCTCCGTAGACACAACCCCCCTAAAGACAGTGCACAAAGCTGTTATTCAAATCTATGAATAATTATGTCTAAGTGTAGAGTGGATATCTAACAGGATCATAGAATGAAGGGTTTTTTTAATAGTCTGGTAGGTTTTTCTTCACAGATTGAGCTTTGAAGAATTAAGTAGATAGCTGAAGCTCTGCACTGAATGCCCTTTTCAAAAGGCTGAAATTTTAATTTCATGGATTCCAATGGAGTATCTTTCAATCTCGGCTAAAAAAAAATTTGCATTGTTTTAGCAAAGGATATTATAACTCCCTCTGTTGGTCCACAGTTCTGTATGATTAAATGCTTTCTCTATTTACCTTTTTTAGAGCATTTTTAGATATCTGTCTGGTGCAGATGTAGACACACTACAAAGGCTAAAACTGTTCAGAGAAGAGCAAATATTTTCTTCTAATGTTTAAAAATATGCATTGCATCTAATACATAATATAATGGCAATATATAATGTATATAATCGGAGAAGTTTATCTACTAATTTGAACATTGTTAACAGGAGAATTTAATCATGTGTGTCTGGCTGGGATTGTTTTATTAAGAAATTCAGAAAAAAACAAACAAAAAAATTGTTAAACCCAAATTTGGAGTAACATTTTTCCTTCTGATATGAAAACTCTTCTTAATTAAGGCTAGGAAAGTAGAAATCTTTTACAGGCGAAACTGCAACTGGGCATTAGAATTTTAGTATATCTCCTGTATCCCATTCTGATTAGGTTCAATGAATGCTGGGAGAAAAAATTGAAAGAAAAGAAAAAAAAGTGTACACTATCTGTATAACTTTTAAGTTTTGAAGAAATTTTGCTTATTCTGCTTTACTCAGACGTAAAAATTTTATTTTGAGCCATTGAGGACAGGGATGTGGTTCAAGACAACCAAGACAGCTTCACCAAGAGTAAGTCTTGCCTGGCCAACCCAGAGGCCTTCTACAATGGAGTAAATACATCAGTGGGCATGGGAGGTGCTAGAAATGTCATCCATCTGGACTTCTGTAATGCCTCTGACACAGTCCCCCACAACATCCTCCTCTCTAAATTGATGAGAGTTGGATTTGGTGGGAGGGTGGTTTGGTGGATAAGGAGTTGATTGGATGGTCCATCCAGAGGATAAAGGCCAGTGACTCAGAGCCCAGTGGACATCAGTGACCAGTGGTGTCCTTTGGTACGCCCTCAGCAAATTCACAGATGGCACTGAACTGAGTGGTGCGTTTTGCACACCTGAAGGACATTTTGCCATCCAGAGGGACCTGGACAAGCTCAATAAGTGCACCTGTGGGAACCTCATGGGTTTTAACAAGTCCAAGTACCAGATGCTGAACCTGGGTGTGGGCAACTCTGCTATCAATACAGGCTGGGGGTTGGAGGGTTTGAGAGCAGCCCTGCTGAGAAGGACTTGGGGTCTTGGTGGATGACAGACTGAAGATGAGCTGACAATAGAATCATTATGGATGGAAAAGACCTCCAAGATACCTTTGAACAAACACCACCATGCCAACTAAATCCTAGCACTAAGTGCCATGTCCAGTAATTTCTTGAACACTTCCAGGCATGGTGACTCCATCATGTCCCTGGCAGCCCATTCCAATTCTTAAACTACCCTTTCAGTGATGAAATTCCTCCTGATGTCTCACCTGAACCTCACCTAGTAGAGCTTGAGGTAATTTCCTCTTGTCACTGGTTTCCTGGGAGAAGAGGCCACGTCCATCTGGCTACAACCTCTCTCCAGGTAGTTGCAGAGGTCTCCCTCAGCCTCCTTTTCTTCACACTAAACCCCAGCTCCTTCTGCCACTTGTAGGATTTACTCTCTAGACCTTTCACCAGTTTTATCATGCTTCTCTGGACATGCTCCAACACCTCAATGTCTTTTTTGTGGTGAGGGGTCCAGAATGGGACACTGTACTTGTGGTATGGCTTCACAAGTGAACAGATTGATGGAGGTGATTTTCCTCCTCTATGCTTCTTTTCTGAGAACCCATCTGGAGTTCTGAGGTCCAGTTCTGGTGTCCCCAGAACAGGAAGGACATCAGCGTGTTGGACCAAGTCCAAAGGAGGACCACAGAGATGATCTCAGGGGTAAAACACCTCTCCTAAAAGGAAACACTGAGAGAATTGTGACTATTCAGCACTGAGAAGAGAAAGCTCCAGGATGACCTTTGAGCAACTTTTCAGTACCTGAAGGGGGCCTGCAAGAAGCTGGAGGGAGACTTTTCACAAGGGCATGTAGTGATAGGACAAGGGGGAATGGCTTCAGACTGAGAGTAGATTTAGATTAGATATTAGCAAGAAATTCTTGACTGCGAGGGTGTGAACACACGGACAGTTTGCTCAGAGAAGTTGCCCCATGCCTGGAAATATTCGAAGCCAGATTGGATGGGACATTGAGAAACCTGGTTTAGTGGAAGCTGTCCTGTCCATGGCAGGATGTTTTGAAAATAGAGTGTTTTTAAGCTCTCTTCCAACCCAAACCATTTTGTGATTCTGTGAAGCAAAGAATTTCTTTAGAGCACTTTTCTACTCTATAGGCAGATAAAAGAAATAACTTTTGGACGTTGAATAACACCTCATAATGAAAATGTCCAAAGAAGAGATCCAGTCCTCATTAAATATAGTTCTACTTGGCTGCTCTGTACTTTTAATAGAAAATGAAGAACAACTGTGTGAAATAAACTGTTGATTGGCTTTGTAGCAATACGTCAGTGATAATCCAGAAGTTTAGTGGAAGTTAATGAATAGGGATGGCTTTTGTAAGTAATGCTTTTCTTTTTGTGTTTTAAAAAGAACTAGCTGAGTCATGTCCTCATGAATTGCTTGGAGCCACCATTCATTGGAACATACAAATATGGAATGAAGTATGACAGCATAAAATGTAAATATCTGTAATTGCTTGTGTAGACAGCATGAGAATCACAGCGATTATGGTGATTACTATAGAAGACCAGAGGTTTTTAACTGGAAAAATTGACAAGGGAACTTAAGGTAATAAATAGTATAAGGGAGAGAAAGAAAGAAAATTTGCAGAAATTTGCAGAGAGAGAAATTTGCCGAGAAAGAAATTTGCAGAATTTTTTGAACGTCAAGTTTAAGGAGAACTTATAATTATGTAAATATTATTTTTTATAATTATGTAAATATTATTTTTTTTGTGTTTTATGTCCAGCATAATGTCTTACATTTAGCATTTTTAAGCTCAGTTAGATTTTGGCTTGTAACTTGATGTCCTCCTAATATTTTCTTCTCTTCACTGAAAGAAGAAAAAGGTAGTTGCAAGATCTAGAAAATGTTAGCTGTTTCTGTTCAGAATCTTATAATACTAAATATTTTTTTTCCAATGTTGCATTATATTTTATTTATCTTTACTTTGAAGCCAGGTGTTGTCAGAGAAGAACAGGATGAGTATCTCAACCACTCCTCAGTAGCACTTGGAAACCAAAGTTTGGCTTTATGCTTTAAGAAGACTTGAATCTAATAACTTACTGTTTTCATCCACAACTAAATATCTAGTATTCTTTTTCCTAATTTGTTGTACTCTAACAGACTTCCCATCTGCCAGTCAAAGGAGAATGTGAGTTTTCTCTATATTCTGGTTAAATAGAAGCAAAGTTTACAATAGGAGTGAGTCGTCTGTCTCTTTGCAAATCAGTGTCTGAGACCCTCTGTGGAGGAGAGGTTTGCAGCCTTTGGATGGCTGTGTTATGGAGGTTTGACACTTTCTCAAACATTTAAAAAAGAAAGAGATTTTATTTTGTGCTGAGCAGTCGCTACTGGCTAGCTGAATTAGAGTGCTGACTAAGTTGGATTTTGTTCTGAAACGTCCTGTGCATTGGGTATGGAGTTCCATAAGGCATGTGGATTGCATTCAGAGGGCTGGGTTCCTAAAGGTTCAGTGTAACAATACTGAGTATAAGAATAAAGAGCTTTTTCATGGTTCCAAAAATTATAGAAATTCAGCAAGCTGGTTGGTTGACCTGAGAGAAGTATTTAAGAGGATACAATGAATTAGTCAGGTGTCACGTTTGGAAAATTGAATCTATTCCATTCAAGAAGTGTAAAATCTCAGTTTCAGCTTCATCTAGGAACCAATGAAAACTAAATTGGAGGAAAGCAATTGCATTAAAGAAATCTTACACAACATGAAATATTACTTAAACATGATAGCTTGTGTATAAGCTTGGAAGAACTCTTATTTCTGTACAATGCTCTCATTTATTTTGTCAATACTATTAATGAATTATATTTTAAAAAATCAGTGTGATTTCACAGAATAGAGCAGTTCAGGGAACTGCTTGCTGCAGAAAAACTTAAAGTAATATCAAAGTGAATTTTCAATCCCAGTTTAGAATATATAGCAAAGACAGAGGAAATAATAAGGTCTTTGCTCTTGAATCCTCACAGAAAGTGCAAAGTTGAGCAGCACTGAATGAAAGATAAAATCTGAAGGTAATTAAATTCTATTTTACTTTTTTTTGTATTATGGCAAAGTGAGAAAAGCATTCTCTCAGGTAATGCAGCTATGATTTCTGTCCTGAGTTTGAATAGATAAATTTAAATTTCTTTTTTTCTCTTATTCCTATAAGGGAATGGAAACATTTTGATAGGTGAAATTTCCAGATATATTAAGTGTATAAAGAAGGAGACAGAAATACACACACCTAAAAAGTATTTAAGATCTTCATTCAAGATTTCATGAAAAAAGCTTGCAAAGTGAATGTGAGTAGAGAATTTGCAACATGTGCTAAACCCTCTAGAATAATATCTCCATCATCTCTCATCACTTCAACTTTCATATGAGCTTGCAACTTTCTGAACACCAGGTCTGTGTGAGTACACATGTACAGAGTCTGAGACAGTTTACTGGAGATTTGTCCTCAGGTGGGTCCCTAGTGACCTTGGTTTGTAATTCGTGGTGGAATTGGAATGCATTTTAAAAATGGTTCTTTTTTTGACAACCCTTTATTAGCAGCCAGCAATTAAATGTATTAAGAGCCCTTGTTGTTCACACTCTTTTAACCACAGAACACTAAGGGATGTATATGTTATAATTACAATTATCCATTCTCCTTATTGTCCTGCTGAGGAATGCAACTGTAATTCTGGCAGACAGACTACACAGTTGGCTTGCTGTCCTTGGACTGCAGATGTCTAATTGCAGGCAACCATTTCATTTCAAATGGCTCATTAAAACAAAAGACATTTAGCATTGCTAACATGAATCTGCATCTATGATTATGCATTTAATTAGAAAAGTGCAAGCTTTTTCCCTTTGTAATCTGGATTTACTAAATTTCTTCTATGTAATCTGTTTTGGAAGAACTTGAAATTGGCTTAATTTTTTAATCTTTTTTTTTTGCAGTGGTTAATATCTGTGTTGTTGATATGTGAACTTGATAAGATAGAAAAAGCACACTGGATATGTTTCACAAGTGTTGCATTTTTGTGTTGCAATTTGAAATTTCCTTAATTTGAAAATCTTTTATTCTGCCACTTTATTTGTACCTGCAGCTGAAAAAAGTTTAGGTACGTGAGCATCTCTACTGCACTCACCCTGAGGAGCTACTAGTAAAGTAGCAAGAATAGATAAACCCTTCTGATAATTTTGTTTTTCTTTTAATACTTTTGTAAGAAAGGTTTCCAGTATAAATAGAAAAGATAATCTCCTTGAGTCCTTTTTTGTTTTTCTTGAGCTCGGTATCTTATTATTGTGCATTTGTGTGTGTATTGATATCACGATTTTTGCTTAGCATAGCTTGAACCCATTTAAATTGCATTATTGATAGAGTTTCTTACTTCTCTGTATGTTTCATATATTATTCTTATAATCCTTAGTGGTTAACTATTTTAGTAGTGTTTCAGCAAGTAAAAGTAATCAGAGGGAGAGCAGGGCAGGGTACTGTTGAGGTTGGGCAGAGAAATGCATCTGCACTACAAGCAGAGATAATGAACTCTCATTCCTCATCCTCCCCTTCTAGAAAAGCTTTTTCTCTTGCACTTGACCTTTGGACCTTTGTGAATCTTAATCAGTTGTTTCAAAGATCTCTAGCACCAGTGAATATTTCCAGTGTCCATTTCCTGAGGCAGTTGCCTGTCACTTTAGGGTTTCTGTGTGATCCTAGTGGCAAGTCCCTTCAAGATAAGGGTTAAGAAGTTGAACTTAAATTAACGTGTGGAAGAATGTCCAAGGAAACTAGCCTCTGTACAGGTGATAATTTCAAAATATTGCTAAAATGTCTCAATAAGCTATTGTGCAGTGTTTTGAATTACAGCAGTGGAACAATCTGAACTGCTGATTGTTCAGGATAAGAGAGGTCAGGACAGCAAAATATGTTTAGGAAATATACTCATACTACATTTACTTATACTTTGAGTAGGTGTTTATGAGTTTATGGCTGATGAGGCAGTCAATGTGCATGCTAAAACTAGTGAAATACTACCTGTGAAATACTGTCTAACTCTCTATTAAAAATGAAAATGGTTATAAATAAAGATAGACTGGTCTCAATGGGCTTTGCATCTTCAGTTTTACAAGTCTAGTTAGTTTCCACATTTCTTAAGGTATATCTTGTGTCTTCTTTTTGTTTTGCATAATCTTGAATTAAACAGGAAAACACTAAGTTTTGAGGCAAAAATGTTTTACCCCTACTGCTTGAATTAGAGTAGTAAGCACAAGTGTGTTTTCTGTTCTTTCTGGTCTGTTACAATTAACATAACATGTTTTATTTATTATCCAAGTACTTCAGATAAATGCTAAATGTGGGAAATCTCATATTCCCTTTTCCACCTCTCACAGTAAAGATTGAATGGGTTTAAGAAAACTGGAATTGTGTTCAGCTACTCTTTGTTTGCAATAATATCTTTATGGTATTTTTGATCTGTTGCTTCTCATTTGTATATCTGAAATCACCCTTTAGATAAAGCAACAACATACCTTCAATCCTTTTAGAAAAAAAATTGCTGAAGCTTACCTAAAGAGCCATTTGCTTAGCAGAAAAGGGAATCCATATTTGTGGATCACCGCCACTGTGAAGCACCCTGCCCAACTTCTAAAAGTAGCACAGTAACATCCAATGAAGCAGTTTACTCCCTTGGAATTAACTTGGGTGGATTAGAGTTTGGTATAATTATATAATGATAATTTAATTTGTTTCATAGAAATTGCATAGTACAATTTCCACTCAGATCTTGGGTTTTTATAAGATGAAGTGCTTGAAATCTGTCAAGAGAGTTTTGCTCCAAGAAGGGTATTGAGCATAAGTTATAACTCTAAGCTTCCTCTAATCTCAGGATATCCAGAGGAAGTATAATTTTTTATTTATGGCTCTCTTAGTAGTTTTTAGATGGCTGAAGGTTTAGAAATGAATTCTATAACAATTTGTTCTGTAAAGATACAGTTCACTGGGATGAAATTTTTAAAAGGCAGTACACTTGGAAAAATTAATGCATAAAGCCACGTGTATTATGTGCATCCAAATAATAGCTCTGAAATGCTCATAAATGTGTATGTAAACAGGTGTTCAGTCTCTAAGAGGTTTTTTCATATATTGCTGCTCTCTAAGGATAATTTGATGGTTCAGTTTCCTATTTTTTTCATCTTAAGAATGTAAACTATCTTGAAAAGCAGTGTCTCAGCAGATCTCTTGTGCCAGTCATGCACAAGGAAAAGAGACTAGAGTCTCAGCACATACTCCCTTCTTTAGCAGCAGTGATTAGATAGTCTCTCATGTAGTTTGCATCTTGAAAGATACTTCCATTTCATATTTTTTCCCTAATGCTAATCCTTTAAGAATAAAGAGCAGTGCACAACTGTCAGTTTTAGTGAGTTGGATTTGTTTAAGCAAGATAACAGTTCCCAGAGGAATGTGAGCATGTGGTAGAGTGCTTTGCAATCTTGCTTTTCTTCTCAGAGAGCTCTCTTGACTTGGCCTTGCTGCTGCTGTTTATTTCCCTGAGGAACATCTGTGAGAGGAACTGCATTTGTCTCTGAAGTACAGAACTGCTTCCTGGTCTTGTTTTTCCCACCTTTCATTTTTCAAACAAACATCTACTTTCCAAATTCTTTCAGTTGTGTTAATACTATACAGTGCTTAATGGATTGTGGCAGAGAGAGCAACTTTCTCAGAATTTTAACACATAGCTATTTATACAACAGTAGCTCATCCAAGGACAATACAGTGATGGTGTTTCACTAGTACTTTAATCTGATAATTTTGTTCAGATTTTAACAAACTGAAATAATGTTAAATGCCCTTTTTTTTTTAATTTGTAATGAAAAAATAACTCCCCTTGCTTCTCAGATTTAATCAAAATGTGTTTAAGCTTCATGGACTTAGAGAAAGAAATTACTAGATTCACTCTAGAGGCAATTTTTATCATTTCCAGGGAAGGATAGTGGAGAAAACCATTTTGTGATGAAGAGCTGTACATAGAAACACGGTCTAAGTTAAGAATATTGACAGAAAATATTTATAACTTACTGTTCTACTTGTGAGCAGCCTCTCTTTTCAAGACTGCAGCTAGAATCAGGGTAATTAATGATATCATATATTCCTTTAATGTTGCTCTAATTTCTCTTCTGCAATACTGTATCTTTTCTGACATTTGTTGATCCAGAAAATTCTGTCCCTTGTACAGTGGCATTAAAATGCAATGTATCTCTTTGCCTTGTTTGTGATGTGTTGACGTCTTGTGAAATGATATTCTTTTTATTAAAGTAAGTAACTTGACAATTATTCCATGTCATGTTAATTAAGAATAATCATATATAACTGCTTTATTATGACCTACAATAATAAAGTTGAGCTCTGGCAGTTGAGCTATGAATGAAGAGGTTTTTAACTACTCTAGAATGTATGTAGATTTTAATTGTTCTTCATTGGTGTAATTGCTAACTTATTTACTACTGATTGGTGGGATTTTTCCCCTCTCTTTTTCCTAAAAATTTGGAAGTGACACAGATGGGATTACATGCTATACATATGACTGAAATGAATCCATCTGATTTTTTAAACACCAGATAAACAATTTTTCAGCTATTCATATTTTTGATTGTTTTTTTTTTTTTAATGGAAACTTCATTTTTCTTAATGAACCTGTTACTTATGCTGGAGTATCCCTAATACAGGTAGATCTATATACAGACCAAGAAGTAATTAAACTTCTTGGGGGGCTCAGATAATATTTTGTTACCTGATTGGCAATGCTTTTTATACAGAAATACTGATGTTAATCTAAGAGAAAAAGTGGACTTCTGTCTGTGTTCCATTTCCCAATTCCCAGGCTTTTGCTGGGCGTCCCCAGAGCATTCATGTCACCTATTTACAGTGTAGAGATTAACAGGGTAACAGTTTTCTCTGAGGATGGGAAGCAAGGATTCTCATGTAGAAGATGCATTATTCTCTCTCTAGGTCTACAGACTGAACCCTTTTTCTTTAACTTCTGTTATGAGCTTGTGTTTTACAAATTTTTAGATTCTGTTCTGAATGACTTGCATTCTGTCTTGTTTGTTTCTACTATTTAGCAAAGGGGAAATGTGACATAGCACTCTAGAGCCAAAAGCACTTTTATTTTGGGTGTTAGTGATAACCAACTTCTGCATAAGCTTGGGCGCATTTTCCTCAGTACAACATCTTTATTTATTTGCAAATATAATGTAAGTTCATGATTTCCACTACTATTTTCAGTTCTCTGACTTCCATTTGATGTCTTTGTGTTGTTCTGTAAGTTACAGCAGGCTTGTGGCTGTGATATCCTTACTGCCTATTGATTTAGAGAGACTTTAATTGAAAAATATTCAGCAAACACGCTTTCAATTTACTGTTTTGCCCAACTAGGTTTAGATGCCAGAGGCTCATTTGCAGCAGTTGAAGGTTAAAGATTTAAAAGTAAAGCTGCATGTCACCTAGGTATGCTACAGTTATATGCAGGGTTTTCACCAAGGACTTGTCATACATCTTACATAGCCTGCAGGCTAAAAATGTGTGTCTGTGCCTTTGTGTCTGCATGTGTAACCACAGGAAAGGAAAAGGCAAAAAAATCAATGATCTCAAAATTAATTAAAATCAGGAAGACTTCCCCCTGCTGACAGGATATTTAGGATGAAAATAATTAAATAAGCTATTGTGGCAAATGCAGTATCGATTGCTCACCAAGAGAAGCTCCTTGAAGACTTAGATGAAGATTGATAACTGGTTTTTAACAGTGAGAGCCAAAGGCAACCATTTCCATCTTCAATTCTTATGCATTTGTGCAGTCTGACAAATGACTCCCAAACCAACCCTCTATTGACCACTATAAAAAGCTATTATCTTTTATAAATAAAGTACATACACACATTGCTTCTCCATTCTTCCTATTTGTAGAGTTGGAAATGCTTTATTATTTTTCCTTTCTTCATATTTTAAATGAATAATCACCATCCTTTCAGGGCAGAAAGTTTTTATTTGCTTGTTTCAAATCAAAGGTGTTTTTTTTTTTTTTTTTGAGTGAACAGGGTCAGGATTTGCAAACTTGAGTTAGACATGGTGTAAAGATAAGACTAATATTTTCAGAATAGTACCAAAAGAGATAATACCTGAAGACAGGACCAGATTTTCTCAAGTGATCACTGGAATTTAGTTATGACATGGCTGCAATAACAAATGAAAAGGCCCATTGGAGGCAGCCTCATAAAGCAAAGCTGTTGGTGCCAAGAACCTGACACTTCTTATTTCACACTCTTCTATTTCCAGCTACTTTGCTTCCAGACTCTTGCCAGTCCATTCCTTTGGACAAAGCCAATTAGCAGATGGAGCACATAGAGTACAGCCCTCAATCACATCTTGCAGTGAATTTTGTTTTAAGAGAGCCTATGCATTCTGAGACCTCTTCATGATGTGTGCCAGAGCACTGCTCTGTGGTGTGGCACATCAGGAGACTCACTTCAAAAGCTCACTGCTGTTCAAAAGTAAAATCTGTGGCAAGTATTTCACAGTAAGGAAGCCTTCAAAAGTTATTGTGAGAACAAATTTTAATGAGAGAGAAATGAGTGAGCAAGTGTTGTTTTTGTTTTGGTGACAGACTAAAGCAAAAATAGACATAGAAAAAGCCATATAGAGAAAGTAAATAATATAGATTTAATACTTGTTTAAAATATCAAAACAAGCCTGTTAAAGGCATTTTGTTTCAATCAAATTAATTTAGTTAAATGCTTATGTAAGTAGACTCTTACACATCAACTTCTTTGTGAAAACGCACTTGCAAGAGGAAAGCTCTTCCACATAATTTAGAAAGTTAGCAGTTCCATGCAAAATATAGTAAGAAGTTATGAGAATTGAGAAGTGATTAAAAGGTGCTTCCTACCTATGCTTTGGCAGTCTTGTCATACTAATGGCTCTGGTGCCAAATTTCACTGTTCCTGTGCCAGTTTTTAGTGAACTAGAGCTCTGTGAGATTGAGGTTCTGAAGTTACTACACTGTATGGATGGACTGGTTCTTCTCAGATATTTCAATATAAAGAACTCATGCAGAGCTAATTCTCTGCAGAAATAATTCTCTGACATTGCTTTCTTTCTGACAAATTGGAAATAGTTGTACCTCCTTGAAACTCAAAGGCTTTTTTGTGATTTTTATAACTGGATAATTTTTTGTTGCACTTTTAATTAAATATTAGATTAAAAATTGTAAAGAAATCAACTGCTAATAACTTTGAGACTTTAAAATAGCTACCTTTTGAGCTTTAGATTACTCAGGCCTTCCCAATTTCATTAGAATAGAAGATGAAATAGATAATCACATTAAAAGGAAGAAACTACTGTCTTGCAGATATCATTTGTGTGCTGCCTGCTGCCTTGACCTATTCATGACCAGTCAGGAAAGGTTTTTATAAACAGCCATGACATTTACTGCGCTCCATGATATCTGGAAATTTTTTATCAAGGGCCAAAGTTAACATTTTAAATTAAGAGCATGAGGAAAAACAATTTTCCTTCTATGAATATGCGTCATTCCACTGTCCATGAAAATTTTGATAGGAACTACAAGATGAAGAAAATAAGATGATAAAATTTTTAACTTGATTGAGTTTATTTCTGTGTAGGAGTCTTTGCACAACAGCCTGTTTGGATAACACCATAACATTTTGCATCTAGGTGAAACATGATCCTTGGTGATTTTATTTTGTGACACAATATTTTGAGTTTGCTCTCTATCCAGGGAGCATAAAAATATTATATTATTTCCTGCAAATTTTCCACACCTGATCAATAATCTCTTCCATTTAGTTTTACAGACAAGAGCAATGTATTGCTTTATCTGTCAAAGGCCATTTAGTTAGGAGAGTTGTTTGTGAGTACGAATGAGAGAACTAGGATTTCTTGTGGTACCTAGGTTAAATACTTCAATATTTCCTTGATTTTCTTCCTCTTCTCTCTTTCTTGTTTCTTACAGTCTGCAATTTCAGACATGGACAGTTTTCTGAAAAATAAGATAAATGGTATGAAAAATATGTTTTTAAATCTTGCTCAAGCATAGTTAAGAGGTACATGTACATTTCAGGAAAAATAAGTTCTCACCAGATTAGTCAGAGACATGCAAAATTGTTCTTAAAACTTCTGCATAAGCTTGGGAGCATTTTTATTTTTAAATGTAAATTTAGATGCAGTGAAGTAATTTGACTGTTACCCTGATGGATGGAATCCTGATGGAGTATTGAAAAAAGCTGGAAGAATATTCCGTTTTTTCAATTCCTATTTTTGGTTTAGTAATTATGAAAATTATATACTATCAGTTGTCTGTACGATATAAATATCCCTTTGAAAGTGAACTGTGCTTAGGGAGTTCCAAAATTTTCAGGATGGATCGCTGTGAATTTGAATTCTGTATATTGCTACAAATTTTATTGAATGTACCAAGTTTCAAAGGTATATTAAAAAAAACCCTGATCACTATGAAGACTGTAGTTGATTCTTATGTTCACCAAAAGAGCATCTATGTCTGACATGATAGCAATATCAGTTTGAGTTCTGATTAATAAGCTTGTCTTCCCTCTAGCGCTCAATTACTGCAAGTGAATTGTAAGTTTTGAGAAGTTCATGTACACAAACTCCACACAACAGTTTTTCTTCTTTCTTTTCTTTCTTTTCTTAACAATTTTTCTTCTTTCTTTTTTCTTTTCTTACTTTATTTGTATACCCTTACTTTTAAAATACTTTTAATGTCTGTGTGCTTTGCTATTCAAGCATATCTCAGTACTGAAATTTCAAAGAAGCTTTCATTGTCAAGGCACCTCTCTTCATGAGCCATGAGGATCCCATTAAATCTTATTCAGCTTTGCTTGAACCACCAGAATTTGAAGCTGTTCTTAAATTAGGTAAATTTTTGTGAGCTAATATATTAGAACAACAGTCAATGATAGCTGCTTTTGTAATGGCAATTTTAGAAATAGCCCAGAAAAATAGTGTCACAAATCAGAATGCAGCTTTCCAATCCCTGAATAAAATGCCTTACTGTAAGCAGATTCTCATAGAAATGAAATGTGTCTAATGCAAATATGTCAATGTATTTAATTGTGTCTACTCTGTGAAGCTGGAATCAGCAATTTATGAGAATCTGATTATTGCAACTAGCATCATAACATGAAGAAAATGTTTTTTTTTCTGTATAATTACTTTTTAATTTCAATAAGTTCTCCATTAATTAATATTTATTAATCAATGGAGAACTTATTGAAATTAAAAAGTAATTATACAGTGAAAGGCAGTTGGTGGAGGCACAATGGCAAAGAAAAAAAGAGTAATATTGCAAGATCAATTTGATTTTCTGTAATCTGTCTGGACTATCATCTGCATATAACAGACAAGTTGATCAAAGATTTATGAAAAAGACAATGGAGAGTCTAAAAATAGAAATGCTTCTCAAATGAAACAGAACAGAACTAAAAAACTCCAAACCTCTGAACAATCTCAAAGAAAAAAAATCCCCACAGAAAAATTCTACTTTTAAAATCTAAAAAAAAAGATTGGTTTTGTAAATCACAGGCCAGCAGTGTGTCTTTAATACCTTTTTCTTTAGGTATTACTGATTTTAAGGGGATGTTAGTTCAAAAGAAAAAAAAAAACATTACTTATTTAGAACAGAGCCATAGGACATAAATTATAAAAGAATTATAAAAGACTGGCATAAAGCAGAATTCTATTTTTAAATAAATGTATATTCTTTCATGGGTTACTTATGTTTTGTACTGCTTAACAATTTGTTTTCTCCTGCAAACCTGAACTTAGCAATTCTGTACATATAATCATCTTTTTTGGTGAAGATAATAAAGTCGGTATCATTAGCCCTTTGTAAAAGAAGAGAAATTTAAAGCAGGAGAAGGACATTTATTATGAATACTCATAAGTTATTTATCTGCATTCAAAATAACCAATATGCATTTATTTTTTGTCATTTTACCTTCCAAATTTGAAGCTGTGAAAAGTCTGAAATCCTCAGACAGTGTACTTTTTTTACAGGATACAAAAATAGAATATTTAGAGATTCACTCTTTGGAATGTGTGGGGTTTTCTCTCTATTTTTGATCAGATTTACATTTAATCTCTTTGTTATATTAGCTTTATGCCTCTCATTTCCATTGCCAGATGTACTTTCTTGTTGCATGTGGGTACAAAGGTATTCACTGTGCATGCTGAGTAAGACCTTTCTGTAATTAGTTAGGAATTGCTCGTGCAGAGGGACTTTTCATGGGGTGTGATAAGTCTTGAATGCTGAGCTAATATAATAGCAGCAGACAGGTCTTTATTGTGGATGTGGCTGATGGAGTTGCAGTGATCACAATCATATTGATTTTTTGAATTTGAGAACACATGAAAGGAAATAGACTGCCAAAGACCAAATAATGACCCATTGTTCCTTGTAATTAGGTTTTTTGCTACCTGTCCCTGAGGTATATAAGACTGTAATGGGAAATTTTTTGGAAAAAAAAAAAAAATTATACCTGATACCATAATTTCTGAAGTTCAGAAGGAAGGTTGAGAAAGTACTTCAGAATATCTTTGATCTGGAAGTGTTACATTCATTTTTAAGGATATGTAGACAATTATATATATATAAAACTATAGAACTTAAATAAAAACCTTATAGCATCTTGTTCCTATTTGTATATTATAGGCACATTCTGCAAAGGTTTATGCAATCAGTTGACCCTTACTATTGCAAGCAATAGACTGAAGGTAATTTTATTCTTGAATTAGTAAAGTTTATGACATTATGAGACATCTACAGGAGCAAATCACAGAAAACAGAATATCTAAGAAATACATTTCAAAAAAATACAATTAGAAATATTTTTTTTTTTACTTCTGTCTCCTCCTGCCCTGCCCCAAATTGCCATTTCATTAGTGTTTATTCCATTATTCCAGATAAATGCAGATCACCATACAGGTTGAATCATTTATGGTGTGGCTGCAGGGGATATCTGTCCCAGCTCAGGTGATGTGAGTAACTAGTCAGACAGAGAGGTTTTCTTAAGATTTCTTATTACCTTAAATGAAATTTTCTTTCATTATTCAGATTTAGGCTCTTGCTTCACAAGGATGACAAGGTGTCCTTGTCAGGAAAAATGACTCAAAATTTTCCTATTCACTTCAGGTTATATTCCTAATCTTTAACATTTTATTTGCTAAAATTAAATTCTGGTCTTAATCAAAGATCAAGCAGATGAGAGAAATACTTCTGCTGTTGTTATTTCAGGAAAATGTGTTTAAGCTACTTGCAGAACAGATTTTCTGTGTCTATTTCTGACAAAATATCAAGTTCTTTGAAAGTTTCACCTGCAATGAGTTAAAATCAAGCTGCAACAAGTGGCTACCCACCTAACTCATTTTCATATACTTCCAATTTAACACCTAAATATTCTATTAAACGACATTACTGTCCAAGAATGTTCTTAGAGATGTTCTACCACTTCAAACTTTTATATCAGGTAATATGTGCTTATTCTGTCAATAAAAGAGTGTATATTCTTTCCTATATGATGACAATGCAATATCAAGAAATGTGGAAACCACATCCATATCATTTGGAATGCTTTTCCTATTCCTTCCTTCTCTTGGCATTTTCTAAAAATTTGTCACTGTTCATGTTCCACTTTGCTATTTGAATTCAAATTGTACATCAAACTACAAGTCATTAAGGCAAAAGAGAAAATCCTTTCTTTTCTTTTGCCTTTTCGTGCAAGAAAAAATTTACACTTTAGAACATAAAATTACCTGACCAATTCACTTTTCTAGATTATAAAAAGTTCAAGAATTTTAATTAGTGCAAAGTCTTCTTTAATATTATATGAAATAAGTAATTTGCTTTGTTTGGATGTTTGCACCTATTTTGTCTCTACTTAAAGTCACTGCAAACCAACCCCCTGTTAAAATTCACTAGACCATTAAAAGTTAAAAAAATGATTTAATTATCTATGTATTGTTTAAAATACTAGAGAATTTGGAAAAAAAAAAAGCTAACAGATTTTTTTAAAAGTTAGATGAACATTGTTTATATCTTCCTGGTGCTCATATCTTGTTCCCTTTTGGAATGCAGTTTTGGGGTGAAAAAACATATCTGTACTCTTTTCATAATTGTACCCTAGAGTGGAATTAGGAATGTGTCAAGAAGTAAGAAAACATGAGCATTAATAAGCATACAATGCAATTTAACAGTTCATAAAACAGTAAAATTTAATCCCAGGCTGAAAGATTTATTAAATCTCACTTAGCAAAATGGTTTTGTGGGATGTGTTAGCAAGTGAAAATTAAGTGAAATGATTTCAGGGGCAATAGATTTTATTAGCTGAGTTGGGGAGGAACTAGTTTTGCAAGCCATTTCTTCTTAATTTCATTCACTTGTTATAATTGCCTTGAGTGTGGGAGAGCTTTCTGTGAGTGGTAATGGTATGTTTGGTCTCTGGAATTTGTGTGCATAGTGCTGCATTTGTCAGGCATCATCTAACTGAAATGTCTTTTGTTGATGGGCTTGTGCAGAAGTTCTCATGGTTGTTAAAGATATTTAAATCTAATACAATTTACACATTTATCAGTAAGATAGAAAGACTCTTATTGAGTTTATAAGAGCTTTTTTGGGTTTTTTGGTAATATTTTTCATTCATGCTTTATTTCTCTATTCTTTAACACACCTGGGAAAGACAAAATATAATTTCTTTCTTCAATATTAATCTCTTGTTCTGGACCTTCTTGAAAAATCTCTTTGTAGGGTAGATTTGAAACTAGAGTTTGGAGGCATCTGATAAGAATATGTAGTGAATTAAGTAGAGTGATGTTAGCACCATTGGCACCACATTATATGAGAATTTAGGGGAAAAAGTTCTTATTTTACTAGTTACTCTGTTTTGTGGGTTAAAATCATGTTGTCCTAACAAAATTTGAGATCTAGCCCTTAAAATTTTCTGATCAAGCATTAGTAGACTCTATGATAAAGGAACTACAGATTTTTATAAGTAATAAATGTACAATAATCTTATTTGTATATTTAACCAATCATTGCTTCTGTAGTTTATATCCAGTAATTTTTAAATTCAACTTTTTAATTTTTTGTTAAACAGGACAAACTTTAAGGAAGGTAATAGTGCCAGTAATGAGGACCTGTCCTGCACTGTAGGTAGTCTTTGCTTCTTGACTTGTAAGTGTCATCAGACTTTTTGCACATAAAGTTTTTTAAATTGTTCAAAAGAAAGAAAGCATAGGAAGCTTCTATAAGAAAATCAGTCTTCAAAGAAAAATAATGATAATTAAAAAAACCAAAACCTTGGACAGAGGGATACTTCTGTTCACTGTGTTCACAATGGAAATTACCTAAAATACAAGCGTAATAGGGAGAAAAATGAAAAGCAGGTGGTAGAACAAAAAAATGGAAGGTTTTTTTGTTTATGAAATATTCCATTTATTCAAGGTTTTCTAGCTAATAATTATGTATTGTGGGTTAAATTGTCACTAAATGTAAAAGAGAAGAGTAAGTAATTATCAGAGGAGAAGTACTGCTCATAGGCTAAGGTGATTATAGGACATTTTTGATGGTTTTGAAATGAGTAAGTATTCCACTGCAAATCCTTACTGCTCAATGATGACTAAGTAATGTTCCTTTTCCCTAAAACAGTTATTCTGGGGAGGGAGGAGATTTGGTTAAGCTGTCCTGCTCATTGTACCTGCAGTATCTGCTACTTGCTCAGGCTCTTAGATTAAAGAGCAGCTGCTGTTCTTACTCTCCAAATTGTACTACGTCACTTCTGTCCTTCATAAACCTGACTGTGAATAGCCTGGATATATTGGGAGTAAAAAAACCCCAAATCCAGCAACCTGACTTTGCATCCAGTGTTCTATCCGAGGCATTAATCTTGCATAAGAAATAAAATACAGTTTTTACCGGCTAATGGAAAATTCATTCCATATGGAACATGCCCCACCTTTGTGTACTTATATTACTTTTGCCAAATGGGATTGCAACATTGTCATTCTGTTCTAAAGCCTTGGAAGGCCAAGTGCCATAAACACAAACGTGGCAAGAAAAGCTTGTTGCAGTATGAAATGGGCATGTTAGCATTTAAACCAGCGACCACAGTCAGTCTGAATTAAGTTTGTTTCAGATGAGACTATGATCTGAAATCCAGTCAGTAACAAAGTAGTTATTGTGCATGATGAAATAAGCTTCACAATGGATTAGAGACTTTATATACATTACGTTAATGTGTTCACACATTTTCAAGGACTATGTCAATAAAATGTGAAAGTGTTCTTTCAGTTCTATGCATTTATTGAATACTTTTGTCATGGTCACCTAGGAAACAAATGCAGGTATACATTTGTGAGCATTTGCAGTTTCTTTTCACTCTTGATGCAGCTAAGGAAGTCGCACTTGAAAGAACATAAGAATCATTTTAATTAATGCACAATTTTTTTCAGAATACAATAGTGACCATCAGACAATAAGAAGAATGCTATGAGCAGTTTGACCTTTGAAATATAGTTGGATTTATCTCGCAAGGATAAAGGTTTACTGATTAAAGATAGGAAGACAAAGCTGATCTTGAAGAGAATAATGAGCTGCATATGAAAATTATAAGCTACTCTACTTACTGTAGAGTATTATTCAGATAATATGCAGGTGAAGATAGCATAAGAACTAAAATGTAATGAACTCTATGCATACATTGCTAATCAACAAAATAAGCTTGACTCATGCTGTGCATTAAGTGAACTGCACAATATCTTCCATTAAAAGTTTTAATGAGCCAATTCTGTTTGGTACAAAACTGATTAGAGAATAAGAATACTATGTACCAAAGTTAATTTTTTACTTCTGTTTTACTTTGAATAAGACCTTTTCATCTAGAATATTTTAAGAACTGTTCAAACTTTTTAAACGAATTTTAGCAACATATTTGTCTTAGCAAGAAAATCTAGATATACTTAATTTGTGATGTGTTTGTAACTTTATATTAATGACAGTAGTAACTGGTAGATATGGGTCGGGCTTTATCCATCTGATAGGACAGGGCTTGTCAACTCACTTATGGATATGATGCTATTGCATTTTCTTCCTCATTTGCTTTGTCTTTGATGAATAGATTTTGACAACATGTTTGCACAATCATAGAATGTTAAGGGTTTGGAAAGAACCCTAAAGATCATCTAACCCCAGCCCTGCCTGCCACGGACCAGGTTGCTCAGAGCTCCATTCAAGCTGGCTTTGAGCACTCTCAGCGATGGGTACATCCACAATATCTCTGAGCAACCTGTTCCAGTCCCTCACAACTTATATCTGCTGGAGCTTATGATGTGCCTTTGACATCTTTGGGTGTTTTTTGTCAGCCTACAGGTTTCCACTTCAGTGGCTTATAGAATTTGACAGAAAGCCATGTTGTTCTGCATCTGGCATAATCTCCATTTGATTCCTTCTGACGAGTCTTAACAGTTCTGCTTCTAAATTTGCATATAATTAATCAGTTGGTACTGGTGTTGAATTTCTGATTGCTTCTTGGTGGGATATTTTTGCTAAATTCTCATAGCAGTTTCTACTTTCCTTCATTGGTGCAAGGACTACAGTTTTTGAAATTAAACTGATTTAAAAACAAGCTTGCATTTCTGAATCAGATTTATGTGTTGTACTTATTTAAAAAGCAGTTGTCTAGACTTCAACTACTGCCAAGTCTTGCTTCTAGAATATTAAACTTTTCATGACGCTTACTCAGCATGTCATTCCAGCTTTTTGGTGTTTCACTACCTTCTTGTCAAATAACGGCTTGCCTTAAAAGCACTTTAATGCCTTGAAGATAATGAACAATTTGGCAGCAAAAATATTTTCTGACTGATTTGAAGCCCCTGCATAAACTGCTTGGAGCCTGAGATCATTGAAACCTCTTATGCTGGCTTTTTTGAAATTAGGATTTATTTCTGTTTGAATTCTGAAATCTCTCCTTGGGAGAGCCATTTAAATGTGAGTGTGCATTTTTCTCCTTAACAGTAGCTTATGGGCTATAATGGTAGAATATTTTTGCATTTTTATGTTTAGTTTTATTGTAAAGAGCCTCGGGATGCCTTTGCATGAAAGGCACTATATAATCTCATTTTGTATTGCATTGTATTGTATTGTGACAAGTGCAATAATCTCCAGGTTTCCTATCCATTAAAGAACTAATTTCACAGCTCACTAATTACGTGAATGAGAAGGGGAAATAGGTCCTTTTTCTCTAAGGTATGCTGAGCAGATGGCATAGCACTCATTTCCACCAGCTGAATCTGAGGTCCTCTCGTGCTTTTCGTTCTGAGGTTTGCCAGGCCTCTGTTTATCAAGGAGAGCAGGAGAGAGATATCACTTTCTTGTACAGCATGACAGTGTGTACTGAGCTGCTGTCTCTGTCCATTGCTAATACAACATTTCTTAGCAAACGCTATGTCTAAGTCTATTTATTTAGGAGGGGACATAAAAACTATTACAATTAATGTGCATTTTGATGTAATTCTAATCTACCTCTGATTTATTGAAGATATTGATTAGCCCTGCCATAGGGATTTGAACTGATGCACATTAAAAATTGTTAATGATTCAATTGAATATTGTTGGGATGGAATCTTATCTGCAATTTCAAAATAAAAAAAACATTACTTCTTGAACCTGTACACTTTGCTTTATAGCTAAGGTCTTCTCAACTTTTTTAATTTTTCTTTTGCATCACTCATGAAAATAACCAACTTGAACCAAACATGCCCACAGTGATTTATATAGCTCCCAAATGTACTGCTTTTTAAAGTAACTTGAGTCATCACATGCTCGTGTACTCCCATGATCCTGAAAAGTTGCTATCTGAGCCCTTTTTGCAGCATTAAAAGGAGAAAAGCTAAGGCTGCCTGAAGATCCTGACATAACTCACGTGTGACACGGTAACAAGCCTACATTTTACAGCTCTGCACAGGCAACCGGGCCATTTTTCTTTTCCCTCCAGCAGAATCAGCACTGCTAATTTGTTGTTTCCTTCTCTCTCTGTGTGCTGATGGTCCCGGTGCTGTCGTTTCAGACGGACGCGGCGCTGATGTACGACGCCGTGCACGTGGTGTCGGTGGCGGTCCAGCAGTTCCCGCAGATGACGGTCAGCTCGCTGCAGTGCAACCGCCACAAGCCATGGCGCTTCGGGACACGCTTCATGAGCCTCATCAAGGAGGTGAGTCGCTAATAAAGGGTCCTGCTCCCCTGGTTTCTTTGCTCCCAGTTCCTATTTTCTTTTGCTTTCACTCCATTTGGTGTTTTTTAAACTATTTTTTCGGTAGATGATCATCTCTCATCTTATTATGTATAAGGAGTTTAACAAGCAAGACAGAGTTTTTATTTGAAAGTGGGCTTTCCTGAAGTATTACCTGGAACTAAAATATTTGAAAAGGTGAAATAACTGCATTCTAGGTAAAACTTATATTTGTAGGTAATTGGGTCTGTGTGGAGCATTTCTGGCATAAAAACCCAAACACCTGAAACTCTAAACTGTAGGCTTATTATGAGAAATCCAGCAACTAAATACTGGCATAAGTTTAAAGGGGCCAGGAATTAATTTTACTTCCTGGTTAAAACTAATTTTTTTCTTAATTTTCTATAGTGAATTACTATAAGTCCCCTTGATTACCCAAGATGCTGTTTAGTTATAAGATAGAAGATAAAGCTATAAGATAAAAGGTGATAAAGATGAACACTGTGTACTGTTCAAATCTCCCATACTGTAACTCCTCATACAGTGTTTCTCAATCCAGATATACAAAATATTCCGATGAGGGGAATCATTTGCATTTTTTCCAATATTGGTTCCTTCTAGGAACCAATAATAATTTTACTTCCCACATTTTCTCTCCTACATTGTATAGTTTCAAAACTAGGGTAGATTTTAAGTTATAAAAAAGTGAGGCTATTGCACTTTATTAGAAGTCAGGAATAAGCTTAGGAAGGCTGGCTCACTGACCTCAATTTTTGCTGTCTCAGTGTGGTTTCAGGGGAATCAGCATCTTCCAAAAGTAAGCTTTTATTTGAATGAAATTTCCTGAGAAAAAAGATGAAGTCCAGCATTAATGAAACAGATTGAAGCTTGGGGACTGGGGAGAGGGAGGTATGTAGGGAAGCAGAAGGGGAAATACATGCATGAATGATGGAGGAAAGAAAAAAACCCAGCCTTTTATCTTGTTCAGTAAATGAACTGAAAAGAGTAGTAGAGTCTATTGCCTGATATGGAAATTGTCTATGAAGACTGAAAGTTTGATTTCATTAGTAAAAAATAAATAAAAATGTTTAAAAACAAAAAGTCAGCCACAAGGTAAATTATTTACATAAAATGAATAATTAATTATTCCATTTTGACAGGAGTAGTTTGCTCTTTCTGAGGTGAAAAAATAAAGAGGAAGAGGTATTTGTTTCTAAAAATTGTTTTTTCTTTCTTCACAGGCCCACTGGGAAGGCCTCACAGGCAGGATAACTTTCAACAAAACGAATGGTTTAAGGACAGATTTTGATTTGGATGTCATCAGCCTCAAGGAAGAAGGTCTTGAAAAGGTGTGTAAGACATTTGCCTGCAAGGAAGTGAGAAACAAAAGAAAACAAAACTTACCCCTAAAAACATTTACAACAGTATTTCTTGTGTTATGTAAAACAGTGTTCGTGCTCTCAAGTCAGTATTTCTATAAGTAGTACTAAAAAGTTAAGAATTGGTATCATCACTGGTTTAGCTGTCTTCTGACATTAGTGTTTCTTGTACAGAGGTGAGTGAGAGACCAAAGAATTGGGAAATGCTCTTCCCATGTAGCTTAGTATTGTCCATATTTGAACTTAAGAGCTCAGGAAGCATGTCCAGGTATTGGGCCTGCCTATATGACACCATCACAATCTGAAGTCAGATCATCCTCCCTCCAGCCCCCTTACCATGGAGAGGCAATTGCAGGAAACCACAGTGCCTCACATTGTTGTGACCAGCAGGCAGAGGTTTTGCAACTGGCATCTGTCTTGAAGTTTGCATTTAGATCTGCTGTTCAGTGTTCTGTAAGAACTATGTTTTTCTTCATCTTCAGATCAAGATCTGTCAGCTATTGCCCCAAGGTGGTAATTGTGGGCACAAATAAAAACAGAAATTAAGGGAAGAGACAATATTACAGATTTGCATTTTCTTCTGTAAATCACTGAATGGAGATGCTAGCATAAACATATTTTCCCCTAAATTTTGGCTCATAAGACTAGCTTTGGAATATTAATTTTCTCTTACTGGGAAGATTTGTAAAAGCTCAGAAACCATGAGTCTGTCTTGAAACACTTACATAGGTAATAACATTTTTCTTGTCCAGAGGAAAACTTGTGATTCAAGAACTAAATTATATTTTAAAATGTTCAGTAATACACTGACAGTAGATTTCTCCTATTCAGTGTCCCATGAAGTAAACTCAGGTAACTTAGCGAGGGAAAAGAATGACTAGACTTGAAAAGTAAATCAGTATTTTGTACGAGTAGAATAAGTACAATGCAACCTGTCTTTTTTACTGGAAACAGAAATGGAAGAATTAGTGTCATAGTAATAGCTAAATAAATCAGCAGTGGCTGAAGAGTTTGCATGTAAGTGACAAGTGTTGAAAATGTGGAAAGAAAGTCTTTGTAATTTAGGATGGCTTTAAGAACATTAGGTGACATTTGGGAATTGCAAAGCAACATGAGATTTCTGGAAAATAAAACCTCAGTTGACAATACACTAGGAGCTATATAGATCAGTGAAAATGTAGAGATAAAGCAAAAAAGGTCTACAGAGAAATATGGAAGACAATAAAATTCAACAGGAAATATAGTAGTACTCTAGAATACATAATAGAAAAAAGGAACTTGGTGAAATCTTATACTGAAAGTTAAGTAAGAGACAAAAACAGAAATACTTTTTGAAACATAATGATATTTTAAAAAGCCCAGTATGTGCTTGAGCTGTATAGAAATATTTTCATAGAAAAATAGTTTTACTGCCTTCATCTCTTATTTTGGTCATGTGATAAGTAGAAGTGATAATATCATTTTTTCACCAAAAAATTTTGGCAATCTTTGGAACGAGCAGAAACAATCAGTTACTATATCTGAGCAAAACCAGAGCAGTTTCTCTGGGGTGCAAGGAGATGAGATTAGGACAAGGAAAATTCAAGTGTCTGCACATTCGATTGAATTGCTTACTAAATATATGAAACATATGGTGTATTTTACTGAGAAAGATAAATCAATGCCCACAGAGAAATGCTTCTCTTTGAACAAAATTTCATTGTTCTGAAAGAATGCAAACCTCATTCTTCTTGAATCCAGAGTGAATGATTAAATCTTGGAGCAGGACATTTCCTAGTTGAAGGAGTATATTTTAGCCAGTTCTTTGATTTAAAGGAGCTGTCTCAAAGTTTTGAGGATTTTTTCCTCCAAGACTTAATTCTGTTGAAGTGGTGATGAGTCACCCTTCTCTCAGTCCCCTACCTCCATCCACATGTGCACCCCATCTTTCTGTCTCCTTCTTTCTGCGGCTGCTTTTCTGCCCCCCCAACCCTCCTTGCCTGTTTCTCTTTCCATCTAAACCTTCTCCCTTTTACCTATTCATCTCTTTCCATGCCCTTTCTATTCCATTTTTCCTTCAGGAGCCTTTTTGCATCTTTGTCCTTATCTGATATATTTTCAATGTTCTTCCCAAACCATCTTGTCAGACATCTCTGTCTATGTGGTAAGAGTTGCTGAACAGGTCTTATTTTTTTCCTTTTCTCCTGTACATTCTTCCACTTGTGCCATGAGAAAAGGTGGGGAGATGCACATTATTGTGCACAGAATTCTTATGCCATGTTTCCATACTGTAAACTGTTATTATTTCTTCTAACATCTTTCCAAATATTTCTCTTGTCAAGGACAATAGTTTAACTCAACAATTTCAGCTGTAACCCGTGAAGAGAAAAATATTGATGAATGGGGAAAAAAAATATTGTGAAAAATTGCTAGAAGACTGTTTTTTTAAACTTAGATTTTGTACTAAAATGTCCTAGATAAATTACCTGTTAGTATAACCAGTATAATTGGGAAATTACCTAAATCATGTGTTATAAGTTCAATGACTGCTGAAGTCAGTGACAACAGAACAATTTCTCACTGATTTAAAGAAATGCTGTGTGTGATCTCAGCTTTTACATAAAATACTTGTTCCTGAAACTCATGAATGAGAGGTGATAATCAGGCATCAGTCAATAAGAAGTATGTGTTTCCAAATAAAATTTCATGTCTGCCAAAAATGATAGCTCCTTGTAAGATGAACATGAGAAAATTAGGAGATGATTGGAGTGTTGTTAATATAATATACCACAAAATTTTATTACAATCACTTTGGACAGACTGAAGCTATTCATGATTAAGCACAGTGAAAATCCAAAACTGTGACACTCCAGCATAATAAATTATAATTTAAATTGCAGTCAATCAGTCTTGACAGTGAGGCTGCATTGTGAGGAAAATTATTTTATACTTCAAGGAGATAACAAATACCTGAATTTAATATCACTTCTGATATGAAAATTTATCACTGAAGAAGAATCACATATCCTGAATAAGAGGTGTTACAACTGGCTTGAAACCTTGCTCAGAAACTTTCACAGGGGGGTGAAGGGACAAAAAAAAGAGAGAGAAATAAAAAGGAAGACAGTAAATCTGTGGGATCCAGAACTATTAAATGTTGTTATTTATGTTATATTTTGCAAAGAAGGCATGAATATTAATATTACTGAAGAAAGGAAAATATATTAAGCAATTTGCAAATGGGAAATACAGAAATCTGAAGAAGCATTATTATTCCTAATGGAGTATAATTATTTCCTTGATGTAATCACCACTACTACTAAATAGTCCACAAAAGTAAATAAAGAAGGTATAGATAAATTTGAAAAATTTTTGAGAGTTGAGCATGGTTCTGGCTGCTTAGTCAGTGGGTAGAACTGCAGAAAGGCAATGATCCTCCCTAATACAATGCTTGTGGCACTTCACTGTGAGTCATATTCACAGTTTTGATTGACTCAGAGCAAAAATAATGTTAATTTTCTCAGGAGAACTTTGAAGAAAAATCAAAAAGAATAATACTTGAAAGTATACTTATCTATTCATGAAGATAAATCACTTTTGAAACATGCTGAAGTAAGAAAACTACTGAATTTTTGGGACTAACATCTCATGGGACTGAATCTTTGTAAAGTGCTCCAGAGCATATGTAAACTCAGCACAATTTAAGTTTTGTGAGTGTGCAGTGCTTCTTTTTTGAGGGGGATGCTGAAATATTTTGATGGTTTTGGCTAGGACAGAGTTAATTTCCTTCATACAAGCTTGTATGGGGCTGTGATTTGGAATTGGGCTGAAGACAGCGTTGACAGCAGGAATGTTTGAGCAATTGCTGAGCAGCTCTTATGCAGAGTCAAGGCCTCTGCAGCCTGCAGAGCGACAAAGTGATGCTGGGTGGAAATATCTGCTCTTGAGGGACTTCAATAACCTGATGGTTACCTGGAAGTCAAATATGTGGAAGCTTGGATGCAAGTTTTTAACACTTGACATGAATTTGGGAAATTGTATTCCATGTTCTTGAGGACCACCGCAATTACCACGTTACAGAATACTCTGTACTCTTATGATATTTCATGATGAATGTAGCTCTTGGAATTGTTTCAGCTTAAATAAGCTGATTCTTGCCTAGGCTAATTCCTTCTATCATTTTTCTTTGTCTCACTATGGAGCACATGTTAATGGGAACACCTGGTTTGGATCCTGTACTTTGGATAATAAGAGTTAAAATATTCAGATTGACATGGTCCCTTCAGAATAGTTTAGCCATTTAGGAGAATTGGAAAGAAAAATAGGAGATTGAGGGCTTGACAATATAGTCAATATTTACAATATATTTACCGCATGAATGTTCTCTCTAAAGTGTGTATATGAATACCTGTTTCTATAGTCAATATTTACAATATATTTACTGTGGAACTTTCTCTCTAAAGTGTATATGTGAATACTTGTTTCACTTTTTAGGAAAATTTGTAAGTTTGTTTAAAACAAAAGTGATGCAATAAGTTAAATTGTAGCTTGTTGAATTTCAGTTATACACTACCTTGATGCACTTTTTCTTCATTTTGGCTTTTAAACTTTTCTAGTAAAAACACATTGGGAATTCTATTCAGTTAAAAAAGCTACTTAAAAATTAAAACAATGTGCTGAAACAAAAAGGAAATAATTAACTTGTTGCGTTGTTTTTGCAAAACTTTTCTGTAAGAAGCAGATTTGAAAATACATTTCTGTGATTTGGGAACTAAACACATCAGTAACATAAAAGAACCTGTGGTACAAATTGTTTGGTTTGAGCTCATCAACAAAGATAATCCAAAGAAAGTCTAATATTGAACCTCTGACTTTTGGTCCATTGATTAGATTTCTGGTTAACAAAAGCAGCAGCAAAAGTACAATTAATGTAATTTAGAAAAATAATAAATCCATTTATCAAGACAGAAGTTATTTTTAAACTAATGCTGTTGATAATTCTTATAGGTCTTCAGTAGACTAAGTCTGTAGTTAGATAAAATCCAAATTCTAACAGTTGACATTCTTTTGCTTGCGCTTGTGACTATGTCAAAAAGTAGGAAAGGATGTATTTGAATTACCAATGTATTACATTTTCCCAATATAAATTTGAATTATAAACATGAATTTGAACAAAGCAAATGATTTAATGAATTTAGGATTTCAAACTGATCATGTAAAATGCTGTTTTCTCAGAAATTTTTATGCTACTTGTGTACCTGAAGTTATATCTCATAGAGGAGATTAATTCAGCCTCAGTTATGTAGCATCAGGTTCAAGTTCCCATCTTTGTCATTCCTTGTTATTCTACTCTAGTTTCATCTTCGAAGTAAAGCAAACACTGTGACTGTCATAATTAGCAGAACACTGCAATTAAATGTTAGCAATCCTTTTCAAATTTCTTGATTGCGGCCAAGCTGCAAGGCTGAACATTTTGTGTTTTCTGAAAACCTTTCCATTCACTAAATCAAACTGTATTAAAACAGTAAATGAAGGAGAGATTTTTTTGGTAGCAATGTTTGATTTCAATACTTTGAAATGATGTGTTAGATGTTTTTTTTCCAGTTGTATTTCTGAGATACACATATTCTTTCTTCCCTCCATGATTCCTTGATCAGCTTATGAGGTACTGAATGGCCAAGTTCAAAAGAGTGACTTCTTGAAACTGAGTGTTAAGCAAAAAAGACAGAGAAAATATTGATTCCTGTGGGATAGAAAATTGTAGAAAAAGAGATCAAATTTGTCTTTTCTTTATTACAGCATCCACTGATTCATGCTCTGCTGTAGTCTCAGTTTTAGAAATGGAACTCTTTTTATCCACACCACCTTGCATCCTAAACTTACTTTACAGCCCTGTGGCAACAAATCACTTCAAAGTATACAAACAGTCTTTCTGGGCTCAGCTGAAAAAAAAAAATTAAGAAAATTTTATGTGTTTATATACATATATATATGTATGTATACATATATATATAAGCCAGCTGAAAAATTATTCCTTGGTTTCTCAGCAAGTCAGTGCTCTGTTCTGGACAGGGACAGGGATTCTCAGGACTCCAACCTGTCTCAGAAATCAACCTACATGTAGTTTTTGTGAAGAAACCTGTCTGATTTCCAAGTTCTGAACCCATTCATATATTTGCAATGAATCCTAATAGAAATGCTTATTTTTTGTCTAGGCTTAGTTTTAAAATATCTTTACCTTGTGTTACAGATATTACTTAGTATTTTAAATAATGTTTAAAATTGTGTCCAAAACCAAACTAAGACATATTTGTGGGAGTTTTCCTAGACAATAGAGTAATACAAACATTCTGATTTCTAAAATGGGTAGTTATATTTACCATTATAATTGTATAGGAATGAAAATGCAGATTAAGTTACAGATAAGCCTCATTACTTACTACTTAGTATGAAAGTCTGTCCTTGACCTGAACCTTAAAGTACTACCTTCTATGGTCTTACTTAGATAAAAATCCTATAGATTTTATTTTGAAGTAAAAAATTTCAAAATATTCATGTGTTGAAGATTTATCTGTAAATAAATTGGGTTATTGCCTGTTCCTGTCTTCTCCATTACTTTTTCCCAAAACCATATTTTGTTCTGCTGTTCTCTCTGATCACAGAAAAGGGTAAATCCTTTTGAAGAGACAATGCTCTTTTCTCTGCAAATTAATTTCTCCCTGTTATCTTCAGATGTGGTTTATCTTGAGAAATGGAAAATTAAGTATTAAGAGCAGCTTTAGACATTCTTTATATCATCTTTAAACCTAATGTCACACTTCACAAAACATAATTTAGGGTATTGCTAAACATATTTTAAATAAGCAGACTTTAAATGTAATGATAGAGAAAACTGAAACAAAATTTAACCATAATTCTTAGCAATCCATGTTTTTTCCCTATAACAATCTGGTTTTTTTTAAGTGTTCTTTTCTAGATGCTGAATTGTAACTAATGGGAGATTTACACAGTAATTTACTGTTTTATAGGTTGGAACTTGGGATCCGTTGAGTGGCCTTAACATGACAGAGAATCAGAAAGGAAAACCAGCAAACATCACAGATTCCCTGTCCAACCGCTCTTTGATTGTCACCACCATCTTGGTAAGCATTTGTATTTGCTTCCCTGAAGTGCAGTTCTGCAGAAAAACGGATAGAATGTGGCACACCGACTGCAATAGCAGTGAACAGTCTGCACTGTGCGTCACCATTGCTTAGAATTTACTTGGAATTACTTGGAATTTATGGTGTCATGAGTGAACACCAGTTGACAAGCTAGTCATGAATGTTTGCTCTTACCTTCATTGTGAGCAGGTTATCCTGATTTTAGAGTTATGTTAATTGATTAGTAATTTGACTTTTCTTATTATTGGCTAAAATGTTTTCTTCTTTACAAAGCTGTTTTTTTCAGCCCTATGAGATCACAAAAGATAATTGGGTTTAAAGTGTGTTTTGTCTGTTAGCCTGATGATTTTAGCCAGCAAAAATTTATTGCTTTTGTTTGCTATTCTAACTCCTCAATGGAAAGTACAAAATATTTAACATTTATTTAGAATTACTCTTGCTCAATTAATGAGATCAAATTTTTAGTTATACAGAGATATAATTGATCCTTCAAACTAGACCAGAAGAAACAATTTGAGTAACTTCTGTATTATTTTCACTGTTGACAAATTCATAGCAGTGAATGAGGTATTTTTTACTTATAAATAAACATTTATTTATGTAAACAAAAAGTGTTCATTTATTTCCTCACAGTAATTTTGAAATAGTAATTTTAATTCCAATGCAAATTTAAAATTTTCCAGAAGTTTGTCTGGTGTGTTTGTCTGTTGCCACCATTATCATGAATTTGCATCATTAAAAAAGAATCTTCTTCCTGGTGGTTGTATACTTTATTAAGAAACTTTTACCTACCAATGTATATTATGAAATTTCAAACTAGAATGAATTTTTACAGGTGTATAGACACAAATGCCAGTGTGCTTTTAACCTTTTATGTAACATAAGTCATAAAATTTCATCCAGTGGGTAACTTTTTTGCTCCTTATAAGGTCTCTTTACAAGTGATAGAAAATCTTCTGAAATCCTTCAGTTGGTTTATTTTACTAATTGAAAAATACACAGCAGATATATAAAATGGAGCATGACTGACTCACTTTCAGATGTAATTTCTTGTTATGCTAAGACAAGCACAGATTTACCACAACTTCCTCTTTACCATTAATTATAGTGATGGTCTGCTGTAGCTATAATTGACTTTATAAATTTATAATTCCTTGTTTCTTTTTTCTTATTGAAATGTAAATTAATGTCATATATTCTCTTATATTAAAAGCATGTCCTCTAGAGTATTATTCTGTCAATTTTCTTCCCCTGACATTCATATGCTTCCTACATGTTAGAACTACTGCATTATCAACTAAATTTTATTAATAATTCCAATTCCATGCTCTCTATACTGCTATTCCTTTGTACCAGATCTCCTGCCTAGGATTTTTCTTGACACTATTCACTGATCTGTAACTTTAATTCATGTGAACATACTGGCTGCTGGAATTCCTGCTTTACAGAAGGAAGTCCTGTCTCTGCCAGGGCCTGCTCCCTTTGTTACTCAGTAATGAGCCAGCCTTTGTATCTGCACTCTTCAGTAGCCCTCGTTGTGTGCTTGGCTCCAGACTGTGAGAACAATACTGCAACAAGGATCAATCCCCACAAGATTATATAAGAAAACTCAATAATTTAGGATGTTTCAAATTTGTTGGGTTTTAATGTCTGCCTGTTGATAAGGTTTGAGTTAATATATTCCAAGTATCACATTGCTCTTATATAGTGATACTGGCATGATTTTGGTTGAAACAATTAGCTCAAGAAATGGTAAAGAGCAGAAATGTAAATAGCACTGCTGCCAGTGGGCTCTGATTTTAATCTGGTAAATCTTGCAAAAGAAGACTCCTGAGATTTAAGAGAAAAAGCTGTTTTCTGTAATCAAGGATATGCTTTCTCTTAAGAGTTAACTTTTGTTTAGTGGTCTTTTAAAAGTATCCATCCTCTTTGCAGGTATCTAAATAATGCATGAAAAAAAAAGAGGACTTTAAATTGGTATCACAAGTTGTTCACTCATAGCTGCCTTTTTTACTTCAGTTATTGTTTAGTAAAAGTTTTGGTAATTGCAGCTGTTCTTTTCAGCTATGAAGAAAGGTACTCAGAAGAAGTGGTACAAATTGGAAGAGCTGTACTTGGAATAGTAAAAAGAACCCAAACCATTTTTGGTGCAGAAACACATGTACTAGCTTTATTTGCTACTTTTATCTTTTTTATGCTTAAAGAATATGTTTCTGTTGAACAGAAAGCAAATTAATGAATATTCATTTTTGTAGCAATGCAAGGGAACAATAGAAAATGCTAAAGCTCCTAGAAATATACCTACATCATCAGCTTTTCTCTCATTTTTTAACTCTGCAAAATCTTGCTTAGATGAAAAAAGAAAAGCAATTCTATGATTTAAGCTATTCATATGGTTTTCCTATGATGTTTTCTTCACTTTGAGAATTCCCTACAATAGTCTATAGTAGACTGCCAGCTGGGGAGCCTTAATCATTTTTCTCTGTAGTTTGCCTTAATGCTCACTTTTTATTTAAATATCCCAGTCTTTCTTATTTTTAATGCTGAAATTTGGAGCAATATCTTTTTCCTCCTATATTTTGCAGTCATTTAGATCTTTACAGCTGTAAGTATACCCTGCATTTCTACTGGTGGCTGAGTCTCTAAAAGAAGAAAAAGTTATGATGGGAAAAGTAATAAAATATAAACTGTAATTCATAAATTCATCTACTTTCAGGAAGGACGGAGCTATCTGCTCCTTTTTGTCTTGAGTTCTTCATTTCACAGGTAGCAAGCTGAAAGATTATTCCTTGGTTTCTCAGCAAGTCAGTGCTCTGCTCTGGACAGGGACAGGGATTCTCAGGACTCCAGCCTTTCTCAGAAATCAACCTACATGTAGTTTTTGTGAAGAAACCTGTCTGATTCCCAAGTTCTGAACCCACAGCAGCCCCAAGCACCAACTGACCATGTCCACTGGAGAGATAGTCAGGTCTTTTTAGGGAAGGGGGCAAACTTTTGAAAGATAATAAGTATGCTGGTTTTATATCTTTTATAATCATGGCTTTGGATATATCAATCCTTTTGATACTATTACTTTGCTTTATTTTAAAACCATCTGCATTGAAACTTCAGAATTTCTTTCTCATTTAAAAAGTCTACTTTTTGAATATTCTGCATTTAGAAAAGCAAACCAAACAAAAACCCTACAGAAATCAAATTTTCAACTTCAGTAATAAGGATTTATCATTATTTGATTCTCCTAAATTGACTCCTTCCAGAATTCTGAAACATTTCTTGTCTTTAGGCTTTAGATGTAAGTGTCTAAATGTTTTTGTTCTTGTATATCTTCTACTTCAGACTTGAGAGGGTTTTAACTTTGGAATTCAATTTCCATGTTTATAAAGGTATGTGTATGGTACTTAGGGCATTTTTTATGCTAATTTCATCCCAGCCTGTACATATTATCCTACTGGTTCATATGCCCTGTTCTGCTAAAATAAATGCTTGTTTCCTTTCCTGTGTAGCTTTTATGTACTTTTTTGTATCTGCTTACATCAAAGCTCAGAAAAGCTCACAGTTGTCAAGTTTAATTTTTCCAAGGAATGTGTGAAAGTTATGAAAGGTGTGTGATGTTCTCAATTTAGTAGTTTTTGTTACTTCGCATTTGAAAAGTGAAATTACCTTTTTTATTGTACTTCCCTTAAAAAAATTGGTTTGAAATAGGAATAGAATTAGAAGGAACTGGAAGGAATACTTATAATAAATTTTTAACCATTTTTACTTGGTTCAAAGTATAGCATTCCCACATTGTATTTTATTGATATATACTACTTTATCAAATAGGTAGTGCATAATTTCTCTCCCTTTTCTCTTGGATACCCAAGCATGAATTTTCAGTGGCCAAATTTTAAATTAATGTTGAAAGAATATTGAAATTAAAAGAACAAATTACTTGCGATCTTTATAAAGGCGGATCACCCATCAATTGTTTTGATTTATAGTAACTAGTTGCTTCACCTCTCCCACTAGAATTTTGACTGTTTATTGTGAAAAACTATTGTGTATTCCTTCTATCTGATATAAATGTTATGAATGAAGATGTGGCAGTCTTTTAACACTCCAGCATCCAACCTTCTGGCGAGCAGATGCAAGTCATCAAAATCTCTGTTCTAACAAAGGCAAATTTTCAAATGGTTCTCCTCTTGTCATCATCAGGCCTTCCACTTCCCTTTGGTTGATTTATTAATTTTTTTTTCTTTATTTTTCTTTTTTCAATACTGGCAGTGATAAATTTTAGATTCTTTTAAAAATATGCTATTCTGTGTTGAAATTATGAAGGAAAAAAAATGTTTGATTAATATTAATAAAAAAGAAAAGAACTAGAAATTTAAAATTTGTTGTAATTTCTAGTTATATCTTTGTAGTTGAAATACAACATAACTCACAGGAATAATTCAAGTAAATATTTATTATTCAAATCTGAAAAGAAAAAGAGGAAGTTGAAGAATAATGTTTTTTTTTAATGTATGCTTTGATTCATGCGTTAGCTGTACATTTTTAAAACTAAAACCAGTCTGTAAAGTTACAATGTTAATAATTTTCAAAGATTTATCTTCTATTTGCAAATATGGTTTTTAATCTACGTGTGTTTCCAATGTTCCTTATAGCCATAGCATTTGTGGTATTTTAACTAAGTTCACTTTTAAGTAAATTTTCTCAGGAAAAGGATTTGTTGCATTTACAAGTTTATTTGCGCTCTCGCTTGGAGTGCTTATCTGGCTTGGGATGGGGCTCTTCTGCATCCCTCTTCACCTAAGATATTTTAGTCTAATGAGACATCAAATGACGACTTTGATCTTAAAATTTTGTCACCAGCTGTTACAAAATTTGAAACCTGTTGTTAATTTAGAGTAGCAATGTTTCCTGGAAACATTTTGTCTTCCTGAGGGTTCATTCTGGAGTCTACAGTCGGTGTTTAATCAGTGGCTTTTTTTTCCCAAGCTACTCATGTCATTCCAAGCAATAATAAAAGCACTAATGGAAGGTGTTCCCCTGATTTCCTAGGGAGATGTGTCCAGTTGAAAACCTTAATTTCAACTGAAGCTGTTTAGAAGATTTCGAGTACTGGTTTTGTGATGTGGTCTAGTAATTTTTAAGGGTCATGTTTTCAGGAGCTGAAGGAAAAAAAAGAAATTGTGAACAATGTTAAAGTAAATATAAACCAGCTGCCAATCTACATATCAGTCAGTTTAAAAACTCCACCTACCTAATCAATGATGATTGTCTTAGTGAAGGATTTTGGTGGAAGTGATAATTCACCAAGAGGCAATGGTGGTTGTACATTGAATGAATAGAGACTTTCCTGAGAGTAGGTTTAGCAACCAGTTTTATGGTAGCCCATTCTACAAGTTTAAAGGTTGAGCAAATTAAGCATGTAGAACCCTTTGCATGCACTTGTTCAGGATACCTGCATGCCATGTTCAGTACTTAGAATGTGCATTACTTGAGGAAAAAGCAAACTAAAGAAAACATTGGGATTAATAAGAGCTATTGCAGATGAAGCTGCCAACACCAACCCTGCTCAAGTTAAGTCAGCAATCATTTTACATAGCAAGTAAAAGGTCTGAAGAGAAAAAAAACAAATGCTTTGTATATTAGAAGACTATAAGAAAAAGTAGCAGTAAGAAATTACTTAAAGTAGGATTGGAAAAGCATTAAGAGAGTATTAATAACTTATTGATCAGTCTTCTCAGCAAAAGTTAAAAATCATTAAATAGTTGTAGAGATACTATTGTAGGCCTTATCCAAGTTGGCCAGAGTAAAGAATATAAATGATTTGGAGTTGGAGCTAAGAATTCCAGAAAGGGTTGCAAGAATTTTTTTATTTTTCCTTATCAAAATTTAAAAAAACATTAGCAGAACAGATAATATGTCTGAGGATTTCTATAATGATCTGATAGAAAAATATGTAGGAATTTATCAATGAGCTGAATTGCTCAATGAAGAAAATCCTGCTGTGATTATTAAGTAAAGGAGAATTAATAGCACAAATTGACGAATATATGTTCTCCCTGATATTGCACATATTTAAATTCTGTCCCAGATAACTCAGGATTGCTTGGAATGGGAGACAGAGACAAAAATGTTGTCAAGAATCTTGCCAGGATTCCAGACATTGGGGGATGTGTGACACTGTAAATATCTGAGCAACTCTGAGAGCAAATGTCTCGGATCTGTGTGTATGAGCATTCCAGCTACACTGGAATTCCTTCATGCCTACAGAACAGGCCATGACACTGTGTAAGCACTGCTCAGCAGTAATGAAAATATTCCTGAGTTATAACCCTGATTTGAGCACAAATCCAAACCATAGTAGTTAATGTGTGGAAAATTGCTGCTGTCTCAGAAATAAAAAGCACACTATGTTTTGTCGTAGCATAGCTTATTTTTGGCCAGTGGTGTGATTTCTTTAAGGAATTGTAATTTCACCTGAAAAATTATTTTTCTTAGAGTTATTTTCTTTGCGATATTTAATATAAACTTCCCAAGTTTATTAACAACTATTTTCACATGGAGGTTTTGTTCTGATACCATCTCTGTTTCTCCAGAATTATTCGGTGATCCTTGTCATTTAAACTGTTTTCAACTTTCACGTTTTCTGTTAGGTCTTTGTTCTTGCCAGCACTACATCTTGAATTCTCTTCTTGTTTACCTGTTTTTTGAGAAATTTCTGTCAAAACATCTTAGTAGTTTGACTGGACAATTTACTTCATGTTTGCTCCTTGCTAATTGTATAAAGACCTGTGATGTACTTTCTGAAAATATGGCTGTAACCTTACTTATTTCAATAGGAGTATATAGCAGCTCTTTTAAGAACAAGATTCTTCCCTGCATTCTCCTTTTCATTTCTTTGGGTAAAATCTTATGTACTAAAGTTCCAGTTATATGTGGATATAACATTTAAATAATGGGAAAACTCAAGGCAGAAGATTACATGAGGAGTGTTGATTTATTAAAGCAGTCATGTGCCTGTGGAATGAGGTGCCTTTAACCCCACTGAGTGCTGATGTGGGGATTTAGGACTGTAAGAATTTTCTGAAGTTGCCCTGGAGAGTTTGTCTGGATGTTCACTGAGTCTTGTGTTTGGTGCAATGATTGAATATACTATTATTTGTCTTACCTTGCTTGATTTTTTTCCTTTTTAATTATAAAAAATGAAAAGAATCTCTCCCAAAAGTGAGCAAAGACCGAGTTGCATATTTAACCTAACAAACACAGCTGGAATATTGGTTCCATATTGTAGTGGAAAACTACCAATTGTTTTTTGTATTTTTCCCTTTAATTTTCTACTTGAGAAAGGCCACCCTATACTGAGAAACAGATGTAAAAATACTGTTTTGCAAAATGTAAATTTTCTTCCTATAATTATGTTTTTTTTGACAATCATTTTAATTTTTTTGCCGTCTGCGCATCACTTAATGCAAAAAAAAATTACATTGTACATTGATTTAAACATTCGAAGATAAATGTTTAAAGAAATTTAACTCCTTTTTCATGGAATGTCTATCATAGAACTTATTTTTTGTGTAAATGTTCTCAGGTTTTGCTGCAGTCTTGTAAATGGTAGCCTATAACTTGAGGCAACAGAGAAGTAGGTGCTTTCACTGACTTTTTCCTTCCTATGTGGGCTTTTTATGCTTTGGCTAAAAAATCACTGAGAAAATAGTTTAAATACTTGTATAACTAAAAGTGCAAAATCTAATATCTAAAATATTTAATCAATGTTTGGAGTTTTAATGAAATTTTTTCAGGTGCCAAAGCATTTGTTTCTGCATTTTAAAAGGCTTATGTTGTCCATCGAAACAATACATTTTATATTACTGTATAATGCAAATAGTTAGGGAACACACTTAAATTTAGTGTGTATATGCATTCCTTGAAGATGTGTTGAGAGTGTATTTTTTTCCAAAAAAAAGAGACAAAGTGAATCTTTGAAATATATGAAGACAACAGATATACACAGACAAAGCCAAAAGGATTCTGGTTTTCATATTATTTTGTTTTACATGGAGTGATGCCATGAGTGTATGCATGTGTCAGCCCATGGGTGTCTACTACTTTAGGCTAAAATGAGAAGAAAGGTGTGGGGGCACTCACTGTCCATTCTGTCCTAATCCTTACAGGAAGAGCCATATGTTATGTTCAAGAAGTCTGACAAACCCTTGTATGGAAATGATCGTTTTGAAGGTTATTGCATTGACCTCCTCAGGGAGCTGTCTACTATCCTTGGATTTTCCTATGAGATTAGACTGGTGGAAGATGGGAAGTATGGAGCCCAAGAGGATGCCAGCGGACAGTGGAATGGAATGGTTCGTGAGCTAATTGATCATGTAAGTCAAGTTTTACAGACTTTCAAATATGCATTTAAAATTCAAACCTTTCTATAAAAATTGTAAAACTTTTATGATAATTCTATTTTAATACTACTGTTTTCAAAATGCAGGTGTTTTAAGAATTGATGCAAGTAGATGGATATCCATTATTTCTTTAGTGTAGAATTTGTAAAAGAAAGCATCTCTGTTTTGCCCATAGGCAGTGGTTGTTTTGGTCTAGCTTTTCCATAGCATATGTCTAAGTCAAAATATGAAATAAATAGTTCTCAGAATTTATTTCTGACAAGATATGTAAGAAGTTTATTAACAAAATTTTGATATTATAACAAAATTTGCTACAGCAATACAAGTGAGGTCTCTTTTTCTGATAGTGAATCTGAGATTTTTGTCTTAGAGAAATTTCTCTGTGTGTAGTGTAAGCACCCATATCATTTGATATATTCATCTTTCTTGAAATTTTAACAATAAAGTGCAGGAAGTAAGACAAAAATGTCAACATACTGATGGAACAAAGCAATGTCACACCAGATACCATTAGAATTGACTGTAAGTGATTAAGGGAGGTATTACTTCAAGTTTTTCAAAACATGCTTTCTCAGTTGGTCATGCAGGTTGAATTCAGTCTCTTAGAAAAATTTTCATAAATTTAAAAATTATGTCATTGTTCCTTTCTGAACTTATTTGGGTGAGTTGCTTGATAGCATTTTCTCTATAGACATGAGGTCAAAATTTGAGGTGAAACAGATTCTGCACATCACTGTAATTTAAAATAGATGGAAGACTGTATTTAATTCAAGTGGAACCTCTTAATGATGGCAAAAGATTCATGAATCACTTGAAAAAATATTTACTTATCTTGTTTCAATTTGCTTTAAGATTTCAGCAGATGGGCTGAAAGATGTTCTAATCAAATTATTCATATTTACTAGGAAGGTTGTGCTTCATGCTTTTCTAGTAAATGATAATCTGGTATTGGTGTTGTAACAGATGTTGATTATGCCTGGCTTCACACATTTAAGAAGAATGCGTGGGAGTATTATGGTTATGTTATCTTTAAATGTGTGTATTTATAATACCTAGTACACACACATAGAAAGCAAACTTATTTAGCTGGACTCTCTGTCCGTCTCTATAAATGTGCATTTTTACACATGAATAAGTGCATAGGCCTGTTAAACTATTAGATTTGATGCTTGTTAGGTAACATCCTCATCTGGAACTAATTTTCCATGATTGAGGTAGATATTATGGAAGTATTTGTTCAGAATCAAATATAAATCACAGTTTTTTACACTTCTTATTATTCAGCCTTAAAGCATTCTTAAGAAAGATCTAGTCTGACCTAACAAGCTTTACACTAAGATAATTTTGAAAAAAAATGCATTTGAGCAAGTTGCATAAGTAAAGTGTCAGAAACAGTAGTTTTCCCCATCTTTCCTCTTCATAACACAGAATGAAACAAGTAGTCTTTTCCCCATAAATAATATACAACTAAACACAGATTAAAAATTATTTTTTTTTAATTTCTTTTTGTTCTATACAAATGATTTTTACTTAGGAGTCAGAAAAGTTTAGAGACTGTGTTAGTACACATGGAAAATGTAGCCCAACTTCCTAATCTAGACCATAATTTTTACTAGTCTCTCTAAAATAAAAAATTTTTGCTTCAATTTTTTCCTCTGGTTCTTTCAATTCTTACTTTATAATCTATTCAAATACATGCAATCTATTTAAATATATGCAATTTATTTATACACCTGTGCCCTTTATTTACATGCATGTTATTAGTAAAATTAGTGGCATTTTACTAGCAAGCAACACTTTAGACCTCAAAAAAGTGAGGTGAAAGAATTTAGTGAAGAACTCCAGACAGGCAGTTTCCACATTGGGCGTTTCCATATGGTTAGTGCTTCACAGGCTCCAGTAGCTTTACAGTCTCTCTTTTCCCTTAGAGAATATTTTGAAATTGTCATAAAGGTTTTCTTTCCTATAACGTAATTTAATAAACTCAATTTGTTTATTTTTGAAAGCTTAAATGATTCTATATTTTTCAACTGGAGTTTCTAATTAAAATAGACTGCACAATAAAGATGGTTCTTAGCCATAGCAGTTAAATCTTTTGAAAAATGTTTTTAGAAAATTTTGTTTTGCTTTGTTTTATCTGTCAGTTAAATTCAGAGAAAAAGGTCACTGTGCTGTATTATATATGTTTGCAAGTGTAACATGTAAAATGCATAATCCAAGAGTAAGTTAATGGATTATTTCGGTATATTATGTGCATAGAAAGGAAAATACACCATTTATATAAAGATTAAAATTACTAAATAAATCTAAGATTTAAATAAACTGTTAAAATCAACCTTTAGTAACTTTGCATAATTGCTGGGGCTCAAAAATCTAAATAAAATAAAGATACTGCTATCTGAGTTGAACTTAGCATATCATGTCAGTCTCAGCATTTAAATTTTATAGCATGAACAGAGTCTGAAGCGTTTACATCAGGCTCTGTTTGTTTTCAATCTCCTTTCCCATAGTTTGCTCATGTTTCTTCTTTCCTTGACTGTTTTATTTAGAGCTCACACATGCATTCCTATATCAGCCTCCAAGCAATAAGTAGTTCCTTTTTGAATTTGTGGTAAATGCTGTCAGTGAAAATTATATAGTGATTCCTTCCCTTTGGCAACTGGCAATGAATTCTTGTTGGGAAGAGCACACTGGTCTCTAGAGTGGCAAATGTAAGACAAATATTAGCTAGGACAGCAAATACAGATGACATTTCTCTATGAATAAATTTTGAATTGAATTTTTCCACTTAAATGCTCTGTTTTCCTTCCCACAATTTTTCATTGAGTATTTTATCCTCTTCTCAAGTTAGTTCAAGATATGATTGCTACATTTTTAAGGGTGGAGGAGTTAAGTTCCAGATATCTCCATTCTTTATGGATGAATTCTTCATAAAAAAGTATTCTTTCTTGGTGCCTTTGGTTCAAAAAACTTATGAAAGGACAGATTTATTGAATGGGTTTTGAACTGGATCATAAATTCTGGAGAATTTCAGGTTGTTCTTAAGTACTGAAAGTTGTCCTGTCACTGTATTATATTGCATGTGACATACAGGTTGAGCATGCAAATGTATTCCAATATAGCTAGCAGAGACAGATAGAATGAAAATATATAATTTTATTTTTAGAAAATTTGACATCCTATTTTACAGATCCAAAAGTACTTAAAAAAATTCTTAACATCGGGTTCCACAACAGGAAAAAATTACTGTTTTATACTTTGACAGAACTATAAATGAAAAATACACTGGGAAATAATTTGTTATTATATATGCATTATTAAAAATAACTCTTTTTGAGGGGTTCTTTGAATGATCCTTCTAGAGCACAAAACTTATGCATTAAAAATAAACTTCAGGCCTTAGAGATTTTTTAAATTCATAAATAATTACAGAAAAGGTAAAATTTTTAGATCATTATTTTGATCATATGTGAGGATTAAATTGGAATTTTCTTTGTCTCTATGAATAGGATGGAATTTCAGCTTGGAGGAATTTTTCAGAGTTGAACATTTAGAAAGAACTTTTGAGTTTGAGTTAACTTTAGACATAACGTTTTTTACTTCACTATATTTTGAAGTTTTCATAATCAATATAAATTTTTCAAAATAAATACACATCAAATGCATTTTAAAAATAATAGTAGTAGCTTTTTATTCTTTTAATAACAGAATAGATGGTTTAAATATTTGTAGTGATTTTTCCTCCAATAACCTGTTGATTTCTTTCTCTTATTTTAAATTAAGGTCTTTATGATCTTGAACACCTGTAGCCAAACTCTTTGTGTTATTGTGTAGGAGTAAAAAAAAAACACCTTCTGGTAACTGATTGTGTAGATATTTGGCTCCTTCCTTTTTGAGCCACTGAAATTTTACTTTCTTCCACCTTGTTTTTTCCACATTCTTCCATTTCAAATGCCTTTTCATCATTTTGTTTGGACTCTACCTCTTTCCTTCATACTTACAGGAAACCCTCCCATGTAGAAACTCACAAGGAAAGGCTGAGGAACATCTCTTCCCTCTTTGTTCTTGTCATTTTCATGCAAAAGGTCTGACAGTGGAGATTTTCAGTACAATGGAGGATAATTTAGCCATGACTCTTTTATTAGTGAAAATCTCAGAAGATTTGATGGCAATAGGCAATTAGAGGATCTTTAGAGGAAGGAAGGAAGGAAGTGGCGGAAGGAAGGAAGTGGCGGAAGGAAGTGGCGGAAGGAAGGAAGTGGCGGAAGGAAGTGGCGGAAGGAAGTGGCGGAAGGAAGTGGCGGAAGGAAGTGGCGGAAGGAAGTGGCGGAAGGAAGTGGCGGAAGGAAGGAAGGAAGGAAGGAAGGAAGGAAGGAAGGAAGGAAGGAAGGAAGGAAGGAAGGAAGGAAGGAAGGAAGGAAGTGGCGGAAGGAAGGAAGTGGCGGAAGGAAGGAAGGAAGGAAGTGGCGGAAGGAAGGAAGGAAGGAAGGAAGGAAGGAAGGAAGGAAGGAAGGAAGGAAGGAAGGAAGGAGGGAAGGAAGGAGGGAAGGAAGGAAGGAAGTGGCGGAAGGAGGGAAGGAAGGAGGGAAGGAAGGAGGGAAGGAAGGAAGGAAGGAAGGCAGGAAGGAAGGAAGGAAGGAAGGAAGGAAGGAAGGAAGGAAGGACAATATTTCTCTTTTTGTCGTTATTAAACTGGCTCAGCAGTAACGCTGGTTGACCATCAGTGCTCTTTAAAGCACCAAGTCAGCTTCATGGCTTCCCCATTTTATTAGTGGAACTAGAATCTGCAACTGCATCTCAGGTGTCATATGATGAAAATTTCACTCATCTTAAAGGTTTTCTAAATATAAAAAAAATTTATCTCTGATGCTTTGAGGGGTAATAGACCGTAAATAACACAGTGTTTTGGCAAGTCTGCAGTTCAGCTATTGATGCTTGAACCAGCAACTCTGGTAAATATACATAGATGGCAAGCTGAATGACTACTGATTTCCATTAACCCTGTTTTACTGTTGTTTTTCTGGTATCAGTATTTTATTTTATTTTTACTACTCCTCCTAAAAAAATAAGACACAATTCACTTTTTCCTGTTGTCTCTGTAAAAAAAAAAAAAAAAAGTATAACAAAATAAATGCTGCTGGTTTTTTTCAGTTTTATTTTCCTTCTTGGTTTGTATTTTCAGCTTTTTCATGTTTTATTTATAATTTATCACTTTCCCTATTTTTCTGTTTAACTATTTGAAAGCCATCTCTTATGAGTGCATTTTTGTCCTTGGTATTTATTTATTTACCTTGCAGATTAGGCGTTACTCTTCTGTGCTGAAGATCTCTTCTCTGAATTTCCAGTAATCATTATTAGTTACATTTATTAAGCTATGTTGGAAGTCCAGAAAAACTGCCTCTTTAAATAAAGCTACTAATCTGCATTATTTAATATTTAAAAATATATTCCAACTTCTTGAAGTTATTCTGTATTATGATATAGCACCCATGACTATTTAACTGTTAAGTGCCTGTAACATACCTTTTATATGTGTTTTTGCTGTTTTAAGTATTCATATTGGCTTCCAGTTTTTATTGTTTGCGTGTTTTCTTTCCTCATTTCATTTCTGTGTGAAACATGTCCTGGGGTCATAGGATAATTTCTTATGATAATTTGTAATATGCCAGAAAATATCACTTGTCCTTTTAGTGCTTTTCAGTCTAATTGCTAATTCATTAATCCACAACTTCAAGTGCTCTGACCTTTTATTTCCAAAGTAATTTGTCTCAAGCTGAATAATCATCAGTTTGTCCCTGACAAGCAACTAGTCATATCTCATCTGTTGCTTGAGATCCTGTTTTTCACTTGAAGTGAACTGTATATACCCATGGACTCACAAAACCCCTCTTCAAATATTTTTCATGTCTGAATTTATCAATGTAATTCACTCAGATATGCCATACTATGCACCTTCTGTTTCTTTTTGCTTATTTGTTTGCTTTAAAGTAAAGGATCAAAGAGATGGTCCTCTACATGACAATACAATCTCATTTCAAACCAAGAGCTATGCATCCATCTCTGCGCTCACAAGTCGACAGTTTTCATGGCTACTTTGTCACTCTCTAATAAAGGTTATATATATATATATATATATTTATCCATGGAAAAATGTCCCAACAGATCCTAGCTTAGCAAAAGGTATGCAGAAGGTAAACTTCAGGTAGAGATGCATAAATCCACAAAAACCCCCAGGGAAATGGAAAAAAAAAGGTCAGTAATCTAATATGCCAAAGAAATACTAATCCAGAAGTTCAGACCAAGTTTGCAAAACTATGTATTAGTTCAAGGAGCACATATGTGCATATATGAATTCCCTATTAAATTGTTACTGATTTCAAGAACAGAACAGATGAAGATGAACTTTCCAATATAACAGCAGTTTTAAGTGAGCAATTTGTTTTCCAAAGAACAGGGAATTTCCAGACAGTCTGCATTTAATAAAGTAAGGCCCAGCAAAATTTCCAATAATGCAGTAAGGCTTAGAGAATAACAAAGTATTAAAACTTTTCCAAAAAGGGTTATAAATATTAATTCATTATTTTGAGCTAATCGTGCTCTATGCCTCCTAAAGAAACTGGACTGAAAATTTTAACTACATTCTCAGTGATTTGACACCAAAGGTGGCAGGGGACTTTGGCAGTAGGGTCTTCAAAGTGCTCTGAGACATATGGATATTTTTTCTGGAGATCTGTACTGCGGTGGTTTATTTGAAATTTCTTGACACTAGAAGTAAGTGAATATTGTTTTCTTGCTTGTTTAGCTGCAGTATGACTATGTATTCTTTCACAGTTAGGGTGTTATAGACATCCCTCGCTAATGCATGTGGGTTTATATAATGATTAGTTTTCAACTATAGAGAAATATTGTACAGCAAATAGTTGTAATTAACTTTCACCATGCTGCCAGCAAAGTGAATCATAGCCAATCAAGGAAGTGGCATTAAGTTTTTCAAATTAGACTCCAAACAATAATACTTTAGCTCCAGCATTGTCTATGCTTACAGTAATGATTAGGAATTGATTGGGTCCAGGATTAGGGCTCTATTCATAAAAGTATTACATTTTTCATATCCTCATACCTTTATCTGATCTTTTACTTTTGTTGCTCTAATGATAGTGAAGAATGGTAGAAAATAACATTGGGATTTTTGTTTCTATGTGCATGTCTGCTGAAGTGAAGTACATGAGAAAAATAGAATTCTCTAATAGCAGAGTTAATTTCCATTACGGCTTATCCCTTTTATTAGGGATTATTAAAAATGCTGCAGTTTATTCTGTATCATCTCCAAAGGATTTCAACGTATCTCATGAAAGCTAGGGAGGAGGGGCTGTGGAAATTGAGTATGTCAATTTTCATGGAAACAACATCTTGGTAAAAGAGTTTCAGGATGTGCTTGTAGGAGATGTCTCTGGGAATGATGACCGAAACACGTCACCCATACTGGTTGGGGAACTGGAATGTATCAAGTCTGATCTGTTATTCTCAGGGTAACAGGATTATATCAGGAAAGTGAAAAGATGTTTCTGTGGCCGCTTTTCTTCACTTGTTAGCGTTCAAAAACACATAATCACGGAGTGATTCTATGCGGTGCTTTTTATTAAGAGCTCTGGGAATCGGGGTATTACAACCCAAACCTGATTCCAACCACACATTCGAGGTGAAGGTGTTTTATACTCTATCCTTACATAACTTTCATGTTAATTATTAAACTTACATTGTTCTATTGTATACGTATATTCTTACAGTATAATAATTATACTTAATTACTAAACAATCATCACATCTAACAATTATATCATTTATCATACTGCTTACGCCGGTGCAGTGTTCTGAGAAAAGTACAGAGCCTAACATCTTAGAGTTCTATCTTTGACATTTTCCAGTGTTCCACTATCACACTGAACAGTCTTTTCTTTGTTATTACACTTTACCAATAATATAAGTGTAGATCTTCCCTTAGTGTTTTTGCTTTTATAATTTGAAATTATGAAAATTTACAATATTTCAATAGACCTTTTGAGGGCCAGAAGGATTGCTTTCAACCTAGATTGAAGGTCATAAGACATGGGAGTGACAGGGCTGAATGCTGCACGTGATATTTGAAATAGCTCAATTATTTTTCTGTCCAGAAAAATGAAGTTTAATTAGACAGTTCCTGCTGGTTTAGTACTATCATTCTCAGAGCACTGAAAATAATTCAGTTGTTTAAGAAAATTATACAAATAGCAAATAGAGTTAAAAAAAGACAGTGGGTGCAGCCTTACGTAAGTCCAAAATGCATGAAATGAAATTGATTATTTGTGTATTAGGAAGAAAATAATGTTAATTCCATTTTTTATTTGATTTATTTGATTTCTATTTCTAAAAAGACTTTTTTTATTATTGTTTATAATAATGATCAATTATAGTTAAGTCTAAGACCTTGGAATCTAATGATTAATTGAGAATTCCAGGAGGTTGATTTTGTTTATATTAATAATTTTTACTCCATTAATTAATTAAACTGATGAAATTATAGCTTTCAAAAATTGTTAATTGATTATTGTTAATCAATAAGAGGTGGCATATTCTTCAATGATCTACTTCCATCCAAATGATATGCAAAAATGTTATTTGATTCCATTGTGAAAAATTGCAGATGACAAAGTAATACAGAAAAATGACATTAAGTCAAATTTGACACAAGTCAGAATTTATTGTGTGATTAAATGAGTTCACCAAAACAATTTGATAAAATCCCATCAATTTGAGAACAGAAATTATGTCAAAAGTAACAGACCTAGGAATTTTTCTGCCCTGAGTGCAGTAACTGAAATTCTAGGTGACAGCTGGTTAGCAACTGGGAAAAAACCTGACACTTCCAGGAAGTTGCAGTAAATCTGGAAAGTGTAACAACAAAAATGTTTTCTACAAAAAAGGAATCAACATTACCTGTGTACTTTGTTTCAAGAACGTGTGTATCAGCATGATGTCCAGTAATTGTAATGTTTGTTAAGCATCTCTAGTACAAAAATACAACATTAGAAAGAGTGTGTAAAATAGCAAAGAAGAATTGAAACATTTTATTGTAACTATTCTCATTTTTTTTCCTAATGGGGGAGTCTCCCTTTCCTGAATTCTGAGCCACAGTATCACACAGTCTTGTAAATTTCTTTGATAATTTCTTCTTTCTGGGGATATGTGAATCCTGCCCTTCTAACAATTAGAAGAAGCCTTTGTACAAAATTCCTGAAATTAAGTGCTGAAAGCTTTTTTAAACTTTTGAAATGAATAGTCACCCTTGTTCCTGCTACATATAGTTTCATGGTCTACTGTCTCTAGTTCTTTTACATACAATTTGCTTACCTGTTGACTAGACTGAAGTTGGCTCAAAATACTTTACTGAAAGTGTATTATAAATCAACAGACAGAAACTCTATCTGTTTTTAATGAGTACTCATATTAATCTATTCAGCTGTTAAATCTTATCCATACTGGCATAGGGAAATGAGAATTGACTAGCGTAACCCTGGATAAGAGGAAATAATGTAAATTAAGTAATTAGAGAGCTCCTGCTGGTTTAGTACTATCATTCTTCTAAACATTCATGTAATAACAAAGGAGCAAACAGAAAACAATAGCAAAAGTCAGTTCTAGATAACACCATGTTGATCAAAACATATGCTTCATCCTGTTTAAGTCACTGAAGGAAGGATTTCATGCATTCCATACATTCCATTTTTGCCTAGTTTAATTCATAGCAAAAGCTGTTTTTATGGCAGTGGACAGAATGCAAATTTCCTCTACAAAACCTTTTGCCTTTAAAAAAAAATCTACCTCTAGGTAAGAGATCCTGTTGATTTCTGGATCAGGATTCTCTCTGAAAGGAGAGTAGATGAAAAAACCATTAGTTACCACTGCTGTTCAAGACTTTGCCAAGAAAAAAATTAACCATGCTGACACAAAGAAATGAAATCACAGTGTAATATTACTGTCAATGACATGAATTTGAGTAAACCACCTCTCTTCCAGTGACTTCTTGTTGGTTGCTGAACAAATACTGAGAAGCATCTCAGCAGCTACAAACATGTGTTAGGTGAGCCAGTATCTACTGAAACTGTCTTCATATGTCACTTTCTTATGCTGAAGTACTTTATTATGTTAATAAAGTAGCAAGTGCTACTGTTCCATCTATAAGGGATATTATCAGCAATTAAGTTGAAATTATACCAATCAGAATACCAAAAATAAAAAGTTATGACAAATTCAGGTATCAAATTTATTTTTTACCTTATGGTATGTTACTCAAATTTGGCAAAGGTAATAATTTCTAGAAACAGCTTTCCAGGACCTGTGAGGAGGTTATCAAGAAGCTCCATCTGGGCTTTTCACAGAAGAGCCTGGCAGGAAGACCAAAGGCAACAAGCATAAACTGAAAACCTCCAAGGGTGGAAATTGCATAAGCTCTCTAAGCAACCTGCTCCACTGCTTGTCTGTAGAAACTTTTTCGCTGTGTGGATAGACAAGCAGTGGACCAGCTTATCTAGAAATGTCATGTAGTCACCTTCCTTGGAGTTTTTCAACACTGACTGGGTAAAGTGCAAAAGAAAACTGTCTCATCCATGTAGATGTTTTGAACAGAAAATTGCACTAGACACCTCCTGATCTCTCCCCACTTGAATTCTACTATGATCCTGTAAAAGGCAGTAGAGGAACAATTTCTGTCAAAGTAATTTAAGTGGCTAGTTATACTAAAAATAGCGATAAAGCCCGAATAAGTTCCTAGTGGTTTCAAAGGAAATGAAGATCTTGTGATAAGACTAAAAATTTCTTGTGGGGTATAAAATTTTCTATAATGTAGCAGCATGAACAAGGCAGTTTAGGATAGACTGTAAGCTTAAAAGCAAATTACAGATCTTATCTTTTCAAATCAGTGGCAGGGAAATGCACTTCAGTGAACAAGAATAGTGTCTCTGGGCATTAGGAGTGTGTTAGACAGGTTTAAAGAATTGAAGCTGTGCTTTAACCTTCCTCTTTTATCTTGAGGATGCACTTTCTCCAAAGGGAATGTAACTGAAATTCAACGGTCTCAAAAATTTGACCTGAAGAAATTTACATATTGACTTAGGGTTTTAGTCTGAGGAAACATAGTAGATTAAACAAAAGCTTTATGAAGTTTTTCTTTTAAAAAAAGGCTAATCCCTTTATTTTCAAGAATAATTGCAGGTAATAAATGCATTGCTGCATGTAGAGAAGTAAAGTTACTTAAATGTCTTTTCAGTGTATGTGTAGTTTTGTGTATATTATACAATTACAATATGATTGTACTGATTGACTGAATAAACAACTGAGAATCAATAATGTATGATTACCTTTGCATTTTTAGTATAAACATTAATGGTTGCTAAATCAATGCAAAATGTTAGGAGCAAAATTCTTACCAGAGGACTCCATTCACATTGTCTGAAATACTCAGATATTTTGGTGAAATATCGTGTAATTGTTGTGTCTAATTAAAAATAGCTATTAGCCATTTTATTATTTCTGTGTCTAGGTTGTATTTAAATTCTTCATTCTTTTGAACAAAATAGATGAGACAAAAGCTTTTCATAAAATTATCAACAATAGAAAATTCAACTGGTGTTTGTTTTACTTTTCCCTGGTGTTATAGTAGAAACTATGAAATCCTTTAAAAATTATATTTCCCCCAAAATTATTGTGATTGTTTCTCCAGGTTTTATAGAGTTAATTTTCACAGAAAAAGTGCAAATTTCTGCAAATACCAAATTTCTGTGCATGCTATGGCCATACACTACTCAGCATTAAAGTGTAGATTTCTTGCTGAAATTAGTCCTATCTGCAAGCATAGATTGAATTAAGTAAGATTTTAAAATCTCTCTTCTTAGAGGTTATGTGCCAAATTACAGCCCTGTACAAACAAAGAAAAATGTCCTCCCTTTTTCTCTTTGAATACTACTTGATGTAAAACAATCACTGAACAAACTGCTTGGAAGTAAAATGTAAGGGAAGAAGCAAAAGAGGATGACTTCAGCCTACCTCAGAAATAGCCTACCTATTTCTTCTGTATCAGAAATAAATCAGGGTTACCTTGAGATGTTGGTGAATGAGCATCCTACAACTGCACATGGTAGCAAGAAAGGGAAGCTTTATACATGTGTGAATGTTTATCCCTGGTCCCCACCTTGGCCAGGTAGCTGTTATGGTCAGGGTTATTCCCACCTGTATCATGGATGAGCTTCAGGTACTTCCAAGGGATGCTTTACTGCCTTACTGTTATGATCAAGGGGGTGCTTCATTGCTCACCTGGTTTGGTCCAGATTTATCAGGACCTCCTGAGCTCCTGAGGGGTGGTGTGGGACAGGCAGGGAGAGGATGCACAGCTACAGTTTATTATCTGCAGTCCAGTCCTCTGGCATATCACAGACTAGGCTGCACAACTCCATTTTGCTCAGGGCCATGCCTTGCATGGGAATGTCGCAGACTGTTTCTAATCACTATTGTAATCTTTAGTTGATGCAGAATTTTTCTTTGTGACAACTAGCTTACCTCACCAATCCTTGGATGCTGTTATAAAAATTTTTTTCATCTCAGGAGAGTTAAGTGCTATTATAGATTGTGTGTTCAGATAGATATACCTTTAATTCATTTTAAGAATAGAAGCATGTATACCTTCATTGCAAAAAATGGAATAATTGATCACTGTCGATTGAGACAAATATTCTTTGTAATGGAACTTATCAAAAAGCCATGTTAGGATGCCCTAATTTTTTAATGTTGTTAAATGTAGACTGGTAAAATACTAATTTTACACTATTCCTCCCCAATTTGTGGCTAGAAGTAAACTAAAGATGATTCTCTTCCTTCTATATCTTCATTATAGCTGAGCATAGGAGAAACTGGTACTACACTTCTAGAAACTTGGCCCCTGCTTTCTCATATTTACAAATAGTGCTCTTTTCAGAATGAAAGAATTTCCAGGAGAATTAATGACTCGAGATAAATGATATTAACAAAAGTTTTGTTGTGTTAGCATTACATTTTTAAGTTTGTAATTTCCTCAGTTATCAAAGACTCCAATTTTTTTTTAGGTTTTTTTTTTTTTTTTTTTTTTTGTTAGATGCTGAATTTTTCTTATGGTAATATTCTAGCTCAACAATATTCAAACAGAGTTACTCACCTCTGAAGAGACTCTTAAGATGTCAAGTTATGTACATATATTTTATATCTGTCCTCTCAGGTTGGGATACCTGTTCTATTCTGTCGTATGTGACATGTTATTTCTTGTTCAGTTATTTTTCTAATTCCATCTGCAGCTTGGCTCCACTAGAGATAGTTACAACCTATATTCATTTGCATATGTTTTTGTTTCCATCTAATGATGAAGGGTTGGATTTTCCATGGTATTTATTAAAATAAATTATTTGTTATTCGTTAAGGTTCTGTTAATATAATAAGACCAAAATTGCCATCTACCAATAGCCTTCCAAAAGATCTCATTTATCTGTCTTTGAGAAGCTGCCTCTTCTAACAATTTCTAGTCAGTTGCCTTCAGACTCCTTGGTTAAGGTCTGCTACTTGCCTCACAAACTATTATTGGGTTGTTATGTTTTTTAAACTTCTTCGTGTTGACCTATAACTTTTAATTAAAATTAGTTTTAGTTTCTTGCTTTACCATTTTCTTTCTACATCAGCTGGAATATCATCAATAATATGCAATCTATAAAAAGTCATCCACTGTGGAATTAAACCTTGCTGTTTTGATTAATATCTATAAGTTCTTAATATCAATGGAAATGAAATACATGTAATTTTTTTGACCAGTAAGCCCTTACCAAATAAAATTAACAGTGTCAACAAAGTTTCACATTGCAACTGACTACAGTAGATCTAATTATATAAATGTTCATAACAAGAATAGACCATAGAAGAACTTTGTGTAAGGTAAGAAAATAAAAATAAAAAGCAACACTGAAACACTACATTGCATGGAAGTTTGAGTGTTACGCAGTGTACACAATATCAAATGAGCAAAAAGTACTTAAGTGTGTGAATTTGTTTTATTTGGAATCGTATCTCTGTATCTTAAAACAGGTATTCTGAAAATGGTATCATTTGCAGCTTTGCTACTTGGATATATTACTTGTGTAACACTGTTCCACGGTAGCTATACCATTTGTCTCATGACATACCTATATTTTGGTATGGTTTATAAAGAATTCTTATTTTACAGCTTTCCAGTTCTTGTCCTGCAAACTTTCTCACTCTGAACTTTCCTCTTATGTGTGTATGCAAACACACACATACTCATACGTGCACAGAAGTATTTCAAGGGCTGTTGACAGAGTTTAAGAGGTAGATTCTGTAGATTTTTGGTCACTCTGATTTCCATTAAGTTTTGATTAAAAGAATAACATAGGCCATTACTAATCTCCTATGAATTATCTCTATAATAACTAAACCTAAATGTTAATTGACAAAATGCATTCAATTGATGATTTCATTTTAAGTAGTCCAACTAATTAATAACTATCTGTAAGTTTTGCAGTGATTCTGACAAATGAGTTAGGACAGTTGTACTTTGTTAGAACATCCTCAGCAACGTTGCAGGTGTAGCACTTTCAATTTTAAACTGATCTTCATTTTGTACCATTTTTATCCTAAAATATGAAGAACTGCTTCCTGGTCCTTTCCCTGCACTCGTAGTAGCATATTCATATCTGCTTCACAAATATATTTGCTTCTAAAGAACACAGTGAGGGAATGACAAAGAGAAGGCATATGTTGAAATGCACAATAAATAAAGTTTTAAAGTATGTGATAATAGATACCCATGTTTTCTGCAAGATGCAATATTTTTCTTCACTTGTATACCTCTACTAGTGCTTTTAATTTTTTCTAAATGCTATGTAAGTTTAGCAAAGAGGAAGTAGAATAAATCTGTTTTCTTATGATATAGAGAAGAATTTTAAATTTCAGGCAACCTAGTACAAGAACAAACATCCTCCAAAAAAGTTTATGTTTTGCATTATCTTATTGTCTGCTTCAGCCTGTTTCTTCTGACTTATGGCCTTTTTCTCTTTTTGTATTTCTGTCAACAGAAAGCTGACCTTGCAGTTGCACCATTGGCAATTACCTATGTTCGTGAGAAGGTCATCGACTTTTCCAAGCCCTTTATGACTCTTGGAATAAGTATTTTGTACCGCAAGCCCAATGGTACAAACCCGGGCGTCTTCTCCTTCCTGAATCCTCTCTCCCCTGATATCTGGATGTATATTCTGCTGGCTTACTTGGGTGTCAGTTGTGTGCTCTTTGTCATAGCCAGGTAACATGTCAACTTTTGTGATTTTTTTGGCAATTGTTACCATTTTTTTCTTACTAATAATTGTCAAAAGTCACAAAACCTTTCTTACTTTCATACTCTTATATTTAAACTTCATGATTTACAGAAGAATAATGACGAGGGTTCTCACTATTAATATTCTCCACTGCCATACTAAGTCTCCAGTTTGTTACTGGACTTTTTCCCTAAGTCTTGAGTTTGCTAGTTAGATTCCTTCTCTTATTTACAAATATAGACACACTAGCAAGTTTCTAAAATATCTTTTCCCAATAAGCCTGCATTTAGAAACCCAGGGTTTGCATGTTTTTTTTGTTACTCTGGTTTGTTTTTATGCTGCAGTGCTCAATCTCAATTTGAGTACTTAGCTGCCCATGCTAATTCTAGATGTCCAATCTGGGCCTCTACAAGTTGTAAGTTTGTGTAAGTTAGTATCTTTGAAGTAGGATAACAATACTTATTTTTTAATTTTGTGCTAGTTGAAATTCCTGAGATACTTCACAGAATTTAAAGTCTCTGAGTGGAATGTTTTTGGAAGCTTAGTTGAGCTTTTAGAATTAAGGAACATGATAATTGTTAAATTATAAATTGACTTTATATATAGGGCTCACTTTTTTATCTGGTTTTTTTCAACCCAAATGAGCAGAAAAACATATTTTGTCAAAAAACCTCAATATGTTTACAATTCCCTTCTTAACTCATTAGGGCTGAGTTCAGATACTCACATAAATAAGGACTTACATGTAGCTTTGGCATTTGTCATGACAACAAAAGAAAAAGCTCAGAGCAGTGTATGTAATCTCTTTTCCCCTTGTATTCATTGCAATTTTTTTAAAATCAAATGCATATGAACTATATTTGCTTTTATCTCTTTAATAAGATGGGGTCTTTTTGTTTGAGTTGATAATGAAATCTCACTTTAGTCCTGAGATTTCTGTGATTTCATGCTGTGGTTCACAGTAGAATTTCATATATTTCTTTTTTTATTGTGCTGCATTTAGTATCAGGATTCTCCATCTCTCTTTGATACTCTCTGTTTCATTTTGGAGAAGTTGTATTACTCTTATATTAGGAAGAAGTAGTATTTTTAGAAACCAGTTTAAAGGTAATTTAGCATCTGTAGATGAAGTACATGCAGTATTGAGGTAATATAGATGAAACTATAATGTAATGAAAGACTGTACTGTGTGCCATTTTGAAAAGTCTGCTTTTAAGAGCCAGAGTTTTCATGAAAGTTCCTTGAAAGACCCCTTTTTTAGTGGACTGTATAACAGAGAGTACAATATTTTCTGAGGCGTTCCAGAGAGTACAATAGTTTCTGAGATGTTCCTGCCATACAGATATCTCTGAAAGCACATCCAAGCATAAATCACAACTGTTATCTTGTGAAATAGGAAACATAAAATATATATGCATATGTCCAAAAGTTTTAACCCTACTGGTATCACTGAAGGACATATTCAGCATGATGCACAGTGCTTTTGACAGGTAGCTCCCACTAATGTTAGTTGAATTTGTATGGCTGAGTTCCTACATATGCTTTGAGAATGTGCCTTGACATACTTTTTAGGAAAGACAGATTTCTTGAAGCTTTTTTATTTTATTTTTTTAATTAAGCTATTTGGCCACTTGAGCTCACTAGCAGAACAGGAAGGAATATTTATTTTTATATAGAAATACCAGATAATAGAGCAATAATGCTGACATTTCTTTTCTCTTCTATGTTGTTGTGAGGAGCACCATAAATTCCTTATGTAATTGGAACCATTATCTTAATTGTAAAACAATACAGAATATATTTTATACTGAGCAAAGAAGTTTTGTTTCTGTAGAATTGTATAAGATATCTTTTTTACACATAAATTTACACCAGCCTTCATATCTAGAGATTTTCAATATTTCTTAACTAGCACAATCAAATATTGATAACACATTTAGAAATAAAAGATGTAGGGCTCGGTAAGACAATCTACAGATTTTATTTATAGTGCAGAATGACTCAATAGTAAGTGATAACATTTTCTAGCATTATTGCTCGTAAAAGGAAACGGGTCTAAATTGAAAGTTGGATTTCCTGCTGAATACTAAGCAGAAACAAAGAAGAACATTATTCAAAAGATAAAGACCTGTTTGCAAATAAAATTCAAAAATTTTATCTGTCATGTAAAGAGAGATACTTTGAAGTGTGTTTGTGAGGAGGACTTTGCAGCATAGTGGTATGTCCTTTCAGTACAGATTATAGCTTAGGTATTGCACAGCTGATGGTACATTTTACAGTTCTGGTGTTGTGAAACTCTCAGACTGACTGCCACTAGTTTAATAGGGTCTACCCAGAGTTTCTTATTAAGAAGATTTCTATTCCATAACAATCCTTCCATAATGGATGTTTAAATAGCAGTTTTTCATAATAATTACTTTGTGTTTCATAGTAAGGTGTGCCTTTGTTTGGAGCAGTGCTTAGTATGTCTTTTATGATACAATGTTTTGTAATTACAGATCACCAGAGTGTTCAGTATTGAATATTTATTTTAAAATTGAAACCTCCCATTTTTGTGTCAAAGGTTTTGTGGTGTTATTGTTTCACCATGTCTTCCAAACCATGTTGGCATGTAAGAGCTTGATACATCTAAAATGGAAAGTACCAGTCTATTGTGTCTCTTGGACCTCACTCATTAGTTAGTGATATTGTGATATTTAAAGAAAGATGTAATTAGTACAGGCTTCAAGAATCCTTAAGAATTAATTGTTTAAAATACTTCCATGGAAAGAGAAATATAAATCTATATCAGCCCTTTTCTTAATTTGCAAGAGCATTGGATTTTCCTTCCAATTTGAGAATGATCTATAAAGAGCTGTGATCTTAACACACTCAACAAGACAAGAAGCTAGGAAAGATTTATGTGTTAGCTGGAGGGCTTTTCTATTTTATTTTCCTGTTTTAGTTCCCCCCAAAAGACAATTCTACTTTTGAACAGACAGATTCTGCATTGCACCTTTAATCTTGCTTGTTGCTGTTGTTGAATCTCAGTAGTTAGGATGGGTAGTCCCTGGAAGTTCCCTGCTTTGTTGTACAGATTGATGACTGATCTATGAACCCAGTCTGCTTGACACTAAGTCTATTCATTTTCTGTGAACTGAGAATTTCATATAGTATTTTTCCCTGTTGTGGCAACAGTAATAGATCTTTCTGGTGCTAGTTAGCATTGTCTTTTTCTGTCTGCTAGCAGTGTCTTGTGTCATCTGAAAACCTGCTGCATTCAAATACCATACCTTTATGCCTCTGCCTTTACTAGTTTCTTTGATTGAAAATACCAGTTAAATTCACAATTTAGATGTGATTAGAGGGGAAACTAGAACATCAGTAAAGTACACCAGCTGTTTTTTGGACTTCTGTCAATTACACATTTTTGATCTGTATAATCAAAAATCTCAATTAGTGGAATTTTTTTTATTTGTCTGTTGCTGCTAACCATTGTACCATTTTTAAGCAACATGCTGTTTTCTTACAGTGTTGTGTATCAACTTCATAGACACATATTGTCCCTTTATTTCCATCAGTCTGTGTACAAGAAAAACACTTCCTATTTTTTGCTTGCAAAATCTAATATATTAGTTATTGCAGGATCCTTCCCTTTCTATGCAGGCATTATGAACAAAGCCAGTTTTATGCTTTGAAAAATGCTTAATGTGTTTTATTTGCATAGGTCTTCCTATAATTACTTTCAAAATTAATCTTCAGCTAAGTTTTCTTATGTTTATATTGCATTTTTGAGTCTCCTGCAGAATTTTAAACTTCCATGTCTTCTTGTCTCTTTTTTTAAAGCATAGATTGGAGATTAAATTCCTTAAATGTTTTTATAAAATAATTTTATGCCTAATTTACTGGATTTCAAATAATTCCCTGAACACTGATGGATTTCTCAGTGTAGTAAGGTCTTTTTTTTGCTGTGGACATATCTGTCTGTTAAAAAGAAATTCACTCTTAACTGACCTATCTTCAAAACTGGAAGAGATATAGCTGCCTTGGTAAGGTACCTCATTTTTACAGATCAGATGTGAAGCAGATAACCTATCCTGGATAAGATTGTCCACTATTGAACTCTTGTGTTTTTCACACTGAGCTTTCCAAAGTATCAGTGACTATTGTGGAAATATACATTAAACTGTGCTCACTGCCATAATTGCTAATTTTAAATCATGGGTTGTCATTTTAAAGGGCTTATTTGCCTCTACTTGCAACACATTTTTTATGCTAGGACTTCTTGCCTTATCCTCCCTTTGGAATTATTCCATTCTACATCTTCTAAGTCAAGCTCTTGTGCTGCTTCCAGCTGCCAAAGCATTTGTTATCACCTATTTTTCTATTTCCTCATAAGCACTGATTAGAGCACAATGAACATTGCCTCATCAACAAATTATATTTTTCTCTTACCAGCTGGAATACAATACAATTAAATGAGACAAGTCCTAAAAAGTCTCCACACATTTATCTTAATCTTTTCTCTGTGAAAAAGCTTGGGAATAGCCTGCTGCTTCAGACTGTGACAGATGCCTGGGCATTGTCTCTCTGGAGTGTGTGCATATCCTTTTACATCTCATCAGTCTTCATTTTTATTTTATATTTTTGATCAGCTGATTTCTTTCCTTAACCTTGCCTGATTGATTTTGAAACTACTTCTTGAAAACTACCTTGATGGAAAGGAATGAATGAGAGAATGAGAGGAAACCCTTATTCCAGCTACTAGGGAGCTCTGGTTCCTAAATTACTGTGTTGATGGTTAACCAAGTTGGAAGTTGGCGTATTTGCCCTTTATTTTTAACAGCATGCTTTCTATGAGAATTTTATCTCCTAAAATCTCCCTAGAGAACTACAACATATTCTATGAGGTGTTTTCAGGAATTGATTCATCATCCTGTAGGGCAATCCAGATGTCAACACCGAAATCTTCTTCTCTTACAGAGTTTTAAAATAGTTTTGGCTATATTGTAATGCAAAGTATTAATTTTTCCTCTGTTGTAATGCAAGTATTATGCAGTTTTCACTCTGCATAAAATGCTGTGCAAGTAGACAAGGCTAAAAGTATGCTAAAAATTACACATTTACCACAATTGTTACACAAAAATTGTCTCAAAATCAGAAAATTTAATTTCTTTGAAATCAAGTTGCACCTCATGATCCTTAGCTGATTGCTTCCAAAAGATTCTGTATAGTCTGCTTCTTTTCATATAATTTTGTTTCTGGTTGAAAAGCAAATCCTTGTTAATGCCAAAGATGATTCTTATTGGGGAAAAAAAATTAACTGTGCCAGCCTCTGGAACACTGAGATTTTTTGGCAAGTTACCTTGTCATGCAGATTGCATAACAAGAATCTTTCTCTCTCTTTGTTGACATTTCAAGCTTTTTTTATTAATTAATATATTTGTGTACCTATACCAGGAAATCCTTTATGACAATGTTCTAGAAAACCTACTTGCTGAAGTAAATTTCTTCTCCTTTACGTGAGAACTGAGAAATTTTAATTTTAGAATTCTAACCTTTAAATGAAGTTTCAATAAATGAAGTAATATAAAGAAACACAGAAGTTATATCTTAATTTATTGCACTCATAAGCAAATCATGAAGAACTATTTTTTTACTTAGTCAATCCTGCTAAATGTTAAAATGATTAAATTGTACTGTCATCTTATCTGGACGGCAGTCACTGGAAATTTTGTGAGCAAGACTTCTCCATGTTATTTCAAATATGCTCAGATGCTTCTATGTAAGCTTTAAATTAGTTAAATAGTTTATTGTGCCATTATTGGTTAAATAGTTTATGTATGCCATTTATATCAGCATCAATCTATAATTAATAACAGTATTTGAGTAATTAGGTAATTTTCTGTGGCTAGCGCACAGAGCTGCTGATTCATTTCTATATAAAAACTGCAAAAAACCTGGAATTGTAATTCCTTCTCATAGTCATCATCTGGATTGTGTAATTATTTTGAGAAGTTATGATTTAGATCACCATCAGTGCTATAAAATCTCAATGTTTTGGATGAGGATACATGGCTTGAAGAAGGACATGTATAGCAATGAGTTAAGCAACAATTTCTCACTGCATTTTGACACTTGCAAGAATGTTTTGATCTCTCTGACTCCTCCAGAAGAAATATAATGTTAGTTTATGAAATTTATAGTTTATAGATAAGCAACCCAGTATGAATCCTCATTCTAACCCCTCAAGGTTTGCTTGAACCAGTTCCAATGCTTCCAGTCTCCATCAGCTGTTCCAGAAGAGACAAGACTTCCAGGAGGTCTATGAGTCTGCACACAGCACATCTGCATAATAACTTCTATTATTAACCTGTTAGAGATCACAGTAAGAGAAAAATTTCTTTTAAACTTCTTAACATATATATCTCCTTACATTTTAGGGCTAAAAATCCCCAGTTCATTAAATCCTTGCTGTATTGGTGGCAGATCAATCTGAAATCCCAGGTACTACTTGTTGTGCATCAAAACTATGAAGAAACCACTGCCAGCAAAATAACAGAAACAACTTTACTGATGTTGGCTGAAAAAATCATAACCAACTGCTTTGGCAGTCCAACAGAAAATATAGTACTACCCATTGGCTAAATCTCTATATGCATATTTGAGAAGAAAATATATTCACTTGAAGAGAGGAAAATTCTGGATTCCTACGTGAAAAAAATGAGTTTTTTCCTGCACCTCTCATGATGTAGGATTTTAGGAAAGCGGTAGGTTTGGTGACTTCTGCCTCAAGGAAAGCACCTTGTAATATGCATTTTTTGTCCAGCTGCTTTGCCACTATGTTTTATGTTAATCCTTGTCCCTTTGTAGATTACCCTAATCAGATTTTATTTTTTTGTTAATGAAGAGTATAGAAGTATCTTAATGATGCTGTCTAGAATTGAAGATGGCCTCGAAACTCCATCCTTACAGTTGTTTTTTTTCCTCATTTTCATATTCTGGAAGACACCACAAGGCTCTAGAATTCATTACTAATTACCCAGGAACCTAGATGTTTTTAATGGCTGCACTGAATGATAACTCTGTTCATCCTTAAGGAATTTTATGTCTCTTACTACCAGCAACTCAATCTCTTCATTCTCACACACACTTATTTATTTACCCATTCTGACTTTACTTTTGTGACTCCCTACATGGAGGTGTTGCATATTTTAAAGCACATACTTGCTCTGCATATTGATAGAACATTGCTATGCAGTCTGTCATAGAATCTGAGGGTGTTTATGGAAAGGTGTTTCAAAAGTAATGTTGAACTTTTCCTTCTGTGATTTCTTCTTTGTTTCAGTTACTCATTTACACATTTCACTGAGTGTTTGACTGCCCAAACATGTCAGAATCCTAGATATACTTTTGAATCTCAACAGCATCTTGAATTTTAAGATCTTAAGGGTGTTCACTAAAGCTTTTGGTGAGAATTCAGTTCAATAAACAATCTTCACTAGTAAAATCTTCTAAATTTTCATTGATGAATAGCTGATGAAATTATGAGCTTACTCAGTGGCCTTCTATTTTGATTTTTGACTGACTAGAATTGTTCTATTTGATTCATTGGGTTTCACAGAGTTCATTGCTAGACATCTGTCTGAATGCCATTCACTTTTTATCTAAATCATTATTTCTAACTGCCTGTGGCAGTTTAATAATTACATTTGCAATCCCTTCATCTTTAGAGCAAGCTTGGAGATGCTGAAAGATGTTATGTCACACTGTATTGTCATTTCTTTTCAGACACACATAATCTTGTCTTATACACTCATAATTGAGTTTATATACCCAGCTTCCTGTGACTTTATTTTTGCACAGCCTATGGCCAAGTTAAAATGTTATAAACATGCGTATTCTAAAAATTGTTTTTGAAAGTATGTCTGCAGTCAAAACAGTGATATTTCTCATAAAATACTTGTAGTTGTCTTTAGATAATTGGGTTTAACTGAAAACAAAGTAGATGTCTTCTATCTACTTTTGTGTTTTCAAAGGTCTTGGACAAAGAGTTTCCATGACTGAGTCAAGACCTGGAGACTGTTTTGTTAAGAATTCTATGGCATCACAAAAATGAATGCTTCATATCTACTATGGGCAGTGATTTGGTAATTTCTATGCACTGTATTAACATCCATTAACAAATAATACCATAGTCCGTGCTTATAAAAATCCATCTGAGGAAAATTTTTTTTTAGTTTTGAAAGATTCTTTATAGTGCAGGGGTTCATTCTTTTTTTAATCAGCCCTTGCTAAAACCAGCATATATAGTACATGGGAAGAATGTTTGACTGCTTTTATGAAGTAGTTTGCTTTAAAATAAGTTGAATCTCCAGAAAAATTGCTGTAAATTCAGTTTGTTTGAAATTGGATAATTTAATTGTGTTTTGTCAAAAGTTTCTTCCTCTATATGTGGCAAGTTTAGACTTGGCACTTTGTATATTTATTTAGCAGATGATAGCAGAGAACATTAAATGTGCCTAAAGATAAGAGTTTCTCTATACATGAAACTGAATATTTTTAAAGTTAAAATTATCCTTTTGAGGAAAGTCAGTCCCTCTTCTGGTTTTGGGCTTATGAGACAGAAGGTTTATTTGCTTTAATTGAGGCTTTATTTATTTCATGTGTTTTACTCTGGCATGTAGAGTATATGTGGGGAGAAGGAAACTGTAACTCTCACCATAATGCACAGCAGAAATTTTTTCATGAGATATGCAAAACCTCATTCCCATGAGATATGTAGTCCCCCTACCTAAAGAATAGAACACAAGGATGTACTGGAATGGAAACAGAGTCAAGGATCCAAGAAGGTACCACAGTGTTCTCAAAAGATTTTGTTAATAATTGGTGTGAGTACTAATTTGAAAATGTGCAAGTTAGCTTATGGACTGATTCCTTTTCCATCAGCACCAGTGTCTGAATTAACAGAGTGCCTGATATATTAGAAAATTAATTGAACCAGCAGCTGAACTGTTGGTGCTATTTTGTTTGCTTGTTTGCTTTGATTTGGTTTGTTGTTTTGGTTTAAGGGTTTTTTTTCCCCAAAGTCAAACCAGAAAACTGATGTAGGAGACATTTTATTTATTGAAGTATTTTCATGTATGCATCATGCTTGGAACACTTGACTAACAGTGAACATTCTCCTCATAAAAAAAGTAAAGGTTATGGTGAAAGGATGGAAAATTTAATGTTAGGAGTCATGGTTTCTATTTACCCTTCTTCTGGAGGACGCAGAAAAAAAATATGACATTGAGCAAAGATGGCTGAAGGATTGGAAAACACCCTTTATGCTAAATAAGCAAAAAATATTAAAAATATTATTATATTTTTGCAAAATATGTGGACCCATATGCCATAAATTTCTTTACTTAATCTACATTAAGAGGGAGAGGTAAACCATTGGAAGAAAATTCAAGATGATACAATGGTTATTAACCTTGTAGAAAATTCTAGGAACAGATGTTCAGTGGAATGAAATAGCAGTTTATGCAGGATAATATTTCAGAGTTCTCTTTTGGATTATTTGGTTTCAGGATAATTTGAAGAAAAAAAAAATTGGGTAACAAAAGTATTTTATCAATTTTATTCCTTTATTTTCTAAAATAGATCTTGTCCTGTTACATGATGTTAAAAATGCAGATGCAATTCTCAAGTACTTTTAGATATTTGTAACTGAATAGTCAATTTTCAAATTGTTTGGAGTGGTGGAACATGCCTGTTAGAATCTAGGGGGTTTGTTTATTTATTTGCGTTTTTCTTTCTTTTTTAAAATAAGCTTAGGTTTCTGACATCAGAACCAGAAATAATTTAGTTTTTGCAAATTTAGCTAATACAAATTTTCTAAATCTCTTCTCTCAATCATCATTATCCATTATATTCTGAGAAATAAATTGAAGTAGATTTTTAAATACAGCTAAATTGAATGGAAAACAAACAGAAAAAGGAAACTCCCAACCCGAAATATACTTAACAACACTTTATCTATTTGAAAGATGGAGCATTTGTTTATTGGAGGAAAAACTTATTAGATTTAGGTAATGGTTAAACATTAGACTTCAAACCAGAAACATATCTTTAAAAGAAGTAAGGAATTAAAAAGCAAATATTTCTGGAATTTAAGTGTTCTAAGTGTTGGAAAAACAAGATTGTTCAAGACAAGTTCCTGTAGACAGGCATATGGGAATAATTTATCTCCAGATCTTTCTGGTTTAGCTGTTTCCAGTTTACCTTTCTTATGCAAGACTCCTGCCTCTAACTCATTAGAGTGTATTAGTCATTTAGGCACTGAAAGGGCTTGAGAAATCAGTCTGAAAAAACAAGTATGATAACTGGTTTTGATGCTGAAATATAATCTGTAGTGTGTCCTTCAAACATTTCTGTTCTTTGTATGGAAGTCACTCAGTGTTTGCTCAAATGATGGCGAAATTGCTTTTGTGTAAATCAAGTCATGCATTTTCAGGCTGAAGAATAGTAGGTGCCTTTTTGTGGTGTTGTTTTGTCTGTTTGGTTTTTGTAATTTATTACAGTATTATCAAAAATTTTGTCTTAGGCAACAAAGGTGTCCTTCTTAGAGGGAAGTTATTCAACAATATTAAAAGTTTTGAGCACCCTGGTTAAAAATCCCACATCAGCTGAGGGATATAGATTATTTTATTAGAAAATAGTAAGTGTTTAAAATATCAAAAAGTTTATAATTAATAATTCTTACAGCACATCAGAGACTAGTTTGAATATAAGTAATTTTTTATTAAATAGGGTTGTTCTGGCATATCACTCTCATGATACTGTTTGTTTTGTTTTGTGTCACCATTAGACATGTGGTACCTTCACTTGTCATTTAGGATTTTTGTAAACTCTTTACAACAGATAGCCACTAGCTGTGAGAAAGAAACACGAAGACAATGTTATTTCAGCTTGATGAGCTAATTAATATACTTTCAGAAGACTAAAGATAGCAAACCCCCCAGATCTACTGCCTCTTTCCATTTGGTTTTCTTCTTTCCTCAACTATGTGGGGCAGGAATGCTTTGTGGAAAACTTCTTATGGGGTGAATAGTGAAGTGGTAGATAGCAAAAGAAGGTTATATGATTTCTTTCCATTCTTCCAGATATTCTTCCTCTTTTTTAGGAGAAAGAGTTTTAGCTTTACACAGAACAGGGTGCCAATTTGTTTTTAACTTGTTTTGTTTGTAGAAGTAAAGATTTAGTGTTCTGTACTAGAGAACTATCACCAAGGATATCAAACAGTTTTCAGCTAACAGGTAGTACAGCAATTAGATCACGTTCTTGAGAAATTTTCTTGGTAGATATTTTGCAGAGAAAATCAAAAAGCTTATAGTGTAATGAATGTTCAGAGAAGTTCCTTTGGAAGGAATTCCACGGCTTAGAAAATTCTCTGGTTTTGTGGCTGACACAATGTAACCAATGAGCCCAGTCCAGAAGAAAAATGAAATCAAGCGCTGAATTTTTTGCATTGCACTGCTTTGCTGTGGTCAGAGAGTGTGGCAAATTTAACACCAAGTTGCAAAAATATCTGAAAAAGACTTCAAATTTGTCATATTTGTCCTCCACACACTTCTCTCTCTTACTTTCTCTCTCTTGCTCTCCTCTTCTTCTAAATGAGCGTGCTAGAGGAGAGTCAGTACTTAATCTTGTCAAAATCTGGTCAGTGTGCCCTTCATTTATGGCAACGAAAGGAATTTTCACCTTGCTTCAAATGTAACTGTAATTGGATAAGTTACTAGGTAGACACATACCAGAGGCTCCTCATAGCTTTCTGCTCAGCTGCTGCTAGGAGCTCAGCTCTGATTTAAGCTTAAAGGTCGATGGGGATTTTTAATGTTCATAACAACTTCCTCATCATCCTGCCTTCTATGCTGTACAGTCATTTGTGCCTGAACAAAAGCAAATGTCAACAGCAGCAAGAATGATGGTGCTGTGCCTCTATGCACAAATCTATATGGCTCCACAGGTGAAAGCAGTGATGATTTCTGGCTGGTAGGGGAGCCTTGACTGGGCTCTCCTGTAACACAGGGCAGCTTTCAGAGCATCACTGAGCGGGGTCACGTCATGTTGTTACATAGCCAACTCCAAATACTTGCTTTAAACGATTCACAGCTCAGAAGGACTATTTAAATAATTTAAATAGTTAAATAAGAGTAAAAGTTCTATAAATTACGAGGAAAATGAAATGAAAAATTAGTAAATTTCTTAAGTTAGGTTCAGCAGTTATTGTTCTTCAGCTATGTAGGCAGGAGAATATTTCAGTTTGTTGTTTACATTATAAAGCAATAGAATTTTGAGGAGGATTTTGAAAGAGAGGTATTGATTTTTGCCTTGAGGCTATTCTCAGTCTGGAGTCTGAATAAGATTCAACTGGCACTGGTGGAATAGCTACACGGGTTATCCTGTGGCAGTGACATTAAAATCACTTCAAAGTTTGTCTTTGTATTGGAGAAGAGCAGTGGATATAAGAAACAGAAAAAAAAGGAAGAAAATCTGAAAAGTTACATTTCAGATTAGTTTATGTGGAAAGGAATGTATTTGAAAGTATTGAAACTTGATGGAATGATCTGCAGATATATGGGACAGGAGTATGCATTTACTGCTTTTGCAGAAACATATAAATTGCCTCTAGGGCCTTTATCTCTGAGACATTGGTATTACAGCAGCTGAATCTCTCCAGTGTTCTTTAACTCACATATGTTTGTTTGGACAGTTTGGTCAGAGGGAGGATAAGAGATTAAATTCAGGGGGGCCATGTGGTACTTGTGGCAGTATGTTTTGAGTCCAGTGATGGGGCTATATAGAGTACAGAATAAAGTCACATGAGTGATCCTTGGTAATAAAAAAGTTGATGTAATTGACCTTCCTCAAAAAAGAAGAAAGATAAAGGCCTATGCATAGCCTGCTTCTGTTGAAAAGAATGTTGCTGCATATGGCCAGGAACAGTTTGGATGCAGTCTTGATGTTGTTGAAATACTACTTCTAGAATCACAGTTTCTTGGAAAAACGTCTAAAAGAAATACTTTACTGAGTCAAGACTTGAAATACTTAGTACCCTAACAGAGTTTTATTAAATTGCAGAGCTGGAGGGGTGATCTCCAGCTGACTGATAGGTCTGTGAAGGAGGCGTCTCGGTGGTGGTCATGTGAGGATGTGAGTTTCTGACTATCAGAGCTGTCAAGCAAAGAAGCACTGGTATTTCATTAATATTGAGCTGAATATATTATAGCTAGCTCATATCCAGGCCTCAGGGTGTTATTTGAAGGTGAGAGAAAGATTTCTAGATAATGAAAAAAACCCAAACCCAAAACAACTTCAAATATTTATCCATGATCAGGATATGGAGCTGCAATTCAGCAGGGTCCCTGAAGAAAGCCCTTGTAGTTCAGGTGCAGTTATTATAAAATTTAAAATGTGTCTTGTGTTTGAATTCCTTTAACCATGATCTTTCTTGAAGAAAGCCTGGGTGTTCCATTAGCAGCAACTGATATATTTGTACAATTATTAGTAAAAATTGTACAAGCTGGAAATTGTAATGGTATAATCAGAAAGGAGGAAACATTTTGTAATCAACTGCCAGTAGTACACGATTGTCCTGCCATGCTCCTGCAGCATCTGGCATCCAAGCTCTCACTGGTTTGGCAGGGGCACAGTGGACTCTGTGTGTGAACATTGTGAGAGCTGGAGTTCAGGGCTTGCCTTCTGGCACAGAGGGACAGAAAATTCCATATTTCATTCCATAAATGGTCCATCATCCCAGTTATCCCACCCACAGTTCTAACCAGGATTTCCTGTTTCTTTAAACCACATCTGAGTGTAGCATAGGCCAAAAGTGTGAACAGGAATACTCTAACAAATAAATTGTACGGATGATCACATGCCACTGCTGAAGTCTGAGTCCTTCCCTTCACGTACTGATACAGATATAACCATAGCAATTCATAGAATATATGTGATGAGAAATTAATTAAGCCCTTTAAATGAACAATTATTGATATATTTATATTATGTAGCAATATTAAACAAAAATATTATGCTCTCTCTTTTTGGAGAGGGTGGAAAACCAAAGAACTACACGCCAAAAAAAGGGGCAACCAACCAAATTCTAAACCAAACCATAAAACAACAATTTTCCAGGTCTTAATTTGTGACTACAAAACTTTTGCAATCAGAGTGATATATAAGTGCACAAAATACTCACTATAAATAAATACTCCAAAATATTCCACATGACCCAAATATATGACAAAGTTTTAGTTTACTGGTTTTATTTAAAGGATGTTCTATTTTGACAATTTTAAAAGCAGAAGGAAACATAATATTGGTCTAGAAAATGTTTGAATGGCTTATTCTCTATGTAAAATCACAATGTGCCTCTATTAACAGATATCCTATTATGATGTGACCCTAGTGTAATAATTTTTTAAAATTCATGTAATTCTGATGGGTGACATTTAATGTATGGTGAAGGGCAGCACTGAATTGCTATGCACTCCTAACTAGATATTTCCTTTGCTGTGGTGTTAAATGTTAGACAGGAAGGTAGTCACAAATTGAATAGAAAGGCTAGATTTGTTATACAACCTTTGAATGACCAAGCTTTTTTAAAGAAGTCCATATATTTTACATTACAAAATATGATTTCACACTTTATTAGGTGCATTTAGAGGGTTCTCTGCAGTATCTAACTCTTTCCTGCAACTTATGACAAACTCTTGAATAAACTGAAAAAATTACTAAGTGCTTCCCTTTTAAAAGAGGGAATATTTGAATTTCTCAACTATATTTCTCTCTTATACCTGTTTTATTGTCTTAAAGAGAAATAATTATCAATTTATTATTATTTTATGTTACTATTATAGAATAGACTATCACTGCTTCACATTACAAATTTACAGTCTTCTTCACAGATACCCTATAACCATCTTAAAATTTTTATTTGGACCAAGATAGCAAACTCTTCTGATCAGTAGTGCATGTGAATTCCTTATGATTGCAAACGTGCCAGTCAGCAATATGAGCAACTTTGCAAGGCCTGGTAGAGAGTTACACACTGTTGGACCAGATTACACTGAACACTTACAGACTGGGTTTCCTAATAAAACATATTTAAAGGTATGGACAAATACAGGATATTATATTATGAAGTTTAAGAATTATAGGCAATCCTTCAGAAGCAATGGTTGGTATATGTTTTTATTTAAAAATAATTAAATGTAGAATGAATGCAATGCATTTGCAGCTCCTATTCTTTATGTAGGATGTTGAGATTTCTTAAGGTAGGAAAAATGTCTAAATATAGTCTTTGAAGATGTGTCAGCTTGATAAATATTCATGTAAAGTAGTTTCTGAGAACTCAGCCCACCCGTGCAGTTTAGGAACATTACAAAACCTAGTGAAGTCCATGACAGTGGTAGTACATGATAGTTTTAGACTATCATAAATACAAGGAGTAATCTCCACATAAAATGAAGAAATCCTTTGTAAAGATATAAATAATCATTAAGGTTTACATAGATGTGTTATTTCTTATGTAACATGTAAGATTTCTTCCCTGGAAGCATGAAAGCATTTCTTTTCCCCATTGTGTTAGAGCATGGGCTAAATCAATGTGTGCTATTTCAAAAAGTTATCTAAGATATTGCTATAACATTCTGCTAATGCACGTTGTGCATATTCTTTGAATGCTAACAGAGCAGATTTGCTGATTTTCTTTGACAATAACTTCCGAGTTCCAGATCAGAACTTCAGCTTCTTCAGTCTTAGTAAACCACTTAAATGATTTACTAAAACCTTCTTGAAGGTGTGTTTTGGGGAATATAAAGGAGAATCCATGCTAAAATTGCTTTTCTTTATATCTAACAGTCTACGTTCTAGGAGCAGATCATTGAATTTACTTGGAAGGAGTAAAGTTATTTAACATATTAAACTTAGCAGACCTGTATTATTTTTACAATCATTTTAGGTTTGCTTAATAAGTCATTCTTAATTCAGGAACAATTTAAAGGCAATGGAGATAATAGATACATCTTAAATAAATACAAACAATGTGTTATTCAAATATTTAGCATATATGAAAAGAATTCAAAATTTGGGAAAAAATAGATACATTTTATTTTAAAAAAATTAGAGTGCTGTTTTGTGGTTTCAGGATGTCAAACTGTTTACTTTGACATTGACATTTGTAGGCATGGCAATTTTAAATATAATATTCTTTATAACACGGAGTAGCATTATTTTTTTTGTTGCCACATGGCAGATTGCTTTAGTTCAAATATGTGTGGTTTTACTAGAATTAAAAAATCTATGTGTTCCTTATTCCAGACTAAAAAGAAGTAAATTATGCTATATAAAAGAACTCCTTTTAAAACAGTAAAAGTTTTCAATTAGAGAACAGGAACACAAAGGAGAAATGATGGAATTATAGTGAAGAGAGAATTATGTGGAGAAGATAAATTATTCTTTACTATTTGCCCTTTTTCAGATTACTGAAAAGAAAAGAATGTTAAATCAAATTGAAAATAACAAATTAAAAACATAAAAGATAATTTAATTACTTTTATTCTTGTGTATTGTTAATTAACCTCTGAAACTTTTCTTAGGCTAAAATAAAAAATGAGTGCTTTGCAATAAAACTCTAGTGATTAGATGTACAAATGCATCTGAGGTAGTTCTTCATGTGTGAAGCAAGGGGTGGAGTTCATAAAGAAACTTTCTCAGTAGCATGTGGGTAATTTCAATTTTCATGCTTTTCAACTTTAAATTTTTTTGCATCTTCATATGAAATGCTAGTACTAGTACTAATACTAGTCAGAAACACTATGTTTTTGTAGCAGCTTTTCATTATCTCTTTTCAGAGAGCAGAAGTGTTGAGGAAAAAAACTCACCAGTGTGGTAAATAGCAGGCATTCTCATTTTCTCATGTTAATATTTGCTATGGTAACAGTCATACCTATTGTGAAAATTTTAGTAAAATAGTAAACCTGCTTCATAGATGGTGCTGTGTAATGTCATTTTATTTCATGTTCTGTGCCTTTCTTTAGCCTGTTTACACTGTCTGTTGTGAAAATTCTTTGTGCATCAGATAAATCCACAGATCAATGCATAGATTTGGGAATTTTTACTCTAGACTGTAGGTCTATTGCAGAATCCCCAAAGATTGTGGAAAATATTTCCATCAACTTCTGTAGATGTTAGTTAAGGTCCACTTGAACATATAAACCAGCAAACAACATGGAATGCAATTAAGTAGAAAAGGATACCTCAGTGAGGTGAACAGATATAGGATAAAATATAGGATATATAGGATAAAATGTTCTCCTGGGTTTCTTGAGTTAGTATTTGAAGCAATGGTGAAAAATATGGCCTTGAATTTGGGCCTCTGTGAATGTTACTGGCATCATGACCATTATGAAACAAAAGCTGCAACTGTCATCTAAGTTGGTTCAGAATATGCACCTGAATATTTATTTTACTATAGTAAGTGACAATTAGGTAAGTTTTTCCCTACTTCCCTTTTAATAATTCCTGATTTACGAATTTATGTCTAGCGGTTCAATTAGGTTAAATGATGTGTTGAGACTGAAAGTTGTTGTTGATTTAAATAGCTATAAATCATGCCAGACAGAGTGGTAAACAGGTAGACTTTTATTCTTGTGAAAAAGAAATTTTAAGAATCATGAAAATATTACTTAATGTTACTTATTTATTAATAATTATATTAATTATTACTTAATATTTACTTATTAAGTAAATATTACTTAATTTGTCGGTTGAAGACAAGAATGTGGGAAGAAAAAAAATAAGAACAAATTTGATTCTTAATATCTACAGATAATTTTCAGTTTAGGTAATGGCTATTGTTTGGGGGTTTTCCAGGCATGTTTAATAACTGCTGATGTTTAGGCAGTTGTATCTGTAATAATAAATGTCAGCTTTTGTGTTTAAAGTCAGAGGCTTGAAAAAATTTTGTACATAGATATCTTTAAAAGTGTCTCTACCTGTTTACTGTGCTGTCATTATTAAAGCCCTCACAGACAAATATTATTTCACTTTCATTTATTGCATGTAATTTTGATATCCATTTTAAAAAAGACATAAAATGCACATAAATAATTCATGCATATAACTACTCATAAAATGTAATGTGAATGTATATATTTTATAATGATAATGAGTATTTTTCAGTAAACTAAAAATATATTTATCTATATATTATATTTGATTATATAGACTCAGTAAAAAATAGCATATATAAATTTAAAATATTGCTAAGGGCATATGAATTTGCTGTGTCTCATGCAATCTTACATTATACAAAATCATGATATAAAAGCAAATATGTTTAGTTAAATTGTTAGTGACATCCTTTCCTTTGAGAATACTTCATAAAAACAACATAGTTGTTTAATGCTTACAATAATCCTGCTTGCATTTTGACCTAATTAACCCAAGAAAATCCATTGGAATATTTAGTTCTTTGCATTATTTTTAATATATTTTTTCATTTGATTAAAATTCAACCTTTTATTTTCAGCCAAAAAAAAAAAAATCAGTACAATAATTTAACCATTGATTTTTGCTTTATTTTAAAGAACAGCAAGAAAAGAGGGTTTGTGGTCAGGTGAAAATATTTTTGCTGAATTGCCTAATGTATTACTGCTGTTTCATTTACAGAAAACAGTTCTTTTGCATGAACTTTTCCTTCTTCATTCTCAAATTTAAAGCCACTCTGCCATCAACAATGTATGTATAAAAAAATTACCTTATAGCAGCAAAAAAGAAAATTCAGTCATAATATAAAGCAATTTTAACTCGGATGGATTAATTGCATTATTATACCCAAATGAGATAAAGCAAGTTTTGGGTCCATTCTGTCAGTCCTTAATCAAAGAAAAAGAAGTTTCTCCATAATTATTCTCTGTTTATTGATTAATGAATGTTTGAGGGGTTTTGTTTTGTTTTGTTTTGGTTTTTTTTTTTGGATAAGCCAGAATGAATTGCATGTGCATTTCTACAGAGAGAATAGAACTTGAAAATTGAATTATTGCACTTGAACTTTACTAAAAGTGCAATATGTTGAACTCTACATAAGTTTGTTCAGGAAAGTGTGCTCTTAAATAATGTATCCAAATCAAAACAGCAACTATTTGATTTTTGGTCTTTAACTTTCAGAAACACAAATATTTTGCATATGAGAATGTGCAAGAAATAAATATTATCCATCTCTTTAGCATTTATCTTTTCCTTACTCTCTGAGTTAATTTGTGGCTAAAATTAAAATCACGTTGAATCTTGTGAGAAGTGCTTGTGACAATATAGTGCCCTTTATATTTTATCATTCTGAACATTTTTTCCTTGTTTGTAGTGAAAAGAAAATGCTTTATTTATTTATTTTATCATTCTGAACATTTTTTTCCTTTTTTGAAGTGAAAAGAAAATGCTTTATTTCAGTGTCAAACTGAAAATTTTTAAACAAATATTTGAAAGCATACACTTTTATAGTTGCCGACTTCCTCTTACTGGATTGTAAAATATGGAAAACTTGTACTGTTTCATGTAGTTAGACAATAATTGCTCAGGCAAATTTGAAAGGACTAGACAGAATTTCTTGAACTGCTTGACTTTACTGATTTTATCAGATAAATATAACAGAAAAGTGAAATCTTACGTTGCCTGAGAACGTGAGGAATTTCATCGTTGAATGAGTGTTTAGATGTAACAAAACAGGGTTCTTAAGAGCATGAACCTGACTTCATGACCTGGTTTATAACCCTGTGATTTATTTTTTCCTTTTACTCAAGAGATCTAGTGATTATGCATTACTGATATTGATTGTTGCTTGAGTTAATAATAGAACTGATTTTGTCCTGTTTCACTTTCTGTCTGCTTTTTAGAACTGAAAGGGACCATTGCCATTTGTAGTAGCTTGAGGTTAGATTACCCCAGTTGAATAAATGTAACTGGGTCAGAACAAATTACCAAATGTGTTCACCTCTTCAGGATGAGTGGCTACATGAACTGCACTGTAATTTTATTTTATTTTTTGCATTGTGACAAAAACTAGTAGACTTTGTGAGCACAACTACTAGTAAAATGAAGGCAATATGAGTTTGGCATGATAACAATGTTATTGCTAATGATTTTTACAACTTCAGAAACTGAATGAAATTGAAAAAAACAATGCCAGCAATTCCAATAGTATGAAACCAGAACATTCACAATGGATATATGTGCAATCCCTGGCTCTTCCAAGTTTGCAGTAATTTTATTTGAAATTCTTATTTGCATTTAATTGAGCCACTCAGACAGAACCTACAGCAATATTTCCTAAGCTCCAGTGCATTCCTGCTGGTGTTTCCTTCTTCTTACAACTGAGCTGCTCTTTGCTCTGCAGTCTGTTGGTTTCTGGAGTACCAATCCACTACAGAGTCCATCCATCAAGAGTATTCTTCCTGTACTCTAGGATGTGTCAATAGCTTAAAACTATACATTGTCAGGCAATACAGCGAGTCTGCTCTGAAAAGTAACAAACATTCTCACACTCATACCCCCATTATTCTTTTCCCATTGCAGGAAGGAATGTTGCATTTACTTTTCCTTTTTTTTTGATTTTTCTTTTTTGGAACTCTTCCATTATGCAGACAATATTCTGTTGTCTTTGTTCCATAAGGGATTTTTATATTCGGTTTAATTATCAAGTTCTTTCAGAAACATTTTTTATATTTTTTATGGGTCAGTTTGATAGTAATAGTTGTTAAACATACTTATATACTAAGAAAATCCATATATAATATCATATAATATCTACTCCTGTGAAATATACAATCAGTAAATGCCCTACTTTTTCTGAGGAAAATGGGTTCATTTACCATGTCTCTCATCCCAAAGGGATTAAAACTGAACCCTAGATTTTATTAGAAATCTCTTTTATGGGCAGATCACAGTTTTCCACTGAAACAGCTCTCATTTGCTTTTCATCAGCAAGTGGTGATGATTTTGAATGCCTCATCTTTCTCTATAATCCTGTGATAATTGCATCCATTTAGTCTGCCATGTAAGGAATCCATGAATTTTAATCTTTTGTTTACAGATACCTAGCACTTCTCATGCTTTCCTGTTCAATGCTAATGGAGAGTGCAGGTCTGAGCCTATTCAGGATAAATAAGCAGTTAAGTAAGAGCTTTAAAAACTATAGCCTCACTAAACTATGTAATGAATTGATCAAGTGTCATTTTTACACTGAGAGATTGCTTCCAAATGTTTAATTTCGAGAGAGAGAGACATTTAATGAATATGCATTCATTAAAGTGATAGAGTGAGTTTGAGTGCATTTCTGCATTTTGTCATTGTTTTGTTGCTTACATTGCTATTAACTGAAAAATATATCCAACCTGCATAATATAGTTCTCTAAAACCTACAAAGCAATTAATGGAGATTCAGTATCTTTTAACTGATGGCAGTAAAGACAGAACCTGGTAGATGTTAACAGCTAGCATTTTTTTCTTCAAATTTACTTTCAGGAAATGCATACTTATGGAAAGATACAATGAATTTTACTTACTGGCAAAGATGAAAAAAATTGTTAGGGAATGATAAAAAAAGTGAGATTATTCAAAAGGATGCAGTGTGCACTAGAACTCAAATCCTGCTTCACCTGACAAGGAGTGACTTCTGTGGTAGGCTCAGACTCATATCAGATACATGGCACTGCTTTTTCTCCATTCTTTCCCTAGAAATATGCATTAGGAAATTATAGCCTAGAAAAAAGCCAAGAGTAACTATTATTAAAGTAAATACCTTTTATAGGTAAAAAAAAAAGAAACAAAACAACTTCAGCATGATAATAAGAAGTCCAGCTTTTATTGGTTTTTTGCAGTAGTTTTGTCCCTATTGATTCCTTCCACTTACTGAGAGGAGCTGTGGCATCCTCTGTGACTTTAGAAATCTGAAAGCAAGTAGGACTGGTTCTTTCTCACACACAGCATAAACTACATAATGAAAAAATACATAAGTGCACTTTTCTCTGTTGTTTTGATGGTCTTATCAAGCATTGCTTGACTTCCATTTAGATAGAAGTACACCGCTTTTGGTCAGCGTTTGTTTCTTTATTTTTTAAAATTTAAAAATTAGACAAAGAATCATAATTCCAGAACCAAAGAAGAAAAAAAAAAAGCAAAAAGTAGAGATCTTCAATAAGTAAGGGGCAGGGCTTCCTCATAAATTCTTAGCATATTTACAGGCAGTGTTGCAGACTGAATGATGGGAGGGAAGTTCTGATGCAGCTGGATCATTCAGGGAGGCAGTTCTGTCTTCAAGTTATTCGTTGTCCTATTTCTGACATCTACACTTAGCAATAGTATGTGGCCTTCTTACACTTTTCATTTGCACTCTAAGCAAGAGATCAAGAAAAAAGAAGCAAATAATAAGAGATCAGACTCTTTCTTTCCTGCATGAATAGTGTGTTATGAAATAAAAATAAAACTGAAAACAGAAAGAATGGTTTTTTTTGGAATATTTTGCATTTGCATTCAAGTACATAAAACAATCTAAAATAGAGAGAAAACTTATTTATTGTGCAATATGTACCAAAACTTAATACTCAAACTTCCATAAAAGCACTATTTTGCTCTGCTTTACTGTCCCTTCCAAAGAAAATTATTTTGATATTTCTAGAACTAGAACTTTGGAACTTTTGGTATTTCTAGAACTTTGCATTTTCTTCCAATTTCACAGTACTCATAGAACTGAGCTATGGAGTCCAATTACAGGACTGTGTTTGAGAAGAGAATGTAGAATTTTTGATAGCTTACCTTTGCTTAAAGCATATCCCATCTATTTAAAAAACTCTTCTAGGTTTTCTTTCTGTTAACTTTCAGTTAACACTTTTTAATTATATTTGTAGCTAGGTTTGTTTATATTAATAGTTTTTCCTGTTCAACTTTGAATATTACTCACTGTGCTTATGCCATGTAGTAGAAAATAAATTTTCAGCTGAAGTATAGGAGATCTAAATGGGGTCTGGGTCTTGAGAATATATTCTGGTTTTGGCGTAATGGAACTAAAATTGTGCACTGGACATTTGTAGAGTTATTAATCTTAAATCCTGATTTCCATCTTAGGAAACAATTGCCCAGACAGCAATTGAAATGCACTTCCAGCAGCTAGTAGTTTTTGTTTATATTCAATCTATATTTGTATATTTATATCTACATGTGTGTATATAGGTAGGTAATGGCTGTGTGTGTCATTTGTATTCAAGTATCTTGATTTTTTTACAATCCTATGGCCAGATGGCTTTTCCTTGAGGCCTCAAGGTTTGTGGTTTTCTCCACAGGTGTAGTGGTGGTTAAGTCTGAGTACTCTGTACACATGGCAGCTGATCTAAAACCTGAGGAGGACAGAGCTGTTTACAGGGCCAACTTACAATTTCCCTGTTCCCATTTCAATTTGCAGGGACAGAGAAGATCCTCTGGGATCTCTTGCCAATGCTAAGATGACTGCTATTACTGTTCCCATGGTAAGCATTGTAACAGGGAGTGATTGAAGCCAGGCCCTGGGGAATGAACTACTGCTATCTTCCATTGACCTCAAAGCATTTGGTAAATTCACCTCAAAATCAGTCCTTGTGTTTCTGCTAAAAGAAGAGCATTATATACTTAAAGAATCATTTTACTGTTTGAAATGCATTTTTAAGAGTTTAAGTGGATATGAGTACGTCTCCCTACTCCTATCTCTCTGATCCCAACTGTCAGTGAAATAACCTCTCTCTTTCTTTCTTATTTCTCAATTAAGGCATGATATTCTCTATAAGCCTCTTAGGCAGATGATTTCCTACATAGGCTGTAAATTTATACTTACTGTTGCAGTACATCAGAGCCATCCAATTGTCCTTAGAATTTGTTTTACTAACAGTAGCTGTCAAGCATTGACTTTGAAGGTTTCTGTAGTGTCATCTCTTAAAATCATTTGTCCAAACCTCAGGAGACAATTAGTTATGAATAAAGCTGAAAATGATTTGAGATTCAGCTTAGCAGTTCAAATGTTCACTGAAGCCATATGGTCTTTTCTTTCTACACTCTTAGAAATACATTTAGAATCATATCACATCATGCAGTTATATTATTCATTTTGGTACGATGCATTTTATTTGCTTATTGAAAATAGTTAGAGAATTCCATAAAAATAAAATAGACCAGAAAATTTTCAAGGTATATTGGTGAAATGTACTCCAAGTAAAATACTGGGGAGAAATGTCATTGTCAGGAAAAGAGTCAAGCTTTTAACTTGGCGGAACTGGCTAATATATTTCTAAATATGGCTGGAAAGCAACCAGCTCTTATACCAGGAATATAAAACTTGGATTATTTTATCTCCAAAGAATATAATAATGCAAAAATGTTTGGTACAAAACATCCTATCGCCCTATACTGAAACCCACCTTTCTGGTGGTAAAATATATGACTTAAATTATAATAATTTTCATGGTAAAAGCATCCCTCAGTAGCCTCCAAGTGTTCAGTAAATTACCTTCAAAGTTTATCCTTGTGGTTTTCCATGGAGAGGTACTTTTTACGTGTAAATGCTATCTTAATAAAATCTGATGGAACACAAGTGTGAATAACTGCTGCCATTCTGTTCAGCCATTACTGTTCAGGATATTTAGACTCCAGATCAGTTAAAAAATGAGTGAGAATTCTTAAGAATGTTATTGAAATTAATATTAAAGAATCATTATTTATTTATTATTATTTGTTTTAAAGAGGGTTAGACTGTTTTTATACTGTAAGACTGCCACCTGATATATGAAGGTATGCATTTTTGAAAAAAAAGAATGGCTGATTTTTTTTTTAATTACTGGATTTTTCATATTATAGCTAAAACTTCTGCTCCAAATTAATCTGTCTTTACTGCTACAATAGAATAATAATGCTCAATGCAGTGATGACATTTATATCTCATTTATACTTATCTTTTGAGCAGTGAGCTTAAAAGGATTCTGTAAACATTAGAAAGATAAAATAATACTCTTTTTGTATTTCTAAAACAGCTCACTTTTTACAACCAGTCACTTTCTTAATAATAGAAAAAATACCTGATTTATAATTTATTCTTAGTGAAATATGTCTATATCAGTTTATATAGTAAAGAAATTGAACATAATATTGTAAATATTATATCAGGAAGGAAAGAGGGAAAGAATGATCAAGAAATGTTGGACAAATTGCTAATATAACAAACATATAGCTGTAAAATGATTTTTTAAATCATAAAAATATTCTAATTTGCTTTGGGATTTTCATTATTGCTATTACACACTACCAAAAAATCTTAATGGACAAAACCAATCCAAGATGTATCTTTTTGGAGCAAAGACATAGTATTAGCTGGCTTAGAAGATTACAGTATGTGAAAAAAAGTAAAGAGAATTGTTTTTTTAAGAAACAGAGTAGATACCACCATAATCTGTTTTCCCCTCAGTATAGTAGTGAATAACCAGGTGCTTCCCTGCAGCTACACATGACAGGAAAAATCTCTTTGCATGTACTAATTAGCTGACAGCACCTCGTAGCCTGGAGCCCAGCAGGAATTATTTGCAAGCAAGTCAAATACAAACAAAAAGATAGTTCTTGTTGTAAAGTAGCTGAATTGCTTCTTTGATCATCAAGCAGTTTTTAACTGATGGGAAATGTTTCTCTTATTTTAGAAATTAATATGGATGGAAAGCTAAATCAGCAGAAGTCATAAGAAAGCTGTTGTGTTTCAGGTTGTGATTGTTTCTTGAGACGAGTGATAAACTCGGTGAATTTGGACTATTCTAAACACAAAATGAAAATAATGCAAATTTATTTAAATATAATGGATTGAACTAAGCAAGCAAAACTTTATGCTTGTTAAAGAAACATAAGAGAGAAACAAGTTTAAATACCTTTCATGATTTTTCATAAATCTTTAGAGAATTTTTGGATATTTATTACTAAGATACACTTTGAATGAACTTAGATTCAGACAGAGTATCTTTATTTGGTACCTCTGCTGTATCAGTCGCTTACCTATTTTACATTTATAAAATATCATTCGATGCACAGAGCATGCATGCTCACAGCAAGAAGAATAACTCTCTCAAAGTGTTAAAGGAAGAACATAAAAATATCACAGTCTGAAAATGCAGCTGCATAAAAAGTTAAAAGAACTATTGATATCAATGGCAAAATTCACATAATTTATTCCAGACCATAGTAAGGATAAGGGCATACAATTACACTTTTTCAGTTTTAATGTTTGTTTGATTCTTAAGTTATCCTCTGCAGCCAATACTCATATGATTATGAATTTTCTTAAATTTTCCTTATGACATAATATTATGTGTTAGCTTAAATTCAGTGAAGGTAGCTTAAACAGAGGGATTTGACCTTACAAAGGACCCAACTGACCTTTGTCAGTTGGACAGACAAAAGGATGATCTTTGTAGTGTAGTTCAATGAATGCAGTCACCTGCCTGGCACTAATAAATGAATATTTATTTGGTCTGATTTGGGTCTGTATTCTTAATTTCACATCTGGAAGCGAAGTCACTGCACAGCTGATGAACAAAAACCAAGTCAGATAGTCCAGAGGTGTACTTAGCAAGTATGCTGGATATTACAATGATTACTATTCAAAAAGGAAAAGTGGTGTATCAGGACCCATAGCAATTACTGGACTGCTTGCAATGCACACTTGCAACCAGCCCATTTAGCCTAAGTAAAAGCTACCTTGAGATGTTTAGTATCTGCTTGCTGTGTCACAGATTGGAATGCTGTGTTTTATTGCCTGCTTACCTTCTACAAAATCATTATCTTGCTTCAAAATTCTTAGTAGAAAAGTGGTTGCTTTTTAGAGGCTACTGAAAATAAACAGAATTCAAAATAAAAAAGAAAAAAAAACAAAACAGGAGAAGAAATAGTCTTAAGCGAGAAATAATTTCAATTTTGGGACTGTGTATTTAGTAGGCATTAAAGGATAATGCTGGAAATGTTTTGAAATAGAGGTAGAGGAAGAAACAACTTTGATTCAAATTGCTGACAGATGTATTTAGGTCATTGGATAATCCGTGAATGGGCCTAATGTTTATTACTGAAACCACACTTGTTGATTTTACAAACTCAGATGTTACAAACTTAGAGTGTTTTCACCATAAATATGGTTTTTTATCTTGCACATGAACTGTTTTGCTCAAAAGAGAACAGGGCTCCTGAGAGATTAGTTTCTATGTAGATAAATATTAGCAATAATTGTCTGGTTGAATGAACAATAAGCTTTATTTTTCCCTCTCACACACACATAAGAAAAGGTTAGTTTCTCATGTATAAACTTGCAAAATTTTTTCTTAGTATAATTAATTTTTTATAATAATATTTTTGCATGTGCTAAGCAATACATATTCTTATACATATTGAGATACTAAGTAATATATATTTCTATAGAAAAACTGATTATTATATGTTCCTGATTTCAAAGATACTTGCCTTAAGATGAAAAAAAATCCTGTATTAAAAACCTTAAAAATATTACCCAATCCTTTTGAAATATCCCATATCAAACTCCAGGAAAATGAAAGCTGTAAGTCTTTTAATACTTCAGGGGTCAAACCTGTTAAAAAGGCCAGGCTCTTATAGTTTTCTTGACTGTGTCTGTTCCATTGCAAAGCCCACAATTACAGCTCGTGCTTAAAACTAGAATATATACACATTGTGTATATTACACACAAGGAAAACGGGTATCAACTCCTTCAGACAAGTTGAGTAGCAACTTTTAGTCCCACTAGAGCAGTACTAGCAGAGGCTGCTCACCTAGGTCTTTTCCTCTTGTGTAAATGTATTTCTCCTTGAGAACATGATAGAATTATAGAATAGACTGATCTGGAAGAGACACTTAGTTGTCATGCACATGAATCCCCAATACCCCATAACAGAAAGCAGGGGGAACTTTGAAGGTTTCCCAATGCTGTGCCCAAGTCAAGTTTTTGAGATCACCAAAGACAGAGATGGCATAACTTGTCTGTAATGTATTTCTGTGCTAAAGTACTCTCACTGTGAAAAACTCTTATGCAGAGAGAACGCCTTTTTCTGCCTTTTGTCTTTTCTCTGTACATCTTCAAGAAAGATATGAGTCCATCCACTCTTCAGAAAGCTGAACACAGAAAGTAGATTTTACCCTGTTATTATTTCTGCAGATGTCTCATTCTGCTTGACTCTGAGATTTTATTTTTATGACACAGGTGGCCTAGAACTGGACACAGTACTCCAATGTAGTATCATGACTGTCCAATGGGCAGGAACAATCACTTGGTGCACAGGCTGAAAGTTGCTGAGGTGTATAGTCCATTCCACTATCCAGGTTGCTAATGAAGCTTTTTGACAGCTTTGGCTCCTATATCAACCCAATGAGAAATATTTTCCATTACTGGCTGTCAGCTAAATTTTGAAGTATTTCCACTCTTCTCCAAAAATAGAAATGCAGCAAATTTTTTCTTCACCGTGCAATCTACTGGCATCCAGGCATTATCCTCTCAGTTTGGCCATAGATTTGCTATAGGACAGCTCTGATAAACAGTCATTAAAATAAAGTTCACATCTCTTGCTTTTTCTTTAATCACAAATTTAATCTTTTTATCACTGAAAATACTTGAGCTGGTTAGATATGATTTTCCTTGTAAACTGCATTTTGCTGTTCTGAAAAACCTTGGTCTTTCCTACTGGGTAGTTGTTTCAAGGAGGATTTTCCCCATTATCTTCCGAGAGTCTGAGGTGGGATTTACTGGTCTGTAATTCTATGAATCTACCTCCCTGACCTTCTTTGAAGATAGAAGTGATGTTTTCCTTTTTTAGACATCAAAATTTTCCTTTGAATGTGCCCTGATGAAGAGATCTGTTTCCACAAACTTTCTCCATCCATTTACTAAAACTTACTTTAGAATGAGAGACTGCTTTTTTGGAGGAATTCCTGAGTATTATATGCATATCTTTGGGCTATGCTATAATCGTCAGTTTGTAAAGGAAGCAATGAATAAAGAGTTTTGCTTAAAGAAATTGTCACAACTAATCAGTATCAAATGGAGTTGCCCTCATGGACCCTCTTGCTATAAATCTCCTAGTTTATGTTAGAGGAGCATCACTCAAACTATATTCAACAGTCAATACCAAAAAAAGTAGCATTCTCCAAGTGGAGAGAGATGATGTTCTTACATGCAGTATTGTTGACATGTCCATTAATAGTTTCATTACAGTATTGTTTATATTATTCTGTTTACAGAAAATTCCTGAACTGTCCAAGAGCAAATTCTAATGTGCCAAACTAAAATGGCTGTCAACAGTAATTTTACTCCATTGATAGGTACCAGGCAGGAGTGAATATTCATGTCTTATTATAAAGGTTGGCCTTGATTCACTCCAAATCACTCCTCACTTCAGAGGGGGAGTGCAACAGACTTCTGTAGGTGGGTATACAACCCTAGGTGAAACCAGTTCATTGACACACACAGTATACTGCCCTAGGTGAAACCAGTTCATTGGCACATACAATATACTACCCTAGGTGAAACCAGTTCATTGGTACATACAATATACAACCCTAGGTGAAACCAGTTCATTGACACATACAATATACTACCCTAGGTGAAACCAGTTCATTGGTACATACAATATACAACCCTAGGTGAAACCAGTTCATTGGCACATACAATATACAACCCTAGGTGAAACCAGTTCATTGGCACATACAATATACAACCCTAAGTGAAACCAGTTCATTGACACATACAGTGTACAACCCTGAGTGAAACCAGTTCATTGGCACATACAATATACAACCCTGAGTGAAACCAGTTCATTGGCACATACAGTGTACTACCCTAGGTGAAACCAGTTCATTGGCACATACAATGTACAACCCTAGGTAAAACCAGCTCATTGGCACATACAATGTACAACCCTAGGTGAAACCAGTTCATTGGCACATACAGTGTACAACCCTAGGTGAAACCAGTTCATTGGCACATACAGTGTACAACCCTAGGTGAAACCAGTTCATTGGCACATACAATATACTACCCTAAGTGAAACCAGTTCATTGGCACATACAATATACTACCCTAGGTGAAACCAGTTCATTGGTACATACAATATACTACCCTTGGTAAAACCAGTTCATTGGCACATACAAAAGCTTAGAGACATAACGTAGGCTTTTTTTATATAGACTCAGTTGCAGGAATGTGTAGAGTACTTGGTGATAGTCTTTCTGGACTTCTACAAGCATTGATTAAGTTGTTATATCTCCAGGTATTTCTCTGTTTGAATCTCAGAACCCTGGTGAAACAAGAAACATAACAGCCCTGTTGAAGTCCTCAGGTCTGCAGCATTCCCTAGCATGTCTAACTGAGCTAACACTATTAGCTGTAAATTTTATGTGTAAATGTATATTTTTTCTTTTTTTTTTTTTTTTTTCAGGAATTAAAAGTTATCCAAAGAGAGTTCTGGAACAGTTAATTCCATTACTCTTCCATCTCTTTTTCCTTATTATGTTTAACTGGAAAAATAGTAAAATTCTGGTATTCTTAACTGTTTCTGGTGTAAGTATGGGTTTCTTTACTATGAAAAATGGATAAACGTTTAAGTTATTATGAATTCATCAGGTGTAGTAACAGTTGCTCTTAGGTGGATGCTACTTTTTAAGATAGAATGAAGACTGAATGATTTAGGATTGTCCTCTTTATCTGCTTTGATAAAATTTTTGTGTCAGATAAGTCAGTTAGGGATTCACAACTTTATCCCACATCCTCTGAGATTTTTCCTTTTTTTTTAACTGCTGATGGTTGTTGTTACAGTCTACATTCAAAATTTTGCTTTCCCTTGCCCATTTTGACTCTTTTTCAAGTTAATTCTGCTTTTCATCAAATGTTCCTCTTTATTTATTTATGTATCATTATATAAACTTCTGTAGCTTGGGAAACTTCAGACTTATCTCTGCAGTTGATCTTATCCACAACAAAGGAATCCATGCTTTGGATTCCTTTAAGCATACAACAGCATCCTTACAAATTCTTGTATGAAAGACTCATGGAGACATTGGTTTGTGGGGGTTTGTCTTTCTTGTTAATATTCTTTCCATATTAAGAGTGGCCTAAAGACTACTAGTAATCCTATCATGCAACCTAAACAGTTGGAGTTCGTTCAAATGTGGTCAGAAGTGGTTTTAAATTGTACTCATATCTTCTGGTTTCATATTGGATATCTGACTTTTTGTAAAATGTTGGTCATTTGTTTGGTATTTCCATGAGATGCAGTGGCGAGAATGCAAAGTATTTTCAATTGTTTTCTTGTTTTACAATATACTAAAAGAACAATATCTATTTGTGCTCAAACTGCTGGAGCACTACAGCTCAGTGAATTATTTACTCAGTTTGTTTGGGGATACAGAGTGTTTTCTATTGTTAAAGACATATTACCTTGCCAGGACTCAGCTGGGTATGTTTGTACTTGTGTAACTTTGAGTTTATCCATACTTGACAGGGTTCTAGCTTAAATTACTATGGGTTTATAGGTCAGGAGAGTGCAAAGTCTACATATTTCAATAGTTCATAGCACACAGCTTTAATGGGTATAAAATCCATGCTGATCAAATCCTGATTTTTTCTGTAAGGTGGGCAAGGATATACAAATAGAGCTACTAATGTTAACAGGGGTGTGGATTTTTCATCTTTAAAATTTATGGTATGCTTTTGTCATTTTTTTCTTAGTTATCAAAATGGTAATAATTTTATCAAAGATAATAATGCTCTTCAAAGGGAGTATTGTGGAAAGGTGTGATTCTTCCAGTTCTGATGTGACTGATTCTTATTTTGTAATAGGATATCTATTGGAAAGCTTGAACCACAGTTTTTAAGAATGACTGTGCTTTCTGTGCATTCAAGCTTACCTTTAGGACAGCTACACCTTGCAATTATTCAGAAACAAACAAATCAGGAATTGTGATTGTTTTTTATGGTTCCTGAAAAGTTCCTCACATTGTATGAAAGAATATATTCTCTGTGGGTTTTGCTGAAGTTACTCAGACTCACTTAGAGATATTTGAGTAATTTTACAGGGATAACATGTTTAAGAAAGCCATCAACTTTAAAATATTTTTTTTAAAAATTATGGTCTTTTAAAAAATAGATCTTCTACTGGCAGACTGTCTATTATAAATTTGACATTATAGTCATTAAATTAATTTGAAAGTTGTGAAGCTAACCCATAAAATCAGCAGGGAAATAATTGTTATAGTATAGAAACAGCATAGACAAACTGTGAGATTAGAGTGAAATCTTAACATAAGAGATGAGAGTTTTCTGGCTGGTACCTATTGTAATTGATATAATTAGAAAGATGAGCTTTTAGAATGTTTTACACCAGAGTACAGCATACCTGAAATTTTATCTCTTGTGCTCAACTAGAGAGAATTAAAGAAAAAAAAATTAAACAGTATTCTTCAGTCATGAGTATTGATAGAACATAAATTGTACCTTAATGTATTAAATTGTACCCACATATAAGCACAGGTACATTGCAGAAAGATTTATTAACTCCTGCATTAAGAGCATTTTATTTGGTGCATATTTTTAGACATATGATGCAGAAGAATGTTCTTAGCTACACTGCCTTATATCCTCTCCTGAAGATCAGGCTTGTAACAGAGAGATCAGGCTTGTAACAAAATCATTATCTTTTTTTCATTTTCAAGTCACAAACAGAACAATATATGATTAGCTTTATAAGTTAATCATGCAGTGAAAAAGACTGACTTAATTTTACTACTGATTTTAATTTCACATTTAAATAGAGTAATTTATGTTTCTTGTAAAAATACCAAAATATCCAGTAGTCAGAATCATCAAGGTTGGAAGAGAACTTCAAGATCATATAATCCAACCATCAACCCAGAACTTCCAAAATCACTCCAAAACTCCATCTCAAAATGCCACATCTTGATGTCTCTTAAATACTTTCACTTCAAGGGGTACTGATTCCACCACATGTGGGTACAGCCTATTTAAATGGCTAAGCACTCTTGGAGTGAAAAAAAAATTATAATATCTAACCTGAACCTCCACTGGTACAACTTGAGGCCCTTCCCTCTTGTTCTTTCACTTGAGATATGGCAGAAGAGACTACACCTCATAGAACCTCACTGCAACCTCCTTTCAGGTAATTCCAGGGGGAAAAGAGGTTTCCCCCTTGCTCCCTCTCTCTCCTAAACAGAAGTCAACCTTTATTTCAAATTGCCAAATAAACAAATTTCCACATTTTCTTTGAATTGAGTCTCTATAAATTTGAGTTTGGTTTTCATAGTCACACACATGTCATTGTAAAATGTCTTTTTCTCTGAGAAGTAAAAAGATCCTTAAACATTTTCTTCCTTTGTCAATCACCTTCCAAATGCTTTACTATTTACTTCCAGTAGCAATGGTACTGTACAGTGCTACTGAACTCAGGGAATAGAGGCCTTATATAATGTATAGCATTAATCACCTCTGAAGATAAATAAGTAAATTATCTCTCCAGTGTGACCCTTTAGGGAAATGGAAATTGCTTCTCTGTATAACATCGCTTTGGGCCTGCAAAGCTGTCTAAAGTATTTCAATTGAAAGACATGTGCTTGTCAATACTTGGCAGGAAGATCTCAAAAAACACATAATGTACTGTAGACATAGTTTAGGGTGGTCATTAATGTTTTTGTTAAGAGTTTTAATTGATCAATAAAGACACTGTGCTACAGGAGCATATCTCCTGTCTTTTTGGCAAAAAGTAAATAGGAATATTTTACAAACAATGATCTTTAGAGAATCGTCTGAGTTTATTGTAGTGTGAGCCAAGCAAGGAATGGTGTTCTATCTAGTTTACATTTTATAAGAAGTAGATAAGGCAGATAATAATTGTATGATCTTACAGAGCTTTAACTAAAAATTGGTATGAAGCTTCAGGTCTGTTACAGGATGTACAGCAGGACTATTGAATAAGAAAGGAAATATTTGGCACTTCTTGTGTTTAGCTATGAAGCAAGTGTTTTTACAGAGAAGGAAAACTGAAATGTCTCATTCTAGGGTACAGAAAGCTGCAGCTACTCTGAAAGAAAAGTGGTTTGAATAAATAAAAAGGTAACACAGGGAATAACACTGTGTCTGAAAACGCCCTCCTGCTATAATTCTTTTTTTATGGCTGTCTTCACATGTCAACCATGAGCTGGTAAGGTTTTATTTGTATGTAGGAGAAGTTATTACTACATTGATAAAAATTAAAGGGCAATAGAATGAGAAAAGGTGCCCCTTGAAAGGGAGTAAAACTTTTTTGTCCTGTTTGTGTCAGTTACTGACTGAAGGAAAACAAGAACTTGAATTTTGCCTTTCTTTACTCCTTGGTAAATACTAACGATGCAATAGGGATTTAATTCATTTAGCTAAGTGCTTATCTCTGAGTGTGTGCAGAGGCAGATGTGTACAGAAGAGTTAAAAGCTAAGAAAGTCTGCATGAGTACTTCTCTGGAGTACACTCCTATAAACACAACAGGTTATGGCTCTCAACTTGAACAATTTTATTTTTCTTTATTCAGATTAAGTTTTATTTGAGAACATAAAAAGTATCATGAACTGAAGCAGAGATTTCTCATCCAGTACTAGATATGGTACAGACTTCACAAAGCAAATAAGACAAGTTTTCTCTTGGAGAAGCAGGCAAGTCTAATTTTAGACATGACAAAACAAGTGAGCACAAGGAATAGTGTGGAAGGGTTGAAGCTGAAGAGGGTCACACAGATTACAGGGTTACTTAAGTTCATTTCATGCATATCTTCATAGTATGAATGTTACATTTGTATATGGCATTTTTTAAGCTTCTGTAAGTATTCCAGAAGTATCTGAAGAGACAGCTGAAAGATGAAGAGGTGTATCTAAGATTTAGCCGAAGTAAAAGAGGTGATAAAGGGAAGAAATTGGGGATAGAAAATAAGAGTCTATATTTGTGTGAATGCTCTTTTGATTTTCTTTGTGACCTTCTAGCCATCAAAAGATATTCAGATGATGACTAATCTGTGTAATCTATGTGGAGGCACAGTTTAGACTTTTTCTTTTGCTGGATATGTAAATGCAGCTTTGGAGAAAAACTCCAGAGGAATGGTTAGTTACCATTTAAGCCTTACTGTAGGATGGGGCATGGACAGGTTTTTTGTGTTGTGTGAGGGTAGGTCCTCAAACTGTTTACCAGAACTCAAATCTCATCTCCAAAAAGAAGATTCTTAATATAGGAAGTAAGCCAATTCTGCTTTGGGGGGTTAACCTTGACTGAGGTCCAAATGTTTGCTTAGACAATAAACGCCTTCAGCAGCAGGATAAGGAGAGAAAATAGGATGAGCATGCTCATGGGTTGAGATAAAGGCAGGGGGATGCTTACCAGTTGTTGTCATCAGCTGAAAAACATTCAGAAGGTGAGAAATACAGACACCGAGACGCCTTTCTTCCCCCCTTTCCCAAGTTTTACTTTATTGCTTCACTCAGGTTCCTCTGCCCACCCCCAGAGAGAGAAGGGAGCTTGAGATGCAGTTTGCAGTACATAATGGTTTCTCTCTCGCTTTTTGACCAGATAAAAGTCTTTGCAATTTATATCAAATATAATTCCCCCAGCTTCCCCATTTCCATCTTCCTTAGCTGCCCTTTATCATGACTACTGGCCAAGGTTCAGTAGATGAACTTTTATCCTATATTTCAACCTCTGAGAGAAGTGCCCTCCAGGTCAGAAGCCAAGTTCAAAACTACTGAAGCTGAGGAGATCCTGTAATACAAAAGTCCCTTGGCTGATTAGTTTGATTAAAAGAGGTTTTCTGTTCTGTTAGGCCCAGGACTCACTAGAAGGCTCAGCACTGTTAGTCAGAGGCACACACTGGACAGAGTCATCCCTGGACAAGGCATATTCTTATGATGCTCAGCCTCTGTTTCTAAATGTTTTCTGTTATGTGGTTGCATACCCCTCAAGATGAGCTTAAAAATCATGAGGAAAGGATCTGTGTAACCCTGGTTTTTTAAGATTTTCTAAACCTTCTGATGCTGACATTCTTGTAGTGAACTTTCTCACACACTTTCTGTAAATAACTCATTGTTTTGCATTCCTTTAATGAGGAGAAGAGAGTTGATAGACTGTCAGTTTGACCAGTGTCATTGGAGAGGTGTCACTGTTACCCTCCAAATCTCTGTCACTTTTGGAAAACTATAAATGTTAGAGTCAGAAAATTAACTTCCCCTTTTTTCTTCACCTTGAGAGCAGGGGTGTGAACTTGAGTTCTTTTGCATCCTAGAGTGACAGATGTGCAAGACCAGGGCACACCTGAAGGCAGAAAAAGATGAAATCATATAAATATGACTTAGCAACCAATTTATTTATTTATTTAATTTTCATCAAGCAAAACAGCCTTTATAGTTTTGGTTCTGATTTTACTTATGACTTATCTACACATTTCTCTAGCTTCCTAGCCTATATTTCTTTGGATTTTAGAGCAGGACTAGTAGTTATTACAGCAGTAAAAACTGACAAGTTCCAAAAATCACCAAGTATTCCCTGTTGCTGGGTTATATTACTGCTGTATGGTTCATGTTGCTTATAGTAGGAGTTTATGAAACAATTCTTATATTATTTGCTTATAAACTAATACTGTGTTTGGTCTTTTTTGTCTTTTTTTCTTTTTCATTTAGCCAGGAAGCTTAACCTGTATAAAAATGAGACAAGATATGTTCATTCATATAATGAAGAAGATTTTGCAGTAACTTATGTATTTGTATTTTATCTCTGTCTCAATGAGATTTAACAAGATCCTGTTGATATTTAAAATCAATAATGCATATTCAATAATGCCTAATGCATATCAATAATGCATATTCAATAATTCATATTCAACAATGCATAATCAATTTAAAGCTATACAGGGTAAACATATAAAACAAAATTCTGTAAAGTGTGTATAGGACTTCCACATGAATCTTGTTCCTTTCTAGGCTTTGGATTGATATATATCACCCAAATAGAGAAGATTTTTATAGATTTTTTTTAGTGATGCAAAAAGTCCTCTAGGTTGAATTTCTAGTCAATGGAGAGGTGATGATTCAATGCAACTGCTTTAGATAGCGATTTTTTTAATATATAAAATAAGTGTTAGATGATTAGCTCTTTTCAGGAAGCAGCAAAGGCATGGCAGCTATATGAGGGAAGATGATGTGGAAGATGACAATAGTGCAAGTAAGGAAATTACTGTACTGAGAAATGTGTCTGAGCAGGGCGGGGGTCTTGGTAATTATGATCTCTGTTTACAGCCCAGAAGTCATCAGGTGTGACAATGAATGCCACAGGGTGAGACAATGAAGGATCCAAACAAAAAAATCTCAGTTTTTCTAAAAGCCATAATTTAGGAAAAAAACCTGAGGCTTTAATAAAGAGAAGCAGTAACATGTTTTATTCTTAAATAGTGTAGTATGTTTTGATGAAGCATCCTGGATATTCTTGAAAAAGTTTCGAAATATTGTAATTTGTCAGTTCTTATGCAGTAAGATATGATTAAGGGTGTAGTCCTGCACAGAAACCCTGTAAAACAATGACCAGAAAAATGATTCTACACTCTGCACTACCGAATGGGAGACTGAGTAATTTGCTAGAGCTGAGATTAGAGCTGCTAGTTTGCTGTGTTCAGCGATACCCAGATAAGTGTGCTCACAGCTCATGAAGAGAATGGGGTAAGATTCTTTTGATTTGTCAATTTCTGGTCATTAGATGTACAGCTTGTGAAATCTTTGTGTTAATGGTTTTGCAGTAAAACCTCTTGTCTGCTCACTTCTTGGTCTGACTGCAAAAGAGATGTCTATGTGCATGGAAGTGGGTAATTATATTTTCTTTACTTTTCTTCATAGGCCTGATTCAGAGAAAAGTGAGAAAATTTGACAGGTTTGAGCTAATGCTGGAATAATATGCACAGAGTAGTTTTGTGCTGTCTGTGGCATATATTGCTGGCTATGAGGAATGTGTTGGTCACACCATGCTTTAGATAATATTTTTGTAATACCATTTGGTCCGAATTTATTTATATGTTCATTTAAAAAACCACAATAGTTACATGGTGTTTGAAATACCATGGAAAAGAATGTAATTTAAATAAATTAGCACAACTACCAGTAAATAATCTCATTAGTCATTTAAGTTATACTTGCATCATACTTCTTTGAAATAATGTTTTCTTTATTTCCTTTGCCTATATTCATGATTCCATGAGTAAGGGAAGTATTCTATCTGACTGCATCAGACCATGAATTAAGTTTGTTGTGTTTGATTGTTGTCTTGTAATTTCAAACTATCTTGTAGAACACAGATTTTTCTTAGCCTTTCCATAGTTGTTATGTAGCTCCCATTTGGGTCAGAGCAGAAAGAAGTATCATGTCAGAGATAAGGATGAAAAATTTTGTCAGTGTGCATTTTTAAGTAAGAATGGAAGTCCAGGTGCTATAACGGAAGCTGATAACTCTAATGGATTTTTAGCTAAATATTCAATGTCAACCTCTGCTTTAAAAATCTCTTGTGTTTTGTTTCTTTGATCTTGAAGGAAAAAAGTAAAATAATAAATAACAATAAAATAATTTAGAAAAAGAAAAGAAAAAGAAAAAAATGGTTTAGACCATCTGGAAAAATTATAAATAAGAATTTAACAGGTAACATACTGAATATGATTGAAGGACAGTACCTGGTGCCTGTTTAGCAAATATCTGAAAGCAACACATAAAACTCAAATGGCCTGTATGAATTACTAATGGGTCCAAGCCACCCTTTTTCCCACAAGAGGCATCCCTACTGGTTTAAATTCAGTTCTGTGTAACATTCCTAGGCAGCTGTGTTTTGGTGTAATGAAAATTCAATTACAAATATTACTCCACTAGTCCATTTTCTGTTCTCTCAATTGCAGTTTGGGGTTTTCTGCTCTTTTTAACAAGTTGCATTGGTCTCCAGAAGACACAGCTTAAATTAAAAATGTCTTTATTTCCAGATATTATAGTCTGTATTAAGCATAATTATTTGCTTTCAAAACATAATTCTATCTTCATGCTATCATCAGAGATAAACTGACAGGTTTTGATTTGAGAACTATTGAAATTGGTGAAGGGTACCCTTTACACATCCTCAGCAGCTTTGAATTGAGTTGATTTGTGTGGAACATGCTAGACCACACACCTTTTATGAAAACAACTGGAAGCAGCTGTCAGTGTGTGACAGGATGTATTGCTCTGAGTGTTGTGGGTGTTCAAATACCCCGTGTCTACAATCATGTCTGAACTCATCTAGACTGAGTCTCGTGACTCTCTAGGAGACTGTGTTTTCATTTACAAACCAAAAGTGTAGAAGCTGTTCTAGTATATCCTGAATAAGTCATGTCTCTTCCTGAGTTTGTCTCAAACTGGACACTGGGAGGGAGGAGTGGGTGCCTGCAGGTCAAGAATTAACAGAATCTTATATGATCAAACTCATAAATAAAAAGAGAAGCAGAAATGCTAGCAGTAGATCACAGTTAATATTATGGCAGGTTCTGAAGTCAAACAGGCTCAAGGAGCCTGAAAAGATCACCAGTGCTGACTCCAGCAGCGATCCAGCTGGTAGGGTGTCCAGGGTCCTGTGGGCACCGTCTGGGCTTTATGGATGTACCTTTTTATAGTTATGTTTCTCCACCCTGGAGATGAGTTTCTTGCTTTTTATACAAATTAATTATCATGTGCAGATAGTTCTTCTAGACCTTTCTGAAAATAGTTTTGAGGGCTTTGGTCGTCTTTGGTGGACTTGATCCACCAGTACTGGGTCAGCCTTTGATCAGTAGTCCATGCCTACTTTTTGAACCTCTGTCCTGTGCTTGAACTGTACTGTGTCGTGTTTATTTCAGGAGCCAGAACAAGGGTATTTCTCAAAAAAAATGCTGCCATATCTCCAATGTACTCCTTCTCCAGTCACATCACATTCTTTACCACAGCATGTTCTAACCAACAGCCCTTGGTTGGCTCCATGGCTATTCAACTATAGGTGTTTGAGACACACACATAAGATCCCTTGTCTTCTGGGCTTCTACACTTTTATTTCAAATCCTGTGTGAATACAGAATATAATAAATTATAGTAGTCTCAAATAATTTGCAGTTCTGAAGTAGGTCTGTCTGATCATTGGGCATACTAATTCTAATTTCTAATATCATAGCATATTTCTAAAGCGGTATTAAATTTAACACAAATCTTTCCTCCCTGTGGATTGCTGAGATAGCTGACTTTTAAACATTACTTGCACTAGCCAATAATTTCTGGGGAGTACTTGTACGTTTTCAGTGGGTAGCAGCAATTAGGAAAACTGAAACTCAGGTCTTGTGCAGTTCATTTATAATCTATTTTTTTAAGTATTTCAGATACCTGAAGGTGTTAGAGATTAAGAGACTGCATCTGAAATGTTTGAATAAATACTAATAGAAATGGGTCTCTGGGAAGAGTACCTGTTATTAGTGGTCAAAAAAATCAATCTTCAAAATTGCATCTGTTCATTGAAGTTCTCTTTTTGCTTTATGCTTGTTCTTGATTGAGCAAGTGTTCTACATTTAAATTAGTAGGAAGGTAGACTATTAATCAAGGAAAATGATTCTTCTCATAATATCATTTATTATACCACATTTAAATAGTGTGAGCAGTTCTGGGATCAGGCAGAAGGAATTTTCCTAACAGTCACTTTCTAATAAGAGAAACTGATAAAAAAAAGATGGCATTCTTGATACTTGGAAAAAAGGGAGGTTCTAGCCTGACTTAAAGATAAAGTTGTTGTGATGATAACTAAACATGGAATGATTTTCCCAACAAGTTGTGGAATTCTTGTCTTTTTGTGGTTTTGAGACGTGACTGAAGAGTGCCTTGTTTTGAAATAATGGACTCTGCCCTGAGGATGATCCTGGCTTATAAAACCTGCTAGGTGTACCTGTAACTCTGTGATTTATGAATATTTATTGCAATAGGCTAAACAGCATGAAACTTATACACACATGTAATACATTAAAAAAATTGATTAAGGATCCATACCTTAAGATTTTACACTAGACAATTAAATATCATGGAACATCCTTAAAACAAGGAGAAACAATATTTATCCATAATAAGCCAGTATTAATTTTCATCACTTTATAAGTAGAGAATTCTAAAACTATAGGACTTAGATTGCATTTTCTCTTTCTCCTAAAGCCATCTTATATGCCTTGTAGGTTGTTTCCTCCTTTTTTTACAACTATGGACAATTTTTCTGTGCTTCAAAGTAAAATAAAAAATATTAAATAAGATCAGCCATCAGAACAAAAAGGTAAAACTGCCAAGTTATGTTTTAGATTGTTCAGTAATGTCACAATCACTGTAAATAACACTTGAAATACATATTTAAATAGAAAAAATAAATTTGTTTTGTCTAGCAAACATTGTCCTCACAAGAAAAAGGTGTTTCCCAATTTAATCTACAAATATCTCTCAGCAAAAGAGTATAAAAGCCTGCCTCAGTTTCACCGAGTGCTTGGTTTCCAGATTTTGTTGGATTGACAAAAACATGACATGAAAGATATTTAGATTTTTAATGAGACAGTAAACTTCTGATCTAGTTTTACTATAAAGTAATAGAAGAATTCAGGTCACAATGTTTAATTAGAACCCAATCAACATTTTTGCCCACCATATCAGTATTACTTTGGAGATCCAAATGAAACAGTTCTTTGTCAAGTAGACACTTTTAAGACAAGAGGTGCTTTATCATTACATTAAGAGCTTCAAAGTGGAACATTTGATTTTCTGTATTATAATGTGTTTGAAATATTATTGTGAAGAAAATTCCATTTTTCAAAGTGACAGATGAATTATTCAGATAGCTTTGATTATAAAATACACCAAAAATGTTCCTTCATAAAGGCTGCCTATCCAGGGGTTTTTAACAGAGTGGCTTTAATGATTTGAGAAATTATGAAAATACGTTAATGTTGATTTAATAATTAAAATCCGTAATTTTTAAAATTATTGTGCTGGTGTCTTGTGCTAGTTCCATTCTACTGTTGCTGTGATTTTCATTTTTTCACTCAAATATATTGTGCACATGCAACTATTACACATGTGTTCATTATCAAAGATTTGAAGACATGATTTAAGCATAAAATAAAAGTCCCTCTCAACAGTGTCCAGGCATGGTGATTAAAACTCTAAAATGATTAGAATAATCCTGTGCATTGCAATTAAAATTAAGGTTTCCAAAAGTACCATGAGGAAGAGAGAACTGAAAATCTTTATTTTACAAAAGAAATTGTAACAAAGAACAATTTATCTAGACATGTTTGCTTGTTTTAGCTGCAATTGATAAAATAGCATTTAGATATGAACTCATCATAATGCACAGCAATTGCAAAGCCATGAATTGGATTGATTGTATATAATCTGCTTGTAATCTATTGCCAGACTCAGGTATCTTTCTACTATCTCTGTTCTGTCTATTTTTGAAATAGTTAATTAAATTGTCTTTTCCTTTATGTTTATATTTTTTTTTTTTTCTTTTTCTCAGAGCCTGGCCCTGCAAGGTGCTTGTGAGTGTCCCCAGCTTCTTTTGGAAAACCTTTCCAGGGATGCTACTGTGCACCTCACAGGACAGGATGCAATTCCTTTAATAATTTGCTATAGTATTTTTTTCTGTGAATTGTAGTGTTTGGTGATTAACATTGTCACTTTTACTGCTAACTATTTATTTTCTGTTATATTCATTATTTGTAATTTTAATGAGAGAAAGCATTTTGCCCGATGAATTTTTTTTTTTTAGTGAAGTTCTGTGATTTAATAGATGTTAATTTTCTTTCAAGATGCAAAACACTGACACAGTGGTTATAAGAGCCTAATCCTAAATGGGACAAATTGTCTGGAATTCTATTGGTGTCAATAAAAGAATAAGTGCTTTGATGTTTACAGGTGGCACTTGGAAACTTTCAGAGCCAATCTGTATGCAACTTTATCAGTATCAGCAGCAGTTAAGAACGTTAATCTTCAATATTGTTTTTTCTTAATATTGCTGTTAACTGTAATGCAATCACACTGTAAAAACTTTCCATCACTATTTTCTTTATAACCTCTCTTGTTTTTCTTTTTCTTTTGCAGCAGTTTTGCTGGATAGACTTTGTGATGGCTGCATTTTAAATCTGTTCTTTTTCTTCTGTCAATTACCACAGGTTTAGTCCCTATGAGTGGTATAACCCACATCCTTGCAACCCTGATTCAGACGTGGTGGAAAACAATTTTACCTTGCTAAATAGTTTCTGGTTTGGAGTTGGAGCTCTCATGCAGCAAGGTATACGGCTCGGTCTGCTCTTTCTCTTGGGCACAATGTCCCACTTTTTGCTGGGGGTCACAGTTCTCTGGTGCAAGTCGCTTGCATGGGTGCCTCTGTGCATGTAGCCATAAACCAGCTTTTTTATCACTATCCAGGCATTCCCAACACCTTACAAATTAGCATGAAGACAGATAAAAAATTTAAGACTTAAAAAAAGTACAGCATAGCCATACAGTTTATTTCCTAAACAGGAAACCCTTACTGCATAATTAAATGAGTAATCTGTCCGTTACCTAAAAAAACCTCCATTTAATCAACCTAAGAAGGAGTATACCTTTGTCAGATAAGGCTATAATGTAAAAATCCATAATTTGGTTAATTTTGGTCTAGAAGCCTTTCAACTACAGAAAGATTTTATCTAGTAGCTAGAATCTATAAAATACAATAATATAGGAGATTTAATCCTGTCCAGTCATAATTTATATTTTTAAAATCAGAATGACCATTCAACAGTGTCTATATTCAACAATCCATGCACTGAGAAACTGATGCTATTGCTGACAATAAAATTGGCAGCTGTGTAGTCATATTTCTCAGAGTAAAACCAACATGCAGTTTTAACTATATCTGTCTAAGTAAAATGCTTAAGCACATTCTTAAAAATCTGTAATTTCCTTGTCATATTCCTCTTATTTTGAAAGCATACCACATATATAGATCCATAATAATATATCACCATTTTATTGCCCTTTTCCATAAGGATTTGAACACAGTCTTATAATATCAGACACATTCGAATAGCAGAGTTTCATTTTTTGCACTGACATTTCACTGGGCAGCATAGTAATACAAAAGATTGTTAGTCCTGTTAAAGAGCCATTAAAAGGAATGGCTTTTCTTTCTGGAAAAATAACTATTGCATATCCCTCCCAAAAATCATAGAAAATATTGGCAGGAGCAAGTGCATATTGGTAGAGTTGTTTTAATGGATATACCTGAGCAATCATTTTTAAAACTTGCCATTATAAGTTCACCAGCCATAAATAAATCCTGGTTTTAACTCATCAAATGATTTAATGAGGCTTTCCTGTAACTGCAGTAAATATTCTGTCATATATCAGGTTTGTAGGCTTAAAAATTCTCTAATGCCTCAGCAAGAATAGTACTGTGCTCAGAAAAACTTGAATTAATGGGTAAAAAGAAAACAGGATTTCAAATCAGAAATAAAAATATGTCTTTAGTTGGCTAAGTGTTTACTATCAACTAGGTCGTCAATATACATGTCAAGAAATTATATAGTTGAAACACAATTGCCAAATACATGTTTGTAAGATAATGATTGCTTTTAAGGAAGCGATCAAAAAAAGAGATGCTGAATGAAGTAAGGTATTTCAAATTCCATTCACAGTTCTCAGGATTGTCAGAAGTTCTATCAATACTGAGTGCCATTTCTTATGTGTCTTTATGCTTCTATAATGGAAAAAACAATTTAGATTTTTGTATCATCTTTTTGCAAGAAAAAGGTTTTTTAGTCCGTAACATCTAAACATTGTTTTTGAGAATCAAAATAAAACAAAACAAACCAACCTCCATTTTAAAAGATATCTTTGGAGGATAACAGTTTTCCTTGAAGGAAAACTAGTTTTTCAGAATTAAGACTGACCCTCTGTCCTTGCCTTATATTGTTTTACCTTTACTCAGTTCAGCCTTTAATAAACTTTAAAGGTATCATTGTAAGGATGCAGCATCAGTCTTGATTTTGTTGATTGCTTTAAAAAGTAATCTCAAAACCTAAAGTCATAGGCTTTCAGACAAGCATAGAAGTTCTCACCTAATAGCAATAACTTTCCATTAGAAACGATATAGAAACGCTTGGGCTGTAATCATAGCAACTTATGAGGTTCTGCTTCTTCACAAAAGATTTGCTTAGTGCTGGAGGATACATGATAGAGGAAACTCATGCATGTCTTGCTGGCACCTCTGGCTCCCAGGAAACTGTGGGATGTAGTGCTGGACATGGCGTTACCTTGGGTGCATGACAGTCAGCCCCTGACCAGGCTCTGTTCCATGGGCCCAGGTGGGGCTCGGTTTCAGCCCCTGGTAAGGCACGACCTCGTGGGAGCCGGGGGAACGGTGGCCAATGTCTCCACTCTTCTCTTCTTTCCAGTCCTGTCTGACTTTACTGGTGTTGGTGTTTAAAATGAAATGAGAGCAATTAAAAAGAGTTAATGATAGTGGGCTTGGGAAATCTCTTAGTGTTATGGTGTCTAAGTGTCTGACTAACAGGGCCTAGGAGCAACTCCATCAGACAGGTACTTTTCTACTTTTTCCCTTGCAGAATTCTAGGCAGAGTCTGGCGCTGGAGTTGGCTGTCATGTCCAAGTCTGTCAGCCTTTTTTGTTTGAAACAGCAAGGGTAAGATGAACTGCAGGGTAAGATGGGCTGTTTTGAATACAGTAGTCCAGTTATGATACCACTTCTTTTTTCCCTTTCTTTTTTTTTCTTCCTCCCTCCCTCCCCAGCCCTTCTCTTTTTTTTTTTTTTCACATTGAGTTTGGAAGTTTGACGTAATCTTTCACCTATATGAAGATGTGTTACCTTCCTGGACCAGTTAACTAATTCAATATAAGCACTAAAATTTAACAGGAATAAAATAGTCCATCTTGCCTTCATTCCATTTTACCCAGGAGATTTAAGAGCAAACATAGTAACCAATTAACAAAAAGGGGTTGTTTTGGTACAATTGTATAGTGGATATGATGAAACTGTTTCCTTGAAAACAAGTTTCCAGATAGTTCTAAAATATCTTACATAAAGTTCTTAAAATGAAGCTTGAAATTGTTTATTTGACATCATTAGAAATTTCATTTCATTCAATTATAACATTATGGAAAAAAAATCCATATGTGCTCATTTATGATAAATATTTGTAATTGTATATTACAGTGAATTTAATTTATTCCTATTTTTTGTAATTAGGCACAAGAGGAGTTTATGTGCTTCAATTTGTCTCATTAGGCTCTAAATTTGCATTAAAAATTATGCAAATTACTATACAGTGTCTGTCTCCCTCTCCATTCTTTAGTGCCATGAGCAGGCAACTCCAGCAATGCATTATAATCTATCTTTATGAAGCTTATGTATAGAAGTCTAATATTTTTATTGCTATTCTATTAAATTGAAGTTTTTAGCATAGCCATCCATATTGATATGAAATTGTGGGGCTAAACATAGAGATGGGAGATACGAATTTTTTTATCTCAACATTTAATGAACTATCATTTACAGCAATGCAAATGGAAAAAACTCAAAAGCATATTTATAATAGATTTAAGGTTTTGTTTTTCAGATATGAAATCCTTTGTTTCATGTCTGGCACCTTCATCAATTGCTTATTTGTTCTGGAAAGCAAGTTGAAGTGACTGGTTTTTTATTCTTGGTATTTTTAAATATATGTGTTTAGAAATTCTAAAATGGCATTGACCAGCAAATCTCCCATTACTATATTTTGATTCCCACAGCTCCAAAAAGATATGTCTTTATAAATTTAACCACGTTATTTTGCATTTCAGTTGTGTGTGTTTTTACAAACAGTACATCTAAACCTGTAGCTTAAAGATTTTTTTTGCACAGTGATTCCATTTCCCCACTGTGGCAAAAAGCGTTGAACACTTATTAGTTGTTTTCTGTGCATCCGTTTCACCTTTCTCCCCTGGTTTTCGTTAGGTTCTGAGCTCATGCCTAAAGCCCTCTCCACCAGGATAGTGGGAGGCATTTGGTGGTTTTTCACACTTATCATCATTTCCTCGTACACTGCTAACCTAGCCGCCTTTCTGACAGTGGAGCGGATGGAGTCCCCCATTGACTCTGCTGACGACTTGGCCAAGCAGACAAAGATAGAGTATGGGGCAGTAGAAGATGGAGCAACCATGACTTTTTTCAAGGTAAGTTTTATATTCTGTTTGGGATGTTATGACATGATTTTTTGGGGGAAAGCTTTTGCACCTTGCTGAAGGCAGCGACTGTGATTTCTGATGCTGTCAAAAACAAGTGGAAACCTTATTTTTTATTAAAAAGATAGCAAAGGAATCAAATGAAAAATCTCTCACAATTTTTTTGATGATTTTCTATTAATTAATTGAATTTATAGCAGTGAAGTACATGAAGAAACCTGAGTACTTTCCTCAAAGCTTCTATAGCTGCATACAAGATCAAACTTTGTCCTATTAAAATTTAGTTTTAATTTAACAGCATTATACCTAAGTGTAGTCTTTACTCAAGAAACACTAAGATTATTAGTGGCTGCACTGAGGAAAGCTTTTGGGACTTCATAATTTTGGGAAACTTTTGAATGAAATTTTGAGACCATGTAAAAAGCTCAGATTATCCCAGTTTTTCTGTTTCTCTTAACATGCTACTAAGATAATTAAATTGGAAATAGAGTGAAGTGAGATACTGAATTAGAGGAAAATATTTCTTGTCTAGATTCATCAGGTGTTTAAGCAGACTTAAATAAGTGATATTTATCAGCAAAGTAAGAAGATGTTTTGTTCTCTAACTCCTGATGCTGGATAGCACAGAGGTGTCTCAGATCTTCTGGAGAGGTATTTAACAATATTTGCCTGATCTTTGGTAATTTCTGAAGACTTTCTGGCTAATATAGCCTAGTTTTAAGAATTATCATGCTATCTCCTAAAGCTCTCTGCTGCCTGTCACATTGGCATTTGTAATCAGCAAAGTACCAAGGTAGCTTTTAAACTGGTACAGAAATTGAAGACTGTGGGCTCAGTTTCTCTCATGAAATTTAGAGAACACAAGATTTGTTTACATATCAAGGCTAAATAATCTCTATTTAATCCTATGACCATAGACTTTGTACCCAATCAAAGTGTACAAATAAAAAAGAAATAATTTCTAAGGCTCTCAGCTTCTGCTTGGAAATAAAAATCATTCAACTCCAATATGTAAGAATGTTTCAGGCTGCTTAACTTAAACCATGTATTGGGAATGTTCTCAGTATTCTCCTCTGAATACTCATTGGAAAAGGAGCTGATGAAATTGATAGAAGTAACTAATCAATTAGAGATCTCTTTGTGTCAGGAAATTCGTAGTTAAAAGTAACAACATTGAAAGTTTAAAGACTGAGTGTTTTAAAAATGTCAAAATTATTTTTGTCTTGAGACATAAAGAAATAACACAAGGTATGTATTGAACTACCAGAAAACTCTCTAGGATTTAACTTAATTATAGTATGGCAGAAAATTTTGACCTAATTCTATTTTAGATTCAAACTGTGGACATTGTGGAAATATTATGAAGCAACTTTAAATTTTTAGTTTTCCTTTGCATCCTTAATTTTCTGATTCACTTTTTTTAAAATCCACTTCTAATGTGGGTTTTCTAAATTTCTAAGTGCAAAGAGACTATTCCTCTTTCTGTGGACTTTTTCCCTCCTACATGTTAATATAGTACTCCCTTTTCTGCACAATTATCCCTTTCTGCTTTCTTTATTGTTCTCTTTACATTTGTCCAGATGTATTTTGTGATTATCTATGTGTTGTACCCAAGAACTAAAGAGGCCTTATGTCCAATGAAATAGCACATTCACATCCTTCAGTGAAGATTTTTATCTGCAGTTGAAATAACCCCAGACTTAAACACAACAGATTTAGGATGTCAGATCACATAATTTATCATTACTTTTTTTACATTAATGAATTTTCCTCCTTCATTATGAGTGAAAAAGAGAAATCATAAGAAAACATAGAATTTATCTATTCACCTGCTAAATTTTAGGCTAAATTAAGGTTTATTCTATTGAAAACATCTATTTTCTGGAACATTGTGTGAACAGATCATTATTAGCAAGTGTTTTATGACATGAAACAGAAATAATAATTAAAAACCATTCCAACTTGGAACCAACTGATTTGAAATAATTTTCTGTTGTTTACTATCTCATCTGGTAGAAAATTAATTTATATTATTTGCTACTACTATTAAGATTTTTTTATTATTAATGGATATAATTTGCCTAATGAAATAAATTTAAACTTAAACATTAGACGTAGCTACATTTCTTCTTGCAGATTATCAATAAGTGAAAATCATGCTCAAATAGGAAAGTAAAGGAAAATATACAATCCCATTTGCTTCATTCAGTACCTGAAGCAATCTCCAGGAAAACATTAGGATTGTCTTGTAAGTGCTATTCACTAGAGCTGCCTCTGTAAGGAATAAGGTTAATTACATATGTATTCCATAAAAGATAAGCCAAATATTATATGTATATATACAATCTTTAATCATGAACTTCCTGGTAAAATTAGGTATTTTTCCCTAATGATGTGGAGTTATCAGAAAATAAAGTACTATAATTTTAGTCAACATAGTATATCTGTATTTGTGTGTTTGCAAAACATACTTCTAGTCAGCAAAAGCTAATTACTTCAAGAATGTAATTTCCTCACATAAAAAAAGATAAAAATGCAAGAAAATATTTTAAAATAACACTTTAAGTGGAATTGCATTACAAGGTTCTGCTAGAATTGAATATCTCATAGAGAATGCTAAGAAATACAAAGAGCATTTAAGCACAGGACATTGATATAACAGTTTTAAATGGTATGTATTATATCCTCTGATACACAGATAACTGAATATCAAGTAGGAAGTTCCATTTTGAATGGCATTAAGGATAATACTAATGAACTTTTGTGTCCTGTTCTGGTCATCATACTTTGAAAATATGCTTAAAATTGGAAAGGGTTCATTAAAGGTGAAAGAATGTCTGTAGGTCTGAAAATAAGCATTGCAGTTAGAGGCTAAAGATCTGTCTGTTTAATCTGCTGAAGAGAAGGTTAAGAGGTGACTCGATCATGGTTTGCAAATACCTTAATGGGAATGAGGCTTTTGACAGTAGATGACTCACTAATCTAGCAGAAAAAGGCATAATGAGATCCAATGTTTCATAGCTGAAGTTAGGGAAATTCAGACTAGAAATAAGGTACATATTCTAAGAGTGAGAGTCATTAACCATTGGTATAACTTATCTAGGAGTGGGTTGGATTCATCCATCAAAGGCAGCCATTATGAGGAAGATACAGCATAACACAAGGATGTTGTTCTTTTGATTTAGAGGTTACTCGATGAAAGAGATAGCCCTCATTATACAGGAGATCAGATTAGGTTTTAGTAGTACTCTTGTATTTCAAAAATCTAAGAGGGTATGAGTTCTGGGGGTAGGGGTTGCATAAAGATAATTCAGAGGATAAATTTATAACCTGTGTGTGTGTTTATCCTTAGCTACTTTTGTCTTGTTTTAATGAGAGTGGATTGAGTAAAACAGTGACACTGTGTTACAACAAGGTATAAGGACACCAGATGATTTGCTAATGTTAAATGAAATTATCATATCTTGGTAAAGTTATTAGTTCCAATCACAGTGAGGCTTGGTAACTGCTCATAAAACTGGCAGGAATTTCTGCATAAATTAGCTATATAGCAGTCTATTCAATTCTTTTCTTAAATGAAACTTTGGAGTGTGGCCAAAGCTGTGTGGTGCTAAAAAAAGAGAACCTATTATGAAGGGGAACCTAAATGGGCATCAGACAAACAAACTAACTGCTGGATTTAAAGCTCCTGAAGGTAAAATCTTGGAGAGCACATGGGATATATGTTGAAAATGCTGTTACTCTTGTGAGTCAAATATCCTTGTGAAATAGCTTTGATGAAAAAGGAGAATGTTATCTTCAGGCTTTTACTAGGTCCTTCATCTCATGCCTCCTCATGGTCTGAGACACATGAATTACAACTCTTTCAGAAGCCAGAAAGCAGAAGAAAATTTCAGTGCTCTCTCCTCTTAAGATCTGCTTATCTGGTCTGAGCATGGAAAGGAAATAATTTTACAAGTCCATTGTGTGTCTGGTGGGTCTGCTCGGCTAATTCATTGTGAATAATAAAGAAAACCTCAGTATAGTCCAAGAATTGGGAGGGAAGATATGTGAAAGTAAGTTCTAAGCCTTATCTGCTTTTATTCTAGGAGTGTCCATTACCAATACATACTTTGATGTTTCTCAAATTATGTATGCTTTCTTAGTTATGAAAATCTCTTTCTTTCTCTGGCTGCTATTGTCACTATTGACCACTTTCAAATTTCAGAAACCTGTTTTTTTTCCTGTTTGGAATAAAATAAAAAACATTTATTATTTTTTTGAAAGATAGTGATCTCACACTAACTGTTCTTGGATGAAAGAAACTTCAGATTTTTCATTGTCTCTAATTTCTGTGGTCTCTCAGTGTGTGTTTCTCATTTGGTTTTCTTGTTGAATAACAATTCTGAAATTAAGAAGAACAATATTAATTCTACCCAGCTTCTATTTGCACCACACTTCTCCACTCTTACACATAAAAAATCTAGTTCAATACACGTATGAGGTCTACAATGTTAAGATATTTCTTGTGTCAAGTGCTTTTGTTTCTCCCATAATTTTTCATACCTGTAACTTTCAGTGTCAGAATTTCTTTCTTTCTAGGTTTTTGTACAGTGCCAGGTACAATGGAATTTTTCTTACTTATGGTTACTAAGCATCTGCATACCAAATAGTAAAAACCAAAGTACTTTTTCATTTTCTAATAGCAGTAAATTAGTGCCATTACTCTTTAATCACAAATAAAAGATCTTAGCTTTCTGTGAGACATGTATTTTATATTCTAGTTTTGTTGATAAGGAAGCTGAGGCACTAAATGGGATTGCATCTTTTTCAAGATCACTTTGTGAAAGGTAGATAGGAAACTAATTCTGGTGAAAGGTAGACACGGGACTAATTCAGGAAAGCTGACTCACATACCTTAGAATTATCAGACTATTCTGTTTACCAATTATATTTGCATTTTATTCTTTAGAATCAGGTTTTATACTCCAGCTCAACTTTTCTACAATATATTTAATTTCATCCTGCGCTGCTTTCTCTCTAAAAAGAGCCATGTTGCTCATCTTTTTCAGTCATTTTCCTTTTCCCCCATGCCCACACATTTTACCCTAGCCTATTTGTTGCCTCCTCTCTGAGGAAATTTAGAGAAGAAACAATTAAGCACTTTTTATCTGTCTTGCCCTTCCACATTCTCAGCCTGTTGTTAAAAGAAATGGCATTAAGCTCTACCTATACATTACAAAGTCTCAGAAACGGTCATTTAAAGCTGAAGGAAGGAGTTATAGGGGAATTTTCCCACTGCTTGCAACTGGAGTACAAATGACATGAATAGCAGCAAGAATAAAGGTATCAATGTCATACTTTTGTCATGTGTGAGGTTGGCATTAATGTGCACAAGGCCAGTACTTCAGTGGGATTTTCAAGTCTGGGTTTGAACATTCTAATAAATAAATGATAGTTATTTGTTTAACAAGTAAAGATGCAGTACAAACACATGGGTGTATACACACAGAGAACCTTTAGTTTAATGCTTCAAGTAAAACACCACGAAGTTTGGCAGTGAGTTTTAATTATTTGGTACAATTTTTGCAAGTCAATGATGAGAGAAGTACTACTTAACGAGTTTCTCAAATATCCAGTGACTGACAGTGACTAATAGAAAACAATCTTTTGAGTCACAGCTTCCATGTACTAATTTTGATAATGCATAAAAAAATAGTTGGTAACAGATACATATTCAGTTTGATTTTATAATATTTCACTTTATAGAAAAGTTGCCTTTTGATGTAACAAATACAGACTTGTCCTTACATGAAAAAACATGTTTTACATTTTGCTAAAAAGGGAATTGAATAAAAATACCAAGTAAATATTTTCTTCTTCTTTTTGATCATGCCAGAAAAACCTACAGCTGAAATTCATAATTTCCTCTTAGTCATGATCCCCTCTTTGCAAGAGCACTATTTAGTTAACCATTGCTTATTTAATGTAAAAAATAAAAATAGGCAGTATAGTTGTAAATCTCTAAAACAAAGTCTGTGGTCACTCCGTACAGTTATAAGAACTAAATCTGCAATAGCAGAGCCTGTGAGAGTGAGATATAGGCTTTGTCCAGACATCTTAAAGCATCTCTGCCTCACTGAGTTCTACTTATTTTTGTAAAAGATCAGGGAAGTTAGGCAATGGTAGGTAGGTTATATGATACATTAACACAGGCTATAACAAGAAGAGCAGTTCATTTGAGTACTATATTAAAGGAATTACAATAAATTTGGTACCATTAATTTCTATGGGGTGAACTATCTTTCTTTTGAATTTGAAGGCAGAAAGCAGAACAAATTCACAGAAAGTGCTTCCTTCCAAGTAACTGTCTACTTATGTGGACAATGATTTTATGCTGTCTTGACCCTTAGAATGATTATTATTCCTACAGTAAATAAGAGCAGATGTTTGGCTTTGTGTTGCATTTCAGTGCTGTGTCATGAAACTATAAATAGATGGAGTGCAACAGAAATTCACTGTCTTTTCACTCTCATGTTTGTCCCCCCACCCATGACTTTTCCCTTCACTTTCTCCTTTCCCTGTTCCTCATTTCTTATACCCTTCAATAAAGACTAAAAAAGAGGAACATGACTAGTCAACTTTTCATTTCTACAAAGATTATTCTATATATCCAGATAATAAGTACTCTTTATAAGCTGCTGGATAACATTTGGTTATACTTAAAAACTGTAGGATTCATATTTATCATTTGCATTTGTCTCAGGCTACACCTCTTAGAAATAGATGAATCATGTAGAAATGCCTTTTGATGTCCTCTCAAGGAAAAAAAAAACAACAGCTTTCCAGTGAAAACAAGAGTAGACATTCACAAAAATTAAAATATTGAAAAAATCATTAAGATATGAATTGGATCCCCGCTAGTTATTTTTGAAATGAAGTCTAAGAGAGACATCAAAAATAAATGAAAAGTGGGCATTATGAAATTCTAGTTTCTCTTTGAACCAATTAAACGTTTCCATAATTCAATATCAGTTTCTGCCTCACCAAAATTCTTCAGAAAGGAAAATTGTTGTGCTGATCTCCCCATTGAACTCTCAGGTAGGCTACCCTATGGTCCCACAAATATTTTTGTGTATTAGTATTATACAGACGCAAAATAAAGTTTCAAAAAATAATTTGGCATTTGCATTATTTTTCAAAATTGCATCCAACAATATGCATTAATTAGTGTGTATGCATTAATAATCCATACTGTAGGTACACGATGGAGACAATCTGAATAAAATCGATCGTTCTCAGTGCATAAGGTATGATAAACTATAGAAAGATCTCATTTCCAGTTGGATAGAAATATGTGATACAGGAAATCAGAGACCGGACTGGGTAAAAAATAACTTTACATTTCTCCTTAGAAAGTCAACTCCAATATGCATGTCTTACCCAAACCATAGTTTGAGTCTGAAATTGTGTCAGGATTATTTATCAGCAAAAGACAAGAATTTTATCAAATGGAGATGATTCGGAGGGATGTAAGAATCTAGACATTTGAAAAAAATCACTTTTTAGTGAAGAGAAACCCACTCTGCTTCTTTTTTTAGAGAATACACAGCGATGCCACAGAAGACGACAATCAAAGAAACACAAACTGGGTAAGGTTAGAAGGGACCATAGTGGGTCACCTGGTCCAACCTCCCTGCCTAAAACAGGGTCATCCTAGAGCGCGTTGTAGGGACTTGTGTCCAAACAGTTCTTGAGTACCTCCAGTGAGGGGGACTCTACAACCTCTCTGGACAGCCTGTTCCAGTGCTCACTCATTCACACAGGAAAGAAAATTTTCCTCATATTCAGATGGAACTTTCTGTGCATCTGTTTCTGCTCATTGCCTCTTGTGCTGCTGCTGGGCAGCACTGAGCAAAGCCTGGCTCCATCCTCCTGGCATCCCCCTGCAGATACTCATTCACATGGTTGTTGTCCCACCTTATTCATCTCTTCACAAGGCCAAACAGGCTGAGCTACCTCAGCCCCTCCTCATGAGAAAGATCCTCCAGGCCCTTGCTTATGTTCGTAGCCCTCCTCTGGATTTGTTCCAGCAGCATCCTGTCTCTCCAGCACTGAGGAGCCCAGAACTGGTCACAGCACTCCAGTCAGGATCACCTCCTTCAACCCACTGGCAATGCTTTACCTAACGCATCCTAAAATACCATTTACTTTGCTTTGAAGTCAGATGGAGTTTAATCTCCACTAATTGCTGTAAATTGCTTTTCTCAATGGCTTTTTGTTTTGTATTGTTTTGTTTTATTTTAAGCCAGTCCAACTCCAAGTTGTCCAACCTCTTCTCCTATCTTCAGCCTCAAGCACTGTTGGCTCTACATGCCTTGGCCCTGTGGCAAGAGTCAACCCAGCTGACTCATCCAGCTGCAAATGAACATTTTTGTTGTTGCATTTTTATTGTTAGTGGTTGTGAAGAAAACTGCTCTAGTTGCTAGAAAGCTAGAACTGATTGGAGTTGAGCAGAATGTCATTACGTGGCAGGGCAGTCTCATATCACCCTGCTAAATGTGAAAGCCACTGGGAATCCACACTCTTTGGGAAGTGAGTTATGTCACCTAGACATTTGAAAGTGTGACAATGAGAAAAATCAACAACACTGAAATTGCTGATACTTACAATATATATTTTCTTTATGTACTAATGTAGGTTTTGTCTTGACTGGTAATCCATTGTGCTTCCTTTCCCTTACCTGATACTCTCCACTTTCTGGGCTCTTCAGGGCCTGTAATGACACTGCTGACAGGATAAGTTGTAAGAGAATTACTGATCTCTGGGTTCTCATCATAAGTTTAGTTGCAAGGCTTTTTCTCTCAGAAATGCATAACCTAATTGCTCTCTCTCCTTATCACCTTTCTCTCCTCCTGCTGTTTTCCTCAGGGGGCAGGGCAAGAACACTTCTCTTTTTTTCTTCTCTTTTCAGCTTTTTTCCCCTTTATGTTTGTCTTCAGATCTTGAGCAAGGTGAGAAAGGAACCTGAACCAGATCATAAAGAAACCTTTAACTGCAAGCAGCATTCTGTATGAAAGACATAATTCAGAGACAGGGTTTGTTTAGGAAACTCAGAGCACATCTGAACATTTTTAACTATCAGAGTTTAAAAAAAATTGCCTTGTTCTTCAAAGCAGATAGATCTGTCACCAAGTAGCCATGTAAAGTTTGCCAGATTTGATCTATGACTCATCCTGGGAATGCTATTCAGAAGAAATTCTCCAAAGTGAACAGGCCCTTGGTTCAGCTATTTTTTTTGTGAGATCCTGCCATATGAGTAACCTTCAGTGTTGAATTTCTGCCCACTAAAATATCCTGAAATTCTCCATTCATTAGCAGTGGTGAACTCTTCGTTCTGCCTGTCAATTTATATATCATAGTACTGAGGTGTTGCCCAACTACATTAGCATTGCTTTGTTTACAGAAATATTTTCAGTGCCAGAATTGCCCCAGACATCACCTAAAGTCTTATTATGCTGATGAATTCCTTCTCCAGATTTATTAATTTCTCCAAACAGAGTGCCTGTTAAGATTGATTAAACCATCCTTTTTGCAGTAGATCTATGGTAATAATTATGTAATTATGCAAGCTTTTTGCCTTTTAGGCATTTTTCTTTATCCATGCATTAATTGAACTTGTATTTAATGTATCAAAGATCCTTAATCTGCACAATATACTTGACTAGTTTATAAAAAACTATACTAAAGTATGCTTTAGAGTCACAGAATCACAGAGTTGTTTAGGTTGGAAAAGAGTTCTGAGTCCAACCATTAACCTAATACTACCAAGTCCACCACTCAGCCATGTCTTAAAGGACCTCACCTGCATGTCTTTTAAACATATTATGTCTTTATGACATAATCACTGCCTTAAGCAGCCTGTTCCAACTCTTGATAGTTCTTTCTAGGAAGAATTTTTTACTATCCAGTCTTAATTTACCCCGACAAAATCTGAGGTAATTTCCTCTCATCCTGTTGCATGTTCCTTTGGAGAAGAGACTACCTACCTTGCTACAACCTCTTTTCAGGTAGTTGTAATGAATTTACACAAAGATGTCCACTGTGGCTCCTATTCTTCAGACTAAATACCCCATCTGCCTCAGCTGACCCTCATAAGACCTGTGCTCCAGGCCCTTCACCAGCTCTGTTGGTCCTCCTCTGGTCATTCCAGTGCCTCAGTTTCTTTATGGCAGTAATGAGGCTCAGAACTGGACACAGGTTTCGAGGTGTGGGCTCATCAGTGCCAATTACAGGAGGACAATCACTGCCCTGATCCTGCTGACCACACTGTTGCTGATGCAGGCCAGGATGCCATTGGTCTGCTTGGCCACCTGGGCAAGCCAGTGCTGGCTCATGTACAGCCAGTTTCCAACCAACATCCCCTGGTCCTTTTCCACTGGGAAGTTTCTGGAATAGTGGCTGCTCTGCAGCTGCTCTGCTCTGCCTGCAGCTCTGCATGGGGCTGTGACCCAAGTGCAAGGTCCAGCAATTGGCCTTGTTGAACTTCATACACTTGGCTTCAGCCCATCAATCCATCCTGTTCTGATCCCTCTCTGGAGCCTTTCTGTCCTCCAGCAGACCAGCACTCCCAAGCAACTTGATGTCAGCTGCAAACTGACTGAGGTTGCATTTGATCTCCTAATCCAGATAATTGATAAAAATGTTTAACAGGACTGGGGCCAATACTGAGCCCTGGAGAACAGCAGTAATGGCCAGCTGCCAAAGGGTAATATATTACTCTATTCATCAGTCTTTGGGCTCAGCCATCCAGACATTTTTTTACCCAACAAAGAGTATACCTGTCCAAGCCATGAGCAGTCAATGATCAGAAAGAAACATTAAAAAGCCTTTTGCAAGCAAAATCCAGATAAGTTATCATGTGAGCTATTGTGGTTTGAAGGAAACATGAGAGCTTTTACTATACATACTCTTAGCAAACTATGGTTTACTAGCACAGGATATAACTTACCTTAAAATATTTGTTTGCATATCTTTGCATTTGAAAACTGAATTCTGTTACCTCTCAACAAACTATAAAAAATGACAAATACCATGGAAGCCTTTGAAGACTTGAATTTCTGGGTGTTTCTTTGAAGAACTCTTACTTTCCTTTGCTGCAGGCCAATGGCAAGACAGAAACAGTTCTGTTACCCTTTTTTAGCTCTCACTGTCTTTTTGTGTCTTTCCTTTTCTTTTTATTTTTTAATGCTAGTGATACCTTCCTTAAGTTACCAGGACTCTTCCAGAACTATTTTGAAGCTTCTATTTGACATTTCCGATAGAAGTTTCATGAACTCTTACATATATTTCCACCTTCTGAAAAAAGAATATGCTCCCTAAAGGAAATTTCTGTGAGGCAGGAATACTAGCACAAAAAATTTTCTGTGATTTGATAGGAATGGTCTCTACCTCTTCCTTCACCCTATTACCTTGTCTGGCAAAGAAGCTTTGAGGATAGTTTCTTTGATTCTAAGATTTTATCTAAACCTATCCAGGTAGTTATCATTCAAATGTATTTTTATTCAGGCTGAATTACTGATGAACTTGAATTGAATAAAAACCCAGCTTGCTTTTTTAATTTATTTTATGGTTATGCCTTGTATTCCTGATGCGGTTTTTTTTCCTTGAAGAGCAGAGATGCTTATCATAGTTCATTATAGATGTGCAATCCAACAATGCCATTCTAGTCAGGGGTTTGGCTACCCCTACATTCAGAAGTTAGTGGAGGAAACACTGATCTTTCAGTTTCCTCTTCCAGTCACAGTCTGTTCATAGTAAAGGTTCGGCGGTTTTAGTCACCGTCTTTTCAAATCAGATCATCAAAGGTTTAAGGAGGTTTGAAGGGGAACTATGGGGCTCATTTCACAGAAGTACTGAGGCCAAATATTTTTTACATTCTTATGCACTCATAAAAGGTTTCTAGATTTCTTTCCAAGCTAGAGCTTGATTTCTAAATACTTCAAATAAATGTCTTAACACATACAAAAAAAATCACTGAGACTTGTGGTCTTAATCTTTAAGTTTTCAATTTTCATTTCTGAAATGTAGAATTACTTTGGTAAATTGAATCTCTAACTTTTAGTGAAATAAATATAATAGCAAAACCACCAGCACTGACAAAGGTTGTAGTTGCAATAACTTGTGATTTGCATTTTTTTTCATTTTTTAATATGTTGACATTAGTGATGGAATCAAGTAATTTAAAAACTCCTGTTATTATGTATTTGTCACTCAATTTTTTATTATTCTATTTTCTTACACTGTATTGCATTACACAAACCCTATATTAATGTTATCAACTGCTACTGGTAGTTAGTTTTGCCTCACGGGCAAAATGTTTAGCAAAGGTAATTTATTATCCTTTGTAGATATAGGAACTGTAAAAGAAAGTTTGGCATCCAGAAAATAATAATGAGTAAAAGCCGGAATAGGCTGTACTCCTGAAGTTTCTCCAAGTGCTTAGGGTAGGACTGTACTAAAAGTAGATTAGTGAATTGGTACATTGGTATAGAAAGGATATGAACTGTTGATTGAGAGAATTTAATAGGAAGGCATAGTAATATCCTGTGGTTTGGTGTCAAAGCCATGAAAACAACACACACACAAACACATGATTTGTCTGAGTAGGGAAGATGTAGGTTTTAAAACATGTAAGGCAAGTTTCTCCTCACTACAAAATGAAGATATCTGATTTCCTCTTCAGGAGTCTTCTAGGTGCCCCTGACTGACACTGGAAAGAAACTGAAAGGCACCAAAGTCATTCCTCTGTAGTAAGCAAATGTCCTGGAAAGACAGGGCTCTCCAGAGCTACAGAAATTAACTTGTATTATGAGAAGAGAAACTTAGGTTAGTACTTGGGTGTAGATACTTAATGCGTAGGTGGCTAAAAGTATTTAAGAAGAATCTCATAAAATTTATGGTCACTTTTTAAGCATGAAACATTTTTCATATATGTGTAAACTACAGTTTGACCATAGGGAGAAGTGTGATTAAAAAAATGTTTGTACTGAAATTAATTAATTTTACAAGAAACAATATATATAATTCCTGTTCTATAGTAAAACTGACTGACTTAACTGTCACAGTGGGAATATTTCTTTTAGATTAATGGTTTAAAAACTGCAAATAAATTCTTTTCAAACAGGATGGCACTGAAATGAACACACACGCACAAAAAGGAAATATCTCTCATAGAAAAAGTTCATAGTTTGACTTACAGCCTGAGTTGAAATACTGGCAAAATTATGGTCTCTGTACGTAAATGTTTCATTTAGAGAGATTGTGCTGGTCACAATGAGCAAACCACTGATTACAAAGGCCTGCATTAAAAAAAAAAGTAAAAATAAAGAATAAACACTGTGTAACATTTTGAGTTGTTTATATGGCTCCATGTGTTTGATTACATTAGAGGTTGTTACATTTATCTTCCTGCAGCAGGGCAGGTGTTGCTGTGTCATCTGCTGTATAGATTGTCATTTTTGTTACATTTATAAATTCAATTTTTTAAAAAATTAGATTAGAGTGACAGGTGCAGGCTTTTGATATGTACACCAGTAATGTGTTTGCATGGTTTGCATATTTTGTAGGAAGTATGTGGTAGTCTTGACATATTCTATGTCAAAATTTTCATGGAAATCTGAAATGAAAGGTTAAAGTTCATCTTGCATATGGGACATTAGTAGGATGACACAGCAAAATTAACAACCTTGTTTACAGGAAAAATAAAATTAGCTGACATCCAGAACAACGCACACCCTCTAACAGATTCTGAATCATTAATTATGTTTTGCAAATTTTATTTTTCTATAATTTTGGATTTCTTTGTTACAAATTAGAACAGGAAAATTGTTATAGGTAGAATAGAATATTTCAGATGGAACACATCTAGAGTAAACACCCAGTCCAACTGCCTGAGCAACCCAGAGCTGATCAAAAGTTAAAGGAAATTATTAAGGGCATTAACCAAAGGCTTTTTAAGCACTGTCAGGCTTTGGTCATTGACCACCTCTCTAGCATGCTTGTTCCAGTGCCCAAAAGCTGTTTTAGAAATTATTGCTTAAAAAAATCATGATTTCTCACCCCTGATTTCGAAGCAAAAACTTTGAAGTGGATTGTTTAAAGTAAAATATATACTGGAATCTTTACATGGAGTTTCAAGTATTTTTTTTTATGTGTTCAATATCTTTGTCTTGTACACATTCAGACTATACTTTTAGTAGTAATCAAAATAAGGATTAGACAGGATTTTTAAAATCAAGGTCACTGGGCTAAACTCTCTTTTCTATCAAAATTAGGCAGCCATGTAAAAACACCCCAATAGAAACAGTCTTTGGTGTGTATTTGGCTTCTCCTGAACTATTATCTTTTTTTTTTGTTTCTGTCCTGCTCACAAAAGAAAATCTGTTAGTTGTACTGGTTCAGATTAGTGCAAATTAATTGTTGTGAGAATAATTTAAGTTACAAATACAACCTGAAAAGCCTAAAATGGAACTAAATCTTTAATTCTTCTATGTTTACTTTTTATACATAAGTTCCCATTGATACCAGTAAATATCAGGTATTTCAATACCTTTGTGAATCTAAATCTAAAGGCAAACCTAAAATATAAATTAAAGCAAAGGACCTAGTTCCAAGTAAAACTAAACACAGAATTAATTGTGGCCTCTAAACTTAACGAACCTGAAGTTTCATGAAACAAATAAATGAACAAACAAAAAATGGTGGAGTCCAGGAGCTGGAGGAAAACCAAAGTAAAATGCAACTAGAACACAAATAATTTCATAGTTTCAATCTGTTTGAAACAAAGGTGTTATGTTTGATCTTGAATTTAAAAACTACTTTTCTTTTGTCATGCTGATATTTTCCACATCATAATGGAACTATTATGTAGTTGGCATTGCTTACCATTTTAATTTTAAATGAAATATTTCATTATGTAATATGTGTCTAAAATAAATAATTTCATTTAATTTGAAAAGAGGATCTGATGTGTTCTATTCAAGGACAGCAAAACAAACACATTCTTAGTTCTGATGCTGTCTAATACACATTACTGATTTGTAAACATATATTTGGAATGTATTTTAAGTGATGACTAATTCCAAGCTTATTTCCATAGTGAACACGATGTATTTTGAGATGGATTTTTTAAGTGGGACCCAGAATGGCTCCTCATTTGCTTAAAAAATTCAAACCCAGACCTACTTTGCATAATTTTACATAGACAACAGTTCAGTCTAAAGGAGCAAATGCTCTTCTTCTCCACGTACACACACATAAATGATGACTACATGTTCGTGTGCATAATTTGCAAACAGCCTTTCCCCTGAAGGTATAGGAAACACTCTGTTATTTTACTGAACTTCTTTTGTTGAAGAGGAAGTGGTGTCATTGAATGGAATTGCCTCATCAGACACTCTACAAAAGTGCCAAGTTGTAGCAATCAATAGGGAAATAGCAGATGTGAAGGTTAGTTGGCATCAAGGAATATGAGTGGGAAAGGTTTCCTATGGGAAAGAAAGGGCTTCATTCCTCTTTATCTCTACCCAGAATATTGGTTCTATCAAGCTTTCAGGAAATTAGAGTATGATGGTTTTCACTACTCCAGCTCTGAAAAAGTCACTTTAAAAACAATTAAAAAGTTAGATAGCTATCCATCAGGGAAGTTGTACCAAGTGAACAGGATTTTGTTAGTTTTTAGACTTAAATGCTGCAATTTGTTCTCTTTCTGAAGAAAGCTGTTCCAGTGCCATGACTCTGGGTCAAGAACTGCCTCCCTAGGTAATCATTGTAGATAAGTATAAATGTTGCTTTCAGAGCTGTTCATGGGAAACAAACAACGTGTTGTCATTTCTCTAGAGTACAAATATTTAAAAACTTTAGTTCAGAAAGTTTCTTTTTTTTGGGATTGCCTTGGATATTCATATTTGTTTCTTTTTTCTGGACAGTATAAACAATATTGGTCCACAAGGAACTACTGAAAAAAAGCTGAGTTTCAATACATCAGTCAAGTTCATTCTCTTTAAAAAGGTTGTCCTGCCAGGAATGGTAAAACTGGAGAGTCAGTGAATCATAGTATTTGTCAGTGTAAGAGCTTGAAGTTTCTGATAGCAGTTGAATGCTTTTCTGAGGAATTGTAAAAAGGAGCAGGTTTTAGGGAGGATTATCCATCATTGATGGATGGCATTGTTCATTCACTTTCCAAACTTGTAAGACTGTTTTTGAGAAGGTAAATTAGAGATTTTGTGGGATTGAGACTGATTATGCAGAGTTTTGTTTTTCTTTAAAATAGTTCAATTTTTAATCGTGTATCTTTCTCTAAGAATATCTCTAGTTAGAGGGATGGATGCATATTTCTTATAAAAAATTGAAGCAAAGTTCTCCTCATTGATCTTTAAATCAAAATACTGCTTAATGGAAATTATGCCTCTGATCTGGTTGATTAATATTTAGAGAAAATATATTTATTGGCAGTATAAAGAAGGAGTCAGCAATAATTATCTAAAAGCACCTTTCTCACTGAAATCCAGCATGGATTGAAAATTAATTGTCCCTTGTCCTTGGGCTCATAAACAAATAAATGCAGTATGAGACAGACTGAATATAGGTACCGCTATCCAAAGCTCTTTCCTATAAATTTTTTGTTAAATTAGTATGCACAGAAATCCACTTTGCCAGAATGTGTTCTACTAAATTGGTCAACAGAAAGTACATGAAAATTTGCTGCAGGATGTTCACAGCTTACTGTTGCAGAAATGTACAGAATAAACAGAGCAATGCTGTTACCAGTGACATCAAAAGCATGACATTAACAAGTTTGGGGTACTATTAAATTAACTGTGTTTCAATGAAGCAAGGAACTAACTGTGCCTGGGATTTGAAAGATCCTCAAGAATATATAGATTTTTTAAAAATTCTTATTTATACTAAGGAGGCATAGAATATTACTAGAATATCTGCTAATATCCTTCCTCTATCTTTGCATCAACTACTTAATCATACCACTCCTTTCAGACTGATAGCATTCATTTCTGGTTTCTGGTTATCTTCATGGTCATGGTTGCTCCAGGTCAGTTTGTTCTCTTGGGGTAGTCTGAAAAATTATTCCTTATATTGGAGCTAATGTTTTTGAGTAATTGTTCTTTAAATTCTACTTATACAGAAAATTATTTTAGTTCTAGTGTACAATCAGAAAAAAAAATCATACTATGCACTTTGTCATGAAAATGCTTTTTTTTCTCTCTTGTTTTTACAAGACAGTCATGCCATGCTAATTCCTGTGTTAACTTCAGAGACTTGCAACTCTATTACCAGCTAATTTTTGTATGAGTGATAATGGCTCATGTTGTGGGTTGGGTTTTTTGGTGGTTTTTATTTATCTGTTGGTTTGTTTTGGTTTTACTGTCTTACCTTTGGTTGTCTACAATTTCATAGGGACTATATTATTGTAGATTTACATTAAAGCCCTGGTGTGAATTCAAATAATTAAAATCTGAGTGAAATTAGCAATGTAGTGCCATTCATAAAAGACACAAATGCATGAATGGATTTGCGCCAGTGATTTAATTTTCATGTAGTGACAAGAATTTCCCTTTGCAGTAGAATCTCGTGCATTAGTGTGATGATCTGGGTACCACTCTCTGCAGTAAACAAAGTGATTCAGCTTTCACATGTCCAAACATCTGCCAGTCATGGAAAGCTTTTCCCCTGCATTGGCCATCTGGAATCTTAACAGCTTGCTTGCCTCCAGATCTCCTGCTACTTCCTCAGCCCTCAGCATTGTATTAATGCAGTGAAGTTTATACATTAAATACTTTGTATACTCAAAGTACAGAGCTGTTTTATTACAGAGATGGTTGAACAAAAAAAGAACTGCTTCATTAAAAAAAAAAACAAAACAAAACAAAACAAGAGGCAAAAGAATCAACAGCAACCCACCTAAAACCCCCAACTCCCAAACCGGGAAAAAAAAATCAAAAAAAATAACATTAAGTAAACTAAGATTAGCACTTAACTGTTGCGTGGCACCCTGAACCTGTAACCATTTATCCAGTAACTTAATTAAACCAAACTGTGACCAGAAAATCTGAAACTTAAACTTAGTTTTGAAGCTCATAATGCAAGATCTGTCTACAAAAGAGTTTTACAGAGTTTCGCTCACCATAAATTTAACATAATCTGGGTATGTAAATATTAATAATAGTGTGGGTTTAGAATTTTTCTCAGATTATTGTACATAAAGAAAATTATTACTTTCCTTAAATCTTTATAATTTAATATTTTATCTTTTTTTTTTAACACATGGATATAGCTGATTATACAAGTTTGTAAAAAATAAGCCTATCACTTTTAAATCACAGCTGGTGATTTAAAGACAACAGGCCTTCAGTGTTGATTCCTCCCCAACAGCAGGACTCCTCTGTCATTGGACATTATTGTGAAGATGTAACATCTATTTTGTACCTTTCTGTCTGCCTAGCATTGATATTTATCACAGACAGCAGAGAAATAAGTGCTTATTATATGTCCTGAGATCAGAACACTAAAACCCCTTTTAAAGTTCAGAAAGGATGAACAAATCTCTGTGATTATTTGGTTGCAGGTCTGAGGTTTAGGAGTGGGGTTTTTATTCCTCAGGAATTTTTTTTAAATTAAGTTCTCTGAAAAAACATGCAGGTTTTTTTCTCATTTTATCCATAATCTCTGTGATGTCTTTGTAATGTCACTTCTGCATTATAATGACATTGTTAAATACAGCTAGATCCAGCCCTAAGTCCTCTGCCATTAGTCTTATGGTCCTTTTAAGTTATTTTATTATGGTTTAAAGCCATGGTTGTAAGCCATTATTTGGATTAATTTTATAACATGATTTTCCCAGGACATTGATGCTTAACTTGGCATGTACTCTGGCTGCCCAACTCTCTCATAGTCCAATCTGGTGCCTCCTTTCCTTCCAGACAACAGAATGGCAGGTTGTTTTCCTTAAGATCCTGGTAAATAACACATGGCTAGTGGTATTCCACAACATGCCATGCTTTAGCTCTCAGGTGACTTCATTTCAATCCATCCCTTGACAATATCTAAAATTCAAGCAACAAGTAAAGGCTACTGTAAATTGAGGTGAAAAATAAATTTATTCTTAATCTCTTCGTTTTCAGTGGAGAGCATGGAGAGAGGTGTGAGAGGATCCCACAAACAATCTTTTCAGGTCCAATGACATGTTTTCCCACAGAATTTTCCAGAAGGTCAGGTAAAAGTGGAAGGTACAAGTCTTTCCTCAATTCTGTCTTCATTTTCTGAGCCCATCAAAAGTCTGGAGGTGTATGGACAGGAAAGTACTTGGGCAGGTTTCCTAATGTTATCATCCTGTTCCTGTCATACCACCTAATGGAAGTATCTTGTCTTTGCAATGAAAAGGTCTCTCAAAAATTTTATACGTGCAGAAAAGCAGTTTCTAACAGAAAAAAAAATCATTGTAAAAATCTCATCAGTTTAGTAGGTATTGTTATCAAATTTCTCCAGATTAATTTACCTGCATTCACTTATCACTGGCTTAAACCAAGTAATTCACTTTCCATAGCTTCAGAGCATTACCTGACTGACTTTTTGATTTCACTTCTATAGGTAATATTCTTATATTAGCACAGCTAGAGAATTGTTCTGTGGAGATATCCTCTTTTTCCTTTTCTGTTAACTAAAAAGTGAACCACTATGAATAATTTAGCTTCTAACAGGTGAATAATTTTTGAAGGCATTAAGAAAGCACTAAAATTTTCTCTCTAACTGTATTTTTATTTAAGTTCCAGAGTTATTTTCATTCAGGAATTTTGTAGCCACTTTTTTTTTAAGTTTTGAAATTTTATAAACAATCTTTTGCCCCTTTGGGTTATATCCAAGTTGGATAGCTCACCCATTTACTTTAAGAAATTGGTTATTCTTGTTATTTCTTTTCTTCCCTTCTCGTTGACTAAAGCTGTATCTTTAGTTTTGATGGGCAAAACTCCTTCTACTAAATCATTAAAGAAATGCTATGCCATACTAATCTCTGTTTTTAAATATACTGTCCAAGTACTAGTCATAGCCATATGTTTTTCTTATAATAGAAAGTGGTGAAGGAAGCAATTATGAATTTAATAAGTGTCCTTATTTTAAAATAAACTGCAATGTTGATATATTGATTAAAAAGTATTATTATTACATTAAATTTTTGTTGTACTCCTCCCAAGTTTACCTATCTAAATTACTCAAATAAAATTTTACATCCATCATTTCTTCTCCTAAGATGCCATCTGTTCCACAGATAACTTAGGTAACTAATTGCTGCTTTAGCCAAAGCACAACATTTAAACCCTCAATGGCCACCTGTCCCTGCAGTCAGCAATTTCATTAGTTTCCTAAGGAAGTTTGCTTCTGATGTGATGCAGAATCACTAAATCTGGCTGTTCTGAGCAGCCAAGTGCCTTCTTCTGTGTCTCACTGGGGACCTAACAATCCTCGAGGGACTGGTCTGGAGCAGGATGACTGGATCTTCTTGATTCCAGCAGTGACAGCAATGTTGCTATAACTTGGTTTTAGCTGGGGATTCAGTTTCTATAAAATACATTAGAAAGAATAGATTTTTTTTTAATGCTAAGACATTTGAAGGGGAGAACTCTTTGCGTCCATACCATTTAAGATGTCCCAGTTTTGTGGATCATTATGAACAGAAGAGCAAATGGATAAATAGATTAACATTCTAAGATTAAGGGAAGGAAAAGAAGGCATTTAACAAATCTGAAAATTCAGAGTTTGTATCACTGGAATGCTAATGTGTTTCATATCAAACAACCCTTTGCTACTTATTACTCAGAGGGACTGAAAGTTTTCTGTCTTTTTGCCAAAATTATACATACAAGATAGAAGAAATATTCTGTATAACTTATATTTCCATCTTATTTATGCTGTTTATAGTGTAAATTTTGTTTCTAGATAGTATATTTTAATTTATTTTGTTTCTGTTTATTAATTTCGATAGACATATGTCCCTTCCTTCTGGGTATGATCTCAATGATACAAAGGTTGAGATAACTGAGGCCATTCTACTTAGAACATTGAGCGTGAATGTTTGTTGCTGCTTTTTCAAAAATAAAGCAGAAAGAAAAATGTGGGAAATTAAAGAAGAAAAAATTGCTGCTTCATAGCAAACTATGGATTTCAGACAAACTAGGATAGCTTTAATTTGTACTCTGCCTATTTGAATAAGGTATTTAACATAGTAATTACTTGAGTATTCATGTTCAATAATTGCTATAGCACATCTGCAAAGAATCTAATTTCCTTGCCTCAATATCTGCAAAATACAGTATATTTTCTGATTATAATTTTTAATCTTCAATTTAGTAAAAGTAAACATTAAAACCAAAAAAACAAAAGTAAAAAAAAAGGCAATTAAAAATGTATATATTAAAATATAAAACAGTAATTTTGCTTATTGCTGTGACTTATTACATTTTGCATATTTCTGTGATAATGCTGAAGTGCTCACATCACTATGCAGCATAAATACCCAGTTAGTCAAGGCAAAAAAATTAGGAAGCCTCCAGCTGGAACTGATTATTGCTTCCATCAATTGTATCCCTAAAATGAAGTAAAGTGAGGGAAAATACCGTACTGGTAGAAATTAATCTGACCCCTGCCAGAGAGATTGTTTAATGTTTTCTATGTTCTCAGGGAATACTTTACCTGATTAATTAAATCAATTAATAACTGAGGTTAAGATCAGAAGGAAACCTATTCTGAGGTGTCAAAATTTAGTGTTACAATGTAGCTAAAATAGTTTTGCTTAACTCTTCGAAGAAGAAGAAATAAACCAAGCCAAGCAACTGTCATTTCCATGGTGAGTGGCTCTTGAACACATTTAATGTTAGTAACAAAACAGTACTTTCTTAAGGTTTCTTTGGAATTTTTTTTGTCTTTTTTACAATATAGCACATCCATAGCACATATAACACTTCCATTCTTGTTTACACCTTTCTCAACTTGTCGCTTATACTTGAGAGATGAGGAGTTCCTTTTACACCCCAAAGCTTGATCTTGCACTTGCCTGTGACATTAGAGGACATCAACAGTCTTTATGACCACACCTCACTTGTTATCTCTCCTTGATGTTCGGGTTGTTCAGATATCCAGGCTGCTAAAGGATGGTGTTAATGAGTAGAGCATGTTTTCTGGGCTGTTATTTGGCTGTCCCTTATGTTTGCAGTGTCTCTTATTGCCATTCATTGGCTTCCTCATGAATATCATCCCAGAAAAATGAGCTCCCTAATCCCCGTGGCATTTAATGACAAAATGGAAATGCCAAAAAAATATTGTAGCAATAACTTATTATAAATTATGGTAAAAATCATTAGAATTTAAGTCTGTACTGCTTTCTGTTTACTGTTAATTACTGTCAAGCAACAGTCTGTTCTTCATGAATCTTAAATTTCTCTTTTATAGCTATTTTCTACAACATGATATGGTCTGTCCATAAAGAGTATTTTGAAAATAAGTTCAATCATGACAAACTGTCAGATAAGATTATATATATACACATATTTAATATATATATGCAATATATATATACAGATAGAATATACACAGACATAAATATATGTTGTATATATTTGTATTATATATATATGAATTATACATATATAATATATATAATATACAATATATAATAATATTATTATAATATTATTATAATAATTATAATAATTATAATAATAATATTATAATAATTATTATAATAATAATAATTATAATAATATTATATATACTCTCTCTATATATATATACACAAATAACAAAGAAGAGTGATATAATTACAATCTAATTATGAGGGGAATACTTTAAGGGAAAATAGCTTCTCGTTCCTCAGATCTTAATAAAAAGAAAAATGCAAGTTTTGGTGCAGTCTCTTTCTGTCTCCCTGCTTGAACTGATCTTTTTGGCATATGGGAGATTATGCCCAGTTACTTGTCTTTTCAGATAGATACACTGTTTGATGGCTGTGCATTCTTTGAGATGTCTCTGAATTCTGGATCCCAGCAGACATAATAACCTTGTTTGGATCACTTTCTTTGTGCACAATAAAGTAATCAAGTGAGGGAGCCTTTTGCCACTCAGTGGAAAGCACATGCATTAGCAAGTATTTGCAGGGGTCACAGGTAAACTCCAGAGTGGAACTCCAGCCAAAATACAGTTTTGGCTGTATTTTCTGTCACAAGCATGAACATGATCAGTTAGAAATTACTGTCAAAAAACAATAATAAAAAAGTATTTAAAATTTAAAAAAAGAATAAATCCCCCAAATAGTACTTTTTCCTCCCTCATATGAATTTCTACTTACAATATTATAAACTTCTGAGACCTTTGAACTCACCTGGTACCCATGTGATTTTGAGGAAAATGGAATTTTCAGTAACTATGATGAGTCACCATATATATCAATTGAACTACTCTGTAAGGGAATTAATATACATGAGATAGGTTACGTTGAAGCATTTTTTAAAAATGCTTTATAAAAATCAGCTACTTCCAAAGAGCAGATGGGACACTGCTTTAAATTTATGTATGGGTTGTTCTTTGATTGTTGTTTACGACAGAGATTAGCTCTGCAGACACACAAAGGATGAGTGGCTTTCTGTCCCTGATGTTGATCCTATTTCAAACGCAGTCTAAATCATGACAGCTGCTTGGTTATGGCTCCCAGCAGCACTTTGCTAGCAAGGAACTTCCTGAGCACCCCAGTACTCCAGCCATGCCGAGGCACCACATGGAAGTTTAGAATTTGGCTTGTGCTCGCCATCACCATCATGGTATGCCACTTGGGAGTTTTGTTCCAACACTGTAAATCCATATTAGTTATTTCATGGGGTTTTAACAGGTTATAATTTTTTTTTTCTATTTATGATTATCTCTCTATTTAGGAGAATAAGATTGATGTAGTTTAGGGTTATTTCTAGCTAAATGAAATCTATGGGATTCTATATTGTCTCTTTAAACATGGTTCCTAAAACACATATATCTTGTAGCTTTGTCAAGAAAGGCATTATCTGAGATGAAGTAATATAAATAGTAATATAAATCTAAGAATATGCTCTATGCTTTGGTAGTTGTGAGACTAGAACAAGAAAAATTACCTCTATATGGACACCTCTAATTTAAACAAATCATAGCAAGTGGTTAAAACATAATAATCCAAGCATGTATACCATTGAATCTCTCAGCTCAGCATGTTGTTTATGACAGCAGTCAGTCCAGGGTGAAATATGAGAAGGTGAAATACATGTAGTGATACTTGTCTGAACTGGCAGTGATTTGTTGCTCATAACCTTCTTGAGTTAAAAGTAGCACCATTTATGTTTGGTAACCACATCGCCAAAATAAAAGGCAGATGTGAAGATTGCTGCTTTACAGTGACATTACTTGCCTTCCAAACTGTCTTGCAAACCACCTGAGTCCGCTTTTATTTTTTTTGTAGTAGAAATGCTTATCAATGTAGTCATGATTTTTCAAGATGTTTCAGGAATAGTAGAAACAGGTCTATAAAACACCTAATAGACCTGCAGGTCTCTGTTTTCAAATGCAAAAGCCAAGAATATTTGATAGTGGAATAAAAGCTGGGAGGCTAGTTGGCAGTGAAGGTAAGATCTGGAAGAATTATGAAGGGTCAGACAGATTGTTCCTCCAGAGAAGACTTGGCAAAGGGAATGGGATCACTCCTGACATGAAAGGGAACTGAATGGCTTGTCAGATAAGGTCAAGCTTTGGACATTGCTCACCTGCTGCCTTCATTCTACAAATGGTGCATAGAATCTATCCCAGTCATCATTCTGCAGCCAGCCCTGTCTGTGGCCTTGGAAAGGACTTGAGGAATTCAGTTGTGTCTCATCACTTCTGTTGGCTTCCTCAAAATGTTCAATAGATCTAGTCAAATGTACTAACAAGCTAATTTCATGATGTTAGAGGTTAGACCTGTATTTTCCCCCATCTCTTGCTTGGAGAGTTTTGGTTCTAAGCAAAGGGGTTTGCTCATCTGTCATGTTATGTAAGTATGGTGTTAAAAAATGTGTGGAGTAAAAAACCAATATGCATTGCAGCAAAAGTACCTATAATGTGTGAAGCTTAAGAGTGAAAAGCACCACCACATGCTGTATATTTAACTGCATCTTTATATTTTATCCTGTAATCACAGCCTACTGACAGAATTTGTGTAAGCTGTTTACTATATACTTCATGAAGGATTCTTTTATGAAGTTTTTTGTGGATTTCACTTAAGAATATGACTGTATATAGATTCTTGAAAATGCCCTGTAACTTTTATACATATATAGCTGTCAGATGCTGGCCTTTAGACTTTTACCTTATGGTGAGAGGCCATAATAGGTCTCTGCTCCCTTGGCTTTGGTGCACATTTCCTGCCTTCTGAGAAGTGAGAGGGCAACAGTGAATGGCAGTGGTACCTTAGGGACCAGTCATTGTCACCTGCTCCCCAGAGTAGCTCTTTACTAACAGGATATGAAAAGGGTTGCTCATGTTTGGTTCTGAAAGGGAAAGACCCATGCCTGTGAATGAACATGTACATAATTGGTCCTCTATCAGCCTTTATTTGGTTTTGCTACCTGGGAGGGTTCTGCTAATGGTGTGAAAATTGTATTAGCCACTACAGCAGCTTACCCTATGTTATAATCTCCTTTTTAGACCTTTCAAACTTTCCCACCTGAGTTCAAGACCAAAACTCCTGAGTTCAGTCTCTATTTATCAAGTGATGTTATTACAAATCAGGCCTCTTAATGTGTCCTTTTTCTTCAGTTCCTGTATTGAAAAAGGAAGCTATATTTACATGTTTCAGTGGCTGATGTTAGGAATGGTTTATATTTTATCAACACTCAAAAAAGGAAAGGTTTAATTCTGCATTGTTTTCTTCCTTTACTGAGAACCCTTCTCATCCAAGGCTATGAGATGGTTGTTTTTTGCATTGTCTTCTCCAACCTCCTTTCCCCACATTTTTTCTTCTAAACAAAGGGTTGGTATCTTTCTTCATAATTAATCTATGAAGGCCTGCAATAAATCAATGTCTTAGACCCAAGAGAGAGAAGCTGAAATCCTGCTTTTTTTCCCTATATGTGCAGGAGGAGAAAAGGCTGAAGGATGTATAGAAGTTTTCTAAGAGAAATTCTGGAGAATTCTAAGCCAGGAATTATCTCCAGTTCTTACAGCCACAAGGAAATAAAAAAGACATGTCTGATCTTTGGGCTGAGAGTGTAGTATTGTGAGCATTTTCATACATTGAAGCCATTTCTTTTCAGAAATACCAGCAACAAAATATGTCATTTTCCCCTGAAAAATCCATAAACTGGGGAGAGTTTACAAATTTTTCTCCATATTTTGATGAGTCATTTAATATACTTGTCAGTAAAATTAAAACCCAAAACAATGAGGTGAAATAATAACATTTTCAGAATCAAGGATCATACTCATGCTAAGGTGTTTTGTATTTAATTTGTGCCATTGGAGGGAACAGTTCACAATGCCTTAATTTTCTGCATCATTTTAATAGAAATCACATAACACCAAATTACAGGAAAGAGGGAAAAACCACATAAATGTATATGGAAATATATTATTTCAGACTACTGTAAAACTAGATTAGGCAGTGAAAATGGAATCCTCCCACAGCAGTAGGAACTCATCTTAACAAATCCCAGAAATGTTATCAGAAAGAGATCACAGTGGTGATATCATAGCTCCTCTTTTCACTTAAGTCTCCACAAAATTTCTTTATTCTTCAGTATAGTATAAAATCATTCTTATTAAAATACAATACCTCCTCACAATAGGCTGACTGCAAGGATTACTCTAGAAATTAAAAATAATGCTGGAATACATTACAGAGAAAAAAATTAAAATCCAGATTAGATTGTCATCAGAAATTATATTTCTAGCAGAGATGAAAAAGTTGTTTTAAGATGGGTCTTGAGAGCATTTGCTGCTCATTTACTGAAATTTACCTGACTCCTACATTTAGGAGTAATAGTTTAAGCTATTTGTCTCCAGTCAAGATTTTCCCTCCAGTTTCACTGGGGAAAAAACTCCCCAGACGCAACATAAAAAATACGTGACAATCATTATAAATTTAATAAATTGAAACAGCAAGTCTAACAATTAATGAGAGTGTGAAAACCCTATCATATGATTATCTTAAAATAACTCTATGAAATAATAAAGTATTTGGAGAAAAGGGAATCTTCAGTAATAATATTTTAATTTTTCTATTTTGAACAATATTTTTAATACAATTTATAGACAAAAGTGCAGATTGAATAGTTGTACAGACCTGCTAAATTTTCATTCAGCTGTTGGGTTACCTCATAGCATCATTTAATTCTGACTGGCAGCTGTTAGGTGTTCACCTCATCTTGTTTCTTCCTTTAGAAAATTGCTCGCTTTCAGCTTATTATCTCTCCATACTCTCTGTATCTTTGACTACTAAGGCAGTCTGGCAGTGTCTGGCAGAAGGAAGCTGGAAAATTGGTAGCCTGCAGAGAATGTCTTCACTCAATCTTTCTTGCTCTCTGGCTGCTCCTGCAGCTAGAGCTCCTGTTCGAAGTAGGGCATGAAGTCTTGATCACAAAGACTTCTATCTCAAGTGTTTGACCTCTCATTAGCTACTGATATTTCATTAGATAAAGTTTCTCTCTCCCTAAATGAGTTGTGAACATTTGCTTTTTCAATACATCAGCTTTGTTTTCCCATTGTTGTGGGGCTCATTTATTTTCATTAGGCACCTTATCTGTGCTTGGCCCTGCACGGCAGACAAACCACAGCAGCTTTTAGAGGCTTTTTGACAGCTGCCTGTATTTAGCATTGCAAGTGTATTTCTTGTACTTCTCTGCTTCTCTCTCTTTTCCTGTCCTTGCCATCCTTCTCAGCTCCCAGTCAGCTTCTGACAAACACTGTGTCAGGGGTGATAGAAGGGTTATTGTTTGACAGCTGTAAGGAGAAGCAAGCAGGAAAATCCTCAGGATGCCATGCACAATGGTCCTGATTTCACCACTCAAGGTCTGATGCAACAGTCAGGACTATGTGTCTCATAGTGATCTTTAGAGAGGCGTTAGTATTAAAATGCAGCAGAAGTTAAAATTTTAAAGAGGTTACTTTGTTTTAAAGTCTTTGTTTGTCACAGAATGAAAATTGTGGATGATTAAGTCCTCAGAGGTTGAAATTCTATTAAATGTGTTTTTGAGAAAAGACAGACGGTGATTATTTCATAGGTTGTAAGCGTTCATAGGCTGCACAATGATAAAAAAATACCATATCAAAGATTTGTCAATTTGTTTTCCAAGATTCAAGACATGCAATAACAGAAAACTTGCAGTGCCAAACCCTCTTGCTTGAATGACTCCCTACAATCCATTTATTTTCACTGCATTAAGTTCATGGTAAAAGCAATGAAAGCTGCAATCTGATTAAACTGCCATATTTCATCTTTATTTCCTGTATAAATCTTAGAGACTTAGTAAGATGGGAGAAGAGTCAATAACAATAAAAAAATGCATACATTATGCTCTTGATTTATGTCCCTCTGGCTTTTTGGATGTTTGTAATTAATCTTCTGCTGGGAATCATATTTTCCTCGATATGTTACTTTTTGCTAGTGTAGAAAGTTACAGTAGGAACAAATAATGGAACTAAGTTCTCTGGGCTCATGAAAGAGTAGACAAAAATATAATGGAAAAAAGATGTTAATTGAAAAGATCAAGTGTTTTGAAGATGATCATATATGAATTGAGCTACTTCTATTCTTCCTGAAGAATATTACAGCAAGATTTCTAGGACTTTTTAATCATAGGTTTTCCACAACAGCTTCCTAACAGCTGTCTGTCCCCTTTAAATATTAGGAGAATCAGTTATTATGAAGAAAAACAATATATGTTTGGTTTCAATGTTAGATTCTGTGTCCTGGAATGGAATGCCTAAAATCTGCTTGATCTATTTGTTCTTCTCACTGCATGTTAACACCTGCTGATCTACTGGCTGGATTTAGCATAACACAACAGCTTTCTTCACAGAGACCCCTGCTACCTCAAATTCAGTAGGCAGAAATCCAAAATTATATAAATACATCCTATATGTTATAGTATGTGTCTAAAATTCTCTTCTAAAGATATTAGGAAGAGCAGTGAATTTTAGTGCAATATCTGCCTAGAAAAATACCTAAATATCTGAATCCTCCTGTATGTATTATGTACTCAAGCACTAAACACCTGATGCTCCTGCACTTTCTGCAAACTCTTAACTCTGTGCTTATGTAATCTTCAAGTGAAAGAGGTGATGCCCTACTATGCTTTAAAACTTTGAACATATAAAAGACACATAAGAAATTCTCATGGAAGGGTACTGTTCATAATAGTCAAGATGTTGATTATTTACTTTTCCCTTTTGATTTCATTCTCTGCATTGTCTTTGCTCCTACAGCAGCAGAAAGTTCCCCTCCTCCGTGTTTATTCTGAACAAGTATACCTGAAAGTTTAAAATGTACCTAAACAATAATAGCAAAACAAATATCCCTTACCCAAAACAAACTGAGAGCCATAAAACTTATTGAATAGACTTCTGTTAAAGAATACTCTTTAACAAAAATTTGAAATACTCATAGGTATTATCAGTAAAGAGATAAGTCTTGTATTTTTGAGATGAGAAAAGTGTCTTGGCTTGTTTGAGTAATTTTATTATACATGTAAATATTTTAGTTTTTTTCTTTTTAATTTTTCTGAAATAAAGATGAACTTCCAGGAAAATTTGCAAAGTAATACTGCACCATTTATTCTGAATGAGTTTTCATTTTCCATAAATCCATGCCCAAATTATCATCTATAATAATTTACTGGCCTCCACCATGGCATGACCTCATAACCTAGCAGGAGTTGAGGATTTCAGGCAGCCAGATTCCAGCAGTTTGAAGTACTTCCATGCAACAGTCAGTTTTACACCATGCCTCTTTAAAAAGATGAATTTGGTTTTATGGAATAAAGTTTATCCTATTGTTTGAAACAAATGTCTTGGGATGCTGCAACGTCTGTATTTGGTCTAAGGTGGCCGATATATTCTCAGCTGGTTTTTTCAGAACACAAAAAAGAGACTCAGTCTTATTCCTTAAGTGTTAGATCTAGGCAAACCCACAAGTTTCACTTGCTTTTCTTTACAACCTGCATTTTCTAGTAATTTGTATTTCATAGAGCTCACCTATGAGCTGGTTCATATCATTGCTTGCAACAGCATTTGGCATTAAAATCAGAAGCGTCTGAAAGGAGATCTTCATTTTAGAACTTATTTCTTCTCCTTTTCCTTTCCTTCTGTTCTTTCCTCTCTACTCTGCTAAATGCATCAGAAAACTGTAAAAAACTGTCACTCTTGAAAACACAAATCTTTAACACCAATTTTTCAAGTTGCTTGCAGTTTCAACACACCTGCACACATTAGGCTCACGTGTTTAGCACACCCATACACAAAATCCCCCTTAATAATTTTTAATCTTTTGAATCATCTTTGCATCTTATCATTTTGGGAAGTTTGTCAAATCTGTTTTGCCTCAAAGGTGCTTGTATTTACATGACAATCTACCTGTTGCTCTTTGTCTTTTTTTTACTACCTTTGGGAAAAAAATCGTTTTATGGTAACATCAAAAGTACTGGGGTTGAAATAGTCATTGGCCCATAACCAGCAAGCTTTATTTCAGTCATACCCTAAGGGGAAAAATAATGCGGTTTTGGAAAGATATTTTTAAATAAAGATAAGTAAAGTAAAAATATAAAAGCAAAAATAATCACAATCTAAGAGAATATTTATTCAATAAATTCATAGCCCAGATTAAAAATATTTGATTGATTAAACTTATATGTCAGCTATATAATAAATTTGATCTGTAACACTTTTAGCAATATCAGATAACCTAAGCAGAATGTGTGTATGTGTACATATATGTATATATGCAGTCTATATAAATCAGATGTGCACAGACATGCACATCCAATTTGCTCATAAAGTTATATAGTTTTGTTCCAAATATTCCTCTGGTGGACAATTTTATAGTCTTTGTCAATGCTTTTCAGGCCACTGTGAACATACTACTGACACCTCTCATATACTGCAATTTTTTTAAAATACTATTCTTTTACTATTTTTTTTCATGAAACATAATTTCCATATTCTTTCATTCAAGCTTCCACTCCTTTAATTATTTATTTTTCTTTGCATATTTGATTATCTTCAGTATCATAGTTGAAACCCCTATTCATAGATTCCAGCCACAGAGGTAGTTACCTTGGAAACTGTTTAAAGTGCACCTTCTTGAATATTTGTTCTATCAAATCACAGAACTGCCTTTCCTCTTCCATCTGTTGCTCCACAAAGCTTAGTATTGGTGAGCAGACTTGTCCAGCTTATTTCTAACTATAACTCCCTTTCTTAGTGACTCAAGGTCACACTGTACAGTAGGTGAATTCTCATTTTTGGGTAGTCATTACATGTGTACTATATATACTTTTCTGCTAACAGCTGCTATTAGCAACCAAGTTGTACAGCAATAACAGGTCTAATGGAAAAAATTCCTCAAAGACCAGAAATGGTTACTGCTTCCCTTTTCCATACACTTCCCTTTACTGGGATGTAGAAAAAAACAAAGTGAGAATGGTGAAGAAAATTATTTACTTAATAACAATTATTATTTTGAAAATTATAGAATAGTGTAGATTAAGTTATTTGACATTTCTCAGGGTCAGAATTCTTGTAATAGAGGTACAAGTTTGTAGCTTCTTATCCTCATCTGGTCTTGAATGAAATAGTTCTATTGACATTATTAGTGTCTAAAGATTAGTGTATTGGTTCTGTCTTGATGTCTCTCTGCTTTTCTCTTATATTTGACCTGTCTCAAAAATCCTGACAAAAATAGAGAAGCTTGTATTTTATACTGAGAGTGGTTGGGAACTGGGAAAACATTTATGAACACAGATAAGCAAAGAGAATTACTTTTTTCTTTGTTAGAATAATTCAACTCAAATTGAATATGCGAAAGAGAACTTCACCTGTGTAACTTTACTTTTATAACCAAATTAAATTTATAGCATTCTCTAAATATTTATACATTATTTATTAGCAATGAAATAGGCTCTTAAACTTCATCAAAAACATAAGAAATGTCCTCTTTATTTTAGAACAAGTAAATTGGTCCTGAGTGTTTGCTGTTGTGGAGGATCATCATATTCCTTATTGGCTCTCACTTTCCACCACTGAGCTCATCATGTTAACTTAGGATAAAGGAAAAATTTAAATTCTCTTCCTTGAGGAGCAAATTGTGCTATGTCAGTATTTTTTCCAGAACAGATTGCATCTTGATCTAATCAGAACACCTATAGCTTTCTGGCCACAGGTCATGTATTTGAAAGGATAATGAGGAGTTTATTTCTAAAGACATTTCAAAGGAGATAGTTTCAACCCTCCCAGACGACCTCTCTCTTCCAGATCATTGCAGATATATGAGGAGATATCAATTCTTCCATACTTTTGAGAAGTAGGCAGAAATAGAAATGGACAAAGAGTGATTTGGCTAGTTTGATATAGCAGACAGAATATTTCTGAAAATCTTTGAATGCATGTGTCAATATTGTGGAGATTCGCTGGAATTAGTATCCATCAAATTTTAAGAATTATATTGCACGGCTGCAATATCTTCTACTGAAAGGTTTTGTTATGCTCTTCAAGGTCCAAAATACCTTACTTTCCCTAACTGTTTCATAAAATGTAGAAGGCTCTAGAGAAGCTGTGACATGGAGAGACTACTTTTTAAACCTAATTATCTAGTCCACTTAAATTCAGTGTTCCATCTACAATCTGTAAGAAATACATTATAAAAATTAAACCACACAGAAATATGGTATTTTTATGTGTAAACACACAAAAACACAGAGCAAGGGGTGCATTCTATATTTGTGTGCAAAGATACATGGACTGATATAATGCTCCAAAGGGCTAAGGACTGGCTAAGTTAGGGATTTGGGAGTTGGTAGGAGTAATGTAATGAAGGAAGGAGTGCCATCATAAAGAAAAGTGCTTAATATCCAAATTCAGTGAGTTTGTCTAGGATTTTATGCTCTCTTTAAAACTATTTTTAGACTTCACCTCTTTAATAAGAAGAAACAGTGATTATGGGGGTCAAGTACCTCTTTACATGAATGTTACTAGTGACTATAAACTTGGAGTGTTGGCAGGGAGACAGAAAGAAAGGGAAAATTAGGATTTTCATTTAATGTCTGTGACATTCTGAAAATAAGTAATGTTTTAAAGATAGGAGTAAATCTTTGTCATGGATTATCAGAAAGGATATTAGAGACTATGTATGACAGCATCATATTGATTGTCACTTTAACCTGTTCGTTTTTTTCTCTGAAGAAATATTTTAATTTTCAAAATATGTTCCTCACACTGGGTTTCTGACAGAGGCAAAATCATAATTGTCATGGATAGACTGTATAGGATAAAATGCAAACCAAGCAAAATATTCTGTTCAGGCAAATTAAAACATAACACAAATGCAACTTCATAATGTTTATTTATTTATTTATTTTTGTAAATAAATTTTATTTAAAAAAATTAAGCTTAAATTCATTAAAAATCAATTATAAAGTTTTAACCAATTTGCACCATGGAGTCATGAATTTCAGGTTAGTCATATATTTTAGTTGTAGACCTGGCAGTGTTACGATCATGGTTGAACTAGGTGTGCCTTTGAAGATATATCTTTTTCAACCTAAATGATTCTATAATTCTCTGATTCTATGACATAATTTGCTAATACTAATTATTTTGTTTACTGAATAATATTTTTAAACTAAACAATGAAACATTTAGTAAAATATAGAAATATACTGAATGTCATTAGTCAAGTAGGGTAAGCATATTCCAGAAAGACTAGTAGAAATTTTACTTTTGAGTGTGATCTTGTAGGGTTCATAATATTTATATTTGAGTGTTCACAAAAAATCTGTCTTTTATTTGTCACTGATGTTTATTTGTTACCATTGTTTAGAATTCATTCCAAAGTAGTCATCTCAGTCTGGAGTTCTGTTAAAGATCTCCGACCTAGGTGTACGTTTTTCATATTCCAGAACTGGAAAATAAAATTGTCCACCATATCCAATTCAGAATACTTTTGGAAATTTCGTTTTTGAGTGTCTACCCAAATTTTTCACATTGTGTGTATTATATACAATGTTTGGAATATGTAACATACATTCCTCTTTTTTTGGACAGTAATTTTAAAGGGAAAATATTTCTGGAAATGTCTGGAAGTTTAATTTTCTCTTGAAAACTCAAGATCCTGAGACGTCAGAAAAACAAGTATAAATTAATTTATTTAGGCACAAGTATTAAAAGGAAAATAGCTTTAGTTTCACTTCTGAGGGATTATTAGAATCCAGCGAAATAAATGAAAATGAAGTATAAGCTTGCACAATGCTTAGGCAGGATTTTTGAAAAATAAGATGGTTTCAGTGAGCTGGTGTATTTTATATCCATTGATGTGTGTGCTTTGTTAGTTTTATTATCTCTCTAAGCATTAGATATTTGTTGTAATGGATGATAAAAGTGAAGAAGTAGACCAACTTATAACCCGTAAATTGGTCTAGGAGAGCTGGGTAGACAGTAAGAAATAGCTTAATCATTGTCTTCAAGGAGTTCAAAAGGTTGATCCCAAAGACAAGTAAATGTATGCATGAGCTTGTATTAGTTCCTTCTCCATCATTTGAAATTTCAAGTAAATGGGCTGCCCTGAAATCATGAAGAAAAGGTACTGCACTGCAGCTATGGCATTTGGTATTGCTTAGATAAAACCTGTTTAAAGGGAGGGAAAATAAGATTGCCTTAAGCCTCTTGTCAGCTTCCAGTCTGAAGTAAATTCATATATAACAAAAAAAAAAGACTCAAAGGAAATAAAAAAACTGAGAGTGAAAAAATAAGCTGGTCAAAGCAAACGTTTAACATATCTCTTCTCTAGGCATTAATCACACTATATGAGAGTGAGGGTCAAAAGAGTTGAGGCAAACAAGGAGCATTTTGGTGCAGGCAAATGGAAAAAAAAAACCAGCTAAGCTTGTGATTTAAAACAGATTGAAAATTTTAAAGTGAGGCATAAAGGTCACAAAATCAGGTTCAGATTGATAAGGCACAGTGGGAAAGTTTTAATGATTTCTCAGTAAATGTTTTTAAGGCAAGCACTCCAGACTTGAATATTGAGATAACAGTGAGATTTTTTGTGTTATCAGTTGGAAGTTAAGAAAAAATCTAGCAAAAGATCAAACAGAATTATGAAAACTCAGTTTTGAACAAAAGTACTGAACTAAGACTGATATTACTAACTACTACAGAAAAATAAAAGGTTTTTTTAATTATTTACTTTTACTCCTGTATTGGAGACAGCAGGGATGCTGTTTTGTCTTTTCAAAATGTTAGCAATTTAACATCTGTAAACAGCAGAGGAGTTGGAATTAAAATAAGAAATAGAGTCTAAATCCAAGTCATTGTACCTAGCAGAGAAAACAGTGGAGTAATAGAGGGAAATAAGGATAAGTTTTAACTTTTTGTACTTGAAGATATAGACAAAATGGTTATATAAAAAACATGGGATGAGGAGGGACTGAGGTCATTTGGCTTCTGCAGCCTGAAAAAGAGGGGAATGAGGGTGTACCTCATTTCAGTTACAGCTTCCTCATGAAGGGAATTTGAGAGGCAGGCACTGATATTTTCTCTTTTGTCACCAGTGACAGAACCCAAAGGAATGGCCTGAAGCTGTGTGAAGGGATGTTTAGGATAGATATTAGGTAAATCTTCTTCACCCAAAGGATGGTTGGGCACTGGAAGTGGTTTCCTAGGGGAGTGGTCCCAGCACCAAACCTGGCAGAGTTCAAGAAGTATTTGGAGAGTGCTCTTAGGCACGTGGTGTGTCTCTTAGGGCAATCTTGAGCAAAACCAGGAGCTGGGCTTCAATGACATTTGTGATCCCTTGCAATGCAACATATCCTATGATTTTATGATTCTAGGACTTTTCAGTGTAGCAGAAATCCACTTTGTCTACAAAACATTGGGATAAGTAGTATAAAGGGACTCTTACAAGATATTTGAATACCTTTATTAGAATTTAAAAGGGAGATCAAGACCAGGAGGAGAGTTCAACACCAAGACAACACTAGGACAAGTTTTTCTAGTCTGTCACTGATTTAAGGTATCTATCTAATTTAGTATGGACGATATTAAGTGGAGAGTGAGTAGGACTAAAATCTGGTTGAACTGGCAGGCTCAAAGGGTTGCTGCGAACAGCTTGAAGTCCAACTGGAGATCAATTATAGACAGTTATGCTCTCATGGGGGTATCAGATTGAGGTCCCATACAGATTCACTCTTGGTCTGGATGGTAATATCTCAGCAAGTTTATGGATGATACAAAACTGAGAGGAGTAGTTGACAGGCCAATGGTTGTGCTGCCTTTTAGAGGAACCTCCACAGGCTGGTGAAATGGGTAGGCAGGAGACTCATGTAGTTCAAAAAAAGAAAATGTCAAACCCTGGTGAATTAAAACATCCATCATTAGAAGTGAGGCTAAAAGAGCAGGGTTTGTTTAGCCTGGAAAAAAAGAAAAGTTGTGTGTGGGGAATGTAGGCTGATATTTATAAATATGTGATAAGGGGATGTAAACAAAGATGGTGCCAGACTTTGCTTGGTGGTTTTCAGTGAAAGAGGACAAGGTAGTGGGCAAAAACTGGAGCATGTTGTCCAGAGGGACTCTGGGGTGTCCACCTGTAGAAATTCTTGAACCCTAGACAATGTCCTAGGCAACCTGTTCTACTAGATTTTCTTTGGAACAGGATTTTGGGATAAATTATCTCCAGAGGTTCCTTCCAACCTCAACAGTTGTGATTCCAGGACTCCTGTGGTAATCTGGGACATTGGTACATGGGCCATTCTCTCACAGAACAGGTGTGAGCTTCCATAGTTTTATTTTACTTGCATGTTCTATGTCCATTTGACAGAATGGCCTTTCTTGGAAGAAATTTAACAAACTATATTAAGGAAGGGAACAGTGATTGCATTAATAAAACATCACAATTTGGATCTCCCTTCCCTTACCAACTTCAGTGTCAGTACTACTCCTTTTGGGATAGATGAGTCATTTCAAATTTTTAGCTGTGTTTAATGCATGCTAGACATTTTTTAAAAGGCTATGGCTTTGTGCTGGTTTTGATTGGAGTAGTGTTAATTTTCTTTGCAGTAGCTGGTATGGGACTGACTATGTTTTAGTTTTGAGATGAAAATAGTGTTGATAACACAGGAACATTTTTTTTACTGCTGAGCAGTACTTGCCCAGAGCAAAGGCCATTTCTGTTTTCACCCTACGCCTCCAGGGAATAGGCTGGGGGTGCAGAAACAGCTGGGAGGGGACAGAGCCAGGACAGCTGACCCCAACAGACTAAAGGGATATTCCACAGCTCATGGCATCAAGCTCTGCATATAAAGCTGGGGGGAGAAGAAGGAAGCAGGGGCAGGATGTTTGGAGTGATGGTGTTTTTCTTCCAAAGTAACGGGAATTCCACATGATGGAACTCTGTTTTCTTGGGGATGGCTGAACATCTTCCTGCCTGTGGGGAGTGGTGAATGAGCTCCTTGTGCTTTGCTTGTGCACACGGCTTTTGCTTTACCTGCTAAACTGGCTTTGTCTCAACTCATGAATTTTCTCACTCCTACTTACAAGTCCCTTAAGGATAATAGTTGATAACAAACAAACCCAGAAATATCATGCTGTGTGGTTTGGCAACCCTAGAGTATGTAGAGCAAATAAGCAAGTTACTGGAATTTCTTTATTCATACATTTAACTCAAAATGAGGAAATCAAATAGGGAGTAATTAGAATGTAAAGAAAATATTATAATGATGTGATTGTGGTTTGTATATAATTTTTTTGTTAGATGTTTCTTTAGACAGTATTTGCCTTTTTACATTTTTGTATTTATAGTAAAAACACTGCAAAGGATAAAGTTAGCTATAGAATATATTTTCTAGAAAAAAACAATCATAGCATTATGGCAAATACTGTCATGATCTGAATAGAAAGCGTGGGCTAATTGATAGATGTTATCACATCTGTCACGATGAACATGAATATACTTTTCCCAGACATCTTCAGTAAGTTGTCACCTTCCAAAAAGGTTCAGTGCAATTTGTCAAATAAATATAAACCAGAATCAAATTACAAGGATATACATGGAAAATAATAAGATTAAAATACCTGTCCCCTTGAGAAATGACATTGATTGCTCAGTGTTGATACATTCTACTGAAATTAGCTATTGCTAAGATGAAACCATAAAAGTTGATTCAGGTCTTATGACAAGTTCAAAATTGTTTATGAAGCTTTATACTTTAAAGTAAATAATTTTTCCTTATTAATTTACTCATTGACAGAAAATGTCTTTCACTTATCTGCAGCTATTTCCTTTATGTTAAAATGAACTAAGGGTATATCCGTCCAACTGCTGGTCCAGATCCTCATTAGAAAAATGTTTCATGTTAATCAGCACATTTTAAGCAAACTCAGCAGATAACTGATATTCAAGATAAATATGAAACTATTTGCTTCCTTGCCCAAGTGATTTCATCCACTTTGTTTTGTTTGAAATAGTTTGTATTGCTTTTGCTTCACTTTGTCTGCTTTTCCTCATGGCATATGCAAGGAAATCATGTTTGTGGTGTTGCTAGAACACATTTTTCAAAACAGTGGCTTTCAAACTCATAGGTGATCTCTTTAACCCTATCTGTGAGTAGTGAAGGGAACAACCAAAATAATAAAGTCATGATAACACATTCACAGTGGCATCAGTTGTGTGTGAAAATACAATCACAAACACTAGCTGTGCAACTGTTAATTTTTGTCAAACTATGTGGGAGCTAGATGTAGTGGGATAAGTAGTATGATATACAATGCAGAATGAATAAAATTAGTTTTTTGTGCTTTCACTCTATTTTTGTTTTCACTGCCATTTTTTTCAATTTTACATAATACATATGAACAACAACGCATTGAGTCAGTCACCACTAAAGTTGTTAACTTTTAAAATTGAAATTTAATACATATTTACTTATTGTTTATTGAGGTTTCTAAAATGGTTGCTCATAAATTAGTTTCCATAAAATTCCCTAGAATGAAATTTTCTCAAATATTTCAATTAAAACAAAATAAGGAACTAAGTCAAACACCCAGTTGTTGTTATTATTGGAAATTGCTCAGCAAGATGATTTGGTAGCATCCTGAAAAGGCTGGCTTGTTTTCGTAAGCAGATTAGCAGAGATAATAATATAAATTTAGCTAAATTCAACTTAATGGATTCACAAACTACATTAGAAATTGTGTTTCCCATTAGCTGCTTACTAGATGAATAGCAGAATTACTTTTCTGTCCAATTGATCAATTTACTGTCAGTTTGAGGGGGAAAGAGAATGAGGCACAGCTACACCCAGCCATTCCATGAAGGAGATGTCTACAACCCTTGGCAGTTGTATAATCATAGAATTATTGCATGATTTGGGCTAGAAGAACATTAAAGGTCATCTAGTTCCAATTCCTTATGATCATTAACAGTAAATTTTCTAGGAGTAATCACATAATAGCCCACACAATTTTTTTTCTGGAGGCATGTAGATTTCCACTAGAACACATCAGTAATATCTGATTATCTTCAAATATCTGTTCCTTCTCTTGACTGTATTTCAGAACTTGGATGTCAGAGGCCATAGATTAATTATTTCAAGCCATGTTTGAAATGTCACATTATTGATAAAAAAAATCTTCTCTGCCCCCAAAATACATAGATTATAAAGTGTTATTGATTTTACCATGTGCAACTGTAAATACACCAATGTTCAGTGACGATCACACACGAGATTGCTACTTAAAATGACACTTTTTTTACTCCCAATACTGGTTCTGCACAGTTCAGTTATATATTCAGGCATCTGTATGAGCAATAATTAGGTACTTGGCATGGGATTAACCAGAGAAATCTTTGAATAATCTATGGCTGAGCGTTGGTGTGTTATTTAACATTAACATGACTGATTTAAATCACTGGGTGGTCAAACAAGCTGGTAATTTGTTTTCACATTTTCATTCATTGGAAATTTTCAGTTACTTTATTGCTGCTAATTTTGAGCAATTCTTCTGAAAAAAATTCAAGCAGAGAAGTCAATAATGCTGGAAAGTGAATTCTTTCCTCCTGTTCTGCCATACACTTGTACGGACTCACTTAGAGATGTCCAAATTGCAGGATGCAAGTAAACACATTAATTGTATTTTACTCCAACTTTTGACATGTTGTATGGTTTTATCAGCAATGCAATTTTCTCCATCAATTTCTAGTAAGTTGGGTAGGGGCTCTATATATCAGTACTAAAAAGTTCTCAAAATTGCATCTTATAACTTTGCTATTGTCTGTGTCTTCTGTACAGATCATTAACAGAAAACATGTAAATTCAGTTAGGTGTGTAGAGGAATTCCTCATGATGTATCCATCAGGAACTAGTCTGGCTGAAAATTTCCTCTGTCTTTTACTGTATCTTTTAATTCCAGATATTTTAGATTATTTTTAAAAATTATTTTTATTGTTGGAGGGAAGCAGCTCCTTAAGTGTTATGCTGCTTATCTTCTCAAGTATGTTGTTCAAGAAGCTAAAGGTGTTTAAAGATAAAACTGCCAGGATTTTTCCAAGATCTGACAGATTTGCTAACAAAAAATTCTTCTGATCAGTATCCCACCACTCCTCTACACCTTTGATAAAAACCACATATGGCATCAATCCTGTTTGCCTGAATTAACTCCAATTTTCTAGTCACCAAGGTCGGAAAAGTACAGAGAAAGACTCAGCTGTTAGCACATATGGTCCAATGTGGTTGGTAATTTACTTTGTGTAATAAGAAAGTACAGAATGCTAAACCCAAATCCCACTGCAAAATGCCTCAGTGGTGGCTTATCTTAATGTATAGAAAGCAAATATTTTACATGAGCTACTTTGTGAAGAGATACTGAAAATTATTGGACATTTTGATGTAAAGAGATTTTTTATGTTTGTCAACAGAACCGAGAGGTGAATTTATTGAGAGAAAAAACCCCAGAAATCTGTCTGTGCAACAAGGCTCATTTTGGTGACTCTCATTACAAGCAATAGTTAATACTATTTCTGTTACTTGAATGGTGTTTTTAGGAAAAAAAATGACACTGGAAATTCCACTACATTTTTGAAACCTGTGAAGACTATAAAACAGTATTTATTTTTAACTATGGGGCTTTTTTGGAAAAAAAATAGACCAATAACAATTAATGAGCATTCTATGTCTTCTGTTCATTCAAAGAGATCTTTGACCAAAGAAATGCTGAGTTTAGTTTCTAATGTTGCCAAATAAGTTTATAAAATCTCAACAGCAACAATGTTTTGAGCATAGCACATATTAATTGTGCTTTGAATATTGCACAAGCATCTCTCATACAGGTATCGATACTGTGAGAATATGTTTATTAAAATGTGGCATTGTGACAATTCTTGTTCTTTTAGAGGTAATATTTAAAGTAATATTTGTGACCTCCATGCACACTTCCAAAGATAAAACTATACAGGCACTGCTTTTGGAAAATGAGATTTTTTTCAGATACAGTGCAAATGACGTGTGGATTTCTGTACATGCAATTTGTATCTCAGAACAGGCAGAGTGAGCAGAAATAAGTTTATCTTTACAAACATCAAGAGTATAGGATGTGCTTTAGAAACAGACTAAGTTTTATTAAATTCTTATTCCTACTTATGAAGGTAGAAACCTGCAGAAGTGTGAGATATATGACACTTGTCATCTTCCACAGTATTTTACAAGAAGAACTCTTGTGATGTTAGTTATTATTCAGTAGAGGACTATATATCATTCTGGTATAAAAGGCAAGAAAGTCTTTTGAAATCCATTAGTGATTTTGGAGCTATGAAGTCTTTACCTATTTCCAGGTCAAAGCTGATAGCAAAAACTTATTTCAATAGCATTAACGTTTGGGGGTTTTTAACCATATGTTACTTGAAATATTTAATATTTGTTCAAAATCTTTGTGTTTTAAAACACAAAGCACAATCGGGGCAAGAGTGAAAATGTCTTTCTCTGAGCACTACATTTTTCATTCCTTGGAGCTCTATTCTTGGCAGAAACACCTTTCCTCTTTTCATTTGTGCTCTATGGACCATAAAAACTGCCATTATGGAGGAGAGAATGCTATTGTTAAATATGCTATTTTATTGTTTTTATGCTGACACAACAAAATCTAAATTGTCTGGTTCACTTAGGGGTTTTCAGGCCTCAGCGGTTCTGAAAACATAGGGGGGAAAAAATAAAAAAAAAAAGGAGAAAAATAGTACTCTGAGACCAGAGGGTTATAGTGAATGAGACCAGGATGAAAAGGGAGTTTCTTTTGCCTTTTTCTGTGATGACTTAGAAGAAGCTAGTCTAATAGTTCTAGGAGACAATCAAGAAAAGAATATTTTATTAAAGAGATTGATATTTATAACTACTTGCTAAACTGTTCAAAGAATTAGATGACACTCACTTGAATTAAGTTCATCTGTTCAGTGATAGAGGACAGCTAAACTGATTTAAGCCTGGACCATGCATGGCATTGTGTTATGCTGTGGAGGCATCAGGTGCAGATAGGCAATTAAGAGCAAATTGTATTGTTTTACACATAATTCAGCTGTGTCAAAATCAGTAATTATAATGCTTTAGTTGCCTCAAAAAAGCACTTTTGGAACGTAGAATTAGCTAAGACTTATCAGAAACTAAAAATTGTTTTGATCATTAAAACAAATTTAAATGTAGTATTTAAAACAAACTATCCTCAACAAGATGTGTAGTGGTTAGTGAAAGCTAAAAGTTAGGTGTGTAAAGCTAAAAAATTAATAAGTGTTATCTTTTATTTGATTCCTGTATTTATCATTACTTATATTCTTATATTACTGTTTAGTTCAGAAGTCCCAGTAATGGATTGTTGTTGTGCAGTTCAGAAGCTTTGAGTTGTTTGGAGAAAACAGTGCCTCTTCCAAAGAATTCAGTCACATATTAAGAATTGGGAGAGGTGGAGCAGTGTACACAGATATGCATTACAGAAACAATAAAGTATTCGAAATACACAATGGAGAAAACACATCATCATTGATAGGTACTAGAACAGCAGCAATCAGCCCTTAAAAATTTCCATTTGGTGAGACTAGAGGCAGGTGAACAGTGTATTTATGTTTCTGTACAATTTATTTTAATTTATTATGCTGTTCAAATTCTTTTGGATAGCGTTTTCTTTAACTTTTGCTTATTTATAATTCTTCAGGAGAATTGCAGGATACTTTAGGCTGTTTGTTCTCTCAGTTTTAAGCTTGTCACTATGATTTGAAATGTATTCTATTAATTAACTTTGTTGATCTCTCTATTAATGGTACTAATTTTCTGTGGCCTAAAATACTGGAGACTTATCCCAGGTCTTTTAGAACATCTATAAGCAGTAAGAGGATTGAATGTAACATTTGTTTCACCTAAATTTGACATATAACCTTCTTACACTTAGAAAAAATCTTGAGCTACATTAGTGCTTTTGCCATTATTAAGAACATCAGAAATGTATTTTGTAATTTATTTCACAGCTATGTAGATTTAGGTTATATGTCAAAACAAAATGTCAAACCTGCAAAGAAGAATAAGGAATTAATAAAACAGCTTACTACAGGAACAGTTAACTTTGGATTCCTAGACTTTTGTTCAGGATTTCCAAAGGGTCATGTATGAAAAAATTGGGATGAGTCCATTTGAGTTTCAGAGTTTCAGTATCCACTCCTCTGGATAATGATGTGTTATTAATAATATATTATTTTGAGTTTCAGAGTTTCATTATCCACTCCTCTGGATAATTATGTGTTTGGCTTTGGCTTGATGTATGAACCAGATAAATTCACAATGCTTTTGGGGTTTGTTTGATTTGTTTCTTTAGTTTTCACTTTTCCCCCCCCCCAAACCAGGAAATTATATATTTTGTTTTGTTTTCTTGAAATTGCTCAAGGTCAAAATTTAAAGTCTCCAGAAACTCTTTAATTACTGTACATAAGGTCATGCTGATAAATGATCAAAGAAATCAATGAGAGCTCAAAGCTGGAAGGGATCCCTAGAGGTGCCTTACTCTTTTAGAGGAGATCTTTTCTAGTTGAAACCATAGAGTGAGATTAACTTATTCAGGGTGCATGGTGCTAGATTTATTTATTCATTCAGAGTTATATTAAGCTGTCTCAAGTATTTCCAGTAAGCAGATTCTACAACTTCTCTGAGCTACATGTTCCAATACTTAGTTTTTCTCATTGTGAAGAATTTTTTCTGTTCACTCAGAGAATTTCCCATTAGCAACACTGGCTATTGCCTCTTATGCTGTCCCCACACATCCTAATGAAGAGAGTACCTTCAACTTTTCTCTAACATTTTCTTTAGGTGATGGAAAAAGATTATTAGATTCCCTGTAAGCCTTCCATTCTAGGAAAAACACCATTTTATACAAATCTTTCTTTGTAAGTTAAGATCTCCAATCTTCTGATCACTTTGGTGGGCACTGTCTAATTTTACCATTTCTTTGAACTCGGAGAATGAAAACTGGACAGAGTGTTCTTGGTATGGCTTGAAAAATTCCAGTATTGTGGATTAATCACTTCCCTTGTTTTGGGTTTGGCTATAGTCTGCTGATATTTCCTGCAGTCTGCTTTCCTGCTGAAGAGATGGGCTGCTTAGTTATGTTCTGCTAGCTGTCTTCTTGGCATCATAAATCCTTTTCAATAAAGATTCACTCCCATCAGCCAATTTCCAGCCAATATGCTTGGGATTACTTTTTCGCAGCATAGACTTTGAATTTAACTTTCTTAAGTCTCATACATTTCCTGTTATAATAATTTCCAAGCCTTTTGTGACCTATCTGCATGGTAGCTCTTTCTTTCAGTATTTCTGCCTCTCATCTCTGTTTCATGTCATGCACAAACTAGATGAGGGTGCTTTCAGTACCATTTTCCCAACTGCTTGTAAAAATACTGAGTAGTATCAGGTCTAGGACTGACCCTTGAGGTAGCCAAATCTTGACAAGATGCTGATCTGGCTTGAGATGCTAAATATGACTTTCTTTGCCATTTCTCTATCTGTAGCTGTTCCATCTGTCCAGTGCTTATCCTTCCAGGTTGTCATCAAAGATATTTTGAGAGATCATGTTCAACACTTTGATAAGGCCCATTTGTATTGATTTTTTAAAAATCTCTCTTAATATGTCATTCTTTTTGTCAGTGCAAATGTGAAAGTGATGAGCTTGGAGAAGTCATTCAGAAGTGACACTTCATAGTTTGCCCATTACATAAGGGCATCAGCATGAATGGGCATTGTTCCTTTAGCTTTAAAAAAATCCATGAATCAACTTTAAGAAAAGTGACTTGTGTCCACTAAGCATGCAATGCTCAGGAAAACAAAAGTCACAAAGCTGTTAGACTCTTAAACAGAGAATACTATTAGTATTAGTAGTAGGATTGGGAATCTGTGGGTTTTTTTCCTTGCATAATGATTGTGATGGTGTAATTCTCATGGGGTGGAGAATGCTTTCATAAAATATATCAGTACTGGGTTGCTGAATTTTTTACTTTTATCTCAAAATTTTATCTTAATTACCTTCAATCTTTCCTTAGTTACTACAGACTCTTTTGAGTTTAAATATTACATTGGTGAAAGCAAAGCTGAAACATTTTCTGTGGCACCTAAATGCTTTTAGAAGCCAGGAAAGAAGTTGCACGCTATCATTAAAATAAAAATCTCCATTAATGGATCTATAATTTTTCCTTCATAGAGAAATGTTAGAATTAGTCTGGCACATTTTTGCTATGCATTTATCCACTCTTGAATTCTATTATGAAGTCTGCTTCCATGTACTTTGATCCTTGTTTATTCTGTCATATTTTCAACATTCTGATATTTTTCTAACCTTGTGGTCCAGAGTCCTGCTGCTCAGATATTTCTTTCCAAGCCAGTGCTCCACGATGGAGCAGTAAGTAACACATTACTGACAATGACTCATTCTGTTTCCAGACTCATATTTATACATAGCATTAGACTATGACTAACTTAGAGCCTTTGCCATGGTTCCATTTGTGGTCCCTGACAAGCACAGTTATCTTCCAATGATGTTTAATTCATGAATGCTGAGTGTGACACTGACAGTATCCTCTGAATGTCATTTGTGAGAGCTAACATTTTATGCATCAGGTTTGATGCTGAGATGAGTTTCTAGATTTGCTTAATCTTTTCATTTCCAGCTTTCCTATTAGTTAGTTCTCTTTTTTCTTCCAGTGAAATTCAAGGCATAGGCAGGTTTCTTACGTCTTCAGCATTCCGGGGGGAACACAAGCATGGTAAATCATGTCACCACAAGTTATCTCATACAAACATCATTTCCAGTTGATTTCAAGTTAGGCTGGATTTCCTGATGGTGATTTCCAGTTAGATGAAACAATATGGTGAACTAACCCAGATAAAATGATACACTTCATTGATAGAGTGTATAGGTTGATTAACCAGATTGATTTGCACACAGTGAAAGAAGGTGGAAACATAACATAAATTGCAGCATCTGCTTCTAACAGTATGAATGATACAGTCATAACCACAGGAAGCATGTTGGAGTGTCATTATCTTTAATTCAATGTCAAATGGGCCCCTGATGCTTTTCATTGTTCTGACTTCTTGGTTTTCATCAATGAGTCCGCTGAGTATTTTGGCAAACACAGGATAACTATTTGTGATTATATTTTCCTAAATCAAATGATGAAGGTTTTTTTAATTTAAGATTGAAAATAAAAAATCTCTTGTGCATTAAAAAAAGCAAATATAGGGTTCAAAATTAGAATGGCCCCATTCCCTGGCATAATTTCAGCTTTTAGAGGTGGAAGAAAGCAGTGCAAAAGCATTCACTTTTTGTGCACTTTCTGTCATCCTTGTCAGCTTTACAGTGGTGAGTCATGTGCACTGGTATTCCAGGTTTTGTGTTCTCTTCTTCATTAATTGTGTGTAGACTGTTTTAATGTTTTCATTTCATTTTAATTATTCCAGTAAATGAGCTGTCCTGTGCAGGAGCTTTCTCTGATTTTGTTGATGACTTTTTTCCTTTTCTTTTCAATAGTAGCAGTGGCTTCATCCTAGCTGATTAAATCAGTCATCATAATATGAACACTCTGTCCTTTAAAGGATATTGTATTTTTTTTCACATGTTCTAATGATTGAGTAGAAAGCAAGCATTCCCCTTGCTAATATTTTTTCATCCTTGAGTTTATTTTTTCTCAACAAAAATAGAAAAATACATATGTATTACAGTTCCTTCTATTTTTTTTTTCTTGTATCTCATTTGCCTTTTCCTTGCTCTCCCCGCCATGTGTCAGAAATGTGCATGTAACCATTTGCTAGATTTTTTTTCTCTGCCACTGTTTTATATTTCTCAGATTACTTATTGTAGCTAAAAAATTTACTGGGGTACAGACTGTATGATAAAAGAATTAAATAAGGGTTCTTGGTAAAAATTTTGCAAATATTGAAAAACATATATTTCCACCCTGTCTCCATTATACATTAACTTGTATACATTGTATTATGCTACAATGAAATATTAAACACTTGCAAGACTTATTTGATTGAAAACAAAATCAAACCCTATGTGGAGAGACCCTATCTGTTTGGTCGTCTCTATTCTATGTGTTCACAGAATTCTCTGAAGAGAAATGCTTTCCCCTTTCATTGTCAACTGAAGTCTTTTGCAATCAGACCCAGATTATGTTCAGTACAACAATGTGCAAAATTCAGAGCCCTAAAAGTCTTCAGTTTTGTTAGCATTTTCACTAGACTTAGCTCAAATGTTTGATTTCTTAAGTCCCCAGGCATAGTGAAAGTGCTCTTGGATTGTATTTCAGAAAGGGAGACATAGTAATCTCTTTTTTCTAAATAAATATTCTTTTTCATTCCACATACACTGCAAATCCTCCTTTGGGTCAGAATTTCTGGCTGTCAATCATCTGAACCTCAGAAATGTTTGTAGTGTCAATCTTTGTTTAGTATTTCTTCCAGATCTGATGGCAGAAATATGTTTAAGGGTGACATCAAAAGAGGAAAGACACCTTAAAAAGTCTGATTATGCTAGTGTTTATGTGATATTTCTACATTTTATTTACAAGACAAAATTTAGCATTACAGAACATTTTCTGATACATTTTGAGTTTGCAGTTATTAAACAGGTGGGACAAATGTGGTATAAAAGGTTCAGTAGGTCTAATAAGTTACATTTATCCAGTCATTATGATCTCTTAAGCACTCTGTTTTACAAAAATGAGAGAAGATAATTTCCTTCTTTTTAAAACAACTCAGGTGAAAAAAAGGAAGCAACTCCTCTGTAGTTACACAGTACCAATTTCTTCCAAACTACTGAGTCCTTTGTCCCAAATTACTGACTCCCTTCATTCCACAACAGTTCTTTGTATTCTTAAAATATTAAATCAGAAAACACACATTAATTTTTAGGACTTCCAGTAGTCCATTTCTGTAAGGTAAGCTAGCCTTATTATGACCTGAGAGTGATATTACCTCACACCTAAAATTTTTCTCCAAGTATTTTTGTCATGTATGATAGGTGAAATGTCATCTTCCCTCTCCTTCTCAACTGTTTTCTCCATAGACTGCCATCTGTGAGTGCTTTGATTAATTCAGATTGCCACGCTCTGCATTGGGTTTTCAGAACTGTTTAGCTGAGTGATTGAAATAAGAGCAAAATTTCACTTGTGCCAGAATCCACAGATTCTCCTACAAAACTTAAAAATATAGTTTATTATTTTTGCTAGAGTGAAATACTTAATAGTTTTACACTGACCTGTAGTACTTGTAGGCCTTCCTCCTGCATAAAAACATATAAACAGTAAAAACAGATCAACAACAGATATTTCACATTGGACAATCTGGATGTCCAGACAAACTGGACTGTCCAGATGTTTATTTTTAAATGGAGAAGATGAGAAGTACAAATGAGATGAAAGACACAGATATCCTTAGAAAATCACCTTGCTAAAACCTGACATCGTAAAATCCGAGAGGAGAGCAATGTGCAAATTGAGAGTTTGCTTTCACTCATAGAGGCTTATTATTCTTACTCATATTGCATTCGATATTTGTCTTTCAGAAATCCAAAATCTCCACCTATGACAAGATGTGGGCCTTCATGAGCAGCAGGAGGCAGTCAGTACTTGTCAAAAGTAATGAAGAAGGCATCCAACGCGTGCTCACCTCTGATTACGCATTTCTAATGGAGTCAACAACCATTGAGTTTGTCACCCAGAGGAACTGTAACCTAACACAGATTGGAGGCCTGATAGACTCCAAAGGTTATGGCGTTGGAACTCCCATGGGTAGGTGATATGTCAACCACTTGTTTGTTCATTAATCTTAGTTCTGGCACCAGCATGGGAAACATCCCATCCACTGTTCCTTTCTCTACATTGTCAGCATTTACCTTTATTTTATTTTTCCCAACCAGGCACAATACATATTTTGTCAAAGTTTATGGATTTGATTGTATTTTCCAAAAAGAAACAGTTGTTACTTTATAAATAGTTGTATATTTTCATATGATAAATTTGTCTTACATGGTGCCTTCCATATGTTCAACAATAACAAGAGTACTGTTCACAGTACTGTTCATACTTTATTTTATTTTTAAAAAAAAGTTTTAAATATTTCGATCTCTGTGTTTAGAGAATGAATTTTTAGTAGTGGAAGGCTTGCATTAGCAAATGAGGCTGAGTCTTTTAAAGAGGGCTAATCGCTGAGATTGCTAAAAGAGGAGGAAAATATTCCATACCATGCCACAGACAAAGCAAATATTGATTTACCCTTCTGGAATATGGGTTTGCATATTGGCTTGGAAATTCCAATCCTTTAAGTATTTTCCAGGTCAGCTGCTTTTTACTAAGTACAAAACTTTAGTTGCAAGATTAAAAGCCAGCTACAGGTATTAGCTTGGTTGTAACTGGGCTCCTAGAATCCACAGAAAGGGATTCAGCAAGAACTGAATGCAGTGATTTTTTCAAGGACACGAGGTGAAGATCCAGCATTAGATTTCAGGATAGATGGGAATGAAAATAGTGTCACGCAGAGACTGCGAGTACCATACAATAATTCCACTTAATATTATAAGGCGGTTCTATTGACTTAGTGATCAGGTAAATATTTATTTAAACCTCATTTTGAACAAGAATTTATCATTTTGTAATTGATGTGGATATATTTTTATTTTTTCTCAGATAGATCTTAAGTTTGGTACTGTTTTCATCTGTGTTAATATCATATGCTAAATAATTCCACTGGGATAGTTGTGTCCACTACTATATTTGAAGCACATGGAAAGGAATTTTAAGAAATAAAGTTTGCTGGAATATCTTGGCTAAAGAGGTACCTAGTATTATCAAATACAGATTTGCCTATATATTGGATATATTTACTGTTACTTCAATAGCATCTCTGAAATTTTCACTATTTCAGTAATTTTCTATGTAACGGACACCTGCTGAAGAAGTTATGATTCTGTTCACTCTGTCTTTGGACTGTTTGTTAGGAATATAGTTTTGATTCTTACCAATTTTTCCACCCCTTTCTATTGTGGCTCTTGTATTGCTGAATATATTCTATAGGTGTGCAAGTGACAGAATGGACTGGACTTCAGACCTGCTGGTCTTCTTGGCATCTTATATTTTCTTATTTATAAACCTTTGTGTTATTTTGAGTATAAAGCCCACCTTCCATTTAGGTTTAGTATGAAAAAAATCAAATCTTAGGGATATTTTATAATCTTTAAATAAGCTGCATGCAAACTTGTGAAGCATCTGAGGCATGCCCCAGAAATTTAAGTGAACATTGAAACGTCAAAATGATAGGAATCAGACAGACCAAAACACTCTAAAAATTGTTCTGTTTATGTGTAAGTCAGAGAAGCATCATAAACACCAGAGAAAACAGCTTTAAAACCATGATAAATTCAGGATCAGAATTCTGGAGTTTAAGTTTGGGGGAAGAAATATTGAATGTAAAGATCCAAGGCAGTTGAGTAAACTTTCTGTAGGTCTTTGTTCCCTACTTTATATGGGGACAGAAGGCACTATTTCTTTGCTAATTTTGAGTCACATCAGAGACATTATTCAGCTCTTATTCATCAACAAGATTCCAAGTAATAAAAAATTATCTGTGTCAAGAGTAAAAATAGTGTTGTACAAGGGGATATGTGAGCGAACAGTTGTCTTGAATCAAGATGAAACAAATAGAGGACATACCTGCAGGAATCAGCAGTCACCAAAGAAGGTAAAATAAGAGTTAAAAACAGTCTTAAAGTTAATAAAAGCAGTTAAAGAAAGATCAGAAAAAAAGATGACAGCTTCATAAGGGGAAATAGAGCAGAATGTAAAATAGGATGTAAAGTAAAATTTTTCACAAAAGAAATGAAGGTAGAAAAAAACCAGCATCTGGGGCTTTCCCAAAACAGCTAAGAATAAGAGATTAAAGCAATATTTCAGCAGTATCTATGAAATGCTCTGGAGAGAGCTGACATTTATAATGGGTTTATATCCTGTGTATTAGGTGCACAGTCACAGAATAAAGGGATTGTGCAACTCTGCCAGAATGATGCATAGTTTGCACATACATTTGAAAGGAATACTTATGAAGAAGCGTTTCCATGATGTCTGTCAGGATAGTTTTGTTAAATATTTTGCTTTATTAGAGCTAAAAAGTATTACAGAGCAGTGGATAATGCAAAATATTCTCATGCATTATAGCTAATCTCATTTCTACAGGGAAAAATAATTCTGGAGACTTTAAAAGAACTAATGACTTGGTTATATCTATAGAAGTAGATTACATCATTATTTAATGATTATGAAAGGAGTTTATAGACATGCAACTGAGTAATATAATTTTAGAGTTAATAATCCTACAAGTAACTTGTCAAGTGCTTGGAAATCTGCAGTGTAATGGCTTCACATACAAAGTATATGCTACTGCTTTTGCCTATTTGGGAGGCAACTTGTCTACAAGAACAATACAGAACTACTTTCATTTATAGAATCATAGAATCACAGAATATGCTGTGTTGGAAGGAACCCATCAGGATCGTTGAGTCCAACTCAAAACCCTGAACAGGACACTCTAAAAATCACACTGTGTGCTTGAGAGCATTGTCCAAACACTTGGACTCAGACAGAGTAGATGCTGTGGCCACTTCCTTGGGGAGCCTGTTCCAGGGCCCAACCACCCTCTGGTTAAAGAACCATTTCCTGATACCAAACCTAAATGCCCCCTGACTCAACTTCATGCTCTTTCTAGTCTTGTCACTGGTCACCACAGTCAAGACATCTGTACCTGCCTTGTCCCTTCTCCCCATGAGGAAGTTGTAACTGTGGTGGGGTCTCCCCTTCATCTCCTCCAGGCTGAGCAGAACAAGTGACCTCATCTGCTCCTCATAAAGCTTTTCCTCCAGACCCTTCACCACCTTGGTGGCCCTCATTTGGATGCTCTCTAATGGTTCAATGTCTTATATTGTAATGCCCAAAACTGCCCCCAGCACTCAAGGTGAGGCTGCCCCAGTGCAGAGCAAAGCAGGACGATCCCCTCCCTTGCCTGGCTGGCGATGCTGAGCCTGATGCACCCCAGGACACCACTGACCCTCCCGGCTGCCAGGGCACTGCTGGCTCATGCTCCACTTGCCACTGACCAGGACTCCCAGCTCCCTTTCCACAGCGCTGCTCTCCAGCCTCTTTTTCCCTAGTCTCTACACACAACCAGGGTTGCCCAGTCCCAGGTGCAGAATCCAGCATTTATCCTTTTTAAACTTCATATGGTGTTACATGCATGGCATTGGGAAGATATACATGTCATCTGCAAAATTTACAAAAAATCCAGTTTATCACCAGGAGAAATGGCTTGAAATTGAAGAAGTTTTTGCACATAAGGTTAAATTTGCAGGAAGCTGTTGTTACAAATCTTATGTTGACTGCAGTAGAAAGGATACAGTTACTTTTGGAGAGCAGCACCAAAGGAAGTAGGTGCAACATATCTTGATTATATCTTGACAATAGAATAATAATTAGTGAGAAAACATTGCTTGAGTCTAAGCAGCAGAAAAAGATCTAAAAGCTTTCCAAACAGAAATGTATTCTATCAGTTTATGAAAAAATAATCACTCGGAAAATGCAACCAAGAAAATGTAGCCCCAGTTTTGAGTACTGCAGTAAAGGTTCTTTGCTCATGATATTAATATTTTAAACTTAGAGAAAGAAAGTTGCACAAGATTAGGAGAAAAAAAAACCCAAAAAACAATGTGTCAGGAAGTACATGGGTATCAATTACTTCCCAAAAGAACTAGAGAAGCAAATTATGAGTTTGCATGATTATTTTATTTCCTCTATAAGCATTAGTGAAGTAAAAAAAGTTTAGATTATTGAAATGTAACTTTGAGGAAGGAAGTGGGAAACAATGTACTTTTGGCACAAAACAGGACTGTCAGAATCAGCACTCATCTTTAAAATCAACAAGATACAGTGATACTTGAAATAAAGCAGAATTCTGTATGGTATTTTTGGAGTAGTGACATATAAACTAGGGAGAGTGAAATATGAGCTAGGGAGAATTTGGTAAATTATGTGTACAATGCCTGATTCTCATGATATAAGTTTTTAAATTAAAGTTTAGTATGCACCAGAATTCATTTTTGGTCAGCCACTTCTGATGCTAGGCTAAAAAAGAACTTGATTTACAAGGAAAAGAGAACAACAGACCTGGAATGAGATGCCTTATAGCAACTGATGCTCTGGAGCAGATAAGGGAGAACCTTGTAATGGGTTTTGTTTTTGTTGTCTGTCTTTGTAACATTGTTTATAGCTTTGTAACCAAGACTATAGTAGTTGCTCCACTAGAGAACGTTTGTTTGAATTTTTCTTTTAAATCTTCCAGTTTGAAGATCCTCATGCAAGGTGCCTTTATTTGCTTTATTCTGGCATTTTTTATCAGGAGGCACTATTTTGTCAGGTGTGTGTTCTTCATCAGTGAATTATAAGGAAAATGATTTGCATATTATTGTCAACATGGTGTATAGTTGCTTTCTATTTTCTATCATGTTATCGTCATATGTATTGATATTACCCACAGTTATCTATTAGAAATGCACATCAGCGTCTTTTAGTGGTTGGAATTTGTCTTTGTGGGGGCATTCACCTCATCATCCAATATTGATATTCAAGGGAGGAATGAGGGGTGGGAAGGAGGGAAGAAGAAAGAGAGTGAAAAGACACAAAAAGACAATTAACAAAGGGGTAGTGGGAGAGAAGGAGGGAGGGAGAACAAACCTTTTGGGTATGCAGGGCAACTTATGCTTTCCATTACAGGTAATCTGAAGTGTTTATTATCATTTCCAGCGGTTCCAATTTCCCATTTCATCATCATGCTTGTTTAAAATTTGGGTTGTTCTTGATTATAGCCCAGCTGGGCTTAAATTTACAATTGTGATGAGCTCCTAAATGTTTACGATACATCCAAATGCTTATAGTCATCCTATCCAACAGATATTGTAGCATTATTTTCAAGAAAACCTGGACTATCCAGCAATCCACTTTTTATGTCCTACTGAAACACAGTTAATGTGAATTTCCTATGGCCAACATGCTGTAAAACACAATAATATTAAGTGACAAATACTATGTTACAATGAATATTTATTAACATATTTGCTAATGTGAACCACATGGAAGGTTAGAAACGTAGCCTTTATACACTCTATGTTAAAACCTTAATGCTCTGTGAAGCTACTTTCTCCATTTCTTGGGTATTTTTTTGGGGTTTTTTGGTTTGGGTTGTTTTGGTTTGGTTTTTTTTTTTAATTTTTTTCCTTTCAGTTTGCTACTTTCCAATTGGAAGAAACATAGTTGAAATAATCTTTTGGAAAAATCATACTTGATCTCTCTGGGATGGTGTTTTAGGTTCCTATTTCTTTTCTAAATTCCTCTTTCTCTTCAGCATGTTTGACAGCAGGCTACTTCCCATCTGGCTTGGGCAGATTTTCTTCTGAATTGCCATTTGCTTCAGTGTTGAACCTGGAGCACATAGATGGTTGACAAGTGAATATTTGGAACTGATTCCAAATGATCCATAGATGAATGGATCTACTGAGCATGCACCTTTCTGATCACCTGCCCTTACGTGGCAGATGAGGAGTCTCCTGTCGCTATGTGCCAGACGAACTCGGTGTGTGTGGAGATATATGCAAAGCAATGCCTTTGACATTTTGAAAATGACAAATGGTGTGTGCAAGTAATCTTGAAAATTGCATAAATTTCTTCTAGCTCTTGAGAAATGGAAAATGGAAAACAGTGTATAGATGTGGTGCATAGAAGAAATTAAAGCTAGTAATTTCTCTAATGTTTCTCTAATGTCTGTCACTGAGCTGCAGAGAATTGCAGAATGAGATTAAGAGGGGGCTTTAGTGGTGTAGCAGTGATGTTCCTAAAACACCTGATAATGGTGAGGCAAAAGAAAATTTGAGAAAAAAGTGGAATACCCATTTCTTTATCCTTTATTCCTTTGCAGTTAATACAATCAAATTCTGCTATTAATATCAATAATGCCTCAGTTGCAAAATATAATGAGGAGAATCTTTGAATATATTGCATGATTCTCTTCACTTTTGCAAGGTTTTTTGATTCACTCTTCACTAGCTGTGGTAAAGTGGATCAACTATGGTTCTTCTAGAGCATATTATTCTTTGTGTCCCTGGCACTTCCATATTGATGGATGAGCAAGATACCCTCAGAAATACTGGAAAAGGTTTAACATTTAGATCTTTGAAAGCTAATTGTTAACTCAAAAATTGTTTAAAAAAACCCCAAAAATTGCACTCCCCTGGCTATATAGAGACTCTTCACTGTGCATGGGCACAAAATACATCTCTTGAGATAGGAATGATGTAAAGTGCTGTGTTTTGGGGTCAACATTTCCAGCATCTCATGTCAAGTCTTATATAAATACCCATTATACAAAGTTACAATAACTTGCAACAGTAATGCAGATACAGTTATGAAAATTAATTTGTATAAGTGCATAAAATACATCTGCATAGGGGGTGTTTATAAATTCACAATAGAAAGTTGGCAACTACTGTGATGTAAGAAAGTTATACCTCACATGTCTAAAAGAAAGATGTCTGAGTAAAATCAGCAGCATTCCAGCAGAAATGCATCAGCTGCAGGCCCAAGATATCAGCACAGTCACTTAAGTTCAAAGCATGAAACAAAACTTCTAAGTTCTCACATTCTGTAAACTCACAGGTGTCCTTTTCAGCAGTTTTCTTTTCTGTAAATTCAAATGAAATATCAAATAAAATGTCTTTTTTAACAGAAATTTTTACCTCTAACACAAAAAAACATATTTTTCACAGTACATTGTTCTAAGAGATTTTCAAAATTGTGCCCACTCACGTATGAATTCCAAAAAATCTCTTTGGTCAACTAATGTAATATGCACATCCCTTACATTTCTTTATATATATTTTTCAATAACGTAACCAATCTTAACATTTTAAAATTTTATTTTTGTAAAATCAGACCCAAGAGTGGGGTTAGTTTCCTTTCTTTTTTAATTTTTTAAAATTTTAGTCAACTGTGTAGCATGTAATTAAAATTAAAATGCTGTTTGGAGTATGTGCATTTTGAATACAGTGAAATTCATATAATTTCATCAGTCACAGAATCTGGAAAGAATATTTCACACTCCATTCACTTAAATTAAAGATTCCACTGCAGAAAAAAAGTAATTCAGACAATAATTTATAACATGCTACTTGATATCTTCTCTAGGAATATGACTTCATTAATTATTTATATTTATCTAAGCCATTAATAAATTAAATAAAATAGCATTCTTCCTACCTGAGTGGTAGGCTGCTGGATTCAAAGATAATTTAAACAAATAAATTTTTTAATCAGTGAATGTATGACAGTTAATTCTCATGTTGAATCTTGTAACTATGTATAGATTCAGCTGATTTATATTACCTCTTCTGTCTCCAGGGAGTGACCTACAAGAAGTATTCACAGTAAAAGTCTTTACATTATAATCTGGATATTTTTAGCTGACCTGACCATGTTCTTAATGCTGGTATTTTACAAAATATTTCACTGTCTTTTTTAAGGGCATGTTTCCAAATGTAGAAAATTATAAATCAGGCACAGTGGGGCATATAAATTACTCAAGACAGATCTTTTAATAGATGCTTGTAATTTCAAATACTATAGCTTAATATATTAAAAATATAAACAAGTTTAGCCATCCTTCTTCCCTGCTGAATTTATTATTCCAGATGGATTTTTCAGCCTGGGTTTTTGTGGTGTTTTTTTTGGGGTTTTTTTTTTGGAGGGGAGGTTGTTTTTGGTGGTTTTTTTTTTTTTTTTTTGGAAATGACTAAAAATTAGTTTACTAAGTAAAAAGTGGGCAAAATAAGTGCAAATCGCTGTAAATGCATGACAAGCACTTTGTCACCCTATAGACGTGTAGGATGTTGTCCCCTATGCTTTGTCCAGCTTTTAAAAGACCAGAGCTTTGCTATTTGCAGCAGCATCTACGAATAGGATGTGTGGGAATGGTTTAAAGCTGCACCAGGAGAGTTCTAGACTGGATATCAGGAAGCATTTCTCTATCCAGAGAGGGGTCAAACACTGAAATGTGCTTTCAAGAGAGGTGAAACCCCAAGCCTATCAATGTTTACGGGACAGTTGGACAATGCTTTTACCAATGCGCTTTTACTTGGTCAGCCCTGGATTGGCCTGTCAGTTGGACAAAATGATTGTTGTAGGTTTTTAAACTGAAATACTCTGTTCTGTTCTATTCCTTTGATACCATTTTTTATACAGATCATTTATTTTTCTCTTTTATTTTATTTCCCTTTCACTTTTCCTTTTTTCCCTTGTCCTTTCTTTCCCTCTCATTTTCTTTACGTTTGCCTTTACCGTTGGAGAAGGTGACTAGATACACCAATAGGATTGGGTTGGAGTGTTAGGTTTTAATCACTGAATGTTTTCAACTTCCTTCAGTACTCCCAGTACGTTTTAATGTACATAATCAGTCCAATTACATTACTTCAGTTCTTACAATGTTCAGTTCTGAGAAAGTGCTTTCTTCTTAGTAAGAAGATGAAGTTCCTTGTTACTTTTCCAACTGCTTTTTGAGGACAGATTTGAAAGAAAGACATTTTCACCTAGAGAAGTGTTTGACAAGAAACTTTTCCATGCCTACTTCTTCCATTCCATGGTGCTTTTCTTTGTTCCAGCACAGTTGCACAAACATTCCTGCACATTTTCAGTCTGTCCCTCTAGTTTTAATGTACTTCTATTAGAAACAGCAGGGATAGTAAGGTTTTTAAAGATTGATTTCGTGAACCAGATCATTTTTCTAAATGAAAAAAAAAAAAAAAACCCTAACAAGAAAACCCAAAACAAAACAACCAACCAAACAAAACAAGGCTCCCCATGCATAACAGTTCTATCTCTAACATATGTGAATACAAAAGTAAGGCTGAAATTTCACTGTCATGTCAAACTGCCATAGGGCTGCTGCACTTTTCAAAAGCTTACAGCTATTTGAGCTGCTTTAGCAGCTGCTTTAGTGAGCTAAACCAGCAGAATAATGTTAATCTTTTTTTTCTTCATGTAATTATTTTGTTTCATATTTGTCTACGTAGCTGTTAATGAGGCTGGAAGTATTCATAGTGTAAAGAAAGCAGTGATGGTAGGCAAACAGGGATGTGGAAGAGAAAATGGGATTTCTGCATGGACAGCTGTTAGGCCAAGTCTAAAGACAATCCTGAGAGACTTCCCTGCTTTCTGGTAGTTTCAAAAAGGTCTAATGTAGCTCTTAGTAGGAGAAACAAAACAGTTGTAATTTAACAGATGTGAATGGATGCAGTGCAGAGGGGAGGTGTCGAAGTGACTTTTCCATATGTTTAAAATTGTTATTTTCCCAATACCTTCCATTCATTCTGTCTCAAAGTTTGCAGAACTTGAGTTTCATCCCCTTCACATTGGTGCTTATTTTTTTATCTTATTTTTTTTATTCCTGGAGGTCAAGGCTAAGAATCAAAGAACATTATGGTACCAAGAGAGCCACAAGAAAGTATAATACTGGCTAATATTAAAAACATTAAAATAAAACTAAAAGAAAGGATCCCATGGATCCTTTAAAAAGTAACTGTTTGGAGTTTATAAATATTCCTTATTCTTTGAAGTCCTGATTGTAGCTGAGGCTGCTTTCTGTATCCTGACATAATTCTTTTTTCACGCATCCACTGAATTTAAAAGGTGACATATTTTGAAGAGCTGTTTTGAAAACTTTCCTTAAATCCCAGGCAAGACTAGAAAATAATGCCAATGAGAACAATGACTGGCACTGAGCATTACTGGCACATTTATTTCAATTATTGCATACATTTAGTAGTCAGTGATCAGTGTAGAAATAATTTTAGATTTTTTTTTCCCCAGGAGACACAGGGTTGTTTTTTTTAAATATTTTTGTTACTTCTCTTAAACATTAACATTTTTTTAAAATAGGAGTTTTATGTTGCCTTGCTTGAAGAAATAAAAGAAAAAAAAGACCCTAGGCTCCAGAGAGAGGCAGCTAGTGAGATTTTCTTCTACTTTTTCAGTAACTTTGTTGTGTCTGACACTGGTGGGTAAATGGAAGGTCTATTCTTTTTACACATCTATGATTAAATATATTTATGTAAAACCAGCATAGCTACAGATATGAATGATACACAAACCTTTCAAAAAGCAGCTTCAAAACTGAAAGAAATAACAGATAAATTATATATCAATTTAGTCCCTGAAATTGTTAATAATATACTTGATTGATGTAACTGAAACAAAATTCTACATATCTGAAAATAGTGAACAGTTTGGAAGTTTAGAATTTTCGTTTTTGGAAATGTATTCCCAGATTTCCTCTGTAAAGTATGAAACCCATTCCACATTGGTTGTCGATTTAATCTTTGTTGTGATTTCAGAATCTGTAGCTATTTCTGGCTGATACTGTGTGGGACACAGGATATCTGAGCCACCTTTGTTAGATGTTGTAAAGCATTGCTCCTGAAGAAAAGTTTCCATTTCACAGCCCAGAACTCTACTTAAAAACTGTGCATATTTTCTTATGTATATGTATACATATACCCTTAGTTAAAAAAAAAAAATTCGTTTTGAATATGAATATAGGACGTGAAAACATCTTCCCACTGTCTACAGTTTTCAAGATCTAAAGTAGCAGTAATAATAATAGTAATAATAATAATAATAATAATAATAATAATAATAATAATAATTCTAGGCAATAATTTGTTTTTATGGCTAAAACACCCTAGACCTTTTGAAGCTAATTGTTACCATCAGATCATATATATTACATAACATGAGAAATTTTTACTGATCCTTAGAGATGAGGCATATAAACAAATCTGTCTCTGTAGAAATAAATAGGAAACCATGTACCAAGACAGAATACCTTTTTCTTATGGTTGCCTGCACTTAGTCTGTAATCCTTCATACAATATGAACTGTAATATTCATCACTTATACATGCATAAAAGTGCTGAGCTTCAGTTCTCCTATAACTAAAACAAATTAATACATTTGTCTTCATTAGTTGAACATAATGAAAAAAAAAAAGGGGGGGCAAATTATTTATTTTTATGCAGGTCAAGCCATGTATTGAAACTAATTTGAGAATTTCAACTGCCTGAGCAGTTAATTTATTATTTCGGAAATGTAAGACTGTGTAGCTAACATATTTGATGAAAGAACTGTTTTTTATAGTTGCCTCAGGATTATGAGCATATTGAAGCACTGTCTGGGAGGCATGCTGAGACTGAGCTTTATATCAACAAGGAATTGCCAAAACACTTAACATCCTGTAGTGTGTGTGCCCTAGAGAAGAGGCTCCAGTAGGAACCTACCAAACAGAAACAACCAAAGCAAAGACATTATTAGAACTTCATGTTGATGTTATTGTGCCTAGGACATAATGTTTGGCATCCCCATAGGTTGTGTAAATGGTCTAGGACCAAGTCATGTGAGAAGCAGCTGAGGGAGCTGGGGTTGTTTAGCCTGTAGAAAATGAGGCTTAGGGGAGACCTTCAGGAGGGGTGACCTTTTCTCCCAGACAGCTAACAACAGGACAAGGGGAAATGGCTTCAAGCTGCTCCAAGAGAGCTTCAGGTTGGACATGAGGAAGAATTTCTCTTCTGGAAGTGGTGGCAAGTACTGGAATGGGATGTCCAGGGAAGTTGTGCAATCACCATCCCTGAAAGTGTTCACAGGACAACTGGATGTTGCATTTTATGCCATGGTTTAGTTGACAAGGTGTTGTTTGGTAAAAAATTGGACTTGATGATCTTGGAGGTCTTTTCCAAAATAAATGATGCTATGATTCCATGAGTCTACAGATTGGATTGACAAAGACTCATCTACAAATTTAAAATTTCTCTGGCCAGATACATTGCCCTTAATTAGAAAAAACTGGTGGATAACATCCCAGCACATGGTATTTTCATGGTTTGTAGTTAGATGAACCCAAGGCCACTTCACACCTCAGTTCATACCCATGATGAAACAGTTAATGGCAAGATATTAATTATTTAGAGAATTTCCCTTATAGCTCACCAAAGGACTGGGGTGCTCTGCAAGAGTGTGAAATGAGTTTTCAGGTGGGACAGTTTTGTTATGACCTTACACTTGTCTTTCAGCATAATCTTATCTGCCTGACCAAAATCTTTACATATACCAGAAACACTTGTAGAATTTCTTTAGGCTTTGTTAATTAATCTGTTTGTTGTTGGGTAGTGCTAGACAAATATTTCTTTCAAAGGAGGCTGTATTTGCAAGCCATTTACATGTGAGTGTCACAGATTTGCAAGGTGAATTGAAAAAAGAAAGCACTGTACAAATATCAAATACTATTATCTGTGGAAAAAAATATCATTGATTTTCTCACTAGAGGTTTCAACAAAGATATCTTCCCATTCTGCAGCTGTGCAATCCAGCAGGGGTAAAGAGATAATAGTGTATTATGATAATGATCTCTTCAAATTTTCTGTGATGTTAAAAGGCATGAAGAGTCTATGAAAAATGTTACTATCACTCATTTATTTAATCTAAGAGATGTGCTTTAGAGCAGTTTATAATGATAGTTTGAGGAGTGGTTGAAAAAAACTTAACCTGTGCCAGAAAAAAAGAGATATAGCTGGAAGGCTAATAAAATAATTTAACAATCATCTGCACATTTAAAACAGTAAAAACAATCCATAAACGTCTTCATTTTGTTCAGGTTATCTTGATACTACAAAAAGAAACTGTGTATTTAACATTCAACCTGTTATTGTCATGTCTTATTTGAATTATTCATTATAGGCAACCATTATCCTTTTTTGTTTTGTTTTATAATGTACTCACTGTGAAGATATGTTTTAATCTAGTTGCAAATTAATATTTTTAAGTATGTTTTTTTCCCTGTCCTAAAGTAATAAGTACTTATAACATGAGAATTACTTAATAGTTACTGTACTTCCAGCTCTCAAATATTCATCTAACTTTGATATACTTTGCATATTTATGTCTGGGAAATTAGTATGTAATAAATCTCAACTACATCATCCATCTTGGTTACATTTCAGCTTTATATACCTGAATGAACTTTTAAACAATGGTTCCATGAAGAAATGACGAGAATTAGCCTCAGCTGGGAATTGGTTATGAGTGGGAAGAAGTGAAAACAGTTAGAGAACATGCCACCTGAGAAAGTGTTTTGATTACATTTAGCATAAAATACTGATTTTAGGTGTTCCCTGATTTACCAGAAACTTGTCTCTTCCAAGACATACATCCGTCTCAAAGATGAATACATATATATATATGTGTGTGTGTGTGTGTATACATGTACAGATACATAAATATATATAAATATAAATATAAATATATATATAAATATATATATAAATATATATATATATATAAAGGTATAGTGAGCAAGTTTGGTTTGGATTTTGTCTTGAATGTCTGCAGTTTTAATTTAGATATGGGGTAATTTAGACTGCTAAAATCTAGTTAGAAAGTAAACATCTACTGAGGATTTTCCATTATAATAACTGCAACTTAGTGAATATTTTCTGTTTACTCCACGTCTAGTATTAAAATATTATAATCACAATGTAACAGAAGGTATCTGAGTTAAAAATAAGAATCTACAAGCGCTGCTTTTTTTTCATCAAAAAGTTGATTTTGAAAATGGAGCCAGGGACTGGGAATTGATAGAATTCCTCTTCTTTCTTCATGCATTTCTTGGGGGGGTTAGAATCCACAGATAGGAAGAATGAACCAAGCTACATTGACCCTTCTTTCTGTTGCTTCCTCCCCATCCTGCCTAGAGAAGGTAAAGAAGGTTAGGGAGCTGAGGTGGCTGGACAAATACATTTCTGTGGTGATAAAATAAGGGCTTCTCCTGTAGCCAGCCCCTAATATTTTCCTACAGCATGTAACAACTGTGACTGTCAGTCTTTATTACTGAGTGCTGACTATACTCTATATTCCTGGAAAGTTTTTCAGTCCCTGTGATATATGAGGGTGTAGGAAATAGTTTTCCATGGTATTTGACAATCTGAACATCTGCTCCACAGTGAGATATAAACTTCCTGTGTTGTTTCTGTCCTGCCTATGACTGCAGCATGCATGACACTTGTGAGAAACTGAACTCCACATAGTGTGTGACCATCCATCTCCTGGGAAGGATTGTCTGTTCCAAAGAACTGGGATGAATTTTGTCTTGTAAAAGTAAAAGGAAACCTTTACCATAGTAATAGATGAGCGGGATAACAGACCAAACAAACCCCAAAACTTTCAAGTATGATATGAGTAGAGCATGCAAGCAGTTTGGTGGCACAACATTTAGACTGTGCTTCTTGGTAGGGCTAAGTGGTTGGATAAGAGAGATGTTGTTAAACTGAAACTTAAATGATTCACCCATTCCCAATAGTATAAATGGTGTTAATCAGCATTCTTATGGAAATTTCAGGCATGCTTAACTGGAGTGAGATTGTGACTGCAGCATATTGTATTTACACACAGACTATCTTTGGGATAGATAGATCAAGGTGGCATAATCACAACAGGAATGGGTTCATGCAGAAAAACAAACTCAAAACAAATAAGACATAACTCTCCCATCCTACTTAAAGAAGTTTTAAATTATCTTAATTTTGTACCTAGGTTCTGAATATGATGGTGCATTCCTAACAACCTTTGTCTTTTGCTCAGGCCAAATACACAGAATAGAAATAATGTTGCAAGATAAATAGAACTGTCTTGGGATTATTAATAACAAAAGAAAAAAGCCCAGAAATAAAAGATGCTATTGCTGTGTATTCAGAATGTATTTTTCCTATCTAGAAAATCAGAAGTAACATGTAAGTATGTCCTGTGGGCATATTTAAAAGCACTAGGCAGTTCATAGTCATTCCTTTTGGTAAAGTACCCCTGGCTCGATGGAACAAAAAATTTCCTGGCTCAAACTTTTCTTATTGAAGGAGTTAGCAGAATGCTGCTCTTCCTTTTGATTTACTTAAAGCCAAAATCAGTTCTACAGGTCCCAATATGCTCCAACTGCTTTCATATGATAGAATGAGTAAAACAGACTAAGAGTAACCAGGCAGCAGATTTTACTAAGTTAAAATCTAGTAGGAAGCTTTTTCAAAAACAGTTAGATCAGCAGAATTTCAAAATACTAATATGCATGCAGTGAAGCCTCAATATAAAAATCTTATGTGTTCATAATTTATGTTTAAATATATCATTATATGCATAAATCCTTACATATTGAGACTTCAGGGCAGAAAACGTGTCTAACTTCTGCATTAACTCTGGGAGTTTTGTTGAGATGCTTTAGAAAAAGATGTTTTATGCAAATTTTCATTTTTATTGTAAACTTTTGTAAGCAGGTAACTGCAATTAGAAATTATTGCTTCCCCTCTTGAGGTTGTTGAACTTGTGCAAGAAGGAAGAAACACCCCTATAATCTATAACAGAAGGACTTAAAATTATTCTAGCAGAAATTCTCATTCCTGCAAACAGGAGCTAGAGAAGGATGAGTAGATAATTTATAGATTATGTACTGTAAATCCTCCAGTCCCAGTGTTTCATGGTAATAAATAATCAGTTGATAGGGAAATAAAAGAGGTAGACACCAACAAAAGAGAGGAGAGAAAAAGTCAGATATTTCCATATTGGTCTTTTGCCTTTTTCTTCACTCAGTGGAAGATTATGCACTCACTTTTTCCTCCTGATTATGGAAGATCATTTTAAAAGTCACTCTCTCTTCCCTCCCTGTCTTCCCCCCATGCACAGACCTGTAAGATTGGTGTTATTTTCAAATGCTTTGTCTTGGTATTGAAGGCTGAGATGTGAAGTTTCTATTTCCTCATGTTGCTATTTCCTCATGTTCCTATTTCCTCCTCTTTCTTTTATTTTTCTTTCTTTTTTTTTCTTATGCTTTATTACTTCATTTTTATTCATATTGTAGGTATTTTGCAAATTCCTTCATATATATTGACTGTGAGTATTAGAGTTTATATTTTGCTTTTATGGCTTTTTTTTTTTTTGTTTTGAACACTAGATTCTCTTTAATGAGGATTTAAATAAAATTATATTAAACACTTTAGATTTAAAAATGTAAAAAGCAGGACATGGGCTTCTTGCAACACCTCATGGTAGGGCTCGAGTCATCTTTCAGTCATGTGATGAAAGTGATAGAGAAAATTACCTGAAAATGTCAGAAATCTTTTGCATTTGCTTGCTAACATTTTTCATTTCTGCAGGAAAAGCAGCTGTTATACCCAAAGTGCAATCTGGGTACCTTGAGCACATTCTCTATTTATTGCTTCTTTCTTTTTTATGCTACCAATGTCATCCACAGATCAGTCTGTGAGACTTTTAGCCACTTCAGGTGCTTTTGGGTGGATTTTCCATTGCTGGGACTTACAGTCCTGTTTGTAAGAGAAAAAAAGCCAGGAGAAAATCTAGTCAGAGGAAATAATATTGTTCATATGGTTCCTTTGTTCTCTTAAGGGCTACTTGAATAAGTATAAACAGAATTAAAAATTCTTTTTCTCAAAGTATCTGATTATTAGGTGTACTCAATATTTGCTGCAAAAAGAAAACCTATGAATTTAGAACATTTGAAGTCCTTCAGAATTAGAATAGAACTACAGCATTCAATGCTTGCTTTTTCATGGGTATAAATTTTTAAATGCTTGATTTAACACCAGCAATACATAATGCTTGTCATCCCACATCGATCCTTACTCGTGACAGGATCACCTCTTAGACAGGATAATAAGGTATAACAAATAAAAGCATTGCAGTTGAAAGGCCCTGTAATCCATTCCAGAATTATTTGTGTAAAGTTTTGCAAACCACAAATAGTATTACAATTACTGTTGTACTGAATCACTATTATCTGTGTGTTTCTAATGCAACCTTCATAAACTTAACTAATTGTAGACTGTATTAGTCCATGCTTTATTGTTTGTGTCTATGAATTCCTCAGTTAATTAATTTTTTAACTTCTTCAAGTAGACCAGAATTGTAAATGTAAAAATCTGATCCCCAGAAAATATAAATAATACATGAAGAATAGATGGCACTCACTATATTTAGACCAACAGAGAGTGTGGAAACAAAATGCAAATCAGTTTAATTAGAAAGCAGCCTGTCAGATCAGAAGACAGCTTAAACTGAGTCCAAGACTATTTCTCTGAATCTAATGTTATTTAAGTTGTTGTTGTTAAATATTTATATGCAGTGTAATGTTGAAAATATCCCCAAAAGATTACAGAATGCACTTACACTTCCCCAGGCTCTTGTGGACTAATCACTTCCTTCTTCCATCTGACTGGAGCAACATGTCAAGAGCAGGGTTTGCAGAACTCCAGCATAATCAGGATGGTCTGAAATGATGTGACTTAGGCCCCTGCATGCACAAAAGAGTAGAAAAGAGTTTGCTTTCCTTTCTTTATGTTTCCTGTATAGTCCAGTGCAAGCACAGTTTACCTCCTAGCACAAAACCTCATCCTTTTCTAAGCATAGATGATAAATGCACAAGTCCTTGCAATTTAAATACTTTGAGGTTGGCTCTTCACACCTTTTATTCTTGAATAAAAGAAAAGGTGCTTTTGCATTTTGTAATTAGCAGTTCTTTCTGTGTTCTATACTGGCACAGCAGCTCTTTGTTATAAGCTTTCTTCTCAGGATAAGTTCTAGATATGTAAAAAGAATTTGAAGAAATATAGAATAAGTTAAAAGAAATTTTAAAAAAAAATATACATATTTTCCAACAGTTTGAAGACTATAAAGCCTCTTATCCATGCATTTCTTCAGTTCCTCACACCTGATCACAGTGCATAAAATAGTTAAACAGGGAGCATCTCCCTAGCAGATACAGAGGATTTTTTTCAAAGGTAAAAAGTTAATGAAAATGTATTTTATTACTCAGCTGAAAGAAACCCTAAAGTCTATAGCCAGTAAGTAGCATTATTATGATAGGGAGAAAAAGAGGAGGGATGCATTATAGAATTGCATTGATATGAACAGAAAGAGGGGATACCATGCCTTTTCATATACTCTTTTTCTTCCTTTCCTGAGATTTCTTAACCACTTTAATGAAGAGTCTTTTGTTCCTGTTTTCAAAGGACAAGAAAAATGATGGCTTTGTTCTCTACTTAAACATTGCACAAGTCTTAACAGAGAAAGCACTTCTAACTGACATGCTTTACTCTCTAACATGCAGAAAATAAAAGCCTTCTTCATTGCCACTATTCAATTATCAATGTACATTTTAAAATACCCATTGAGAAGCCCTCATGCACAATGTAAAGAAAAAGAGAACAGATTACATACAAAGATATGACACCAGCCTTTGAACTACCCCTTGAAATATTGAAATATTCAAAAGCTACAAAATTATCCTGTAATTTTAAAATAATGAATTATGAGAAAGAAATACATCAAAATATGAGACTGTACATCCCTGATATCCAAACACACTGAATATTATCCTTCTGAATTCTTGCTACCTGGTACTGTTAATAAGCAAGTGCGTGCTGAAAGGTGTTTTAAGTGCCTGAAAATCTATCAAATATAGATTTTGTGGGTTGGTCCTGAAGCATAAATTGTTTCTCCCGCATTTGATAAAATGACAGGATGAAGTATTCATTAAATATGAGAACTTCTATTAGCTTTATGATTGCGAGCTGTGAAGCAACAGCCTGTAGATTTACATATATTAAACTAAATCTAATGAAACCCATTTAAAAACATATGGGGAAAAAAAATGAGAAAAATGGAAAGAAGAATACTCTCTGACTGAGTATAGTGTTTGAGACCAAGGGACTGAATGTGATAGGATTTGTTGCATCAAGTATCATGGCTTACTGGAAACACCAGCTGGATCAAGTTTTCTGGATATGTACTTGTGTGAGCAAGCAGGTTTGTATTTATGTGACCAGTGCCATTGTGTCGAGAAGAAAATGGCTTTTTGAGTGATATTATGGCTGTTAAAGATATAGTTTTCATGAGCTATTATTTATTCTTATTTGGAATAACTAACGTTTCATGTAATATATTCCATGTGATATTTCTTCCCTGTGTTCTCTTCAGGTTCTCCATATAGAGACAAGATCACCATAGCAATTCTTCAGCTGCAGGAAGAAGGCAAGCTCCACATGATGAAAGAGAAATGGTGGAGAGGCAATGGTTGCCCAGAAGAGGAAAGTAAAGAGGCCAGTGCTTTGGGAGTTCAAAATATTGGAGGAATCTTCATCGTGCTGGCAGCAGGATTGGTGCTTTCTGTCTTTGTGGCAGTTGGGGAGTTTTTGTATAAATCAAAAAAAAATGCCCAGTTGGAAAAGGTAAATATTGTCATTACCTGTTTATTTTATATTATGGTCTATTTAAATAATACTTTAAACATTTTGTGATGTTTAGGGAAATGTAGGTGATGCATACTTATTGTTTATTCTTATAGTAAAGTATTTGTATAACAAAGGATGACAGCAAAATCTCCAAAGTTTTACGTTTACAGCTTTTAATTTTTCTTCAATGTGTTTAATTGTAGCCAGATTTCAGGACAAGTGACTATTTCTCCTCTTATTCAAGCCTGAAAAAAGACAGCTTTTTACTCCTGGAAGTTCACTGCAGTTAATTTTATGGATGAAGAAGAAATCTGAAACTGTAATGGGAAACAAATTAATCTCCTACAGATAATTCTGATTTTCAAAAGACAAACTCTCTGTAGCTCAAAGTCAAAGTCTAAAAATGTCTCTATAGAAATGTTCTTTATAGGAGTTTATACTTGCAAAGTTGTCCTGGTAACATCTGGAAAAGAATACATCAACACGATTCTTTTTTTGGTGGGTTTACTACTGATATGATGTCCTGTGATTTCAAACTGACCCAATATTGAAAGTCCTACTGTTAACTTGTTGTGTACTTGCAATTTATACAACCAGAATACTGTAAATGTGCTAAGACTAATAATATATTGAAAAATTTGTAGCTGAAATTATAATTTTTTGCATAATAATTAAATAAATCTTTCTATATGTATGTGCCCATGTCTAAACCTAAAATAAAATAGTTTATATTATTCCTATGGCAAAATCTGAATTTTGAACATTGAGACAAATTGTTGGATTTTGCTATGTCTTTTTGATTTTTACTTTTGAGGAGATTGTGACCTATGACAATTTTTAAATTTATGTTAGAAATGTAATTTAATTCAATCAGTAGTAAATCTAAAAGTTATATTTATATTGGTATTTTTCCAGATGGTGCTAGTGAGCTTTTGTAACTTGAGTCATTACTCAGAAAATTTACTATTTGTTTTCGCTTCTTTAGAGGCAACTTTTTGGTACTCAAGTTTCCTGTTATAAATATATTGTTAAGAATTTTTTTCTATCACACACTAAGGCAGTGTGGGGTTTCAAGGTCCTAAACACTGTTTGAACATGGGTACATTCATTTATTGTTGAAGGACCCTTTAGATCCTCTTTACAATACTGCAGGCTAATTCCTTCTGTTAACATAGTATTGGAATGTTACGTTTCTGAAATGAATTTGTAAGGAAAAGTAATACTGGTTACTTAAGAAACCCATGTAAATAGCAATAGTTTTTATCCATTCCTAAAATGGATTTGGATCTTATATGAACATCAGTAAAATTTGATTTATCTTTTCTGGACTTTTAGCACACACTCAATTAGAAAAATAGGACTGCTTTGATAATAATTTTGTTACGTGAGTTCAGTATTTTACAGGGTGTAAATACATATGCGACAGTAGCAGCATGTTGGAAGTTGAGCATGAGGGGAAGCAAACAGAAACTTTCTAATTAAGGACTTGTTTCCTTTAAGTTCTTTAATTTTTGCGGGGGGGGGGGGTGGGGAAAGAGTTTGTTTATGTTTCTTTGATTTGATTTTATTTTTTAATTTTTCTTTTGTGTTTGGTTTTTTCTCACTTGTTTTCTCCTTAGTGTTGAATAGAGATAGCAATGACTGGAGGAATGTGACCTTTCAAAAGCATTTGTACCAGAAATGTTTAATAATCAAGTATTTAGATACTTTTAAAAGTTAGGAATAAATCTGAAGCAGCTGAGTTGAGTTGAGTCAGGCTTCTCTCTTCTCTCCTCCTTGCCTCCAGTCATTTCCCTTCCATCTCCTCCCTGCTGCTCCCAGACACCTTGATATCAGCAGACCATTGAAATTTCACTACAGTTTTATTTATGGAATGAACTTAAGAGGAAGATGATGCTTGCATCCCTACACATGGCCTACCCCAGCATCCCCTCACCCACTCTCCTTGCAGCACCCAAGGACTTTCAGAAAACTTCTTTCAACCTCTCCAGGTATAGCAGATCCCCTTTGCCTAGGAGAGGGAGGAACAGCAGCCTAGGGCGAGATGAGAAATCCTGACAGTCTCTACAAGCCCTGAGATGAGTGAACAATGCAAATAGTGCTGCCTTGGACATCCTGTGGGGATAGAGGAGGCACCTGTAACAGTTTGGTAACACTTGTGGTGTCATTCCTTAGGAATCAGGGTATCATTCTGGCATAGTGTTTGTCAGTATTTGGGAAGATCAAAGGTATATGGAGAGCCAAGGAAACAAAATGAATCAGATAACTTCAAATGCTGAGTACATGGAGTATCCTGAGATATAAGCAGGCATGAGTGTTTGCTTTTTAATGTGTACCAAATATTCATTTGTACTTCCAGCAGGGAGGCAATACAGATTGAAATTGTATAATATAGATATGGAGTTTTAGAATTTTTTATGCACCCTGCTCTTAGAGCTTGCACATAAACAAGATATTGTCTGGTGTGAACCTGTTTGGAGGACTGAAATCTTGAAAGGAATCAAGCTCAGAAAAACAGCAGATAAAATGGTGTTATTCACTATCAAATAAAAAATGTTGCATCTTGTAAGAAAAGATGGCTCAAAACATCCATGCCCCTGATATGTTTAAAAGTCAGAAAGTAATGTATGACACTCCTGAGATTTTCTGTGAAACAGATGATTTTATGCCACCACAGCACTTTCCAGACAGAGGGAAATTCCTCTCTTATTGACACCTATCAAAAGCAAAGATAAGCCTGGATGTTATCAGTGTTAGACTGCCAGTCACTGGCACTTTCTAAAGCTAGCTTGCTTGAAAAAAAGGCATCCTAAATGACAAACTATTTTCTAGAAAATCCAGTCATTATGAATGTGAAAACAGCTATACATGGATAAAATTCTGCTATAATTTCTAGCCATTCAAAACTCATTGAGCCTTCAGCAAGATGGAACTAGGTATGCTTGTGTAAAAATAGCAGATGTAAATTTTATTAATTTTGAATTGTTTAGTACTTCAAATAATATGAATTGAGACACACACCTTAACTATTTGTTAAGAGATGAGATCACACACTTCCTATAGTAAAAAGTGCTAGATTCAGTCTCAACATGTACTGAAACAGTAAGTATACAGCCAACAAAGTATATTGAGAGTTACAAAATCAAATAATAACATAAACATCAATTAAATTAACCTCCCTGAAATGGTTATTTATTTATAATTTATTATAAAAGCAATAAAAGCAATAAGTACATTAATACTTGTTTATCTTTCACATACATTTACACGGAAGACAAAAGCTATTGAACTTTCCATGTTGAATAATTCACTGCTCAGCTGCACAATTGAGTTGAGAAAGATCAGTGTGGATAATTTATTTCAGAAGACACAATGACTGAGCTCTTGGCAGAACTGCGCCCAAAGTAGAGATCAGTAGCTAGGAATATACACGTGTTACATACAGAACTGTTTTACTTACAACTGCAGATTCCACGGAACAAGAAATTCTGAATCCTGAGCTGTGACCTGTATATGAGACTAACTATGTCTTTGGAGATGGCACAAATTTATCTGTATGACTCTTGCTTGAAATGAATTGAATACAATAATTTAAAACACTTTCTGCAAAATGTTCAAAATGAGTTTTTATAATGTAAGGATAACAGGAACAAGACTTTCTGATCCTAACTGACTCAAAAATTCATGCAGCTTTGATGAGCTGCAGTGTCTTTAGGTTATGGTACAATTTGATTTCTTATTAGAAATAAAATGTGGTTTTGCTATGATTGCCAGTAATTCTGAATTTTCTACCTCACACACGTATTTTAATAATGCCATAACCTGGTGTGCGTTTTGGACAGATAACTCTTCTAGTCTTGCCCGATACATTGTCTCACTGTTTCCTTCAGAGAAAGTGCTGGGAATGGCAGAGCACACATTCTTGTCTATGGCAGAATGCTGATATTCCAGTTAGTGCTGTGGGAAAGGGTAGGAGGAGATGGTCAGAGGTTGACCTGACTACATTCTTGCAGAGCAACCACAAGATGGTGCCTTCTAATTTCTGAGAGGGAAATTTAATTGTCACTTTTTAATAAAATTTGTGTCGCAATGCTTACCTATTGTTTAATTGCAGCCTTTCTGAAAATGCTAAAGGCTTGTATTATTTCCCATTGTTTATGATACAAACATCTAATTATGTCATCTACTTGGAAACATGTTATTATCAGACCTTTTTTATCTAGCCAATCTTGACAATAAATGCTCAGTCATTTGCATTTTATAATTGCTTTTGCTGCTGAATGACCCATTCTCTTTTTTTAACAGGCACTCAGAGGGCAGTGAGTAAGCAAGGTTAGAAACAGAAGCCATTTAAAACAATTATGATGTCTTTCCTCTTTTTTTTTTTTAATTGATGTGCATCAATGCATTTTGGGTTTATGTCCATTTCACACATTTAGTTTTGTATAGCTCATATTATTATCAGAAATGCCAGGGAAAACATTGACCTTGAAAACCATTAATATTTAGCACAATATATTGATGATTCTCAGTTTGAGAATTTATTGACCTTTACTTTGATTTTGTGTGTTCAGGGTTATTTTTAAGTATCCTCTGAGATTATTTCCATTTTCATACCACTCTTACACAGTGATTAGATACTACTGTGAGAGACAGCTGTGTGATAGAAACTACATGGGCAGTGCTGAAAGCATTAGAATGAAATTCACAGTATTGATGAAGGCAGTGCCATGGATATATAGACCATTGCTTGTGGGCACTGTTGTAAATTGTTGTCCTTGTGCCTGTCCTGGTAAGGGTTTCTTTGGAGAGGGTGACATTGACTGGAGAAGTGATCTGCAAACCTGGTTTGATTGATGCAGTGGTCCCTCACCCTTCTCAAGAGGCAAGGAGGGGCCAAGAGTTGATAGGGTGAAACAGCTGCTGCACAGTGACCATATGCAGCTACATGTTATCCTGACTTTGCTTCTCTCAAATATGATTTAACTTTTCTCATTTTGTTTACATGGATCAGTGTAAATGCTGACAAGAGTTTATTTTCCAAGGTCCCTTTACGATCTACTTGTACTAGGATAAGTTTCATTCGTTGTGTCTTACAATCCTGCTTAGAATTTTAGAATTTGTGTCAGCCAAGTGCAAAAATATAGCTTTTCCTATGTGTTAAGGACTTACAGAAATAATTTAATAATTACTGAAATATTTGGATGCTTCTTTGTCAGCAGGATGTGTAGAAAGCCGGTATTTTAATCTTTGTTTAAATTGTTATCTCACCAACAGTGCAAAAACAAATTTCAATTGTTTTAGATAAAAACCTGAAAATTTTTAAGGATCTTTCTTATTTTACCACAATATTTTATGATGTGGTGGTTTGGGTTATTTTTCCAAATTTTACTAAATTAGTTGTCACTAAAGTACTTTACTTTCCCAAAAAAATGCAGTTATGTCAGTTGTGCTGGAGTTCAAAAATATTTCTGATAGTTTAATATCAAAAGCCTTTGAATTTGGGACAGTAGTTTATAATAGTTTTGGAACAATACCAAAGTAAATCTCAGCCTAGTGATTTTTTCCAGGGGGACACAGGTTCAAAAGATTTTAAAGTTGAAAAGCTTGTTCCTCAGGCTACAAGCAACAAAAGGATGTGGACATTCTTGGTAAATTGAAGTAAAAGCTTTGGGATTTATATCCCAAGTAGCTTTTATATGAACTACAGTCAGTGATGTAGATCTGTATTTTTGTGTCACATTTTTTAATGGAGTAACCTCAGAAATTGTACTTTTGGCTGCAAAAAGCAGCAGCTGGGACAGGTCATGGAAGAAAATGTTTTTCCAAAATAAACACACTGCATTCTGCAGATATGCTGTTGGAAAATTAGGAACTTCTATCATCCTGTAGTCCCCTGAGCACTGTATGAGTATGTACAAACGTGTATGGTTAATTTGTGTGTGTGTAGGTGTACAGATTACCTGAATTTCAGGTATTAATTTTAATTAAATACCCTCTTGGCAACCATGTAAGTATATATTAGAGAATATTTTCTAGGGGGAGGAATTATTGCAAAACCCAACAAATCAAAACAAACCTCCCCAAAATCAAAATCCAATCTACATCTCTAAATATCTAAACAGAAGAAAAAAAGAAGAAAAAAAATGGAAAAAAGCAAGTTACCAACTGTGGCATTTTAAAGTAATTTGCAAACAATAAAATACTAAACCAAGAATTCTATTTTGATTTTTGATTGCAGCTCAACCAGTATCTGTTTGGTAATGGACCTTTTGTTCTGAGGTATTTTTAATGTTTTAATTTGTGTCTTTCAAAAAACAACTGAAAATGCAGGAGTGTATGTAAAGTTGATAAAAAGTACACAAGTTCAGGAAGTTCACTATAGTTTCATATTCATTCAGTCAAGGATCAGATCTTAAATTATAGGTCTGAGTTATGGAATATTTAAAATTTGACAAGAATTTGAAGTTGGATAAAAAAAAATTGGAAACATCTATATATTGTTTCCTTTATAGCAAATGTGGCTCACTTTCACTTATCAGTAGAAAGAAGAAACACATTATATGATTATTTCCTCTGATAAAAATATTTTTTCATTCCAGTAGAAAAGATGTCAGATCATAAAGCATTCATGTCTTTCTGATAATTTTTCATTGTCTACCTCTAAATATTACTGTAGCATATAATATTTTAATATAAAACATTAAACTTCTGATTTTAAATTGATGAGCTATGCTATAATTAAATGTATTAGCAAATGCAGTTTAGTTCAGCTGATTTATTTACTTTGACTTTTTTATATGTCAGCAAAATAATATCAAGCATTTCCTACCACCTTTTAGATTGAGAAAATATCTTTGACATATAATTGCAGAGAAATGGGCACTAAAACTTTTGATATTATGTACTGCAACATGGCTGTAACAGTTTCCAAACCAGTAGAAAACCTTGGCATTAAGTTAATACTAACAGTCTCTCTCTGTTCAATATGATTTGAGGCCATGCCAGATTTCTCATTGGGTTCATACTGTCACACTGAACTATAAAACAAGTATAAATTTTTACAGTGAATAAAGTACAGAGGACTTAATCTGAGCAAACTTTGAAAAAAAAAAAAAAAGCTGTTTAGAATTCAGGTAAGAAAGGTTATATTTATTTTCTAAAATAACTGTAAAATTAACTATTTATTTTGAAATCATGTTATACAAAGCATTTTAATCCAGACAGATTGGTACTACTCAGTATTAAGTACATATCATCATCACTTCCTTTCACCATGCTTGGTGATCAACAAACCTGACATGCCTTTGACAAAAAGAATGTATTTAGATGTAGGATCAAAGATGATTCAACAGGTGAATGACCCTTCACATCCTGTGGCTGAGACTGTCAGATCTCTGTGGATTGACCCAGTGCAACCAGGATCAGCCCTGATGAAAGGCAGAAAAATATCTGCACAGATATGATTGCAAAATACACACCCATTAACATTGCAATGCTTATTGTTCTAAACCAGTTAGGCAATGCCATATATTCTGTTATTTATTTTCTCAGTGACAGCTACATGGCTGAAGTACTATTAATTGATCTCAGTCCTTGTAAAACAGCTGCCAGTCTTGTGTAGCCATTGCACAGGGACACGAGACAGCAGTACCAGGTTCTGGAAGAAGATCTGGGCTGGGGTCACAAGGTTTACATCAGTGGAAATGATTGCCTCTGACTGAAACACTAATGACAAATAGCACTTATTGCCACTCTGAGTTTGAAAACACAGACCCACACCTAAAAAATTGTGACTGTCAGCCTTTTCCTGAAGAGGTTGAACTGAAAAATGAGGATGGAAGATACCTTCTGAGTGCTTGCCTTTGCCTGTCCAACACAACACCTGTCTCCCTGGGATTAAATTGCCATCACCCCCCTATTTCAGCCAGGCACTGGAAGCTCAAAATGACTGCACAGTCCTGGTCTGACAATAGAGTAGGACTGTGTTTCATCTGTGTGTCGATGACACCACAGCCCAAATTATTTCATTATCTCCTCAGTGGCCTCATATACATGTTGAAAGGAGAGATGACAGGATGAAACCTTGTGGAATCCTGCATGAGAGAGAGCCCTCGGGGCTGATGAGCAATTGCCCTATGACATCCTCTGGGATTTCTCTGAGAGGAAAGAGTGGAACCACACAAGTGCAATCCCTTCTGCCCCAGCCTAGGTCCACAGGTGAGTCAGAAAAACAGCATGGTCAGTGTGATGGCCAGAAAGGCTGCTGGCAGAGCCAAACAAAACACTTTGAAAAAAGCTTTCTGCACTAATAGAAGCTCCCCATCAACCACAGGAAGAAGGGTAGCTGTCAGGCTGGAAACAAGGAAAATAGTTTCAGAAGACTTTAAATGAACTCAAGTGTTTCTTTCTTGGAAGTCTCTGTCATCCACCAGAGTGCATTTTGTTCTGCTCGGAAATAAATTTTAGAATTTGAGAGTGGCAGAATTGTTCTTTGGTGGGTGTTTTTTTTGTTTGTTTGTTTTATATGGGGTTTTTTTGACATCAGTTGATAATTTATTTAAGGCAAGCCGGAATTTTATTGTCCCACAGGGAGACACAATAAGCACAAGAAGTGGCCTGCAGTGAGGTCCTGTATGTCATCTGAGTTCATCTCATAACTCTAAAACTCGGCGAGAAAGAAATTTTCAGCCTGCTGAAAATTGTTTCAGTGTTGTTTTGTTATAGGAAGGGTCAGTCCCATCAGACTTTTTTGATCCTCTCTGTCAAATAGCTACCAAAGTCCTTGAAACAACCAGCATTCTCTTACAGGGTAAAGCACCTCATTCTTCATCAAGCTGTCTGGAACTGCTCTACTGGTGGTCATTTTGTAGATACTACGGTGAAAACAAAGCTTTATCTGTGGAATTAAAATTTTCACTTTGCTTGATATTATTATCTTCATCATTTGAGTGGGCAGTGAAATTTCTGTTTCATACAGGTCACATGTATTTTGGTCTATAACACATTTTGGTCTGAAAATAACTTCCTAAAATGGTTGCTTGTTCCATTCCCACCAAAACCCCAAATAATTGCTTACTCTAAAACTGAGAATATACTGGTGATACGTTCAGGTAATTGCTGTGAATTTAGTCTGGAGTGCACTTGTGCATTATACTTGCTATGGATTTAAACTGTACTGCATCAGAAAAATCAGTGGCAAAATATTTTTATTGTTACTATATTGTGCATATAGAGATGTGTATAGTATGCCCATGTGCAACCTTTGATCTACAGTCATGCTTCAGAATAGGTATATAACTAAACAACCTAAAAATCTGATCATTACATGTACAGTTCAACTTTGAAATGCTTGTACTCCAGCTGCTGTGATATATGATTTCACTTTTTCTGAGGTTATTTTCTCTTTAATTGTTCATCTCTTTGTGTTCCTAAACCAACATTTTGATAAAATTTGTTTTTCTGCCTAGAGGGTTTGGCAGATTTTCCACACACATTATTTAAAATCCTTGAAGGAGTGGCATAGGAATCAGAAAGTGATTAGGAAGGAGAGTCAGGGTAGGACTGTGCATTCATTCTCAGCTAACTTCAAGACAAAAACCAGTTTGATTGCTATGTCCTCCTGGATGCTAGAACAATGAACCATAACACAAGAAGACAGTACGGGATTACTGCTGTTACTGCTTTAAGATAATTAAACAAATCTTCAAATAACATGTGACAGACAAGACTGGAAGTAATGAACTTCTCAGTAAATCTTAGATCCTTCTATTGAATGCTGACAGTCATCTTTATATGATCTGCCTCAAAGAAGGGAAAAATATAAACCAGCAATTGGAGAATTTTCAAAATTTGAAACACACTGAGTAATAATCACTTGAATCAGAGTGTTTAGAGTGGTGTAGGCATGCTGTTCTCTCTTCCTGTTGCTCTTTTTAGGCTGTTAAAAGAAAAATCTATGGTAATAGTCTCATAATTATGTGTCTAGCAAATGCTATTATGATTTCTAATTACCTTTCTAAATTCCCATAAAGAAAAATAATGAAAGCAGTGTAAGTATTATCTACCTTTTATATTAATACACGTGCAAAACCACATTTTTTTTCTCATGCAGTAAAGCCATGCATAAGCTGTCTAATCAGCTTGTAAGCAGTGGTAACATTTTGCAAAATTCTCATCTTGATTCTCCATGACTTGTGAGGTGTCAACTGTGGCAAAGAATGTCAGAGGCGTCAGTTACTTCTTTATTCGTTTTAAGGAGATGAACTTTTTCCAGAATTGTTTTGTGTTCGAAGGATAAGAACTACAGTTCTGATTAAAATGATCTTCTGTAAACTTTTTTTGTAATATTTTATCGTGATATGCTGCAACAAAACAGGTGCACTTATGTATACTATGGTTTAGAGAGGTGTATGCTGTCCTTAAATTCTTCTAGCATTTGATTATATCTAAGATGACTTGGAGGCTGCATTTACTTTCTGGTAGCATTTAAGAAGACAACTTAAGATTTTGTAAGGGTTAGTGAAAAATCGATAATAACTGATGTTCTTGTAGCATGCCTGCAGTGTGGAAGGTAAGTTGGGAGCAAGAGGTTATTTTCTTTGAATTAAATGGAGAGTCTTGTAATATATACTAAAGTGCTCAATTCCATGATGGACAACAGTTTTGAAATGTAGCTTTTCAGTTCTGTAAACATTTTGTTTTTTTCCCTTAGCAATTGAACAGCAAGGATCAAGAAATTGCATTATCTTTTCTAAAATCATATATGAAAATGTCTACTATCCGTCACAAAAAAAAAATACTCTTGAGGTGCTTCTTGTTTTCATGTATTATTCAAAAAATTGTATCCTAACACCGAAAGAACACAAAAGTTTAACAGTATAGAAAATGGAGACTACAGAGATTGGAATTGAAATTAGACCAAAAAAATTAATTTCAATGTTAAAAAGTAAACCATAAATCCTTTCTAAAATTCATTGAATATTACTTTTTTGATGTGTGTAAACTCTTCCTTATATTTCTCAGATAGAACCGAAAGAAGAAAAAAGATTTGGATCATGAACTCTGAAGCTGCATAGCCTTGAAATGATATTTTTAAAATACATACTATTTCAGTGAGTGAAATTTGAAACAAGCAAACAAACAAACAGAAGATATGTAGCAATACTCTTAATCAGAAACAATGTTTTTATTCCAATATGCACATACAAGATCACATAACAAATTTATAAAAAAATAAGTTGAAAACATAGAATAGAAGACTATATAAAATAACTCGCTCAAAGTTATGGCATCTGCTTTATTAAGACTTTCAGTCATTAAAACATTTCCTTTTTAATGAGTTTTCACATCTAGGTAATATTCTCAGACAAAATGTGTTGCCAAATTTCTAGAGATATTGCTTTCAGGGTATTTCAGAATGTTGACTTGTATCTTCTCACCTCTTGGATGTTGGTTGTAATCCATTTCCTACTGGTATGACCTAAAATTTTATACCCTTTGCAGATTTTCCAAAGGTTTTAGTGGATTGATTCCCCTTGAGAAGGATTTGTTCTAATTTGGCACTCTTCTTAGATGCCTTGGCAAAAAAAAAAAAAAAAAAAGACAAAGAACAAAATCTTGAAAGTTTTAAGAACTAATGCATAATTTTAAAATTTAGAAGGATTTTATTCCTCAGAATGTTTTAGCTAGGTCTTTAATTCCAGAGGTGAGAGCCATATCAAGGCTACAAGTGGTTGTAGGGCTGAGTTGCACCATTTACTTCTTAATGTATTCCCCATGAATTTCCTGAGTTATATGCTAGGTTCCTCACATAGTGGAAATGCCAAGATCTTCAAGCCTTAGCAATTTAGCCTGCAAGCCATTAGGGAATACTAAATTAAATCTTGCCCTTTTAAAATATTTCAGGGTTAATTTCAATTCCAGAATCATAATGGAAGTTTTGATGTTAAGCAACAGCACTTTATTAGAAAAAAGGGAAAGTCTAAGAGAATTGAATATTGTCTTTTAAAGTATAGCAGGGTAAGGAGGTACAGTTTTCTGCTTTCTACACAATGGCCAGGAAAGATACCTTATGTATTAAGATCTGACATATTACATTCAGACCATTCAATCAGGAATTTCAGCCACCTCAATCACACTAAGAAATCTGTCCTGTATGCCAACCCAGTGCACATTGCAGAGCTCACTTCAGCCAGACATGCCAGACTTTCGGTTCTGAAGGATATGTACTTGACTGTGAACCAGAGAAATATGCCTTCTTCTCCTTTGGAATCACAACTTAAACTTTTCTTAGCTGTAGATGGTAGAATAATTTCTGCTGTAAGTTGAGTAGGCATTATTCCTTTATTTCAAACAGCAGGAGAAAGAAGTGCTTCAAAGGAAGTGCATCACACCCAGAGTAAGATTATAGTTTCCTTCAATTCCTACCTGCCCATTTCCTTATTCATGTGAAGGATTAGGGAAGAGGGCATTTGTTCAGGCTTTGTTGGAGTCATGCTCAGCTCTAATTCCTAATTGAGACAACTCATATTTGTACATGCACAAAATGGAATTTTATGTAAAACCATTGAAGTTGTCAGTGAAACAGGAACTACTACCCAAGCCCTTTCTCTGCTGCTGTGTGCTCCCATCCCTAATCTACAGAACAGCTCATGTTTTCCCTGTCTCCCTTTCTCTGTGCCTCTGTTGACTACCACCATGCCAAGTGGAACAGGATAAGTAGGCAGCAACAGCAAGCGACCTACAGGTCTAATGCCTGTAGTTTATAGCTGTTTACTGAGACACAGGCTTCAACCTCTCTGGCAGAAGATGCTATAATATTGACATTCTTAAATGTGACTCATGTTCAGGCATAATTCTCCAGCTGATTTCTGGCTGCACCAAAGAAAAGGGTATCTGCCACATATTCTTCTTTAGCAGTTGTCACACTTTTTAAGGAACTTGGCTTTTTAGGTCCTTTCAGAGCATACCTATTGGATTGATAACCATGGATGGAGAACTGGAATGTGAATTCTAATAGGATCCACAACTAAGCCAAGCACCAGTGTGTTTCACAGAATTTCTACTATTGCCAAATGACAAAGCTGTAAAATTTAATGGGGAAAGCTGAGTGCCTTACTGCTTTCAGCCCTGGAGGTTGGAAGCTGAATGCAGACTTTTATGAACACAGCTCCAACCTAGGTTCTCAGTGAACTAGGTTGGGTGCAATATTTAAATATTTTCTGGATCTAATCTCCAAGCTTCAGGTCTGTATGAATAATGAAGATATAACAGTTCAGAAATAAAGCAGGGTTTTTTTTTGAAAGCCAAATGAGACAATTATATATTGACTACCACTAATCAAAAAAAATCAGAAAATGGTCATGAGATAGAATAATTCTAGGTGCTTTGAATTTTGGTTCTTGTTTAATATGTTGCTTGTTTGTTTTTCATTTGTTCATTTGCCTTTTTTTTCCTGATCATGTCCCTGGCCTGGAGATTTGTTATTAAGGGAGAAAAATGCAAAGGGTTAGACCACACCTCAAATTTGTTTTGGCTGAGGGGAATTGTCAGAGGCTTGGCTTAACATCTCAGCTGCTGGGATGGGTTATTTAGTTAGTATATTTCTCCATTAGCTTGAAAATGCTTAAGTTAAACTATGATGCAGAGCCCAAAAGTGAGACATTTTCCCTTACTACCGTATGTCATTTGATACTCCAATTCTCACACTGAGAGAAGGTTGATTGCTCAGAACACCGTTAGCAGTTGAGAATTCAGTCAGACTGAGGGAATAGGGAGATTTTATTTTACTTTTCAAATTGCACTCCAAACTGGAAAAAGGACTTTGAGGATTTGATGTAAACATGTGAATAAACTTTTTTTAATAATACACTTTTCATGAAGATCAATGAAACTGAATTGTTGGTTTTTGGTTTTTTTGGGTTTTTTTTTTGCAAACACATAATCCATAAATGATAGTCAGTAGTGGTAAAATTGTTTATATATAGAAGATATTGTAAATTATGGAGAAATATCAGTTTTCAGTAATACATCTGGATTTCAACGGTATTTAAAGATTAATTTAGGTAAACTCCCTATACTAAAACTTCATGTTTTTGTGGAAGAACTCTCACTTTTTTAAATATGGCTAAGGAGATTCTACTGAATACCTAACAGATATGTAACATTTGGATACTGTACTGTAAAGCTAACATGTTGACAGAAAATCTGCTTGAAGTAGTTTTATGTATGCATCCAGACTTAGTACCTGCCAGAAAAACAATTGTACAGGCAAGGTGATTATAACACTGTTTGATAAATAATTTTAATTATTATTAAATAATAATATGCATATATAGTGATGCATATAGTAAGGCCAGCAATTTGTTTTGAGCTTCAGACCGGAACAAAGCAAAGAATGACAAGTGTGTGCCAGTACAGTAAATCTGCTTCTAGACATTGCAGTTAGTAATTACTTACACCTATTTCTTTTTCTTGTTCCTCTATTTCCTTCTGTAGAGGTCCTTCTGTAGTGCCATGGTAGAGGAGCTAAGGATGTCTCTGAAGTGTCAGCGTCGATTAAAACACAAGCCACAGGCCCCTGTTATTGTGAAAACAGAAGAAGTTATCAACATGCACACATTTAACGACAGAAGGTTGCCAGGCAAAGAAACCATGGCATAGAGCTGGGAAGCCAAATGCCCCAAGCACAAACTGTCGTCTTTTTTCCAAACAACCTTGCGAGAATGTTTCCTGTGGAAATATGCAACAAGTGCAAAATAAAATGAGTTACCTCATGCCGCTGTGTCTATGAACTAGAGACTCTGTGATCTCAGCAGTTGCAATGGCCAGACTCGAATCACAAGCATCATGGATCAACCAAGTTATGCAGGGTTACACTGTTTGTCATGGGTTTCCATCATTCTGAATGAATGAATGTTCCATGTGAGTTTTGTGGCTGGTTTCAAATGCAGTCTCAGTGAGAAGTTGCAGGTTCCTCTTGAAGTTCAACGGTTGCCAGAAAAGGGAGAATAAATGCCCAAGATGACACAAACCACAGAAGGAGTCTAGTAAAAGTAATGTCTCAGAACTGTAGTGGAACAAGAAACCATATGTTCTTCTGAACTTCCCAGCACAGAAAAGTTGGTAACTGCTCGTAGACTGAAAGTACCATCTGGACAAGGTGATATGATCTTCCTGGATCCAAGAAATGTTAAAAGTGAAGAAACATGAATCCCATGAATAGAAGAATACATATAAGGATGCTCACCTGTTTTTTGTTTGTTTTTTTTTTTTTTTTTGACTGTTTGTAACACTGAACTAAGTAAATAAATAATAGTTTAAAAAAAGAAAAGAATTTACCTGGGTTGGAACTTTGATCTAAAAATCCAACAAAAATATTTCCAGAATTTTGACCCAATTTTTAGATGAATGAAACTTTCCTTAGTACAAAGGAATGTATCTTACAAACTTTAAATATAAGCAATTGATTTTCTTTTCTATAATTGTGAAAAGAGGGAGGGGGGTGGGAAGCAGTGAATTTCACACATAGAGGGCTTGCATTTTAGCCTGAATGGTTTTTGAAACACTTGTTCCTGCTACTAATTGAACTCAATGGAGCCTGTGCTATTCTCGCTAATGTTGGAAGAGGGATGGGTCACCTAAAAGAAGTGAATGTCAAGAACTTAAAGGAGGACTGCATTTTTCAATACAGTCACAGTACTAAATGAACAATATTCTTGAGCAGTTTTTTTTTCCAAAAAAAAAAAATGTTCAGGTTTATTTGTGGAAATGCAAGATTTCTATGAAAATAGTTTTTGTATGGAAATTTTTGTAATACTTTTTATCAACAAAATAAGAACATGTGTTTCCATCAGGGGTGTGATGCCAAGCATGAGTGGTAGTGCGTGCACACCACCAACGTTTGGTGAAAACTATTTTTATCATGAAAAAGGAATCTTAGAAGAGACATATTTTCAAGTTATATAATATAAAAAAATAGGTGCACTACCACCACTGCTTACCATGCTACACCCCTGGTTTCCACTAAGCTGATAACATGTTGTCATGAACAATTGTGTGTAAATGGTAAAAGACACAGACCTCTTGACCACATTGTGATAGAAGTTAATATGCACTCAGTTTGCTGTTTGAATCCAATGCACAAAATTAAAAAAAAAAAAAGAAGAAAAAAAGAAAGCATTAAATTTATGTCAGTTTTAGTTGGTTTTGTTTTGCTGCGTGATTTGAGCAACGTATGTGCAGTACTTTGTGTCAGTACTGGTACTTAGCTTCAGCTTAGTGCCCTATCCTGATGAGTCTTGCCACTAAATTTGTGACAAGAGAGTTGGCTGGGATTTGTGACAGAAGCCATTTCAGCACATTGTGACACTATTTGCAGGATTTGGCTCTTAGCTGCTTCAAAGCTAACTTATATGTCCTGAATGTGGTGAGTTCCTGGACATAACATTTTGAAATGCTGCCCTAAAGATGCTGAATCTTGCACCTCTGTCTACTGTAAATTTATTTGTATCTCAACAAGAAATGTATAGTATGGACTATGTAGGAATGTTATGCCAACCAAAAAAGATTATTAAGATGGTACTTACATGGAAAAAAATTTTACTTTAACCCCCAAAACCATTTAAATACCCCCCAAAAGCATTGAAATAATCATAAATAATAAGTCATCGGTGAGTAAAGATGATGGCACAGAAATATAAAATATATAATCCAAACTGTAGAAACTATATAATGAAATTTGGGGGTGAATGGGAGGTTTGTGTCTACTACCCAGTTATCATAAATCTTCATAGAGATTGAGCTGGCCATTTCCATTGTGAGCAGGGACTGAGAAAGCAAATTCTCTTATATTTGTGAGTTTCATCCCCATTTATGTGATATCAAAGAACAGGTTATCTTTGTCTGAAGTGTAAAGAAGATAAAAACACTTTAAGCAGTTTTTCTGGAAATGAGTAAACGTACATAATTTATATTTAAGTTAATTCTTTAAAACACAAAGGGGAAAAGAGTAACTGTCATAACACAATGAAAACTCCTAATTATGATGGCTTGGAATGGAAAAAATTGGCTATTGCATTTGATTGATGATTTACAATAAAATTTGTAAAATCATGTAATAAAATGCTGTATTATATTCAAACATACTGTTCTTTTCTCCATTGAGGATGTTAAAACAAGCAGGATCTCATTCTCACCTTGACTAATTCTTATTAAGCTTTTTGTGAGCCAAAGTAACAGTGAATGCAGAATATGTCCCAAATATTTTATTGGGTCAAAGTTCCCCAAGGAACAAAACTTCTATCATGGAGGTAGTATAACTTAATTAAGATTTTGGTCAGAATTTCAGCCCTCCTTTATTGAGGGAAATAGGCAAAGTAACTGGAGATTTGTATTAAAGATCAAGACTAGAAATGCATGGCTCCACAGATTCACAGTAGTAAAATGGGTTTTTTTCAACAATCATACACTAACTCATGTTGATACTCTGTTGTGCATTAGTAATTATTTCTGTATTAAGACAGTTACAGAAAATTGACTAATAAAGACCTGACCCCCAAAAGAGTAGAAAATACTACTGATGTTTTGGACTTGAAAAAGCCTAATTTCTTTAAATTTCTTCAAAAGCTTCATTTTCTTTCTACTACAAAGAAAATCCTCAATTCTGAAGAAAAAATTCTTTGTATGGAAAGGCCTCTGAAAGGCCAACATTCAAAAAATTTCATGCTGTATAAATTTCTGTACTGTCATTAAAACTGATGGAGCTTCCCACCAAAAATCAAGGAGGATCTGGCCCACAAAGATTCAGAATCCATATATAACTGCTTTATCTGGTCTCATCAAACAGCTTAATTAGTTTGCTGATTTCTCAGGACAGGATGATGGGTGCTTCTCTGACCTTAAATGTCACTCTATAGAAGAATTTTAAAGTAGTTATAGCTCAGTGAAGTGGCGCTGCCTGGTGGATGACAATTGTAGGTAAAAATTGAACAGGACTGTTTTCCCCCTGTCTGTTTCAATGAAAATAGACATCTTAAAGACACACTATTTATATCTTCAGGTTCCCCCAGCATGATTGCATAGTAATAGATAAATAGAAAAAAAAAGGAAAAAACTCCTTTTATGTTGTTGATAAATGTAAGTTTTGGAGGACTGGTAGTCAAAATACTGAGCCAAATGGTTGGATGAAATCAAGAGATGTCTGGTCCTTTACAGTAAATGAGGATTTGTCCAATTATAGACATCAGCAGGCCTTTTTAATGGTATTCTCCTTTTATATAAACAGAAGTACAGACATATACAGGGAGTATCTGGCAGATTTTATATGTGAAATTTCTCTCTGAAATTTCTGTCTCAATTTTCTGTTGAAGAATTTAGTATGGATTTGAAATAACCTTTTCTTTCATTTTATTATTTCTTGAGACTCTGATCATTAATCTTTCCTGATTTCATCCATAGAGTGTTCACAACCCCCAAAATAACACAGTTTAGTCCTACTACACTAACTTGTTAATATTTCAGAATTGAAAAAACGTACTTCATCAGGGAAGAAAACATGTGCCAAAATCCAAAGCCACAATAGGAGAAATGCCCTAATACTCTACAAGATAAAAATATTTTCAGGGAAAAGGGATCATGAGCAGAGGTAATATCATACTAAGATGTAAAACATTATGGTATAAAATAATGTTTTATTGTTTTGATGTAAATGATATTAGAAAAATGGAAGCACTTCAGACCCAACTTCACTTAGTCTCCAAATACATCAAACACAAAATATGATAACTGAAATACTCCTTTGAAAGAAGTGTGAGTACTCCTACTTAAGAGCAGTCAAGGTTTTATCCAATACAGCCCCAAATATGTACAGATAGAATATTTAAGGCAGAACTAGGCGTACAGAAGAAATTGTGTTTCTGTCAGAATTTCAAGGATGTATTGGAAAACAAAGGGTTGCTGAGGTTGGCTTCTCTTACTTAGAAGATCATTGCTTTCCAACCTCAAACATGCTATTGTCCTGTTCTCTTCCAGTCTTACCTCTCTGCCTTCCTACACACACCTCTGACAGTATGAAATTGTTTTTTAAAGCCCTTTTCTTCTGGCCTTCCTTTAAAAATAGTTTTAATTAAAAATAAAGTTATTCAAACACCTCATCTCCCCAGTTTGTATTCACCAAGATAAAAACATTAGCTTTTCATGTGACTGTAATCTAATTGTCTTTATTTTCATTTACTACCCCTCTCTGTCCCCTGCCTGTGTTATCTTCTCCTGTTGTTCTTGTACTTGCCTAGACTGTAAGCTCTTAGGGGGCAGGAAATCTGTCTTTGATTTGTTCTATGTAGCACCATGAACTATGGAGCTATATAAATAATAAAAAATGTAGATCTTCTTAAATGATGTTTGAAGTGATAGTGATCTGATTGACTGCCAGTCTAGTAATATATTGTTTTAGCTAATTGCCTGAAATCCTAATCACTGCAGCAATAGAATAATCAAAAAATAAAAATAATAAAACCAACCCAAAGGGGCTATCACACTGACTCATCTTACTGGAATTTTCCCTACATGGTCGGGGTATAGGAAGATAATGTCGTGTTCACAGATCTTCTATAATGGTTTAAATATTTAATCATCTACATTAGAAATTTTTTTAAAAAATAAGTAGGTTAACACAGATATACAGGATGAGCTTTGGAATGAGAATTTTGATTGGTCAAAGTTTGGAAAATTTATGGTTAAGATATTGGTTAAGCTGCACACAAAGAACCTTTCCTTCCTTCATTATTTCAACCCATTTAGTCAACAAGACTCTCTTTGCTGAAATCTATAGCAATCCTATTTTGCTAATAATTTTATGTTCGTAATTAGAAATTTTCTACAAAATATAGTTTTAAATAAAATTAAAGGAATACTTCCTCTTACTTCTATTCAAGAACGCTATCTTTCTATGACTGCTGGAATGAAAAACTGGGAATTCAAGAAAAACGAAATACAAATGGAAGGAAACAACAGATACAGTCTTGAGGACAAACATATCAGGTTTCCCTTTTACCTTTTTCTTCTTCAAGGAGTGACATTCTGTATCATTGAACTTAGCTCTTCTGAATGCTGAAGTCAATACTGACAATTCTACATAGATCTGTCTTTCATGAATTCTCAGAGCCAAAAGACTACCTGTCTTTCTTTCTTGATCACACAATGTATTGTTTTTCCAGATACTTAGGAAATCAAGTCCTAAGTTAAAAAATTACAAAATCATAGAGCTTCCTCTTTGCCATGACTGTAGGAGTTTTGCTTGGTGGAAATAGGATACATTACGTTAAACTTAGCTTAAAAAATTGCATGAAAACATTGAAAGTTGGTAAAGGATCTGAAGTTAGCATTCCTTGGGCAGCACTGACCACCACAGATCAAATCTCTAGGGATTTGGTTTTGAAGGTACAAGTTCTACTTATTATGGGTTTGTGCCAAAGATTGTCCTATGACATTTTCCTGTAAGTAGACTGCTGGCTGTTATGCCCAGGGAGTGAAAAACAGCCTAACACAGTGGTAACCATTATCATTCTCTTTACACTGTAACCACACTAACTAGCTGGGCCATTTGGGCTCGGGTAAATCAACAGAAATTTCTGATATGTACACCTGCTAAGCAATTTTATGCATTAACATCTGTCTTAAAAATGTTTATTTGGCATAAGTACAACTGGCCTGTGGGCTTATCATAAAAGAATCATGTCACAGAATCACCGAGGTTTTGGATTGCTGAGTCTAAGGCCTTCTTCAGGTGGAAGGGTTTTCTGGAGACTCTTGAGTACAATGCCCTTGTACAAAAAAGAGGCAACTGGAGAAGTTTGTCTGGGAATGGAGACTCCCTAGCTCCCTTGTTTCCAGTGTACAATTATGCTTACAGTGAGGAATACTTTTTTTGCTCATATTTAAAGGTAATATATTGCATTTTAGCTTGTATTCAAAGCCTCTTATCCCCACACTGGCTGTCACTGGGGTCTAGTTCAGTTTTCCCCCTGTCAGATTCTGCTACGCTTTCTGTTTTCCATCTGGTTCCAGGTGTCTCAGCCTCTCCCCGTGTGACAGATGCTCAATCCCTTAATGGTCATCTTTGTGACCATTAACTAGGGACCATGTTCTATAAAGTCTTGCTCTCATACTGGGGAGACCAGAACTGGACTCAGCACTCTGGGTGTGCTTCACTAGAAGGGGAAAGATTCCTGACCTGTTGTCAGTGCTTTTCCTAATGCAAACCAGGCTAAGTTGATTTTCTTAGCTGAAAGGACACTCTGCTTGCTCAAGTTCAGTTTGCAGTCCACCAGAACCCCCATGCCCTTCTCTGCAAAACTGTTTTCTACTTGGTTTGCTCCCAATCTGGACTGGGATGTGGACCTATTCTTCCCCAGGTGGAGGACTTGTCATTTCCCTTTCTTCAGCTTCATGTCCTTCCTTTTGGCCCATCTCTCCAGCCTGTTGAAGTCCTTCTGAAAGCCAGCACAAATGTCTACTTTATTGAAACTCCTCCTTTATGCAATGCTCAGATTTGCACACTGTTCTATTGTACACATAATTAACGAAATTATTAAACAATATGAGACCCTTTGGATACATCTCTAGTTACTGGCCTGTGGTTGGACTTACTGGCACTGATTAAAATCCTTTTGACTGATTTCAATTTGAATTAAAATCCTTTTAACTGATTTCAAGCCAGTTTTTAATTTATCTTATTTGTCACACATCTAGTTCTTCTATTGTAAGTCTGTCTGGGAGGTTGGTATGGGGGACTATGCTGAGAACCTTGCTAAAGTAAAAATAAATAAAATTCACTGTTCTTCCCTCTTCCTTGAAGCTAGTGTTCTCAATATAGGAGGCTATTATGTTGGCCAAAGATGATATCCCCTCTGCAGATACATGCTGACTAATACAGGGGTTTTTCTTGACCTCAATACTTGGAAATAATTTCCAGAAGGATTTTTTCCATCATCTTCACAGAGATGGAGGTAAGGCTGACAAACCTGTAGTTTTCCATCTCCTCCTTATCGCCCTTTATGAAGGGAGCAGTGATATTTGCTTTCTTCCAAACCTCAGGCGCTTCTGCCAGCCAACATAAGCTTTCAAAGATTATCAAGAATGACCTCACAATGGCATCAGTCAGCTCCCCCACATTTTGCAAGTGCATCTTGTCAAGTCTTATCAACTTATATATGTCCAGTTTGTTTAAATATTCCCTAATATGATCCTTTTCCACCAAATGTAAGTCTTCCTTTCCCCAGACTTTCCCACAGGTCTCAGAAACCTCCCTTTTCTGAGGGCTTACCCAGAAAGACCCAAATTGAAGAACACATTGAGTACCTGGCCTGCTCCACATCCTTTGTCAGCAGTTGTCCATCCCCGCCTCCTACATCCATCCCATGATTTCCCTAGTCTTCTTCTCTTCGGCTGATATATCTGTAGAAACCCCTCTTGTTTCCTTTTACAAGGAAGGATTGGATTGCTCGCTGGACTCGGTCCAGATGAGTTTTGGAATTAGTAGAACTGTGATTGCATTCCATGGTTACATTCCATGACTGCATTCCAAGACTGCGTTTCTTGGGATTCTTACAAGCAGATCTTGGAATGCCAAAGATCAAATTCTGTTTTCACAAAATCCAGAATTATGATCCAACTTTTTGTCTTGATCCTCTTCCCTCAGAATCCTGAAACTGATCACCTGCAGCCAATGATGTCCCTCACATGGATTCTTCCATGTTTCTAAGCATGAGATCATGAAAAGCCTCTCTTGGTTCCTCCAACACTCCTGTCAGGAAATTTTCATCAAGCCGCTCTAGAAATCTCCTGGGCTGATTGTCCTTTGGTTTGTTGTCTCTTCAGCAGGTTCCATGCTTCTTCAAGCCTCCATGAGAACTTGAAGACTTTGGGAACATGAAGCTTCTTCCAGTTGTATGAAGAGATAATCTACCCAAAATTTAAAATATTCAAGAAAAATTTTGTAGCAGACATCAGGCTATAAATGTCCTTTCATCTTCATTTGCTCTATAGTTCCATCTTCATTCTGTTAGAAGTCTTATTAAATAGTATTTTTAAAATTGTCTCTGTTTAGAAAATTATAAAAAATAAGGGGTTTTTGCAGATTTATTGCTATTTCCTGAATGTTATTTTTTTCCCTGAATATTTCTCAGCATTTTCAAGAGAACCATATATATCTTATATCTCTCCAAATGGACTCCAATTTTTAGTGAGTTTTCTGATAAGCTGTAAAAAGTAAGATCTCTGCATATGTGATGAACAGCATTCACTATCTTAGAGTAAAAGATAGCGCAGAAAAGTGCAGAAAGGTGACTGAAAGCAGTGTTTGTTGTTCTGTTTTGAAACATATCAGACAGCTCAGTTGTTTCAAAACGAAGAGATATTTTCAGCATACCTTATTAATTGACGTGTTTTCATCTTTCTCTCTGAAAGTTTTGAAGCAATGTTGCCTAATGAGGAAATAAAGAAACAAACAAAAAAGAAACAAAGAAACAAGCTTTAAAAAGCAAAACCTATTTGTGTTCAAGGTTTATGAAAAGCTCAGGAATTATTTCTAGACCATAATACTATAATAAGACTTAGTAAGTTTTCAGATGACAGGATTTTCAATCACAGACTCATCTCAACTTGCAACTGCAGAAGCACACGTATTGCTCTCAAATTTCATATATTTAAGATGATATCACTACCACTGTCTGAATCAGCCTTCAGATTTAGAAAAAAGAAGCATGTCTGCAGTACTGCCCAATATTTACCTCTATTTGGTAAAGTTTTTCAGGCTTTTTCAAATTAGCTTTTATTCTTAACTTCAATCTACCACTAATTACTTGCTCTGGACTTTAGCTTCTCTTTATATTCTACAGAATCTAGCCTGAGGGAGACAAAATATGGCCCTTAAAATCAAAGGAACACAATTATAACCAGGTTATTGATTCTGCCAGTTGTCCACATTTCATCTCAAAGCTTTCTTTCCAGGTGACAGGTTTTCCAATTGCTAGACTTTCTTTCCTTTTCCTTTATTCCTTTTTTCATAGGTTCACATCATAATAATAACTAGTCTAACATTATAGTTCAGAAATTGCCTATGAAACTAGAGATCTTTTTAGTTTCTACAAAACTGTGAACCAACTCAGATTCTACTTGTGAACCTGTGAAAGGTTGTATTAGTAGACAGAGTTTCATGATAACAATTACATTTTTTCTTTGAATGTCATTGAATTTTATCTACCTTTTAGTTTTAATCCTAGTAACTGGATTTGTTTGGTTGATTTGCTTTGGTTTTAACCTATGCATTTTTGTAAAGTGAGAAGAAAAAGAAAAAAGAGAATTCTGTCAAAATGCAAATATTATGTCACAGCAAAAGAACAAAAAATACTTTTTCTCAGATTCATATTCATCTTGCCTCCAAGATATTCTGGTTCAAGATTTTTATGTGATGAAGTCACATTAACTTGAGCTAAGGATCCACTTCTAGGAAACAAGTTCTTCAACTCTTCTTAATGTGTTTGGACTGTCTATAATGAAAAAATCTATACTACTAACATTGTTTTAACAAGACCAAATTCCACCGTGCTGCATATCAACAATATGTCTCATGTTTTTTTCTAAATATGAGAAAAGGCTATGGAAATTCTATGACTTCAGTTTGTCTACACACTTAGCCTATGGGCCTACTAGGATTTTTCTGGAAGCTTCTAAAAACCAGCTTTATAAATCAAATAGCTTTTCTTAAACAGTGGCTTTGACAAAAACACTGCAAGGAGCCATTATATTTTAAATGGAAGAGACAATGATGTATGGCCTTTGTAACAAGCTACTCATGGATTCATACATACCACATGAACTACAAGGAGTCTTGCTCTAGAGTGGAATTGAATGACCCACTTTTTCATCTATTTGTTAGGCTGTCATGTCTTAATGCATGATAATTAATATTGACATCTTTGACACTAAAAAGCAAACAGTATGAACTTTGCTTGAAGGTTCTAAATTTAGCAGAACTTTGAATTTTTCCAAGTTTATTTATCCCACATTTCAAGAAGAGGGTATGAGAACTAAATAGTTGATCCTGAGCTGGTGATTTTTCCCCCATTGATGGTACAGATTAGTTTTTAATAAGGATGCTGTCCATTATTAGTCATTTTCACAGCAACTCTTTATGAAGGTGAGTATGCTGTAATCATGCCACTTACCTAACACCCTGCCCAGCACAAATGAAACTAATGGGAATTTTTGGAGAATATTTTGGACTGCTAAAATATGGGAATTGATATCTATTAGCCCACACTTGCCAGCGTTCCTCAAGGGTTACCTATATGAGATGTGGTGGTTTTTTCATGAACTCCGTATATTGATGCACTGAATGACACATGGAGCTTAATTTCTTGGCCTCTTAGTTACATCAATGTTACCATTTTGCTGCCTCTTTTTAAGGTGACCAGTGGCATTGTCAAGATAGATAGAAGAAGCAAATGCAGCCTAAGTAATTTATTTTGAAACACATTAGGTGATGAATCTTAAAATTTTAAATATGGCATGAAAATGAAAATGTTAATTAATCCATTGAAGAGTTAGCATTAAGACATCATTTAAAACTCTGTGTATAAAAAAGCAGATAAGATTGCCTACTTTTGAATGAAACTTTTTTTTTGCTTCTCATTAGTAATCTTGAATCCTATTTCTAAACTTGTTTGAGGCTCTCTTTAAATCTGACAGATAACCAGAAAATGACTGATAAGAGATTTCATCATTTAATGCTCTAAATTTCTTTTCAATAATCTAGATGATTCATAGTTACAATTGACTCAGTTTTTGTCTGCTAGCTTAATTATGAAATCTTAGCAGTGTGTCAGTTTCTGTAAAGATTTTCAGATAACTAAATTATAGATAATTTTTGTTATAATTCTGAAATAATTGCTTAAAATTAAGTGTGTTTTAAAAATTTCTCAAAGCTGTATCCAATGTCCTTTTCTTTTTATTCATCCTGGAGACTGTTAAAACAGCTTGTGGTTAAATTTACTCATATATTTATATCCCCATCTGTTGGAGATGCAGATAATTTCTTTGTGTTTCTCAATGACTGTAAACAAAATTTTGAGTTTAATTTCACTTGTAACAAATCCATTTAGTATATATTTCCAGTAGGGATCTTTATTACAGCGTTTCAGTTCCTATTAGACATTAATATTTACATCCTCATAAGGAACTCAAAGAGTATTGCTTTCCAATTTACAGAATGGTATAAATGACAGAATGAAGAGAGAATTGCCTAAAATTAGATGAAGGTCCCTGTCTTCAGTCTAATGACCATTAAAATGCAGCATAAATCCATGCTGTTCCCAAAAGGATAGATTCTTTCCTTTCTTTCCCTGTTTTCTAGATTTTTAAGTTCTTTGAGCCATCATTATTTATTTATTTATGTATTTTGACCATATGATAAGAAGGACCTTTACTAAACTAACTGCAGGCAATTATAGCCATCTAGTGTTCCCTTAAATGAGAATTACATTTTCCCCCAAGCTGAGAGAGAAATAGTTCAAGAGCAAATTTCAGTACTTGAAAGGAATTGGAAAAGAATTCTGTGTTGTGTCTGTTCTGAGACAGCTTCAGCAACAGGAGGCCTGACCTTGTCATTACAGGCTGAGCTGCCTTTTCAGCTTGGATGCCACCAGCCCTCATGGATTTTAGTTGTTCTTTGGGAAGGGGTGTTCTGAATCCAGCCCTCATGGATTTTAGCTGTTCTTTGGGAAGGGTGTTCTGAAGCAGGTGTGACCAGAGCATCTCTGCTAATAAGAACCCAGAGCTGCTCTGCACACTTTTCCTGCCTGGATGGTGCTCAAGCCAACCAAGTTCCAGTTCCCAGCTCCATTCAGTGTGAGGACTCAGCTCTCCCTCTGACTTATTAGCAGCTGGAGCACTGCAAGTGAACTGAGAGGACTGCAGCATAGAAGAGAGAAAACCACCATACTTGATGTTGAGACAGAAAAGTATCACTACTTTGGAATGTTTTCAATCAGAATTTTCCTTCTCTGAAACATCTCAAATGTAAGGCTATTTTCCAAAGCAGTGTTTATTTATCAGTAACTTAATTCATATTTTGCATAGTGAAATATGGTTATCTGCAAGTGCATATAAGGAACATTCAATAAGAGAATAAAGAAGAATGTAAAGTCCCAGAAAAGTGTACTTCTAAATTATTTGCAGGTGCATTTTTTTCAGATCTTCTCTTATTTTTTGTTGTGATTTTATCTCTCTTTTACCATGGTTTTTATTTTTCTTACTTTATCACTTTCGGAGAGAACTATGAGTTGTGGAAAACTTACTTTTATCCATATCCATATTTATTCTGTTTTGGTATCTTCAGGTTCTGATATTCAGACACTCTCTGGGAAGTATAGTTCTTTCTCTGGGAAAGAAATATAGTATTATTTATTTTTCTTCAGTACGGAGCAGATGTCTCTCTCGGGTTTAAATTGTTTTGTCTACTGTTATTCTCCAGCTTGAAGATTATCTCTGGGTGGTTACATGGATAGCCTTAGCTTTTCAGAAGCCATATATGAGCTAATGCATAACAATACTAAAGCGCATCACATTATTTCAGTTTCCAGACAGAAAGAAATAATATTATCTCATTTCTGTGAAAAAAGGAGACAAAATGGTGACGACTTCTGCAACAGAGACATAAACCAAAAATAATTTTCCCTCTGTCTTTATGAGAAAGTGGGAGTGATACTCTTTTAATGTAGTTCAATTTCTGTGTACAGAAATGATGAAACCAATAATAATAATGAGGATAAATCTCAGCAAAGCACATAATAAGATAAACTAAATCTGCTTACATTACAAATACATCAGATGCTGACCAGAATTGTGTTCACTGCACCCAAATCTGCCTGATGGTATGATCAACCATGTACTTTTCCACTTCAAAATTCCTCATGTTAATTCAGCTTACACCAATTTTTACCATAAAATGGAAACCAACCTTGAGTCCTTCCCCATGAGTCTTCATCTTTCTTATTTTATTATGGTTTTATTTTATAACTTCCTTTTTCTTTTCCTTTGCTTACTATCTTTTTTATTGTTCCTTTTTGTTTGTTCATTTGTATTTGTTTGGTTTTCTTTAAGAAAGTTATTTAGCATGGGAGAACTGTATAATTCTCTATGGTGCATCAGTCTGTCTGTATTGATGTTTATTTGCAAGCTCTTGTGTCATTTAAGCTTTTCCTCTTTAGCCTGGGCTGCTTGTGCTTCCTCTACTGTGAAGAACATTACATTCACGGAACATTTATTTTGGACTGTGAAGAGAGATTTGTGTAGCTGCTGTGTAGAGAGGGAGGCAGAAAATGAAAACTAGAATCAGTGTCTAATAATCTGTCTTTGTCTTCTGTTAGCTCAATTCTGTGTAAGTATTGTCTGGGGAAGGTAATAAGTGAGAAAACATGCCATCAAGGGATTTCCTGCAGGAGGGGTTATTACATGATCAAAGGCTCATTAGTGAATAAGACTGGCTTCATGCTATTTTCGTACTCACTCTAAAACTCTACCCATTTTATTGTGGGACAATCAAAGCGCTGAACTGAATCTGGCATTTTTAGAGATTTCTAGCTTACCTAGTAGGTGTAGCTTTACATTTTAATTTTGCTCAGCAAGGTAGGAACTGGTATTACAGGTTGTCTTATAAGACCTTCAGATGCTGAATATGTGGTCCTCCTAATCAGTGGTCCTGAAGAACCTTTTAGATGTATACTGAAGTGATGATCTCAGCAGAGGAGGCTGATGTTGGACACAGGATTGCAACATGGGGAGTTCTGGTTTAACCTGGATTACATGGATAACACTGCTCCTTGTGAGACAATAATCACAGGAAAACATGCTGAAAGCATTTGAGCTCTGACTTGAATGATATGAGCAGCACTTAAAAACTTATTCTAAACATTCAATCCCCAAATGCAAAACAGTAAAGATTAGGAAGGTTCTTTTCACTGTGTCATTTATTCAAATATTCTCAACCCCATTTTTGACCATCTGTTGTTTGAACTGTGGAAAATCCTGAGGATGAGCCTTAAGACCAAACACTTCTTTAGGTTTTTTTAGTATTTAACAACATAATTAATATAGTGTTATGAAGACAATATTTTGCATTATACTCTTGACATTTTGTGAGCACAAATCATTCAAGGTTTACCTTGTCATTGACATTTATAGCCCTATGAAATATTTCTAGCATATTCCTTTTAAAAAGAAGAGGCTGATCATTTTGTTTATAATGGTTGTTCTGAGAAGACAGTTTTCTTCTGTGAAGATTCCAACCAGACAGGAACAGGCTAATGAAATTGTGCCACTGAAGTTGCAGAACAGATACCTTATATGGGAATCATGTTGCATCGTGCTGCAGTGAGATGATAACTGTGGCAAAATTTCAGTGAAGAACATAATTTTTTAACAGTATGAAATTTAACTCCCAAATATATAAGAATATAGGGAAAATAATTAAAGGAAACATAAATTCACCTTATGCTCTTTAACCTTCCAGAATAAACACTGCATAGAGGTGAATGTATTCCACGAATACATGGATGACTGGCCATAATCTTGCCTTTCTTCCAGACTGGTGAGAATTATCTCACAATTTATAATAGAGAGATTTTTTCTACTTTAACCAGCACACCGAAATCTTGTGTTCCTCCATTCACTTGTTCTTTTTGCTTTTTTGAGGAATGTAATGGTAGAATGAGTTGTATCTTTCCCTAAGTGATTTGGCCTCTTATTTGTCCAAGACAGCAAAGTGACAGCATCACCATAATCATCTCCCTGACAAATGTATCTTAATAGAAGCTGAACAAATATGAAAAAATGAGTTGTATTCATATTTAAAGATGGAGCCAAACACCCATTTTACGGTCCTAAATATTCCTTTATGCAAGAGAAAATACGGCTCAACTTTGCCAATCTTTTATTCTACTTGAAATTTCTTAGCTGATGTTCATAAAAAGGCTGGGGAGTGGGGGGAGGGTCCCTGACAAAGGGACACCTCTTAGAATAACCTGAAGAGCTGAGTTTACAGAATCTGATATAAAAATCACAGTTACAGCACTGAATCAACCTACAAGCAGTTTAACAGGCAAATAAGAGGGAATACAAGCTTTGTAGAGTGTCAGAGATTATTAGAGCTTTAAAGATATCCTATAGAGTCTGAAAACTCTGTCAACACTGCAGCAAACCTAAATATAAACTATGCTAGTGAAGCTGTAAATTGAAAATGAAATTGGCAACAATGATATAAAGGGTTTTTGGATTAAACATTTATGTTGTTTACAGAACCAACTCTCTGCTAGGTATTTTAAAGACTATTTAACAGACATGACATTTTTCCTTACTGTATCCTCCCCCTCCATTTCCCTTGCCTATAATTGTCATGAGAGCTTTAGACAAGGAAGATGTGACAAAACTTGCTTAATTTTTTCTATCCCAGTGTTCCAGTGTGTATTCCAGTGTATATAAAAGAATCATTGGAAGAATAATTAAACAGTTAGAGCAAGACACCTGTTTGTTGAAAAGTTTTATTTACCTTTGTGTGAGGCATATAAATGCATGTGTGTAGACCACAGGTATTTGCATTTTCTAATTATTCCATTTACATTCAATTATGCTTTTTGTGGACTTCAGTAAAACAATTACCATAACCTAGGGAACAGCCTTTTAGGTAGCTACACAAAAACACGTTATTATCTTTCACTGTTAAGAGAGGCAAGCTGAGAAAACTACCACAAAATAGCACAACCTGCTCTTATGACTTTGTTTGTGGAGGTACTGCTTAAAGGCTTCCTTCTGTGAAGGTTATTTGCTAACAAAGCTCCAGATAATCCAGAGAGTAAGAGAAGAAATGACACAGCTAATTGTTACTCTTGGATGTTCTGAAGAAAGCAGACAGACATGCACACAAAATAAACTGGATGGTGCCACAAAACAATTAGTGTCTTGGAAGGATTTTTTTGCTTGATACCATGAGCCAGTCAGTGACTTTACATGACATACACAGCCCACTGAACTCATGAAACTGTAAAACTTCAACCTTATTTATTATGGCTTTAAAGCTGCAATGTCTTAAATGAGAAATGTGACACACAATGTGATATCCTCTTTGCTTCAATTTCCCCTCCCTTTGAAATAAGGAAAAGGTGAGAAAACAAAAGCAGATAGACTGTCTGAATGGCATTTAACACACCTGTTGTAATTCAGACTGTTCTAAGAGGATGCTCTGTGAGGATGAATAACATGCTCTGATGTTTGCAGACTGTTGGCAGTAGCTGAACCACGACACACACACACACACAGACACACACACACACACACACAGACACACACAGACACACAGACATATACACAGACACACAGATACACAGACACACACACCCACACGCACAGATACACACATACATACACACACACAGACACACAGACATACACACAGACACACAGATACACAGACACACCCACACACACACACACACAGACACACAGACACACAGACACAGACACACACACACACAGACACACACACACACACACACACACAGACACACACAGACACACAGACACACACACACACACACACACAGACACACAGACACACACACACACAGAGACACACACACACACAGACACACAGACACTCCCCTTTTCCTGATTTGGCTTCTGTAGCTTCCCTGTACGGGTCTCCAGCACTAACCTACTAAGCGTTCTGACATTCCATGCATTTGTTCATAGTATAAATGCAGTAAGGTAACTAAAACATTTAATAATATTAATATTATTAATATTTGAGCATTTGATGTACTGCAACAAACAGTGCAAACTGTTGTTATCTGCAACAAAGAGTGAATAGGAACATTTGTTTTTTTAGAGCTGCATATTTTCTCTCTGAGGGTCAAGCATTGGGTCCAGTGATCCAGTTGGAACCGATGCACTTTTCCTGCTGTAACCCTCAATGAGACAGCAGAGGAAGATAAACATTAACTCTTGCTTTAAGAGGAGCAGGACACAGAATGACTCTGTCTATTGGTTATATAGCTGTAAAAACACTCTAGAAAGGCAGTTTCAGCTATGCAACAAAATACAGCTGCTCCCAGTAAGGGCATATTTTACAGCAGAAATATTTTCATGGACTGTGTGGGTGCTTTTTTAGTTGTTGCTTTGGGTTTTTTGATTTTTTTTAATATGAAATGCATGAAACAGAGTGAAAGGTGGTCTCTAAATGGATTTCCTAGTAATTAATTTACCTGTATGGCTGATCATGTCCTATAGAAAAAATCACTGCCGTGCTTTGTTTCGGTTGGTGGTCTCACAACCTGTCCCCCTATGGAGTGCATCCCTCCCAAAGGCACTGCCTTCCTGAGCTATCAGCCAGCCAGAGAGGGGCTCTGTTCCTGCAGTAATTCTGTTTCTGCAGCTCTTTCTCCTGGCACAAGGATAACTAGGGCAATCCTGTTACCTGGAAATATTTCCTAGGGATGCAGGAGCTCTGTGAGACTTCTGGTGGTACAGGCGGGAGGATCCTCATCTGCGGACAGTGTGTGACCTCACTTCTCATCTGTGCCTGCTCTCTGCTTAGAGGAGAAATAGAAGTGAGCTCTAGTAGGACGTAAGGGGAAAGGAAAGTCTGTTTATTTAGGTCTCCCTTTACTTATGAAGTTACATTATAGAAATTTTATGGAACTCCTTAAAATAACTGAAATAAACTTCATATTGCAGATGAAAATAAATTGCCTTTTCCATTTCATCTATTTGCACCCATAATTTGGGACATTCTGAAAAATCCTTGAAGGATAAATGAAGAAAAATTTAAAACTCTAATATTGAAATTTAAAAAACTGTATTTTAAATTTTAGGGATATTTACATATTTTTCATATTCAAGGCATTGTAAGATGATATTTTGTATTAATGCTATAAGAAATAATTTGATTTATAAACCTAATATATAATTTTGAAACAATTGGATTTATAGACCTAATATATAATTTTGAAACAATTATTTTTTTTAAAGCCTAATGATATAAGCTGTGACATACTATGTGAAGGAATAAATATCAGGGGTTCAGTAAATATGAGTACACTACTGCTCCACAATATAGGGAGAAAAGGCAATCATGAAGGTTGTAGTGCAATCTCTTTTTGTTTATATTTAGTACTGAAGTGAGACCTAAGGAGACTGAATTTCAACAGAACAAATTTTTGAAGTATGCAGGAAATGATGGGTGAAATTGAATGATTTTGAGTAACGGAGAGAAAATTTAGGTGTTTAGAGATAAATTTATTAGGCACAGAGATTATGTGTGCCACCTCGTAATAAATATAGTAAGAAGTGAGCATTATGCTGTTCCTTTTTTTTTTTTTTTCTTTATAAGCAATATAGATAAACAGTGAAATAAGAAAAAAGGACCAGTGGTAAGAAAAATGCATACAATATGGTAAAGAAAATGTAGAAAATTTCTCAAACTCTTCAATTGCTTTAGAAAAGAAGAGCCGTTAGGACAGAAATTGAACCCCACCTGAGAGTTTTATGCATTTGAATTGTCTTAGATATATAGAATTCACATGGTTTTGCCTGAATATGAACATGCTAGTGAATAATTGCCACAATGTTGCAGAGCCCATGGAATTTGCTATCATCCTGAGTGTTTCTAGGCATTCAAAGCAGAAGGATTTCACCTACCTGGGAAAGAGCTGACTTCAGTGCTTTCAATACTGTCGGTAAAGCAGAGCTATTTTACATTCTCAAGAGATAATACAAGTGCTGAATTTCTTAGCACACAGAAACAAGACTATATCATCAGTCTTTCCTTTATTCTTCCTGTTTATTTTGAATGAATGATCTTGATTTTTTAAACTTTTTTTTTTCTTTAGAGCTTCAGCTGAGTAAAAAGGGGATGGGGCTAAAGAGGCTGAAGGAGCCTACCTCCATATTGCACTGTTTTTTCAACTAAACTAAACTCTATTAGGGATTAAGGGTGGGGTTTTTTTACATTTTTGAATCAGAAATTTAGCCAAAGAATTCAATAAGTTAAAGAATGTGCTAAATTCAGTTTTTCTGTAGGACATTCATACTAAGTGCCTATAATAATAACCTGGTTTATATTTATCCCTTAAGGTATAATGGGCTCACCTCTTTGGTTCTTTCTCTGGGACCAAAGGATTTTCTTCTTTTTAGAGCAATTAGATGAATTATATTTCCATTTTTTCCCTATTCATTTTTATTTTGATATATGGATGGTTTCGGCTTGTTCATTGGAACCTGATTTAATTTACTTTCAGAGGACTTTACCCTGATTCAACAATGTTACTTTGCTGATGAAGTATTATCTCACAAGTTCAGCAGTGCTACTGATGCAATATATTTCTTTAGGAAGGATTTATTTTCAACTAACACTGCATGACAGTGCTATTGATAGCCATGCCTGGACTAGTCATCCAATCCTCTTCTGAAACCAATTTCTTCATAGGAGTAATAGGGTATAAAAGGAGAGTAGGCTTACTAGTCCACATAAAGCTCTCTACACACTGCCAAGAACAACAGCTGATCACCAGGTGCCTTTCATAGGGACCCCTCACGTTTCTTGATGGTGCAAGATGAGAGCAGATGATACCTCATAGCACCCATGTGGCAGGCTGTGGAACAAAGAGAAAGAAATCAAAAGAAAAGCAAAAATAAATTTTTTCTCAAGTTAATTCAGTGTATGACAGAGTAGGGAAATGCAGAAAGCAGGACAAGATGATACTTAACACTTAAGCAAGATGAACCTTAACTCTTAAAAAATTCCAAATACTAAATATAGTTCAATTAAAAAGTTACTTTTTCCAGCTTTCTCCAGCAAAGGTTAAAAAAAAGGTTCAGTATTGCTGAAGAAATGTTCAGTATTGCTGAAGATTATGATGAATTTATTTTGTCTTGGAGTTACTCTATGCCTCTTCTCTATGGACCCTTGAAAGACACCAAAAGACAATTAACATAAATAAAAAAACACAACCCCTCACAAATTAAGGTGTATAGACACATTCAGCAGACCTGTATGGATATCTTGACTAACACTCATTTTCCTCCCAAATGAGACTTCATGATACTAACAATGTAACATTCTGTAGTCAAACAACTCACATTAAGGCATTAAATATCAATTTACATGGAAGACATGTGACTCTGCCATGAGTTAAAATATATCTGTGTGAATGAACTAAATTCCATATCTAAACCTCTTTCCAAGACTTTTTACAACGCTGAGTTTGTTATATCCTTGTAATTCGCCCAAATGTCTGAAACATTAAGGACAGTTCTAGATTTTTAAGGAGATTCATGTTATTCACTGTATTGTGAACAAGTATGATATCCTCATACTTGATACAGTAACTGTTCAAGAACATTGGAAATTCTAGTACTGGATAAGAATTAGACACATTTCAAAACCTACCTAGATGTGTTTTAATAGCTTTTATACCAAATATGTGTAATTTTTATACCAAATATGTATAATTATGAATAATTTTTCAAAGAATTCTGGTAGTTGCTTGGTTCACTGAGATCTCCAGAGCTAGGAGTTATTTCACTGCTCAAAATAAAAAAAAAAAAAAAAAAAAAGGAAAAAAAGTTCAGATTTTATTTTGCACATTGTAAGGAATTTATTTATAGCCATCTTAATTAAATAACTAACATTTAATATACCTAATTTTATTAGGGACAAAAAATATATTTTATTACTTTTTCATTTTATTAGAATGCATGGTAGGCTTTATAGGTAGAGATTTTGTTTCCAGATATTTCAAGATAGGTGTGTTAAAATTGAATCCTTTGGCTATATTCATACCAGTAAGTTAAACATGTAATTTCTGAACACTACAAAATAGAAAGTTCCAATGATCCTCATAGTGGTTTGCATGTTCTTCTAGGTATTTCCTCTTCCCCTGCAAAAAAAAAAATCAAAACAAAACCAAAACCAAACCTTGTCTTGGATTAGGACTAAAGACGTGCTCTGGCTCAATGTGGTTTGGATGGGCTATCTTTCTTTAATAGGCAAGAGCTCTCTGTGATGCATGGTTTTAGTGTCATACCCTGTCTCATCATGTTTAATTTACCTGTATACTGAGACCTGGGGACTAATTGGATTAATTACAGTGGTGTGCAATTTTACATCATACAATGTTATTCCTGGTGATGTGGAATGCAAGTTAGAGTTGTATTAGAGTATCTAAATTTTGAAACACTGACAGGTTTAGAACAAAATCTCTAAAACTGTTGATATTCCTAACACATTCATGGCATCCTGTTCTTTAATTTGAGGATATTATTTCATGGATATTATTACACAAAAAGAAAGAACACAGAGTGCATGGTGAGCTCCCTTCCATGCCTTTCCCTAATCTAAGAAGCAATGCAGGAGATGGAAGTGTTCACAAACCCCTTTCCCCTGAGGATTTGTTTTCCTAGACAAGTGTAGCCATGAAGTTATAGGTAACTTAGGGTTTTCTGAGAGTATTGTGTTAAAATTTTTCAGTTGAAGTTACCATAACAGTAACAACCAGAACCACACTGAATGCCCTGCCTACTGACTCCCACTTCATAATGGTAATTATCTGACAAGGCAGGATGAATGACAGAAGTAGGAGAGAGAAAGGGAAAATTTCTGCTTTAGTCCTGTACAGCACTGCTTCAAAAACAAGTCCTCCACATTCCACGCTAAGGCCCTAAAAAAATGGTACTTTCACTGGATAAAGTGGTGCAGAAAAAGATGAAATGGGTTTGTACAAATATTTTTGAAAATACTTGTCAAATATCTAGGCATATAAGAAAAAAATAATTATTAACTCCAAGTTTTACAGTGTTGCTGTTCTGCAAGGTACAGGGTAGAGGTAGTGTGTATATATATATATATATATATATATATACACACACATATACATGCATATGTTTATGTTGTGTTGTAAACTTAAAAAGCATGAAGGTAACACTGAGCAATGCCTGCTGGATTAGTCTCTCTAGCTCATTATGCACTGTTATTAATGTAACTCTCAGTAGCCGAAGCTTCACTAAAAATCAGTGGAACACTGGATGCTGGGCAAACCTTTTCACTGGATTTGGGTTTGCAAAATTATAGCAATGAAATTCAGACATCAGAAAGAATGTAGGCAGGTGTAAGTGGTAATTTGAAATGCTTATGTTGTTTTGTAGTTCTTTTGGAGATATATTTTATTATGGCATGTTTGGCCAAAAAATGCTTTCAAGAGATGATGCGGTATTCTTCAACTATTTTTTTTCTACTTAGATGTCATAATGAAGTCCCAAAGGCTAAAGGTAAAGCTGTAATAAATAATATTGTGAATAAATTAATCCTCTCTCTTTATTTTTCTATAATGACTATTTTAAAGAAGTCACAAAGCTTGAATAGAAAAGACACCTTAACTGTTTATCATTTACATTGCTACTACAAGTGCAATTTGATTTATGTGATACAGACATTAAATTAGACAATTAAATTTTAAAGTGGTAGCATTAACATTAGGACTATAGCGTTATTAGTATTAGAGTTATTGATGCTGATATTGTAGTTAGTATCATTTAACTTTGAAAAGATGCTTTTTGAGGATCTTTACTGTGCTTTTTATCCTATACTGTTTCTCTAGATTTTATGTTAAAACTCATATTGAGCTAAGCATCCTTACAATGGGTGTATTTCAATATACTCACAGTGATATTTATTTGCAATTCTTGTAAAATTTGGCTTTGTTGTGCACACTTTACTTCCTTGTGAAATTTTACAATTCCTGCCTGAGACTACTGTGTATTTTTCATAGATGTAAATGTCTTCATAATCGTGGAATAAATTTAAGTACAAGATCTACTTATGGGTTTTCTTATATGCTTTGATCATGGAAGTATATTAAATGTCTGTGAATCTAGCAGGTTTTTGGCTACCTATGGCTACCTGCAACAATTCCTTTTGAGAACAAATAATTAATACTGCAAAAGTACTGCAATAACATGATATCATAAGGTTATAAGAAAGTCAGGGAAGTTAGATGTTAGATTATATTTTGTTAGATGTTGAAGAAATGCTTCTATATTTGAAAAGTGGTCTCTTTTCTTCAGCTATATTCCAGCTTGGTACAGAAATAAAGATGTGCAAAGTGCTATATAGAATTTTCTAAGTAGCTGGCATGTAACATAATAATTTTCCTTTGACACTTCTAGGAAAATGTCACTAGTTTTGGTAACTGATGTTTACTGGTCATGAGAGTCCCATTTTCAAAATTACACTTTTTTGTCTTACAAATATAAAGTTATTGTCCTTGCTCTCTACTACGTGTAGGAGATTCTTGGATGTCATTTTTGTTTGTTTTTAAATAGGCATAATCTGGCAAAGAAGAGCCCCAAACAAACAAACAAACCCAAAAAATAACTCAATTTTTGAGTCAGAAAAAAAGCCTAAAACAAAACCAAAAATACAAGAAAGAGGAAACATGAGGGTTATCTACTAAAAAGACAATTTTAAAGGGGTTTTCCTTTAAATAAATATTGAGGTGTTTTGAAATTCAATGACTAATGAGGGATTTTCCTAAAATCTCTGGGAAAAAGAAAAGTATAAGGGCCTCGTGGTTCATTTAGTTCACCTCCTAATCCAGACATGAATCAAGTAGACCCAGAGATTTTAATTCCAGAATTTACATACACACACACAAATGAGAGTTTGTTTCTCAGCTTTTATGCATGACATTGTGTTTCAGTGCAAAAAGTACTGAAATTGTCAATTTAAAAGTGTTCTCTGTTCTGCATAGTCAGAATGACTAAACCTAACTGAGGTCAAAGAAAAACACCCTCCCTGGATTGGTTGTACCATTTGACTCAAAAACTCCCACCTACTGTCAATCAATCCTATTATTCACTTATTTTTGTAACACTGATCTTTATGGCACTTAATGCTTTTTAGTTCCACCTACAACAAACTTATTTTCTGACTTTTAACATAGCAAAAAGCAAAAAAAAAAATGTCTAAAAGAATATTAAACATGCAGAAAATATTTAGCCACAATTTTCCATAAGGTTTATCTAAGTATAAATGAAACAATCATGACAAGCTCAAACATGGCAGACAGGAAAAAGCCACTTTCTTCCTCTTTTAGGACAAAATATTCTGCAAATACTTTTTACTAGCAGTAAATATTATTTCTCAAGAGAAATAAACTGAACAAGACATTACAGAAGATTCAACTTTGCTCTTCAATCCTGAAGTTTTAAATTTTAATTGAAAGAAAAAAGTAAAAGAACCCCACCTATCTACAACCAAACTTCCAAAATATCCCAACCAACCAGCCAACTAAAAAACTACAAAACATAAAAAAACCCCCAAAATTCCAGAAACTAAAACTGTGTGCAAAGGGTGGAAATTCATGGTACAAATGTAAAAAATCAAATAAAACTTTTGTCAAAAAAAAATTAAAATTTTAATACTAGACTATATAGTACTGGAACTACTGTGGATTAAAAATTTAGATTATGAGTTAGAAGACTGTGGATTGTTTAGAATGTTTCTGCACTCTTGAGGAGGTTTTTCATCCAAGTAACTTCAGAAGTAAAAACCTGCTCTTTCACTAAATACCATACCCACAAGAGCTCTCATAAAGCATTTAAAAGTGCAGTCACATTCTTAGATCCATTTGTGGGACTGATTCTCACTGGACTGATAAGAGGATTTTGGATTTCATATCTAGAACCTATTGTCTTTAGAGCAAAAGATCCTCAGAAGTGCAGAGGTTTTTAGCTAACCTTTTGTCCCAGGCCTTTGTTGCCTTTTTTTACTTTATGTTTAACCACCCATACATATACACATCAACACATCATTATAGGCATAATTAAATGATGATTGCCCAAATAAGAGAAGCTCTTTCTCCTGTTGTTATTCTGGCCATAAAAACTGGGAATATTGCACATTGAAAATGTAGAAATAGCTCTGAACTTGTGTTCAGTTTAGGACTTCTCACACTTTATATATGGAGTCCCATAAGTGGTGATGAAAGCATTCAGGTGGAAAAGAAGTGGCAGCTGATTTGTTTGTATTCAGCTTAAAGAATAATGTAGATAAATAGAATTTATTCCAAATATACCTGTGCAAGAGACCATATTATTCAACAGAAGATGCCAACTTTTATTAGCAATTGATTTTCAGCGATATGCCATATTGAAAAAGTAATAATTTGAAGAGTGTTTTTGTGGACGATTTTTACAGTGCAGGGCAGTGTTAAACATTTCAGTTAAGGTATGACATACAAAATCAAAGATATAAATTATTGACATTAAAAAATGGGTCACATTCCATGAGACCTAATATTTACTGATTACAACATGAAAATTAATGAGAGTAGCTCTCAGTTTAAGAGAGAACTTGATGGAATTGTTACATTAATTGTGCCAGTGTATTCAGTGCAGTTATTATGGAATTGCTCCAGAATTACATGTACCCAGACAAAAATAAAATAAAAAATCTTCATCTTTTAGGAAAGAAGCTAAGTACTAAAACATTAATGTTCTTGCCAGTTCATGCACTGAAAAGAAAATTTTAAAAAAAAGAAGATTTATAAAGCAAATTACAAGCTGGCATTTTGTTTTTGAAGGCCGAATAATCCTTGAATGTAATTTTCCTCAATATGAAAATTTCACTTAATAGCTATTTTTTCTCTATCAAATCACAGAATATGTTGAGTTGGAAGAGACCTATGAGGATCATTGAGTCCAGCTCCTGGATCTGCACAGAACCACCACAAGAGTCACACCTGGAAAGTGCCTAAGAGCATTGTCCAAATGCTTCTTGGACTCAGTCCAGCTTGGTGCTGTGACAGGGGGCCTGTTCCAGTCCCTGACCACTCTCTGAGTGAAGAACCTTCTCTAATGTCCAATCCAACCTTCCCCTAACCCAGCTTCAGGCCATTCCCTCGAGCCCTGTCACTGGTCACTACCGAGAAGAGATCGCTGTCTGCCGCTGCTCTTCCCCTCATGAGGAAGTGAGGTCTGACTGCAGTGAGGTCTCCCCTCAGTCTCCTCTTCTCCAGCCTGAACAGACCAAGTGACCTCAGCTGCTCCTCACGGGGCTTCCCTTCAAGGCCCTTCACCATCCTGGTGGACCCTCCTTTGGATGCTCTCTGATGGTTTAATGTCTTTTCTACATTATTGTACCCTGAAATGCCCCCAGCACTCGAGGCAAGGCTGCCCCAGAGCAGAGCAGAGCAGGACAGTCACCTCCCTTGCCCAGCTGGCAATGCTGAGCCTGATGGCCCCAGGACGCTCCAGGATGGCCCTCCTGGCTGCCAGGGCACTGCTGGCTCATGTTCAACTTGTCATCGACCAGGACCCCCAGGTCCTTTTCCAGTTTGTTCATATATCCAGGGTTGTCCCATCCCAGGTGCAGAATCCAGCACTTTCCCTCTGTGCACCTCACAGGGCTGGTGATTGCCCAGTCCCCTGTTGCCGAGGCCTCTCTGCAGGGCCTCCATGTCTGCGAGGGATTCATCACTCCTCCCAGTTTTGTATTGTCTGTGAACCTGCCCAGTATCCATTCCAGTCCTGGGTCCAAGTGGTCTAAATGTATGTATATTGCCTGAAGTCACATTGAATTAAATGGTTTGAAAATAATAAATTATCAGACACTGGATCACTGTGAAACTGTGCTGCAGTACACAGACTGTGTACTTAAAATGACAGATGACTAATGGAGGAGCCCAGTGCAGTGACTTTAAAGGGAATATTTTGGTTTCAGCCCACTTACCCATACAACTGAATGAACAGAGAAAATGACTGAAATTATGTATATAATTCTGACTGGTATTAATGAATATGTCCTAGTTTTGTATCAGAAGCAAACAGTTAGGCTTTGAAATTAGAAATTTTGATTTCTATACATGCCTTTGTAGGTGTCCAGACTCTTATTCACTGATTAATAATCCAATAGCAGCTAAATCTCTAGCAACTGCAAGCAAGAAAAATATGCCAATTGGAAGAATAACACTTTATTAAAATATACTCCTAAACTCTGTTTCTCAATTATGTATTTTCCTTTTTTGTTAGTGTGTATTTTCCAATCACTCTCTGGTGCCTCACACCTGCCAAGGTTTTGATAGGCATGACAATTGTTTTTGGATGAGTTTCAATTTATATGCCTGAAATATTTTTTTCCTTGCAATCTAACTGTTCATTTGAAAGGCTACATGATCACAAATGATTTGTTTAATTAAAAATTTTCTGTGATTTATTGACCCTAGATTGACTGATTGGTTGTTTGATTTCAGAAATTGATTAAATGGCTTCTTTCAAAGGAAAAAAAAAAAGGTTTTTAACTAAAACAGCACTTTGCAGTATTTCATTGAGTCTAGTACATGAAAAACAAGCAAATAAGCCAATGCAGAAGAATATAATTTTCAATAATAATTAATAAAAGTGTCAATGATCTGAAGTGTCTGAAATGTTAATGATTAGGCATTTTTATGGTGAATAAATTTTGACTATATGTTTTTGGTTTAACCTTGTGTAGCCAAGTAGTCAAGTGTACCCTTTTTGATTTGATTTCCTGACTGGCTACATCTCCAAAAAGGAAACAAAATTTTCATTTTGTTTTTTTTTGTGGTGCAAAAGGGTAAATTTGTATCTTCTATTTAAGTCAATACAAAAATAGAGCCTCTATATTTAAAGACTTATTTTGTGAAGATACACATAATAATCCTTATTCAGCTACCTACTAAATTATTAATGCTTTTTCTTTTTTTTTTTAATCTTGTGCAAGTATACAATTAATTAATCTGACTTCTTCATTAAATATACAAATTCATAGATAAATGGATTTAAATATGTGATCAAAATTGAAATGAGGTATTTAATTGAAGACAAACCTCTCCTCTCTTCTTGGAAATTGAGAACATATTTGGAATTCATTGCATGTTCTGAAGCAGGAAGTTTTTGAAGGAACTGACAGCAAGAAAATAGAATTCCTTGAACATTTTCCTGCATCAAATGATGGTGGTTTTCTGGGTTTTTTCTCTCCATTTCTTTATGTCCATTGCCATTTCTCTTTCCTATTAATAATAGGCCTAGACATATTAACATCTCCATTTTTATGTATTCAGTTGAGGTAATAACATGATTTGTCCTTCAACACCCCTGTCTTGTTACAGAACAAAATTATTCTTTTTGAAACTACAATAAAATAAGATCTGTCACTCTGTGCTTGTTAAAACAAAGTACAAAGTATTTTAAGAAGCCAGAATAAATTCTAGTGTCAAACCCAGGATGAATACTCACATTGAAAATATTAATTCACAGCTGTATAATATCAAAAACATTTTAGGTGTGACTGCCTCATAGCTCTTTTTTGGACAGTAAAATATACATGGAAGTATGTATTTTGGAAAAGAAGAGCAGTTTTGAAAATGAAGACTTCAAATAAAGTAATGTGAACTCTATAGACAATATGTTTTCAAGTCTGAATTATATCTCTATAAATGGAAATACTCCAGAGTCTGTGCTTCATGGACAGCTGTAGCAGCAAGAAACCTCAAAAAATTCCATTTAAAAGGCTTTTTGAAAGACTCATATTCTTACATTTTAGTGGAATGTTACTGTCATTTTAATTAATTTATTTTAAGAATGTTCATACTTTATATGTGTGTGCTACACTATGCAGACTTGCTGCAAAATAACAATATGATATTAAAAAAAAACTTCAACAGATAAAAAAATTATTTTTATTCATAAGGGAGTGGTCCTGAGATATTTCCCTTGGTCTTCATAGATCTTGACCTTTTCATTCAAACTGCAAAGAAATATGGATCATGCCCGGGGTACTGTCTTCCTCCCTGTGCTGAAAAATCTGTCCATTGTCTTTGCTGCTGTTCATGGCTTTCCTAATTTGCAGCTGCCTAAATGCTGGTCAGATTTATCCATAGTTTGTCACAGAGATTGGAAACAACAGATTGAAAAATGACTCATTTCTTTTTACTGATGGTGCTCATAACAAAACCATCAACATAAAATGTCAAAATTCTCACAGGGTGTGCTACTTTAACCTTAACATGCTTGTTGTGACCAGGCTTTCCCACATATGAAATAGAAGTAACATTTACAAATCTATTTATTAAAAAAAACCTCAAAATGTTTTAAGTCAGGCTTGCATCTTCCAGGGGTATGCTCTTAATTTGGAATATGATTTTCAAAATATTGAAAGAATTAAATAAACTGAGCTCTGATGCTAGAAAAAGCCATAGGCAACAGCAAGAGGAAACTGAAGTGCTTTTCATAAAGGGAGAAACTGGGCAACAAAATCTAATATTTATGATTTAATAGTCAGGAAGAACTGGATGGGAGCAGAGAGAATACAAACTTTTTTTTTATTTGTAACCTGAATTTTAGGGGAAAGGACCAGACAGGATACATTAAAGATTTTTTTGTACTTGTATTATTCCTGCCCTACTCACCTGAGCAATATATTTGGAAAAAAGTGTCTTTAATTTTTTTTTTCTTTATGAAAATTAAGAGGTTTGAAGTACCTAAAAATTACCTGGGATTTCATGTGCTAGTCTTGTAAAACAATTTTATCTTACCTGCAAGAACCATCTATCTCTGAAAGTTTCAAACCCAGTAAACAACAGTAAACTTCACAGTTCCAAAACCTTTTTCATCTTTGAATATCAGTATAAATTTCAAATTTCTGGATATTTCCCTCTCTGTTCCTTTCCTTTTTTATTCTGATGCACTTGATTAACGACTCAACACCATGTGACACCTCTGTAGTGGGCTTTCAAATTTGTTTTAGTCATAAATCATAATTCAAGGTTCTCTGTAGTAAGATATGGTTTCACTCTTGTAATAAATGCTTTGTTTGAAAACAAAAAGTTTCTGCAAGTTATTTCTTTATAATAACCTCTGGTTATTTTGCTTAAAAATCATTTCTTTTCATCTCATTTAACCTCCTTGTTCAGTATCAATTCATTATCCAAATAATTACATATTGGGTAAAAAATTTATCTCTAGGTTGTCTGTACTATTTATTTGAATTTCAGAAGAAGTCTGAGGACCTACTGAGCTGAAGCCTTTCCATATAGGAAAGCTTCATCAATTTTCATCATAGTTTCCCTGCTGAAATGTAGGAAATGTATTTCCTATACTAGGATGATATTCAATAAATACCTTTCTAGGACTCATTAGATTTTTACGGGGTCTTTCAGTGACAATTTCTTGTACATGCATAGGCTGCTGTGAATAATTGATAGTGAAGATGGATTTAGGGAGCTGAGTATGGAGAGACTTTATGATGGGTTTCAATGTGTTGGTTTTATTTCTGAATAAATTCTTACTCTCAGTCCACTTTGATGATAACAATTAGAAGTAGATATTTTAACATGAATCTTCTTTGTTCCCAGTTAATTTTATAGATATATCTTACATGGAAAAAGACAAATGTTCATAGGTAAGAGAGTTGTATGTGAAATACCACAGGTACATGTGCAACACTCAGAGGACTACTATGTGCATTAATCAATTATTTGACTATCAATTAGCAAACAGTCAGTTTTCTATTGTCCATTGTGTATTTTATAATTTGATAGAGCTTCACCAAACTGTTTGGTCTGTTTTTATTACTCAGCCTTTCTGAAACTGTAATTAAACTATCTTTGACAATATCTGGGAAAAGGCTGTGATAAAGCAAAATTAAATTACTTTTTTTTTTTTTCTGGAGACAGCTGCTATGAGTACCTTGCAGTCTGACAGCGAGGAAAGTATAATTTAAGTGTGCTTAAAATAGCCAAAGTTTTCCATTGGGTCTTAGTTACAGCTCATACTGTTATTATTTAACATACAAATGCCTCCCCAGCTGGAGTCAGGAATTAATTTTGTTATACTGTAAGTGCAGATACTACTTTTGAGGGATTTCAGTTACTTCTCTGAAGTAGTCTAGAGGTAAAATGAAAGATGTGATTGTTTTAAAACTGGAGTGGTACTGAAGATAAATTTATCCTTTTTCACTCACTTTTGGTCTTTGACATTTTGCACTATAACAGGAAATGCTCTTCATATAAAAACCAAAGAACGCCTTTGGAAATAATGAAATCTGTCAAATGGAGGAAAGAGAGTCTCTCCAGCTTGCTGAAAAAGGAGTGCCTTGTCCTTGTTTCTTTCTTACCATTTTCATGAAAAATAGGTGAAAACTGTGAATAAATTTTGATTTCAATTCAGGTAAAACCAAGCAAAAGCTGCACTCACAAAGCAGTTGCTGTTGAGTTTGCACTTCCATTCTTGAGCCTCTTATAGCACACTAATATTTTATCAGAGCACCTAATAGCAAGGCTTTTTTCCACGTGGGAAGGCAGGCAAACAGCTGCTTCTGCAACTGATGTTTTTGTTTCTTCTAGGCTGGAGAGGCTTTTATCCATCATGGCTGACTCAGTCACCTTTTCAGTTGAGTGCATCTTTTCCATAACCCTCAGATTTTCTGACAGCTCACATACTTCATTTAAGTGTTCTCCAAATGCAGTTTCCTCCCTCCCCGCAAAAAAATATTATTTTTGTTTTGTGTTGCATGGTATCTGATTTATGTCTGTGCAATAATTTTGTTTGATTTCTTCTCTACATCTTTGTGAAAAATCATAGAACGTCAACAGCAGTTGAAAGGGATCTCCAAAGATCATCTGATCCAAACTTAAAAAGCTCAAAATCAACATAAAATCCCTCAGTTTAAGGTCTGACTCTTATTATCATATATAAGTCATCTGTAATGGCTGGACAGTAACTATGCAGTAGGGAAATTTTTATGGATTAAGATCACAGATCTCAGCATCTCTGATCTCACTGATACTGTCCTGTTTAGAGATCAGTGTAAATATTGTGTCTTTTAAAATAAATTGCAATCTTAAAATGACATAATCATGTGAAATGAAATTGAAATCAGTGAGAACAACAATAGAAATATATGAGGGATTCTGTTGAATTTTTTAATTGTTTTTAAACATGCTTGAATATTTCATACAAAATAATGATATCTGTAGAGACAATATTTTGTTTTTGATATAAGGAATTTAAAAAAATCTCAGGAGTCCACTTTAGAGTGTCTAATGTTTTTGCATTTATGATGCCTGTAGGAATTACTTTTTTTCTCCTGGGACAAGACTGCAAAATAGACAGACATTCTTATATAGTGAAAGAGTCTTCAATATTCAATAATTTAGCAAATATTTTGGAGCAACATTTTTTTAAAGCATAATTCATAACTTTTTCTCCTTCTTAAAGTTATCTTTGCCATACAAATGGGAAATATAACAAGCAAACAAACGAAATAGAGATCTAAATCAAATTAGTTTGGCCAGAGCGTTTCACACAGGGATGAATAAGCATCAGCACAACTGAAATTTTTCAATGTAAAATATATGCAAGGTAGGTTCTTCAGGATTCTCATTGGTTAGATCTTTGAGTTACTGCATAGCCACTCTGCTGATTCTGTCTGTCTTAAATTATAATGCTGGGAAGCTAAAAATATAATACAAGTTACAACTCCAGGGAATATACCTAACATGTTCTAGTAAATTTAGTGCTGAAAAACAAGATACTCTATTCTTTGCCTTAGGCTTAGTCTACATCATGGAGATAGTGTACAAAGAAAATTTTGGTTATTGCAAAATATAATATTTTCAGTTTAATTTTTTCTCCCCTGATCCTTAAAGCAAAGAGCTAGTAGGCACAATAAGCTGTTTTCACAGCTGAATGACTTTGAATTCAATCAAAAGAGGTCTTTGAGCATTTTAGTAAAATTATTGCTAACTCCTACAAATGACTGATCGACTAACTTTTATACCAAAGTTGTTATCCTAAGCTTACATTCAAGAGATGGAGCTCGAATTGTGAGAGTCATGTTGCAGTTTCCCTTTGTACTGTCACTTAACACTTTCTTTCTATACCATGATAACAGTAAATTCCAGTTCCCCAGCTTTTATTAAAGAGCTTTAAGGCAGTTTTCTTCAACAGGTCCTCAATCTCATGACACGGCCCTTCAGGAGCTGAAAGCAATGAAAATGTTGTCAAGATGGAAAACCTGCAGATTAACTAACAAAGCACCACCAACAGTTCTGAGACTTCATATATTGCAAATATATACTAAGAAAAAAATCTAAAATCAAACAGTGCAGAAGTCGCATTTAGAAATTTTCTTGAGTCACTACATTGCTAAGGTTAATAAAAAGAGATAATATAGAAATACTCTGAGCTCTGGGATTCTACAGGTATAGCTATGAAAAAGTAATTTACCCAAAGCTTTGTATTTCCTCAATGTTTTAACAGCTTAGAATAGAAAGTACACCTGATGGTTAAACAACAATATTTAGTAAATGCTGACAATTGTTGAAACTATTGGAAAATTCTACTCTGAAAAATAAATTAAACTTATGTTTTGTTTTGTTTTGTTTTTCTAATTACTTTTATAATAGAGGAAATAATTACTTTCCTTTCTTGATAAACTCTTTTTTGACAGCAGCAGGTAGTCCAAACCTCTGGACTTCATTAATAAGAAGAGCTCTTGGCGCTGCTGACTTTATTAAAAAGAAGAGTAGGAATAGAGCAATATCTGTATTAAGAATTTCCCCTTTCACCTGTTTGCTTTAATTCTTTAAATCTTTACTTCATTATTTTGAATCTTCAAAGGAATTGGATTAAAGCATACTCAAAAATTAGGACCTTGTCTCCTGGAGCTTTTTCCAAAAGTCAGTTTTAATATTGGCAGAATACATATTAACTTTAGAGATGGAAAATTGACAGAAAGGGATGTGAAATGACTTACCATGAGCTGCCAGGGCTTGCATCAAGCTACCCAGTAACAAAGTTAGATAGATAGAGAAACACAATGGTGCGGGAAGAGATTCATATGCTTTCCCCGTCAGTGTTGCATGTGCACTCTTCCGTATTCTCTCATTTATGCTATTATTCCTAAACTCTTGAATCACAATGACATGATCTATTTATTGGGACAAATTTTCATTTGCTAGGTTTCAATGTTTGTTATTTTTTTTTTTTACTCCTTGGAACAGCATTGTGATATCTTTGTCACAATAAGAGTGAAAATTCTTCCTTACAGTTTATTTGGGTTTGCTAAATATAATATCCTCATACTACAGTAACATTTTACAATGAACACCAGCTATTCCATTTTCAAATGATGTATCCATCTATAATGACTTAAACCTCAAGAAACAGTCTTCATCACTTCTGCTGCATTCGTTACTTTGGCTCCCCATGTAGATCCCTTTTCTATACAGTAAGATGATATCTAGAATAATTTGTTTCCTACCTATTATTTAATAAATGAGATACTTCAAAAATAAAATAACAATGAACTTGTATTTATTGTTCCTTTGCCAGTGTGTTAACTGTTGTCAGTGAGGGACATTATTCTTTTCCACAAGAACAGGTCTGAAGAGACAAGTAGGAAAATATGGCACTATGAAAGAACTTGCTCTGTAAATTAAAGTCGATACAGTTTTACCAAGACTTTTGTTCAGTGATCTTGACAAATAGGAATAGTTCATGTTCTGGTGTCTCTCCCAAGTGCAGGCTTCTTTGTTCACAATAAAAATCACAACGGCAGCTTGTCTTTTCTATGGAGTAGAGTGCAGCTCAGTCAGGGATGAGGATCCTCTGTATTTCCCTATTCCAGGAAGCTGCACAGTGCAGAGGACCAGAAGTATTACACTTGTGAAGATTCACAGGAGACACCTCATAGGGAGAAGGCAGCTTTGTCTCCTCCCTACAATATGCCAGTTACTACAAGTGTGTATGAGAATCTTTTCCACAGAAGGGGGCAAGAGAATCTACCTGCCCTGAAGTAAATTGTGATCAGAGAGAAAACTAAAAAATGTCAGAGTTCAATCTTTAGTTTTTCATGGAGCAGTAGAATGGTTATATGTTTTCAAAGACAGAGGTTAATCCAGTTTTCCTGTTCTTAGTTACCTGATTTCACCACACAAACACACACACACACGTTTATATAGAAGGTTTACTCTTTGATGTTCGCCTTGTCCAGGAGAACTGATCTATGCAAAATTAAACAGACCAATATATTTTTCTGTACTAAAAATAGCAAAAGCTATAAGCCAGAGAGAGAACTGGAAGAAAAGCACTTATCAAGTCTGTGACCCCCTCTTCTTTCAGTAGTATTAACACTCTAAGTAGCATAGCAAAGATAAATAGAACTGTGTAAAAAATTAAAAGAAAATCAATTTTCTTCAAGCAGAATAAAAACCTCTTAAAATATTCTGGTCAAGCAAACTATTATAGATAAGATATGAACAACCTTATCAACTCACTGAGTTGAAACATATTAATAAATGATATATAGACTTCTAAACCCAAAGTTGATTAAGGCCATTTCATCTATTAAATAATTTTCTCCTATTAATAGGATTCTTTTTTTTTTTAATAAGCAGTTAAATTATGTGCTTTTGTCATTATTGGTAATTATAGTACTGAGAAGTTATTCATATAATAATATTGAGATAAAACAGTTCATTAGTTCACATAAAGTTAGCATCCAATAATATGTCCCATTGAGCAATTCACAGCAATTTTCACCCTTATAAATTCTCTTTCTAGGAAAAACTGTTTGAGAGATATATTCTTTTAAATATTTCAGGATAATTAATCTTTTGTGTTTTAAGCTCAGTATTTAGAATATAAACCAAACTAAAAAAAAGACACAAAAATTAGTTTTATATTTAATTACTTTAGTTTTTAGTCAATTTCTTTACAAATACTTTTAAAAGCTGTTTGCCTCACTGTGTTTTCTTAGTTCCCTAAGAGGTCATTAAATTCAAAATAGGAACACAACAAAACATTGCATCTGTTTCCTATTAAACTGACTTCTAGAATCTGCAACAATGATAATTCTACTATGCCCTGCTTCTCATTTTCAGTTGTCTTGTTCCACAATTATTTTGTTCACATCTAGAGGGGAGTACTTGTGAATCTTGCTTTTCAATACAACACACCAGCAGACTTTGTCTACTGTCTAGAGACTAAACTAATTCATAATTTTCCCCCTGTCTCTTCAGCCAAGTAAAAACTAAGTAGCATATATGATTTTAAATACTGGGCAATTCTGAGGGAAAAACCAAAGCAATAACTATTTTTCAAATTTAGTTGAGAATGACTTCTGAATCTTACCAAATATTTAATGAAAACTAGACATTAATATTTCAATCTTAGGACAATTCAAACAGCTTAATTTTTGAGACCATAATGTTCCAATCTTCCTAATTGAAGTTTAGCAAGGGCTCCTCTTCTGCCCGTTTTTAGCATTTTCACTCCTGAATGTTCAGTTGGAAATTTTGCTTTCTTCTACTGTTGCTGGTGGTGAAGACAAATGATTAAATGAAAAATATGAAAAAGGGAAAATATTTTTCCTAAGACTTACAGTTTTATGCATTTTTAAAGCCTAAAGTCATTGCTATAAGGTACTCAGATTTTTGTGGTACCCTTGTGAAAACAACAGAACTATTAGTAGATCATTAATTATATCTTAAAAGAGAACTGTGAAGGACTAAATGTTTCCCATGTTGCTGACAAATAACAACTGATACAAAGAGGCCTTGTGGGGTGATCTATTTCTGTGAAGAGTCTTTCATAACACAGTTGCTAACATATTTTTTGTTTTACCTCACTTTCATGATGTCTCATTTCCTCTTTATATTTTTAGATATAGAAGGGTTTTTTAAGTGTCATCCAATCAAAATGGAATCATGGACAGTATAAATCACAGAGGAGATATAATAGTTTTATAGCCTATCATACTGACTGGTCAAGGATTTGCTTTATTTACTGCTACTCATGAATAACACAGGTAGAAAAAAATGTATATTTCAGATCTAAAAAAAACACCCATGTTATGTCTCAGGGATGGGAGCAGGGGAGGAGGAATTTTTCAAGCAGCTGCAAGTTTTGTGAGAACAACTTTTTTCCACTCTTTTTTCCATGAAAGTTATCAAAAGCTGACAGTATCTGTTTTGAAGAGTATGCTCATTCTATTACTGCATTTTCAAGGCAAGAAACCCTGAATGGTTTCTGAGACAACTGTCAATATTCCATCAGGAAAGATCTTTTCAGAAAGTTTAGAAGCTATTAAATCACAAAGACAGTATATGACGTATGAAGAGTAAATGTACACTTAAAAGAATTTAGGTCTCAAACTGCTCCTGTAATTGCCTGGGACTCTTCTCTGTGTGTTGCTTTACCTGATATATAGGAGTGGAATAAAAGGTCCATCAATGCATGACTGACACATGGTTTGGAGACTCACTAATGGTAAAAAGAGTAAAACATTTCAGTATGATAAAGCTTTTATTTCTATAAATGCTAAGAAAAATAATTTTTTTTCTTTAAAAAGTTGTTAACTCTAGCCCTGTATTAAACTTGAGATGCAGTCATGCTCATGGTAGAACCTCCATTTTATATAACTTTAATTTTTTTCCCCTAAAAGTTAGATTCTTGGGACCTTTTCTAGAAAAGTGTTTAAAGGGACAGTTCAAGGTATTACTTAAACAAATGTGAAGAGGGCATACATGATTATTAAGGTTTATTGTAAATGCCCACTGTAAAAAAATAAATTAACAAGCACATATCAAAATAGAATGCTTGCTGATAGGTCAACTTCCTATCACTTAAGCTTTCAAGCTTGACTAGGTATTTTAAAATCATACATCTTGGGTAAGAGTTTCTCTATCTAAGACATTTTGGTTTTTTGTTGCCTTGCACTGAGAACGGTCTGTAAAACATAGCATAGTATTTGATGTCTCTGGTTCCTTACTAACTTCATCATCTCTTAGTCGGAGAAGTCAAGCCCCATTCTACTCCAAGCTTGTTCATTATTCCATGTTTCTTCAGGATATACCTTGGTATGTACTCTGCTCCTTGACACCACATGCCAAAGAGGACTAGTAGCCCTAAGATGCAATTAGTTGGCAAAGAGGTTGGAGGGGCCATGGCATTGTCTACTCAGTGACAGGATGACATATGACATTCACCATGTGAATCTAAGAGATGTTCATACACTGCCACATCACCAGAAGTGTGTGAGAGAGTTCAGAAGTCTGGAAGGGAATGTGCAGTACAATAGCTCCATTTGTTTTATGATTGGTTTCTTTATTTAAGTAAAAAAAGACTTGTGAAAACATCTGTTGTATTTTTTTACTTGTTTCTTTGAATGCTTTTTCATAACTGTGAAAGATAAACCTCTTTCCTGGAAACTTTCGCAGTGAAGAGGTGAGATCTATTCACAGTTCCAACATGCTGTAAGTAATTCTCATATCATTACAGTCTATGCCATGTAAGAGACATTGTGCAGCATAGAGTGAAAGTTTTTTTCTGCCCTGTGACATTTCCATCTCATGCAATTTGTTTTTAGGTCTCTTTATAGTGCAGACATATACCCTTGGCTGTTATGAATCGTGATTGCCTACACATAAAGAAAAGAAAATGAGAACTGACTAAATCGTGTTATTGTGACCAATATCATCATCATTAATAATACTAAATAATTCCAAAGTATACTCTAAAACTTCTAGGAAGAGTAAAATGATGTAAAAATTATTAGAAATTATAATAAAAAAAAGAAACAAAGACTTTTAGATGTATTTCTTATTCTATTTCAGACTCAGAAGATTTTGGACAAATCTTTTTAAGATTGGCTATGATCTGAAAAAGAGACTAAGAAAAAGAAATAACTCAATTGTTATATTGAACTCTGTCATGTCCAACATCTGATGAAAACACATACTTTTATGGTTAGGAAAGGAAATGAATATTCATCTTGTCACTCCTTAATGTGCATTTGGGTCTGGATAAAATAGATTTGAATGTCTCTGTGTACCATTATAGAGATCTGGCTTTTTTTTTCAATGCAAAATATGTTGAACTGACTCCTACTAGTATTAAAACCCCAGTAATTTTAAAGCTATGACATATATAAGGATGTTATGAATTTGCTAATCCAAGTATCCTACAGCTTCTTAGAATTTGCTATCTATAATACAAAACCTAAAGAATTGCATTTACTTAACTAATCCAAAATGTGAACTTGAACATACAGCACACTTTATTTCTTTATTTTCCTGAATGTAAAAGGCAGACAAGACCATTGTGATTACTTTTCTGATATGTGGAATGTAACCATCAATTCTTGCCCCGTAACTAGTTCCTAAATAAAAGTATAACTGTGAAAAAAAAGGCATTTATCTTCATTCAAGCTTGCTGGTTCCACCCTAAGTGGGGACTACTTTGAGAATTAGGGAAAATTATATTGTCGTGACCACAGCTAGCTCAAACATATGTTGTGACTGCATAGAGATAGACAAGATAGATGTCAAATACGAGCAAGAAGACATCATGTGTAGTGAAGCTCTGTGTATTCTTCAATCTGTTATTCTTGGTTCATCTTCAATCCATGTTTGGATTGAACTGACTCCACCACCTCTCAGCAAGAGGGAAGGATGGCGGCTGTCATTAGATTTATGATTTTAGATAATTTTTCCAGATGGTGCACAGTAAGCTGAACAAAAATTCTTGCAGTACAGCTGAATAGCTGAATGGGAGAACCACACAGACATGCTGAGATCAGTCCAAAGGAGCAAGTTTCAGAACTGTACAGCCAGAGTGATAATCATGATAAATTAGCTGCGTGTGAGTTTGGCTATTGCTTCAAGGGCCAATATGTCATGGTATAATAGTTTGGGACAAAGAACAATCCACAGAAAGTCAAGTTTCAAGTCTTAATTGAAACTTTCGAATTTTAGAACATGGCAATTTAATTTCTATGACTCTTTAGTTCTGTTTTCTTAAGGTATGCTCTCTGTTTTTATTGGCTTGTTTGTTTTCTTCTTTAGCACTGAAAATAGTAATTGAGTACTGTAGATATTCCCCAGTGCTAAAATTAACTCTGGTATTTGCTATTCCTTTCTCATGGACAACTAGGATTTGCAATTTCTTCATTGTCTGATGTAAAACAAGTATATTAACATAAATATGCATGACAGTTCTGTTTGGAAAACACAACATTGTATTTTGTTTGTTTATATAAAGCCTGAGAAAACTTAGTCGTTTCAGTTTGAGGTATATAGGTGTGTCTTTTAGACTAGCATGAGGAAAAAAAAAACCTTTCAAGTAAGACTTCCTGCATTCTTTACCTGCTGTCATTTTAAATACCATGTCCTGCGTTGCTCAGCAGCACCATTGCATGCAGAAAGACCTGGCAGTAAAAACAAAATACATAAGGTATAATGAGACAAAACAGATCTACATGCCAGAGCAGATTGAAGAAGGAGCTAGTAGGCAGGTGGAATATTTCAGAGAGATTATAATCCAGAAAGTAGGAAATGGCTTTAGTGTGATACACTGTCAAAATTCTGTAAAGAAAGATTTTTCAAAGTAAATAAAGATTTTAAATATTCTTAGTGTTCTGATCAGTCTAGTTGCTGAGGAACTGTGTTGACAGTGTGGCAGGAAACTAATCAAGTTTATTTTGAAAGCTATTTAAATTTTGGTGAGTAAGTAAATTGTGGTGAGATCTACACTGTGGAGAACACTCTGACTAAATCGATTCACAGGTATTTCCCCAGCCTTTATTTTAAGAAAGTTATGACTGATGCTTAATTTTGTGCCGTCCAGTTCACCTGGAAAAGAGATTGCTTTTCTTCCCAGTCTTAATTCTTCAGATTTTTAAAACTTTGTTTTTTCAGGTTGAAACCAAATCTAAAAGAAACAATCAAAGAAGAGACTGTGAAGTCAATGAATAAGCTGAAATGCTATGTAGCTTTTCCACTTTAAAACAAAAAAAGAAAAAAGTAATTTTTTACTCATCCCAGCTTTTGAATGCCTCTATTGTTCAAATGCTACTGCAGTTATCACCAGATGCTGAAAAATGAGAATTAAAAAGCCAGTCACAATACACAAAAAACCCCAAAACCAACAAATGAATAATCAATCAATCAATCAAATAAACAAAAGCAAAAAAAAACCCAAACCAAACCAAACTGAAAAAAAGCCCCTCCAGTGATAAGTTTGAATCAAAATTACATACTAGCAAACAATAATTTGATCTTTGGAAATCTATAATAATGCCATTGAGGTGTATTTTCTACTGGAATGAACCTGATCCCTTTACACCATTCCTTCAGATATTTATATATACTGGTAAGATCTCCCTGAAGCCTCCTTTCTCCAGGTTGAGCAGTCCCAGCTCCGTCAGTTTTTCCTGATAGAAGAGAATTTCCAGTCTCTTAATCATCTTCATGCCTGTTTGCTGGAGTCTCTGTACTGAGCCCATATCTGTCTTGCACTTGAGAACAAGAACTGGACCCAGATGTCTGAATGTGGCCTCGCCAGTGCTGAGCAGAGGGAAAGTTCATCTCCAACCTGCAGCCAACACTGCCAGACTGTGCAGTCTGGGTGCCATCCTTCTTTTCCATTCAGGTAAATTGCTGATTGTTTGATTGGGTGCCCACCAGGGGTCCCAGATCCTTTGCCACAAATCTGCTTCCCAGAATACCAGACCTGAGAATATACTGGGGCATTGGGTGGCTCCTCTCCAGGTCTAGGAGTTGGCACTTGCTTTTGCTCAATAACAGGACTTTTCTGCCATCCAAATGACATTAAATCAAATACAAACATCAAGACAAGTTATGAAATCAGAAGAGAGACTTCCACATTCTAAAGCTGGTTATTTATTTCCAACTATTGTACAAACAGAGTAATAATAGCTAAGCCCATGTGTTTTCACAGAGCCTTGGAAATTAGTTCAATGCTAAATCCACTCTGAGGTCTCCCTGTTAAAACTTTTTAATGGTCTTTTCAAATTCCATTTATTTTTCCTCCCTCAACCAAGGCTACAGCTTTTGTTCATGTTTCAGCTACTTTTTCTTTGCAATCTTCCTCTCTATGTGACCCTTTAAAGAACAGCTTTTGACTTGGACAAGCTGTGCTTGAATGTATGGCTGTTTAAATAATACATGTCTCCCAGTTTAGTTCAAAGGTACAAGTCTTATCTCACTTGGAATTTTCTGCTGAATTTTGATCCTAAACTTAAATGTGTAATTCCAGCACTTTATTGCTGGCATTTCAGCACTTCCTGTCAGAATAAATGTATCTAATGGAACAAACCATGTAGAAAATAACTTCTAGCATTTTTTTTCATTATTGAAACAAATATAAATCATTCCAGTGCTCAGCCCCAAGCAGAGATGATATCTGCCTTTAAAAATAGCTACTTCAAAGAAGTTCAGAACAAATTTGCATAAGCCAGTTGTCAGATTGTTTATGTTTAGCTCAAGAAAAATAAAATTAGTTGTAAAATGTCAAGTAGGGAATTTGTTCATATGATGTCCATGGGGATGAACAACTTCCTAACTTGGATTTTACAGAGAGTGGTTCAAAGGACAAATTTCAAAATAATTTTTCCACTCCCTCTGCGGTTAAGTACATAGGCACATCTCAATGGAGTACAAATTTCTTTTATTTGTTTAAATTTTGCTAATAAGACTTCTCCAAAAGGGGTGCCTGTAATTAGACAGTGGACTCCTGTGGTGGTGAATGAAACACACAGCAGAGGAAAAGGCTGTGTTTCAACGTGTTGAATTAGAAGCACATATCAGATATGTTCCAAGGGAGATTAATTGCAAGTAGCAATAAATCTTTCCTCACCTATTTTTCAAGCATCAGACTCTAGTGTTCTATATTGTAAAATTTCCTTTTTTGATTGAAATTTTTTATTGTTGCATAACAATGCAGACATCCTTAGAGGCTAGAGAGCTTCATATACTTATTAGTCCATGGCATTTCATTCCAGTTGCCATTAACATAAAAAAGCAGACCTCATTATATTGAATTTATTAGTATAAATCTAAGGACAGAGGGTCAAAATCATGGATCAGTCCTATATACTGCAAGTTTGCCTTGACCTTTTAATCTCATCTACTGTCAAGGCATAAGTGGCCTAATGGATTATAGTCGAAATATATTCTTCAGATGATTCAAAATTTAGGTGCAATGATAAATCAGCTGAAAATCAGTGCAGCGTGACATGCAGATGGATGAATTAGAAAGTAATTTATACTTTTGAACAGGCAGTTACTCTACACAGATTTCCAAAATATTTTTATGAACAATTTAAACTTACTGGCTTAGACAATTTTGAATACTTTAAAATTTGTTTTAGTTTTTTATATTATTTCCCCAGATCTATCCTTCTTCCTTTCCTGTAACTTCTTTCATTTGTTCTTCAGTCTGGCAGATTACATTTGAACAGGACGAGATTTGATATATTTTAAAAGTTAAATTCTTGGCAAACCCTTGTAGCTGAATAGTTTCTGTTCTGTGTGAGGGGAAGGGAAGGGAAGGGAAGGGAAGGGAAGGGAAGGGAAGGGAAGGGAAGGGAAGGGAAGGGAAGGGAAGGGAAGGGAAGGGAAGGGAAGGGAAGGGAAGGGAAGGGAAGGGAAGGGAAGGGAAGGGAAGGGAAGAAGAATTTTAATTAAGATTGGAAACATAAAAGTCCAGACACTTCTCTGCTAATGCTTATGAAAATCAGAGACGTCTAGGACAGGCGTTTGCCTAAAATATTCTATTAGGTAGGATGGACCATATGTTTGTCACTGTTCTGGTGTCTCTTAGGCTATAATTTGCTCTAAGACATCAAAAAAATGTCATATGCTTTCATGAATAAATTGAAATTTCCCTGGAAAACATTTAGGCTGCAGCTTACAGCAGAGACTGTCGTCCATTTTATTGCTGAACAGAACATTGCTGCAAAAACTCAGAGAAATATGCATGTGAATATCTATGCATTCTAGGTTTTCCTCAAACTCTCCAGTACTCAGGAAAATAGGTATATACTTTCTGTCTTTTACAAAATGCACACCACTTTCTTCATAACATTCTTTTTATCTGGAATGGGCAAAAAGATGAAAGAAAATATTCTTTTTTTAAAGGACTATATAATTTTTTTAACACAGGCAACATGATGATATATTTCAAGTAACTTTTGATCAATAGTGAGGAAAAGCATAACTACGAATGAAATAACTTTAAAAGTCATCAGATGATCTCCAGAAAAGAGATGTGTGAAGATGCATAGAGAAACTGGGATCTTTTTGTTTACCTAAACAAATTCTGGTGTTTTTTTCGTTTTATTATCTTTGGTTTTTTTATCTGTTATGATTGTAAGCATGATTTTCATAAACTTTTTTCCCCAAAACTAAGTAGAGCTGTTTTGATTTCCCTAATAAAGGCAGTAAGTTCAAATTAGAAATTTGGTCCCTTAACAGCTACAGAATTAGTGTTTTACCAGTTGAACCCAGCCTTTAGAGGTTGAGTTAAAAAATTTGAATAACTTTTGTAAATTGTGCAGTACACACAATGTTATATGATGTATATCATAAAGTCTTCTCAGGTAATTAAGCTCTTATCATGAGCAAGATGGCAAAATTCAGCAGTATTAAACAGAATCAGTATATTATTTATCTTTTGTAGACACATGCAGTCACTAAGTATCATTTATGTTATAAAAATAATTTTTATTTTAGGTCGATAAGATATAAAACTTGAAGTCACAAAATCATTCATATTTTTAGGATTTTTGTTGCTGTGCCAAGAGATTCTCCACTGAATCTCTTTTTCTAGTCCTGCTGCTGCTCATAATCTGTAGATCTCATACACAAGTAAAAAATTAGAGTCACAGTTCATAAACTACCAATGTAGGAAAGCAGCAAAGGAGGACTTTTGAAAGTCTCTGGTTTGTGCTTGCAGAAAAGATCAGGGCAATGTGATAGACACAGTGAGAGCTAGCAACTGTCTTTCTGGGAAAACACATTGGAAGTGGACCTAGATAAATGCAAAAGGCAAGTTATATGTGACAGCTTCATGGAAAGACAAAATTACTGTAGGATGAAAAGTAAAACACAAAGGTAGAAGGTAAATGATAATGAAAGAATTCATATCAATATTATTTTAAATAAGATCAACCAGTAATGATCAAAGAGCAAACAACCAAACTCACCCATCAGTCAAAATTAGACTGTAGCTGTGACCCAGGGCAACATTACATTTCTGTGCATGTCTGCCAACATCCAGCTGGATCTTCATTTTGCAGCTGTCAGTGATGCCCTACAGTGGTAAATGAATACTAGAATGTTAAATTGGAAGTGCAGAAAACTGCAATGTTTAAGACTAAATTAATAAATAATGATAGCCTTAATAATTGTCTTTTGTGTAAAATCTGTAGCTTAGAGTTGCAATGATAAGCCTTCTTTTTTTTTCCAATAGTTGTAGATTGAAAGCACATCAACTAAACATTAGCACTGTTATTTTTTGTAAATGACACATTTTCCTTGCCTTAATTTGCATCTAATGCTACCTCCTTGATACATCTTCAAATTTCGCAGGTTTTCAGACATCTAAAGGTTATCAGTGGCCTTCTTGAAATAAAGGGCATCTTTACACCTCCTAAGTGTGTGTTACCCAAGACCATGAAAGTCTATCATGTGATGTGCTAATGGCTGCTCTTGAAGGCAGACCCATTTATGCACCGTGGTGAAGGGAGTCCTTAGGATGGAATATATTTTGTCAGTTGTCAAGCTCAAAATAATAAGGTTGCTTGCATATTGATATAAAAGGCCAAAGGTGAATCTTGAGTGTTGGTTTCATGGGCTTTTATAAGACTTTACAAGGCAGGACTGCTGGGGTATGACTGATCACTGCTTTTGAGTCTCAGTTATTCATCATAGGATATTAACTTCTCCTAATTTCTTAGTGGTTACAGTGTTTCCTTTAAGGCATGATGTCAGTTATTGCTTCTTGTCTCAGTGACAATATTGAGAGCTGATATATAAATTTAACTAAGCATTTCATTTACTCTGAAATGCTGTATCCAAGACCATATCTGGATCACTACAGTGTTTTTGGGCTCCTGAGTACAAGTGAGACAAGGACATACTGCAAAATCCTACCAAAAGGCCAGATAAAGACTTTGAGTATCTGTCACACAGCTTAAGGTTGAGAGAGCTGGGCTTGTTCAGCCTGAAGAAGAGAAGGATAAGGCACAAATAAGCAATCTCTATAAGTACCTCATCATGGAAAGTAAAGAAGATGGAGTCAGGATTTTTTAAGTGATGTTCAGCACATAAACAAGAGTCATTGGGTGTAAGAACCATAACAAGAGATGCAGGATGACAAGAGGCTCCTCTAAATGCAGTTTATTGCATCTAGGGTGCTACAACAGGGTGGTGTCCAGGGTGGTGGGTGAAAGAGTCTGTGCCTATAGCTGTCAACTCCAGCTGTAGACAAGCCTGAAGACCCTTTAGTTTTGGTTACAGTGCATTATATACTTTGCTGGGCATCTTAATACATAAGAACCAGTCTATACTTTTACCTATAGCATATCACACTATAATTACCATATTTATGTTACTATTCTCCAATCACTAAAAGTTTATATGTTATAATTTAAGCTAGAAGCTGTTTCTTGGTTTTCTTGCAGTGAAAAATTCAGGGACCTTTTTTCTACTTGAAACATCAACAATCTTGTTTGCCTGTGCTTTCTGCTTGGTAAAACATTCTTCTGTTTGAGGTGGGTTTATCCTCGGCTCTATGTCATAAAAACCCCTTCTAACCAACACACCCTTTGCCTTCTTAGTTATCCAGTAAGACTGGCCCAGCAATACTTTTCTTCTATATCAAAACTTGTTTTCACTTCTATTCCTTCTTCAGATTCTACATTCAGAAATCTCTCTGCCAAGTGCACATATCTGTGAGACTTTCTTGTCAAACTTTCATCCATCCCAACTGGCCACAAGCTGAAATACAAGAAATTCTGCTTAAATATAGGAGAATTCTTTTCCACTGTTAGAATGGCTAAATACTGAAATTTTTCATCCAAAGAAGTTGTGGAGTCTCCATCCTTGGACACATCCAAAACTGGACAATGTCCTAAGAAAACTTTGTACTTGGTTTTCCTTGAGCAGGCCATTGGATGATTGGGTGATTTCCAGCAGTCCTATCCAATGGCAGCAATATGGTGATTCTGTGAATGTGTGAAGCATTGTGTGAGTTTTTTCTTTTGCAAAATGGAATAAGAAATATCAAACTAAGCAGTAGCTTTCTGTAGACTTTGGTGTCCATTGTGAAAAGCAAAGGATACATTACTCGTGTTCATCTCCTGATTTCCAGATCTTAATCCCAGAGGCACATGGTCACCTAAAATATGAGTACAGCCAAAATCAGAAGGCTGGCATGGAGTAAAGACTTTTGTATTTGTTTTCCCAACATTTCCCAACATTTTGCAAGAGCAAGCAGATATTTTTAGCAAGTTTTTCTTAGCCCTTCCTGCTGAAGTTTTTTCTTTTTGTAAAAAAGTTTCACAATTGTTTGTCTTAAGAAAAACTAAGAATGATTGTAATAAAAATGTAATCTACAGAATAGGTTTGATTTAGAGTCCTGGGAGCAGAAGGAACTGGATTCCATTCCTTATCCAGGAAAAAATGAAAGGTCTAACAGATCTCCAATTGCTCAGCTTCCTGTGGTAGTTTGAAAATTTATGTATGTGATCATCAGGACACTTAAGTGTAAAACAAATTCTTAAAGGCATGTTCCTTTGCTAAATGGCATCATCTTCCAGAAATCAATATTTGACTTAGTCAGAAGATGCAGTTTCATTTTTCTTCCTACTGAGATCCTGAATTAATTGTGTGAGGTGAATCTGCAAAACCACGTACTGCATAGGATGTCTTACTTGAAAATTATTTTAGAGGTTAATAAATAATAATAAAAAATATTCTACCAGAGTGCAGGGAATTTTACTTCATATTAGTTTATACATATTTGTCTCTCATGTTAGTGGAGAAAAAGAAGGCATTTGTGAGGTTATTATCTGTGGGTTTTTAGATATTTACTCTAGGATAACATTAATAGCCTGAAACTGGCCCATTCTCTCCTGTGGTGATAAAACATAGGTTTTCTTGCTTAGTGGTATACATGTAGAAATTCATATTTGGGCAGGTAAATTTGACTTAGAATTTACAAATCAAAACTGGTTTTCACTATCAAATGTACTGGAAAGAGCTTGCTCATTTTATGGAAATTATGTAGAGACTTCTCATTATTTTTTTTATTTTTCAACTCACTTGTCTCATCTACAATGTAATATTTCAATACTCAGATGGACAGAATGAGTCTATAAACCATAACATCATTGTTTTCTGTCTTTGGGATTTGTGGATAAATCCCTAGTGCACTGTATGATTGCTGAATATGCTACTCATAAGTTCAGTTTCAGTACTGATCCTTAGTGACTGAGAGAAGTCTTATTTTAAATATATGATAGATACACAGAAAAATCCCTTTAATACATAATTGCACACAAAAATTTCAAAATTATTTTATGACTGTGAAATCTTCCTAGACAAATCTGTGTACTGCACCAATGTTCCAACAGTGAAATCTAATTTTTAGTTTATTTCAATGTGAAATTAGTTGTGCATGATATTCTTTTGGTGGGAACAGATACTGATTTGGTATATGCAGCAAATACAGAAAATCACTTGTGAAAAAGGAGTCTTTGACATCTTCTGCTATGGTAAGGACAGAGAAATTTTGTAGCTTTATGTCAGTTCTTTTCAAATAAAATCCTGAAACGGAAGCTAGATCTGCAGAGGAAAGCTCAAGTAGATTCAGAAGCAACATAATCACAAAATCAAGAAAGCATGAATCTGGCTGCCAAGAATTGGAAAAAATTATAGGCTAAGGAGGAAGAAATTGGCCTTTTTTTTCATTTCTTTTTTATTACTACTATTTTATGGATCATTAACCCATTACACTTTTTACCCCCCCCCCCCCCCCCAAGGGAAAAGAAATTAATCAGCTTAGATATCTTCAATTTCTGTAGAAACAAAGACTTATATTTGAGGTGCTGGACTAGTAAACTATTTGAGAGTGGAATAAAAGACAGAAAAAGTAAATATTTATTTAACATAAAATTTCCAAGGACTGAGATTAATCAAAAAGCCATGAGATGTGTAAAATAAAAAATTTTATGCAGTTTGTGTTGCAAATTTCTCATGGCTTGGTTCTGGAGATTTTGGTAAGAAATTAAAAATGTTCAAATTGCAATCACTATCTATGCTACTGCTCCCCACCCTCCCCATCATATTTTATTCATGATATCACCTCAAAAACTACTAACTGTGATCTGGCAATGTGTGAGCTAACAGTATGTTTTCCATTGTAAAGGAAGTAATGTCACAGAAATATGAATAGAGTAGAGGATCTGTATGGGGATAAGAAGGCAGTCTATCTTCAAAATCAAATTTTGAAAATGTGGTGACAGATAATCTTAGCATGAATATCTAGTGCAGTGCCGTGGCAGAGAAAAAGAATTTATTTGTTCTATTTTTTTTTCTTGTTTTGCAAATAACTGGGAAAATTTAATAGGAGCAAGAAAAGTTATAATGCCAGTGTAATATCTAATTTATTTGAATCCTATAATTTGGCTGATGGCACTGAAGAAAGGATGTTGAAACAGTTAAAAAGGTTTCAGAGATGAGCAGTGTAAGTGATTAAGAATAGGAAAATGTGCCTTAAGAAATACTGTGTCAAAACTCAATTACTACTGAATAGGTCATAACCAGAGGGATATGATGACATTAATTAAGTACCTGTATGGATGTCAGAGTCTGAGTAAACTGAAGTTGACCATAACTTTAGACAGTATTCTTTCTACTGTATCTTTGTCTTAAATGTCATTTACTTTAAAAAAAGGAAGAAAATTAAACTGTCTTTCCTTGGATGAGGTAGTCATTTAAAAAAAAAATCATAAATTACTGAATAGCTATTTTGAAAGTGAAGAAGGGTATGATTTTGCCAGTGCTGAAGAATTTTTCCAGAAATTTTCCTGAGTTTGATTTGCAGCTGTGATATTTATTCAGCCATTTAAAAACTAAAGTGATTATTTAACAAGTTAAAGCCAAAAATTAGAGATCAGAATTTTTCCTCTGAGAAAAACAAACTAAACAAAAAATCCCAACTAAAACTCATACCAGAGCAATACAAAAACTGTAAGAAAATGCAGAACACAGGAAAGATCCTGAAAAGATTTCATTGCTTCACAAAATTTGAGTCCAATGTAACAGGAAAAATGAGGAAGAAAATTATCTCAAAGTGTTATGTTGCTGAATTATGGAAAAATAATTTAATTTCTAGAAACTCATCCAAGGTGAAGCTTAGCTTTGCTTTTGCAACACAACTTTTCTCACCTGATGTGCTCTAACTTTGAACAGAAGGTCTGAAAGAAGTGACCCTGATGAAACTGGGGAGTTCAGCAAGGACTCCCTGGTCACAGAGATAATTCTCAGGGAGTGTTCCTGGTGAGATGCTGTGCCAGTGGAGATAGAGATGGCTGCTGGACACAAATCTGTCACCACAATAGCCTGGTAAGTAAGTGTGAAAATTCAATCTCAACACCTTGTGTTTGAAAACTAATTCTCAAGCAGGCAGGTAGTACAAAGACTAGGGAATGATTTTCTTCCTGCTTTGAAGAAGTCTTGCTTGTGCATAAAATAAAGAAATATAACCGTTTCAAAGGCTGGAAATTAAACTTAACCATATAGGACTACTGATATTATGTGTTAGCAGAGGTGATAAATAATCTTTGAAACAATTCCCCGTTGCTTCAGGATATTCTTGGTGACTAAATTTTAATCTAGAAGTTAAGCTTTTTAACACTCTATCTAGTGGAGTGAAGCAACTTGCAAGAATAATCATGGCCATGGATCCTGTGCTGCTCTTCTGCTTCGTCTGTGCTGATGCTGCAGTCCATTAGGAGCCAAATCACTCAAGATGCTGAGTCCAATTTGTGCAAATGCTGATCAAAAGACTAGATAATTGACATTTGAACTTTTAAGTGAAAATGTGGCTCACCTATTTTCTCAAGTAAGAGTATTCTCAAAAAGGTATTGGGACAACAATTTTGAACATTTGAGCTACTATGAACTGATAAGTTTTGGTCGGCGTTCCTCATTATTGTTTCCTGTAACAAACAATCAAATGACCTGTGTATTATCCTCCTGTACAAAATTTAAGTAGGGAAAATAATTATTAGATATACTGCTTGCATAAAGGACAAAGTTATTTTTGCATTTGAAGTCTATTATAATATGATTTGATAGTGACTTCTGGCCCTGGTGAAATAATCTCTTGCCTCTCTTCTTTTTTTTAAAAACTGAAATTGTTGCCATTCCAGTAACTTTAGTAGTAGAGTTTGGTACATATTTTAATGCTCATGCTTACCAAATACATGGAATTTTTGTAGTATGTAACTGATTTTAAGAGTACAACAGTGTAAGCACAAACTTGCTATGAGCTTTTGACACCAAAAAGTTAAATAGATTTCTCAGCATGATTCCGCAGTAATTCTGAACATCCTCTCTTCCTCCATCTTCCTGGCAGCTTTATTGCTGAGTATGATACATGTTGTGGAGCATCCCTTCGGTCAGTTTAGGTCAGCTGTCCCAGTTGTGTACTCCTCAAATTCTTGTGTGTCTTCAGCCAACTCACTCTCAGGGCAGTGTGAAAAACAGAAAAGACTTTGGTGCTCAGCAGCAGCTAAAAAATTAATGTGTTTTCAACACTGTTTCGGTCACAAAAGCATAACATAACACCATACAAGCTGCTGAAACACCAAAAAAAACCTCTATCCCTGTCAAAATTATTATATTTAGTGGCTCAGAATCATCAGAACAAAATTTGCTTCAACTCTGTCAATATAATGCAAGGTTTTTATATCTTTATGCTGATGTTTGCAGACTTATATCTCTAGTAGAAATTAAATGGATGACAAAACAGGTGTTGCAGGAGATCTTGGTTTTGCAACATGGATGTGTAAGATCCTCTGGTTAACTGGCTTGGGTACCAGAGCGTTTACTCCTGCTCTGCAGTGGAATTATATTTTTTTGTTACCACAATTTAGGATAGAGGACTAGTTCCTCTTCAGTTGAATTTGCAGTTGACATCTGATGAAGGCAAAGGCCCTGAGACAGTAACAGACAATTGCTGTTTTCTCTTTTCTCTTTCCTTATGTTTACAAATTTTGGTCTTAATAATATATATTTTTGCAAGTGTTATCAAAAAGGTTTAATTAATTTATATCAACTAAAGATTCCCCTTAAATAATCCTCTCTGAAATTAATAGGATTTGATTGCTCACACTTCTGCATGCAAGTCAATATGATCCAACAGGCATTGCTTCTGCACAAAACCAAACAGAGTGAAATTATAATTACAAGTAGAGCAAGAGAAGCAAATTAATCTAATTTTATGCAATCTTTATGTCTAATTTTTTAAAAATTGTTATTTTAATTTCATTTTTTAACACACATTTTTTTCTACTCTGGCAGTACTAACAAGCTTCAGGGAGCAGTCAAAAATATCGAATATGATTTGGAATGCATCAATGTTCCATACATTCATGTGCTGTAAAGACAATTCCAAGAAAGTCTTAATAAAGCTGGATGTTAATTAACCTAGCCTAGTCCTTGTACCTAAGCTGATTTATTGATAGACAGCAGCAAAGTGTAGTAGTAGGGAAAGGTTTTGCAGTTTTAAGACATTAATTCTAAACTTCTTTCAGCCAGTTATGTACAGATAACAAAATTTATGTAGAAAGAAACTTTCCCAAGACTCAAAAGGAGTTTACAGAATTTGTTGCATACCAGAAAAACTCATAAGTGGTAGATGGGAGGAAACTTGGAAACGAGAACATTACACAGCAAAGACACAAGGAGGGAGGTGATATTCTTGTACTCTAGAGCTAGGTATTGGTTTTGTTTCCCAAGCCTACTCTATCTCTTTTAGAGCCTGGTGGTTTTGGTTATTTGCCTGTCTATTTGATTGATTGTGGTTTTTAGTTTTTGTTTGGTTGGTTGGTTTTTTTGGGGTTTTTTTTTGTCTTTTTTTTAATATTTGGGATTTTTCAGTTTTGTGTGTTTTTTTTTTTTTTTTTTTTTTTTTTCCATCGAAAATGCTCATTCTTGATTGTGTTCTAATAATATCTGATTTTTGAGATTTAAAAGTATTTGACATTTCAGACAGCAAAATTAATAAAAGGTGCTGCAAGATCCCCTTAAAATATTTGTTTCTCAGTGTCTCAGTAAAAAATCTGGTGTCAATACTCAATACTTAGTTTATTGATGCACATCTGCTCCACAAATTAAATAAAGTTTTGTGATTTCCTGATTTAGACCCTAACAATCCTAATGAAATACCTGTGAAAACATTATTCACTGCACTGTTCCTTGAAGTGAGAAAAGCTGTGATAGATTGATTTTACACTGACTGATTCAGTTTTTGAAAGTGAAGCATTGTATTAGTCCATAGGCTGTTTAAATCACAGGAAGAAAACAGATACATGAGAATAAATTAATCTTTTATTTCAGATTGTTACTAAGTATTTTCCAAAGAAGCATTCTGAAACAACTTCTGCAGTGTTTTTACAGACAATTTTTCTCAATAGTGACAATATAATAAAGTGATTTTTTTCAGTGATGGTGCTTCATTCATTTATAGAAGAAACAATTTGCAGATAATCTGTGGTGAACAAAACACTTTGATATACTGTGCAATATACAGACTTTGATATCCTCCTTGTGCTCATTTCCTGGGACAAAAACCTAACTTTAAAAAATGGCCTCTTTACACAACACAAACACACTCATTGAGTCCCAGTTCCTCAAGATCTTCCTTACCTCTTGAAGGGACTATTGAAAGCAACTGTTGAGATGGCTGTCGTTCTCAATGTGTTTGAACTTAGAGAGGACAGGCTGATTATGTGGATTTACATCGTGTCTCCTGATCTGAGTCAATAAAAATAGATATGAAGCCCCAAAACAGATGGTCTTTAAGAAATAATGAGTTAAAACATGGAATGTGAAGCATTTGAAGAAAGCATAGCATTAGGAAACACAAAGCAATAAATTAGCTAAAGGTATGGAACACAATGACAGGAGAAAGAGATAGGGATAGGGGAACGAAGAGCTAAACATGTTCAGAGATAACGATGTCAAACTGACCCTAAGAACCTTGCCAAGCCATGGAGACTAAGCCAAGTACACCGGGAAATGACCAAATTAAGAGAAAAGTTCAAAAGTTTAAGGAGGAAGACTCATCAGGAGACCCCCGCCCATGATGAAGATAGCAGGAATGACCCCCAAGAAGATCCTCAAAAGAGATGTCCCCGCCCACGCTCCGCCTACACCACGCCCCATATGAATATGCATGATGATCTGATGTAATCCTATATCCAAAACTGTATAAAAGGCTTGCTTGTGTTACGAAAAACTCAGAAATCCATTTATAGATTTCTCCAACGCGCGTTGTTAATAAAATACCTCCTGTCTATTTGACTTAAACTGAGTCTCTTAGGCAGTCATTTTCGCCTTTTGGAGCAAAATTCCGCATCAGATATGCACACGATGTTGCAAGTTCAGAGCAAAGAACAGTGTCAGTCATGGAAAAAAAAATTATAAGGAAAAAAAAGAAAAAGAGGTTGCTCAGACCTAGAATTCAGGGGGGACTGTCAAAGTCTCTGCTCCTGAAGGGAGATTGCTCTCCTGTGATAAGAGTTTGGAGAGAGGAAGGGAGCTCTGCTTCTGAAGGAGCAGACTGGCTGCGATTCCAAGGTGGAGTAGAGAGGTGGCAAAAGACTGGAGCAAAACCCTGCAAAGTCCAAAGCAAGAAAAGCAAGCAAACAAACAAGCAAAGAAAATCATGTCAGCATTTTGTAATTTCATCTTTAATCATTGATCTCGTTTATCATTGTTTTCACAAGAAGAAAAGTGGAAGCAAGTGGAATTTGGAGGAGATGGTAAAAGTTAAAGGGTGATGGGATTTTAATTAATTGCCCTAATCTTGAAATGGCAATCTGTACCCTCCAAGTATACTGAACGCTGTCAGTCAATGGAAAGAGTGACACAAATACCTACCCAGGATCCAATTTACACAAAATGGAGGAAAATGCTACATAAATATTTTATTCTGCCACAATACTGGAAAAATATATTAGTAGCTTTCAGTCATATCACGAAAGAAGGCCAGCAGAAGTAAACTAATTAAGAATATCACAGTTTCAATGGACTTCCAGAGGAAAATATTTGTGAAGCTTTTTTTTAATATGTATTTGTTGTGAACAAATCTGTTGCATGGTACGGAGATTATTGATGCCCAAATACTGTGGTTCGATTATTTCAAAGGTTTCTATGAGATTTTTTCAGCTGAAACATCTCCACATTTTCATTAAAATGTTGGATACAGTTTTTAAAAGACATTTTTGTAGTCACAGGACACGGGGTAAAGGTTTTAAGCAAAAACAAATTACAACCAAGCTTGAAACAAAGAAGAAATTTTTTATGAGGGTGTTATGATCAGGTTCTTAAAAATATTAAAAATGTCTCTGCCCAAATTAAGGTGCAAACAGGATCATACGGCAAAGTCAATGGTATGGATTTTATTTAATAATAAATATGTCAGAGAGAGAAAAATATGAAGAAGAAGAAATAAAAAAGCAGTGGGGTGACAGAAAGATAGTGGCAGAAACAGAATAAAGAAAATATCACCACTCTGTGGACCCCACTGTCATCCTGATGATCCCCTCCAGCCGGTTTCCTTGGTGGTGAGGGTCCCTCCAAAAGCAGAGTCTGGTGGGTTGGAGATGTTTATGCCAGGAGGGAATGTCCAGGTGCCTCCTCCAGTGAGGGATGGGGTCAGTTTGATGCAGCCTCTTGCAGTAACCTCTGCATCTCCTGCATCACTTTGTGTCACAGGCAGTCCCGTGGTGCAAGGCCTCAGGAATGAGTCAGGGGAGCATTTATGCATATATATATATAATTTATTCTAAGTGTGTTTGAAATTTTAAAACAAGAAATAATAATATTAGTATTTTTTAATATTATCTATTTTATAAGTAGTTTCCAAAATAGTAATTTATCCTCCAACTATGAATATTGATCAATATGTCTGTTGTTATACTGAAACAAAGGCCTCATATGCATCACACTGAGATTTTTGTAAAGAGGGGCTGGATAGAGTAAAAGGAAGGAAATCAGATTTCTTGTTCAGAAAAATTGCTGAGGTTTAAATTGTTGACAGTATGTTCAAAGAGAAAAAAATGTTATCAGACTATGTCTGATAAAGTATGCATCTTAGGAATCAGAACTACATTAGATGGAAGAATACACTTAGTATATTTTGGATGATGTTATTTCAATTTTGACTCCAAAAAAAGTGTGTAAAGGAATTAATTTCAAAGTTAATTACACCCAATGTTAGTCACATGATTTGTAGTATGTGTTTTCATTGATTGTGTAAAAAGAAACTGAATTAATGTGTAATTCAGTGTCTTTGCTCCCTGGGAAATATAAAAGAACATTTTGTTCTCGAGTCTTTTTCTGTCCACAGCAAAGGCCAGTGTGACTGTACCAAACATCCACTGACAGAGTGGGGGGGAACAAAGGACACAGAATCAGCTTCAGAGAATGTCCATGGTTGCAGATGTTTACCTTGATACTGTGAAGATTTGTACCAGACCTTAACTTTATGCTCTGTGAGCAGTCCTGTAAATTTAGATGAACTATCAGAAAGCATGAAGTTAAGTGAATACACCAGGTTTTTTTGCAGAATATTGAATTTGGTTGCTTTCTTTTTTCTTTTTTTTTTTTCCTCCCTGGGAAACAATACAGCATACTAGAGTGTATCTCTGATTGAAAAGAAAATGGACCTGATCAAAAACATATCTCTGTGGGTTTTTAGTATTTGCACTTTTCCTCATATATGTTACAGAGTGTATTTTGTGAGTTTCAAACTAGATATTTCTTCTTGGTTAAACTCTGTAAGAATTTGTTGATTTAGGATATTTCAAATGGGATTATACTCTTATAATGTTAGATTATTTCAAACTATTTCAATATTAAACAGAAATAGTGTTATTATATTTATAAAAAATATTTCCTTCAATCTTTATGCTAGTGATAAAAAGAATGAAGATGTACATATCTCTTCCTAAACTAGAAATCTAAAACTTGATCTAAGGTTGCTTAATTCCTTCTTATATCTAGAGAAATGATAAATAGCTGAGATACAAATGCCTTCAAGACACTAATTGTGAGTCCTAATCAGTCAGGCTGAGGCACATAAATTGACAGAAGTTCCTGCACACTCAGGCTTATGGAAAATGTCATCTTTGTACTCTGTCTTGAATCAGGTTACTGGGATGCTTATATTCAATGCTTTTTAAAAAGGGATTCAGTTGCATTGTTTAGTAGGCAACTCTCATAACTTGAGGTCTTGGTTTTACTTTATCCATTGTTTCTGCTTTAATTTCCTTTGGGAATCTTATCAGAAAAGAATGGAGTGTAACAAGCAAAGAAAATGTCCTGATCAGACTGAATAAGGGAAAAAAAATTGCAATATGGCAGATTCTGATGTGAGAATTTCTTGATAAAAATCTTTACTTTGAAGCCTTGCTGGGATCAGTCTGCCTGGAAAGACACTTGCAAGGACAGCAAATTTGTCTTCTTCTGGGCAGTCAGAAACATTTAAAAGTAAAAAAAAGAATATTCAAGTAAAAAAGTAATGTACTTTAATTAAAGAAAAAATACAGCTCTTTGTTGCAAAAGGAAATAATGTCTTTTATTTCATTTGATAGAATGGGAATGAAGAAATTACTATGAAAACAACAGAGAGAGATCAGTACCTGCATAGGTTAAGAATGAGAACAATTCTTTTTATTTAGGTAGGAAGATTTGAGATTAAAAAATGTTTTTTGATAAAGAAAATGCAAAAAAACAACTGGAAAGAGAACCAAAACCCGAACAGAAGACAGGGAAGACTTACTGTATAAATGGACTGAGAAGCACATTGGGGTAATTAATATCTTCAGGGTGAGAATGTTGATTTCATAAATAAAACAAGATAAAGAAATTCCCTGGTGCATTGAATGAGATCCAAGAGAATGAATCTGGTTAGCCAATGGCAAAGACAGGGGCCAAGATGAACTATGTGAGGAAAAATGTTCAGGCAACTAAACTTTCCTTCTAAAGAGGTAAACTGTGAAATTATTTGAGCATAAGTCATAGAGTTATAGAATCATTTAGGTTGGAGAAAATCTTTAAGATCATTGAGTCTGACTGTTAACCCAACACTTGCTTGTGCACCAGTACACAGTGCTCCATCCTGTCCCATCCCTCTGACTCAATTCCTGGGGTAGGGAGGGCTCATTCAGGTCTGTGCATGTGTGAATGAAATGGTGCAAAAAGTCCAGTTTGCATAAGAGGCATTCACCAGGTTAACTATAAAATGGAGTTTTTTACCCCCCACACATCTTTCTTCTTTCTTCTCTTTCTCTTTTTTCTCTTTCTCTTTCATTCTCACTGTTTATCCCAGGTCCTGACCATATCCAAATGGCAGGATCAACATGGGATCTAAGGACAGGGGATTTTTTTTTCTCTTCCTCTCTATTTTCTCTTCATTTGTCTCTTTCCTTGCTTTGCCTGGGAAAAGCACTGCTATCATATTCAACCCAGTAAAATTTAAGGCTTGCTAGGCACCACTTGTGGAAATGTATTGTAAAATTTCAGGGCTTGTTAGCCAGCCCCTTTTGAGTCTAAATATTGGGCTGGTTCCTCGAGTTTAGGTGCCTGCATAAAAAAAGCAGAGGAGCTCCCTGACGTGTGATCTGGTGTCTTTGTTCAGACTGATAAGAACTTCCCATCAACATCTCCTCCCCTCAGTGGGTCATGACATGAGTCCTTTCCACTTCTGTCCATTTTGCAACCTCTCAGTGAGTGGAAAAGGCTCCTTGGCTAAACTATGGATTGAGGTGTTTTCCCAGAGAGGAATATAGTGATATTGCTGAAGGCAAACACTTCCTCCTGTTGTCAAGCCCTTTGGCATAATGTGCTCACCATGTCATTTTCTAAATTGCTCTATGATTCTTTTTCCTCTCTAAAGCATTTTAGAGCATTTATGTTAAACCAGGAGGCCAAGATAGATGGCCCTAGAATTCTTTTTTGGAACAAGTTAGTTTTTTTCTGTCAGTCTCAATTTTGATAAAATGATTGATGAATTGTACTGAGAAGAATGCAAGTCACAGCCTTGTTTTACTATGACAATAGAGTTTATTGCATTTGAGTAAATCTAAATAAAACATTCAGTAAGAGAATAATATCTGAAAAGCTCTAGGTTAATAATATTTCATGTTCTTTTTCCCGTTTTTGTCAAGCAAATAATATCTCTGTCCTTTAAATTTTTTTTTTTTTTTTTTTTTTTTTTTTTTTTTTTTTTTTTTTTTTTTTTTGGCACAGAGTCACGAAACATTTCATATGGTACAGAATTCAGGGAGAACAGGTTTGCAATAGTATGGCAAGCCTAATGGTGCCAGTTTGCATTTCAGAACTTAGAGATGACTGGCCATCTGGGAAAGGGGGTAATTTAAGGTCAGCACATGAATAAGAATAAAAGCTGATATGCACTTTTTTTCATCTGCAGCAGCTATGCTGCCAAAAGACTGATATTAAAGTACAAAAGTCAAGTATTGTATGTTCCAGCAATAATGCATTCATAAATTTCAGGAGATCTGTCACATTACTTTTGTTCCAAGCACATGGCTCTAGTGGATATAAAAGCTCCTCACAAGCCAATGCTACCTAGTTCACAAGTAGAATCGGTATCAAATTATTTAAAACATAATTTAGTGTAAATTGCAGCTCCCCATGAACAACAGAAAATGAAGCCGATAACATGAGAGAAAACCAATCCCATTAGTTACAGCTTGAAATTGTGCAAATTGTTGACTGTCCAGAGAAAAGAAAAAAATCTCCAGACAAATTTTGTTAAACCTGACTAACTTCACCAGTTCAGTGTGGATTTCACTCTGGTCGTTGTTATAGACATGTTTACTTGTTTGTGGCAGCCAAATACTAGAAATTAAGCTACTGTCCTTACAAAGTTATTGTATTTACTGGAACTTCACATCAATGAACATGTTCAAAGGCACACACATGTGCAAAAATAAAGCATTTGTAAGACAGGACTTCACTATCATTGATAAGCATATATCATAAACATTATTTTGGTTTAGCTCTTCTATGCCTATGAAAGTGATAGTTTTTAACTGCATTTGTTTTCATGAAATCTTATCAAATAATGTATTTGAAAATATATTTGTGCTTCATATATACTTGAAAATGAAGAGCTTTTCTCATTAAATCAGTATATCAGCCTGGAGAAACAACGACTGAATTTTATAATCTTAAAATTACTTGATCAGTTCAAATTAAGAGAGAAGGTCATTCCAGTTTTTTTTTTCTCCGGTCTTATATGCATGATTCCTAAAGAGATAAAACCTTGCCTAATAGGTCTTTCCCTGAATTTTGAAAATATTTTCCCAGTTTTATAAACACATGCACATGCACACAGTCATCTTTATATAAGGAGGTTATACTTATATTATGAAATGCTAAGTTAATGCTTAAAAGAGATCCCAAGGGATGAGCAAAGCTGAAGTTTTTTCATAGAACTTTTCAGCCTAGTGCAAACAACTTAGTCTATTCAGGAGAGAGACAAGACACCACTTTCACATATTCCTCACAGATTCCTCTCCTCTGACATCTAAAGAGAAAAATCAGTGTAAATATAGATTTCATTTTTAGCAACAGAGCAAATGAGGCAACTGTCATCTCAGTGCAGCTACTGCTAGGCTGCTAACTGCACCTGAAGTAACTATTGCAAAGCTAACTTCAAATTCTTATACTGTAAAAAAGCTTATGCAGTATAATTAGGAACAATAAAAACCAAAAGAGAATAAAAGTGTTTATTTAAAAAAATTAATCTAGGTATTAAATACATGGGGGGAAAAAAAGGCACATTAAATTTTTAAAGCAAAGTTGATATAGGAAACAGGCTTTTCAACTTGTCAAGAATTTAGTCTGGAAATTAGAAAAACCTATTTCCAGAATATGAAAAATTTAGAACATTGTTTTTCAATACTAGAAGCAGAGGTATGAAAGTTGCATATGGATCTGGAGGACAGAGCAAAAATTGTCAATGAACAGCTTACAGGTCACTCAGGGTGAGGAGATTCTTTTAATTTTCATATTTTTATGACTCAATAATAATAATTCTATCATAGGATTTTACTACTTCAGTACATATTGATTCTGTAGCATTCATTATGTCACTCTGAGATTTATTCTTGTGCTTCTATATTTTAAAGACAATAATTACACATTGTTCAATGTATACTATATTCTGTTTATAATTGTACATTGTAATTCTTATGAGAATGACAGGGGCATATTCCACATGAGACAATTCAGAATGTGTGTGTATTTCCTTTAAAATCTTTCTATAAAATTCCATCAAAATTTTAAAGATTTGCAGTGTTCATTATTCTGTCACAGAAGCAACATACATGTATGAAACTACACACAGGGTGCCATTTTTTGTGAGATTTTTTGGAACCCATTGTTACCTGGCTGTTTAATTACTTCATGCACCTTTTTCATCTTGCCTTTTATACAGGAATAGCAACTATCTTTTCCCACACAAATAGAATTAAAACATATCTGTTCTTCTTCAGACTTGTGGATGACTGCCATATATTCAAAAGTCACTGCACAATTCTGTACCCACTAAAGAACTGGGTACAGCTGCTTCTAAATCCTTCTTCCCTGTGTAACAAAGTTCCTCTTTACAAAAGATACGAGGAGGGAAAACTAAGTAAATTAGTCTCTCCCTCAAAAAAACCCCACAAAAAACTATTTTTTAGATTTACTATAAGATATTGTGTAAACTTCAGATCAGCCAAAAAATGTTGAAGAGACCTTTTACGGCCTCGGATAGCGATCTCTGCAGAGTGTGTGACCAAGGGCGCAGACACAGCTCACCAGGACCCGAGTTCTGCAAGGGCTTCCGGGCTTGCATATAATGAGACTTTTCAATGCACAGCTAATTTAGCTCTTATTCATGTGCAATGAATCCTTTCTTAGTTGGGCACTTTGTGAGCTTAGCAAAAAGTCTACTGTGTATTTTCAGTCCACAGTTTTCAAAGGCTTATCATTCTGTCAAATCAAAACAGATTTCCTATAGGACAGTGAAAGACACAGCTCCTCAGCGAAGGTTATTTTGTAAAGCTTTATCTTTCAAATGAACTTCAATTCTTTTGACTACAGAACCCATGGAAAATAAATGGCTATGAGAGTGATTTATTTTTAATGTAACAATGATAAAAAAGTTTATTTTCCTACTCATTTCATGTCTAAATGACTAACTAATTATGTCAGAAAAAATAAAAAGTTAAAATACACAAAATCGTCACTATACAGATGATTGTGGTTTTTATGGAGAATGTTTCTGATAGCTGGGCATGAGCAAATACAGGATAAGTAAAGAAACTTATTTTTTATCATATTAATGAGTGCTATATCTAATAAATCACAAAAATCTATTTATTTCCATATTAAAACAAAACACTGAAGTTTCCTAGAGTATAATCTTATGCTATGTATTATGTTTGCTGGTGTATATGTGAGGAAAGTTAGCTTCTTTGCAGGATATTTCAGGCATCTATGACACTGACATAGAGTTGTGAGTTTTGAAGTGTTTTTTTTTCTTATTATGCTGGAGAATATTGCTTACCTCCAGCTTAGAAACCACTGTCTATACAGAAGGTAACTAGAATGGTGTGAAATTATAATTCTAGAAAAAATGTTTATATGGTAGTGAGGAAGATTAGGCTTTAAAATGGTCTGCTCACAGAGATGAAAAATAAATTCATTTCAACTAAACATTTGCAGATACAATACTAAGGAAAGTCAGAAACAAAATGCTAAAAAATCAGAAGCAAAATATAAGCAAATGCTTATAATTTAGGCAATATCAGTTTTCTGAACAAAATGAGACAAATCACTGGACAAAATATTATATTCATGCAGTTCATAAAATCATGTGATCACATCTTTAGTTATTCATATTCCATATATAACTATGCAGAAAATAAGGGTTACATATGCAAGTCTAATCTTCCAATTTCTCCACAGAACTTGACTTTTTTATTTTCACTAATGATGATATGCTAAAAGTGTGATTTCCTAGGAGTTTGTCAAAGTAAAAAGAAAATGTTAATGCCATAGAAGTCTGTGGAAAATGCAGTTACATGATGCTGACATTTAGAGACAGTAGATACCTTCACCCCTTGAGCTTGAGTGAGCAAATGATGGTATTAATAGATTATTAAACTCTGTGAAACAAGATTAAGTAGAAAATGGCACAGGAGATGAATTCTTTTGTAGAGGTTTGCAAAGAACCACTTCATTGGTTTCATAATGTTTTCCAGGATGATATTGAGGACTCAAGCATTTACTTTTGTCCTATGAGCAGGATGTACTGAAATAGTCACATTGCCATGTGCTTTCTCTGTCCCTTGACACATTGGATGCACAGCAGAAATATATATGGGGGTACATGTGGATCACATTTCTGTCCTTGCTTATTGGTCTGTCACTTTTGCCTTATGTTGTCATTTGTTTATTCCCACACTTTTTCTTTTCTATGTCCTATTTCTTGTTTTGAGAGATTTTCAAAAGGATTTTCTGATAACTCTGTGCTGATTCCCTGAGTGTTCCTCTGTCCTTTGAGAAATTGTCTGCAGAGTGATGATGGTACCAGATATTACAGTGCCTGGCATTACTCATGAACTGCTTCACATCTGAATAAATACATGCTCAGTAAAGACTGAGAAAACAAACCATGAAAAAATACCTTTGGGAATTTTTTCCTCAGTTTTTAATGTCCTTCATGGACCTCTTTTGTTTTCCAAAAAGTTCTGTATCAAACAGCCAATCAGCTTACAAAATTTCATACTGACCTGTTAAATTCATACAATTATATTAGTCAGGGAAATAAATAATTAAAAAAATAAATAAGTAAGTAAAAATATTTGCGTAATGTTAGGCATTGATAGACCGAAAATAATTTCTTTCTCTTCTAAAGTATTTTTAGCTGGTTGTTTTTTTTCGTTTTGGTCTTGTTCGTATTTCTCTCCACCCACCGTGTCTTACACAGGAAATGTGATCTCAGCATTTAATTATGAGTTAAACTTTTGCACTTGGGCTGTTCAAAGGAATTTCAATTAGTCAAATGAGACAAAATATCTTCATTGACCTTCAAGCCATACTGCAAATAAAGCAAGATCAGTTTTTCACAGTGTCTCCCTCTGCTGAAAAGTCTTAGCAGTGACAGAGGTGAGCAGGGATGATTCTAAAGATGATGCTTTGTGCAAATTTATGGTAAATCAAAATGTGACATACTATTCAAACAGAAAGGAAAATTATTTTCCTACTGCCAGTCTGCTGTACCACTTTACATGCACTCAAAGAGGAGAACAGAAGACTAAAAAAACATTTTCTCTGCATGACTCAACCACAAAATGGCATAATCAGGGTTTCTAGCCTTTTCTGAGCTAACACTTTCTCACAGACAAGCTGCAGCAGTCCACTTTCGATGCTGGATAGAGAATCAAAATTTGTCTATTGAATTAAGTCATATGATTTGAAATTTAGCTCATGAATATGAACTATTTCAAAGGTAAATGCTCAAAAAAAATCAGGGGAATATTAGATATTTATTTCCAGGTTTTCAGAGATAAGTAGTCATTCTGGATATCTATCTTTTTCTGTACTTAAAATGGAGTACCACTGAGTGGGAAGTTCTCTGTGTGCTCTGAAAATCATAGCTTTTAAACTAGCCCAAAATAGAGAAAATTGGTATTTTCAGTTTTAAGAAAACTGAGATATTAATATACAGGGATAAAAGGAATTTGTAATGAAAAAATAAAGATCTCAAGTGATTACTAAACAGACAAAGGCTTTACTTCTATTTCTAATATATCCTACACTGGTCAGTGTGGGACTTTCTGGACATGAAGACTTTCAAACTTATCCTGAAAATGCAGTTCTTGTTCCTGTTAATACATACATGATTCCAGCTAGTAAGTTCTTTCTTAAAGTAAAACTGTCAAGCTCAAAAACCCTGAGTCAAAAACAACCTCTAAAATTATCCTAGTTATTCTTGTCCTTATGTCAAGCTGGGCACAGCAGCCAGAGTAACATAGTTTGGTCTATTCAAGCCATGAAAAGATGGTCCCAGCACACACATAGAATGAGGAAGTATTTAATTTGAATTTAGAAACACTTGAGGCACATTAGCAGCATTCTTTACTGCTAAGTGGAGCCCTGCATGCCAACTGGCATAAGAGAAGTAATATTCTAACTTACTCCCTAGTGCTAACCATTATAATTTTAGACTGGGCCTTTTTGAAGGCTTTAAATTCTGTTCACCTTTCCATTTCCAAAAAAAGATTATTGAATTCCCTCTTCTCAAAACAAGATGTTTTGCAAATGACAACTCTTTTTATGTTCTCCTTTACTTACTCCATGCACGACACAAATTGTCAATATTCCATAGAATAAAAATAGAATAAGAAAAAACTCTCAGGCCAGGAGCCAGCATTGAGCTGACTCTAAACTTTTCAAACTAATGACTTGACATTTATCACCTTATGCTTGGCATAAAAATAGTAACTACATGATTTATATATAATAGTACTCTCCTATAGATTTCCCAATAAAATAATAATAAAAAAAAATCCTTCTTCCTGATTTTGGCTTTCTTTTTTACACATGCATATAGACGTGGAAAAACATGAACCCTAAAGATACCTTTCTAAAATAGAGAATTTATAAATATTCTCTAAGTCATCATTAATGATGAATACAAATTTTGTCTAAAACGTGAAACCCACGAAATGTAGATATTTTTGCATAGGATCCTAGTCCATTCACCCAAGGAAAGAGCTAGAAAAGGATCAGTGAATGATCTTTACACGAGGAATAGATTTCAATCTCATTGAAATGGTAAGAGGACAGGCAGGAGCATAAGGCCATGCACTTTCTTGGGAGCAGGCTGCTTGCAGAATTTTTTTCACATGTTCTGCAAGACTGTGCGCACTGAAATAGCTATTGGTGGGTGCAAATAAATTATTTAATGACATTATCCATCCTGGATTCAGGCGTCCTCCCCAAATCTTAGAGAACTCTGAGGAAGACCATACTTAAGTACTGGATCCTCATAATCCCTTTCTTTGCCCTCAGCCTGCCCTCTGTGCAATGTGATTGCAGTTCTAAGTGGCTGTAAAAGCATCAGAGAAAACCAGAGACTGCCCACGTGCAGTGTGCTGGTAACCATGCAGGTTTGGCATCACATGAGTTCTCATATAGAAAAGCAAATGTAGAACTCTGCTAATCTGCAGCTGGCACACACATTAGCTCATATCCAGCCAGTTATTTCTAGACTTCACTACTGTCACTGTGATTTTACACACAGTGAGTTGCATTATTCCTGTGGACAACATTAGCAGCTTCTTTAGTCACATTAGTGAAGGAAATGATGTGCCTATACCAAGCATTATTTTGTTGGTTCATGTTGGTATCAAAATGATTACTAAATCAAAGGGAATGAACAAGCATGTATTTCCCATTTACAAAACTAGATTTAGAGTGTGACTTAATTTTGCTTATAATTCTAATTGGTTCTGCTTTTAACCAAGGAGATAGAATAAAGAACTCTATTTCAGCAGCACCCAGTACTAATCTATAATGTTTTACAATACTGTAGTCTTTATATTCTTGAAGGTACAGAAGGGTTCCACAATCAAATGACATGATTTTTACTTGTTTAAATAATGAGGTGAATGTGGAATTGCAAACTGTGGGGGCGATTTTGTTTTTGGGGCTATTGAGATGGTGCTTGATGGCAACGTTGTTTTTCAAAAGTGATGGTGTGCTGACTTGGAGTGGCATTTGCCTGTTTGACCTACACATTTGTTATGTGTTTCTAGTGGTTTATTTCTATTTCTATTGCTAAATTTGCACTGTTTCTCTTTGAATTGTCTAAAAACATAGAACATAAAGATTATAAAATATGATATTTGATGATGGCGATTACATTTGGCATTTGTATTTTTCTCAGTTCACTCTAATTGGTATAGTTATTGTAAGTACTTTTGTATAATTAAAATTTAATTAATAAAAATTTTAGCTTAGTTTTATCCTCATGCTCTTGCACACTGATTTTTTAATGTTCCTAGAGATCCCTCTGTCTTTTTTAATGTTCCTAGAGATCCCTCTGTGGAAGGACAGCTGCACTAACTGCACAGCTTTGGCAAAAATAACATCCAAATATGTTACTGGGCATCAGATTGTTACTACTGCAAATGCAGCTAGAGGTTCTCCTCTTTGATTACAAAGGGAATCCACTGCTGCCAGGTTGTTACTTTTAATACCCCAAAACTTTTCTTTTGATGGCATTACTTGCTTCTAGGTAAGGATCATTAACATTTTCACAGGAGGATTGGAGCATAATTTGGTCTTTAAGTCACACACTGCTGCTGCTGAGAAGCTCTCCCAGTTGCAGTCTCAAAGCTTTAAGTCTTCAAGTTGAATTTGATGAAAAAGACAGCATTTGCTACAAATGAATTGTAGCTGTGATGTAGTAGCAAAATGGAAGAAAACTTCTAAATGGACTATAGGGCAATCCTGTGTCTGGTAAAGAAATATATAGGTCAGAAAGGAAACAGATGTGTATTAGGAGGACATTGTAAAAGTACAGTGTACCTCGTGGCAATTGACCCATAATTACTGGTTCTTTCAAGAGTCTTTCCTGAAAGGTCAGAATGGGTTATTCTCTATAAATATGACTGCTAAAAGTTCTCCTGGTAAATTAGAGCTAAGAATACTTAGTACAAACATTTCAGATTTCAGAAGTATGTGTGATTAAAAATACGGTTCACCAGAGTGTTGATGTATATTTCTGCATGCTTTTTGGAACTTACCTGTTTCATGAATTTAAGCTGATAAGGATGATTTCAGTTCCTCTACAAGGCTAGGCTAGAGATAGTAAGTAGGAAACAGAGTTTCTTTGCATTTTGATAAAGAAGCCATTTTGCTGACAGTGCTTTTCTGATCTTGATGATATTTTTGGTGTTTGAGTCAGTGTGTCACAAGCAAACTAGAAGCAGCTTAATAATCTAAGTCAGTGAAACACAAATGTAGAGGAAATAACTTTTCCATGTATGTGTGTGTATACATATGTGAGTGATGGGAGCTGGGGCTGATCCTGCCATACACTGCACATTCTGTCTCTTCCAGAGGAGCACAGAAGCACACACATGGCTAATGGAGGCTGTGCCTTTCTTGATTGAAACCCTAAAGCATTGCTCTTGAGATTCCCCAGCGTTCAGTTTGTCCCTGCTCAGATCACATATGCATTTTGTTTGGTATTCAGTCAGCTCTCAGCTATTTGCCTCAAAACCTATGTCCTCCTTCCCCTCTGAAAAGAAATATAAGACAATAATCAGAAGTCCCTGCATAGCAGGGAAGAAACTTAATAATTTATGTATGCATTCAAGAATTTTAGCTTTCAAATTACGCTGTTATCTTATTCTTGCAATTCCTTTCTCTCTCCATAATTAAAAAAAAATGCTTAAGAGTGTAATTATATTTCTCTTATCTGTATAGATTTTGCCTTGCATATATTCCTACTTGTTACTGACAATTTCCTCTTTTATATAAAATATCAATATTGTTGCTTTAACATTTTAATAATTGCAAAATACCTTGAGGGCATTATTCCTCTGAAGCATGAGTATGACTTTCAGCAACCCCTAATGAGTTTCACTTGCTCATCAAGGTGAAAATATGCTCTATAATGTTGCATCTAATTTTCCTTCTTTGTCCTTTCCTTAGCTAACTTCTTGGTAATGAGATGCTAATAAGGCTGTGATAGAATATTTAAAATTAAAAAAAAAGAAAAACAATCAGAAATGGAGTTAGCTTAACACTTAGATCACTCTTTGAATATCATCCTACAGTAAGGCAGGATACAGCACATTTGCAGCAATAGTTCGTACAATATTTAGTGTAATTTTAAAACCCTTCATCTGTCATGTTCACCTTAGGAAGAAAATGATTTCTTCAGTCCAGAATGAGTTAGAGTGATCCCAGTATAGGCTGTAATGCCTTTAAAAAGGAACACTTGACTTTCATTTTGATAATGTGAAATGTCAAACTGATTGTTTCTTTCCAGATATCAGCCAGGTGAGGTTTTCCCCGTTCACTTTAACCTTGCTGTCAGCTCACTTTAATGGAAACTTATCAAACAATCTTCATGCTCTCCTGCACAGCATGTGATCTTCTTTCAGGTTTCCTAAAATGAGAATAGGGAAATACTCTGTGTCATTTGGCTGGCACCTGTCTCCTGAACTGACATAAGATCCAAACCAACTATTATTTTCACCACCGAGGCAAGAAGTAATGAAAAAAAACCTTTAGTGTACAAACAATTAACTTTCTGACACTTTTTAAAATTTAGATATGTTGGCTCCAGCTTCAGATGTGAAGCTAAAGCTTTATGTAGCTGTTGGTATTTAGGCTCAGTCTCTTAAATTTTGCAATCTGTTACCACAGGTCAGGCCTGTAGAAACTTTTCTTTCACAAGTCCAAATGAGATCACTTAAGCCATTTGTGTATTTTATGATCCCATTTTGGTGAAGATGACACTGCAACATACAGATAAGACAGTAATAGAATGTATGAGCACACATATTAGCCTGCAGATCACTTTCACCCTTAAGTCTGAAGCAGTTTCAGTAATGTGGATATTTTTCACATTTTTAAAATGTTCATTTATTAAATTCATTTTAGAGAAGGCAAAATATTATAATTCAAGACTAAATTAGCCTTGCCAAACTTTTTAGAGGATTCCCCATTTCTCTCAAATAATTCTTCTACCATTGTTTTAAATGGGAAATACATATTTCTTATGTCCTTTCTATCTAAAGCAAGACATCCCACAACAGTTAAGATTTTTCTTATCCCTAGTTTTTTTTATTTCCAAGTAATCCCACCACCTCACATATATTCCACCAATGAATTTTTATAATTTCTAGGTAAACTTTGACATCCTTTCTTTCCTACTCCACAAGCCCAAGTCCAGAAGAATACCATCTCTATTTTTCAGTGTTATTTTCCTTGCAGTACTTTGCCTTTTGTATTAACATTACACATTTTCTTGAAACCAAACCTTGAGATACAAAAGATGCTGTACCTGTGGCATTTACCAAAGAATGATCTCATACCTAGATCAAAGAAAGGATTTTCAGTTTCTTTGGCTTTGCACCAACCTGCTGAGTCATCTGATATTCATTAATTTATTAATCCTGTTTGCTCTTCTATTATCCATCACCACAATTGTGTTAATAACTAGACCTGTATTTTTCCATAAATGAAACAGAAGGCTTGATGTAAAAAGCCTAAAAGCACTTCAGAGAAGCCCATTTAAACAAGTGATGGAAAGACATGGAAATAAATTTTGGATGGTTTTCCTTAATTGTTTTATAGTTCACAGCTGGATTCATGCTGATTAAGCTAAATTAAGAAATGGACTATCCTGGCGAGACAGTGAACAGAGATAAGTGACCAAAAAGCCAGATAATTATTTCTTTAAAATTTGATTTGAAATCAAGAATAAAATATGCAAGAATAAAATAATCTAAGGGGAAAATAAAAAGCAATTAAAAATATCTTAAAAATAGAGAATAGGCCTGGCAGATTTATGTAGTGAAGAACAACAAGGAAAACATGGTTCTTATTCTGAATTGCTTTCTTTACTTTTGTGTCTTTTACCTTTCTCACAAATAAAGAAATCCTCTGTATAGCAGTGTCTCTATTGCTATACAGAGCAGATTATTTGCTGTGTTTTACTGCATTCGTTGGGTTCTCTTAACAATTGTGACATTTGTGGAGATTACATTTTTTAATGGTTTCTTGGTCACTGGATCCCTTGGACTGACTTGCTTCCTGGAATTAAATTCAAACACAAACACACACAAACAATAGCACATATCTTTTTTACAGGTAGACCTTTGCATGTGGATATATACACATACATATCTGTATGTCTTTATATAGTCACATATATACATGTATATGTAAATATAAATATATATATGCACATATAGCTATCTATAAAAGAAGAATTTCCAAAAGTCCTGCACTTGAGCCTGAGACGCTGGATAATATTGACTAGAGGAATTGATAAATAACATTGTTAAGCAGCTCTGGAAATGTTCAGTACGTTTCATCATGCAGACAAACTTGAAAAGTAGAATGGAGATGCCCATAAGGGCTTTTAGGTCCTGGCTTTTTTACATAGAGCTAGCAATGACTGAGAGGTCGTCTGAGCCCTTCAGAGCTTTTTGGCACTGTGCCTCTCTGACTCTCAGACTGGAGCTTTTAGTAAGATCATCAGCCCCACGGTGTGTGCACACTAGCAAGCAAGCTACATGATCTTGGTAATTGTTCAGTTGTCAGACACTCCATGCCAGAACTGGGAGCTCCAGCCAACTGCTTCCAGGGCAGATTCATCATGTTGACTGACCCAGAACAAATAAGCTGTGTGAACCTGTCCCAGCTTTTGACAATAAAAACTTTCAGATTCCCTGCTCTGGAATCATTCTTGGTGATTGGTCCCAGACCTGCCAAACTTGGCAGAGGTAAATCGATTGCTCTGAAGCAGCCTGGCAAGACTAGAGGATTTGCCTTTGATTTGGCAAAATGTAGTCAAACCTGAGATGAGTCAATCAAAGCATTCAGACTCAATGAAATGCTTTTCAATGAAAATATTTCCCTCAGAAATGTTGGACCATCTGTACTTGAGTTAATAGAGCCGGTACTCACTAAGGTCATAAATATGTATTACATGCATGTTTCCCTTAGTGTTATACTCCAATCACAGTGGGCTTTTTGGTAAATGTTAATTCAGAGGTTTTTCAATGCATATAGTATATCACATTTTGACCAGCAATCTCTGTATTATGTTTCTTACAATTTTTTCCCCCATATAGGTAGGTTCTGTGTGCATCTTCCTGAAATGGAGCATGCACTGTGCAGTTGTTTAGAGCACTCTCTACATAATTTTTCCATAGTGTCTAATGTTTTCTTTGCCCTGTCTGCACCTGAAAAGAGTAGCTGCCTTCCAGATCAAAGTTATTCATGTTATAAGACAACCAGGGACAGTTCAGTTTGTGACTCATTATTTATATACACATTATTTGTATGTGACTCACTCTTCCTGGGCAGCTGAACTTTTTCCTGAACTGATAGTTCTTCCTGAATTATCATGGCATTAGAGCATAAGTAGTATGAACGTTTATGCTTCTCCTACTTGGGTGTGTTTATATAGCAGAAGCTTCATCAGATCATTTTAAGTGCAGATTAATCTGAAATAAGGAAGGTGGACCTTGTTTATAATAAGTTGAAGTTATGGACAAAATTATGATCACTGGAAAATAGGTATTTTCACAGACCTATAATGCTGAAAGCCTTATCTGCTGCATTAACTTTCCTCCTTTGCATATGGCCAAAAATTCGTCAGTTGTAACCCAATAACTTGATTTAATTCTCTTGCCCATGCCTCATTAAGATTCATAAATTCAGTATTTCTCAGATTATTTCTCATCAAGGCTTTTACTCAAACATGGTTTGAAATTTCTCTTTTGCATTCCATCATTCATCTAAAATGTGAGAAAGCTGGGTTGTTTTGGCTGCTTGCTTGATTGGGTTTTTTGGGTTTTTTTTTGGTTCTTCTTTACAGGAAATCAGCTTCACATCTCTTTCCTAGGTAAAAGTGAGTGGTGTGAAGAGTCACACCAACCAGAGACCACCTGCCTCTGATTCCAGGTCAGTAAAATTGCCAGGCTGTGGTGAAAATAAAAGGCAACCCTTCTTCCTAGTTGGGCAATGCCTTCCCCTGAGAATCAGGAGGTCTTACATTTTCATCCTAGATCATACAGGTCACACTAGTAAATTTCGTTTTCAGGGCATGTAGTTGGGTAATCCCTGGTAATTAGGTTCATGATAGTTAATGCCTTCCCAGGGTGTGCCAAGTACTCTGGAGAGGAGCAAAGCTTTTGAAGAGAGCTGAGAGTATTTCTGGTACTCCTGCCAAACAGTGTGGATGAGGTGTGTGTGAGAAAAGAATGGCAATTTAGTCATGCCCATGTTAGTCCTCGTCCATTCTGTTCACCAGCATAAACCTAAACAAAGCATCTGTGAGCCAAAGGAAAGTCATTCAATGAAATGCTGAGGCAAACATTTGAAAATACAGCTTTTAGTATTTCTCACGCCTTCCCTGAAGACACTTATCTCAAGATTAAAATCTAGCAGCCTGCTCATTCTGGGTGACTGATACCTGTTACTATACATAAAGTAAAAACATTTCCAACACATATCTAATATGTTCATCCTGGCATCCAGAACGAGCAAGATAGAATAGTTTTTATGGCATGGGACAAATGAGAATCATGGACTGTGTCTTCTTAAAATAGAGAAAAAGGAACTAAATTTGCGTATAGATCCCTTTTTTGCATGCACGTTTTTATGGAGAACATTTATAGATATCTAACTTTACTAATGAATCATATAGGGATCTTTATGATTCCATCCCTGGGACAAGTGCTTAAAAATTGGGTATTTAGATCTGTTAGCTCCTAAATACCCTTGGAAACTAAGGCAATGAGACTTAGCATTTTGAAATCCTCATTGCATAATAGTGAGATAGGAGAAGAGGAAAACTAAGTTTTATTCAATCTGCCTAGGAATAAATCATAACCCTGAGGATATATTTTTACAATGCCTCTAATGGGAATTCATTGTGACTTTGAAGGAAAAGACAGAGAAGTAGAATGCATCAAAGTGTTTGAGAAACCTCAAAGGAAACAAAAAGAACTGGAATTATTCAGTGTGATTACATATATCCTAAAACCGTCTAAATAGACTGGTCTTAAAGCATACATTATGGCCCAGTGGAATAACTTGGAATAAAACCAAGCTTTAGTAATCGTCTTGCACATATAAAATTTGCATTTAAATAACATTAATGAATTAAGTGTCAAAGTCAGAAGAAGAATTTTAAAAACCCTTCTTGGTGAAAAAAGTGATGATTTTAGAAGAATGTATATAAATGCCTGATGCATTAAAAGAGTTGAACTTGCATATTTTGTCTAAGAAAAATATTGAATTCCTCTCTTCACTAGACCCTCCTATGCATTTACAAATTCCCATTCTGGTGCAAGCTGAATGTTTCAGTTGCAGCAAGTTCTTGTTTTGAAGGGGCAGGATTTCACAATTGATGACTTAATCAATGGGCCGATGTCAGGTGTAGGAGGCTCAATTGCCAGGTCCTGTACTTGGGTCACAAGAACTGCATGCAGCACTACAGGCTTGGAGAGGAGTGGCTGGAAAGCTGCTTGGTGGAAAAGGACCTGCAGGTGTTGGCTGACAGTCAGCTGAACCTGAGTCAGCATGTGACCTGGTGGCCAAGAAAGTCAATGGCATCCTGGCTTGTGTCTGAAATAGTTTGGCCAGAAGGACCAGGACAGTGATTGTTCCCAGAACTGTGAGACTGCATATCAAATCTTGTGCTCAGTTTTGTGCCCCTAGAATGACACTGAGGTTCTGGAGAGGGTGCAGAGAATGGCAATAAATCTGGTGAAGGGTCTGGATCACAAGTGTTATGAGGAGCAGCTGAGGGAGCTGGAGTTGTTTAGCCTGGAAAAAGGAAGTTCAGGAGAGACCTTATCACTCTCTGCAACTGCCTGGAAGAAGGCAGCAGTGAGGTGGGCGTTGCTCCCTTCTGCCAAGTAAAAGTGATGGGATGAGAGATAAAGGCCTCAAGTTCTCCAGGGTAGGTTCAGATTGAATATTGGGGAAAAAATGTCTTTCACTGAAAAGGTTGTCAAGCATTGGAATGGGCTACTTAAGGAAGTGGTGGAGTCATCATCCCTGTAGGATTTTAAAAAACATGTAGATATGTTACTTAAAAAATAATTGTTTAGTGGTGAGCTTGACAGTGTTAGTTTAAAGATTGGACTTGAGGGCCATAAACTTTCTTTCCAAATTAGATGATTCTATGATTCTGCTTTTTGACACTGTCAAGAGAAGTCCTCTGGTTCATTTTGTTGCTTAACTGGAAAATTTCAGTTCTAAATACCAGTTGATGTGGAAAATTTCTTGTTGAGTTATTTGTCTGAAGATTAAAAGACAAACATCTCTTAAGTGTGTTTTTAAGGTGATAGTACAATCAAGATGTACTAAAGTTAGTGCTATATTTTAGTAGCATTTTTCTTTTGAGGTTCTAGTGATGCAAAATGTGTTTTAGATTCCTTTGTGTACAGCCCTTGTTGTATAAATCAGAGATCAGTGCAAAGAAAAATGTGCTTTTAACATCATGGAGATTTTATACAAAATTTGTTTCAGATAAGAAATTATAAGTGGTACTGCAGTATTCTGTTTCAATGCTTTCTGAATGATTGTCCTATTTCCCTTCAAAATCACTTATGTAATATGAAAAGTTACATAAGAAATATTTAAATTGAGGTAATACTTAAAATACTGAAGTGGTGTTTTTCAGAATTTTTATGCCCCATGAAGTACTTAAGTCAAAATTTACAAGAAACATCTACCTACTATGTTAAAGAAAACCATGCCCCAAAATCAAGTGCTGGATTTGTTCCACTATGTACAGTATAGACTTTATGCTGTTATTTTTTTATTTTCTTAAAAGCCATAGTTTTGAGATTTCACAGCAATAAGCTGTTATCTTTTTTCCCCATTCCATTTGTTTCCTTCCATGTGACAACGAACATATGGACTTTTCATTCTTAAAAAAGAAAATGCATTCAATGCTTTCATATGCTGCTATGGAACATAAGCTCAGTAATATTATTGTAGTGTTTTTTGCTATATTTTATTTCATTCTCAATCATAGAAGAAAAACAATTGGTAAAAGCCTGCATGAAATCCATTTTGCCTCTCGAGTCTGCCTCTAAGTGATTTCAAAATATATTAAGAGGAATCTGTCTGAAAAGATAATCTCTACATACTGATTATGTCAGTTGTCTGAAAAGTGCCTTATGTATTAGATCAATATTACCAGCTATACATGGATGGCACAGTGATGTAACTTACACTTATTTCTACAAATGATGTCCAGAAAACAGCAATTTTATTAATTGTAGCAAGTGGAATTTATCTCTGCAAGGCCAAGTAAATGAACAGCACAGATGCCCTTTGGCAAACAGAAGGATAAGTGGCTTCTATGGTCCCTCCAGTACAGATCAAACTGACAACAAGTGAAAGGTGGAAAACACAATGAACCTAGCCCATGTCTGTGCTAGGTTTTGACATGCTTGTCTGTGCATCAATCCATACGAAGGACTGCAACTCAGAAGAGAAAACTAACAGCTCTCAGGGTTTCCACTTGAGGAGACCATGGTTGGCATGTTTCATTTTTTTCCTTCTATCTGTACGATCAGTTGCAGTGTAAAAAGGGGAAAGATAAGAGCTAGCAAGGAGGGAATTTTAAGTTCAATTGAAATTCTTATTTTGTGTCTGGTACAAGAAAAACATCTATTACAGTTTTTCTATCCATTACTAAGGTGTGGGCTTAGGAAAAGAAACTGATACTGTAATGAGTAGAGGCATTTAAGTTGTTAAATACTTTCTTCACACATAATATGTCTGTTGGCTAAGATTTGTTTCTGTAGATATATAAATCTTAAGGGGTAAAGACACGGCAGATTACAGCTGTTCTGTAAAGGCAGGGAATTCCTATAAAAGGAATGCTTTGAGCTAGCTATTCATAATCAGAATCATGGAAAAAGTAATCAGACTCTAAGTTTTTACAGAAAATCAATATTGTAATCAGAGGTTATCAGGTTGAATGCTAAAATTCACACCTATTAAAATGGCTATTTTAAAAAACAAAGAGAAGAGAAAACCATGCCTCAAACCCTTCTCTCTTAACATTCATTATTGTTTGGGTGCATGACTATGAATCTTCCTTAGCCAAGATGAGAATTGTTGAATTAGTTCACCTTGCTTAATTAAAAAAAAAAAAAAAGAAAGAAACAAACCTAAACATCTACAACAAAAAATCATAACACAAATTTAAGAGTTTTCATTTAAATTGTCAAATAATTGCAGAGAGCCTAGTCAGTCTAGATGGTTTGTTGAACAAGCTACACATTTCTGTCTCAGTGCACACATCACAATGTTTGAAATATTAGCTGTTCTGTGCATTAGATCAAAATTATGTACTTGAATTTGAAGCATTAAACTTTGACAGAACTATGCTATGACACGAAAGCATTCTGCAGAGAAGATACTAAAACTGCTGAATAGCTGTGCAAGTAATTATCTTCATATGCATTTGTGATGTTTTAAAACAGCAGAAAATTTTGTTTTACTTGTACAGTTCTGAAGTACAGCTGATTAAAAGACTGAACTGTAAGTATGAAATTGTATGCTGTCATTCCAACCCTCCATAGCAAGGCTCTGAGAGAACAAAGAACATGCAATACTCCATTTGAAGGCATTAATAAAGCCTAGATAAGTTTTGGCATAAAATTGATTTAGCTACTCTAACAACATCTATGCTATATAAAAAGGAACACAGACAAGTTTTGTATTAGAGTAGGTTTGAAAAAAATACAAACTGTGTAAAAAAACCAAAATATGTTGTTTTGAGTTGATTCATTGATAGTTAAAAAAATTCTTAAAACCTGAATCTATTTGAAACTTCAAAATACTAATTAATATTCTATTTGCTATTCATAATGCTATTCCTTATGAAACAGAATAGCTCTGATTCATTTAGAAACTCACCCTTCTAATGTAATCTTTCTGTGAATGTTAGGAGTATTTGCCTGTGTTTTCTCTCAATTATTTTCCCAGGCACATGCTGTGGTGGTGTTTACAGCAGACACTCGCTGTAGGATCTGTTTAAAATTTTTGCATGAATTTTGAACCTGCTATTATTAGGAATATATCAGTATAGAACCATCCATTCCATGCATAGTAAACCACAACAGTGCTCTGCTACAGTAGCTACTACTTATAATATATAAATTCATTCATTTGTCTTTATGTTCTCCCATCTGGAACCAAAGTGAGATGCTGCATTAATAAATGACCCTTCTCTCTAGGAAGAATCAACTCTTGAAGGACACTACAGTGGTGACCATGGCTTGCTTTCTGCTCTGTGGCTTTGATTCTATTTTTCCAAAAGTAAAAGGTCTCTTTTATAAAGTGCTGATGTTAAGATATCACATTCTGTGTGCTTGAGGATTCATACATATTATTATGTTTTCCTTTCTGAAAGATCCAAAATTTGTTACTAAATAGAAAAACAAATACCAACATTCAGCAAAAACTGCAAATCTCATATTCTTCAGTTAGTGGCAAACAGTTCTTTATGGAAAAAAAAGTATATGCAATGGATTGTGGTAACTTAGAATTACCTTCATTAATCACTTAAAAAAACAGTTACAATGGTTATTTCTTGGTCATTCACCCATTTGTAATTGATCAGATAAGCAAAAAAGTAAAATAAGTAAAAATGTACTTTTATCACTGACTTAAAGGAAATTTATCCTGAAGGACAAAAGATTTTCTTTACATATGCACATCTTGTTTACTCTGTCTGCAGAGACTCTCTACCATATCTTACAATAAAATTTGTGGTAAGAGCTCATTAAAACCATTCCTTGATGTTTAGATAGGGTCCTCTTGTGGATTCTAATAACTATTTCCTTGTTTTGAGCACAAAAAATCTGAATATATAAACCAAAAAGACCCACATGACATTGTTCATACAGTACTGCTGTTAAATATTTAAGAACACCTAGGAAAAAAAAAAAATTTCCTAGACATGCATTTAGCTACTAAGGATGACATTAAAATAGTCTTAGGATTTCTGGTTCCAGAAATAGTAATTTGACCTACATGGAAGAAATTAATTGTGGATGAGGCATAAATTGTCTATAATTTTTTAATTATATGTAACAAAAATGAAGAAGAACTGTTGTTTTTTGTGCTTCCTAAGTAACATGCCTGCAGCGATTAGAAAGTTAATATTTTCCAGTGGTCACAAACTGTTAACAATGGTTACAGTAGTTGAAATTATGCAATTTCCTTTGCTAATTACCAACAGTGTCATCACCTATTTTGTTTGTTTTTTATTTTTTTCAATTTCATACCAATTACAAGAAATAATAAATTGATAGTAAGCTGAGACATTACAAATAACAAAATAAGGTGAAGGTTATTCTGAGATGTAGTATAGGATATAAAGAATTAAGCACTATGAAAAACAGCAGAGCAGTGTAATGTTTTGGGAGTAAATGAGGGGCTATTCTGAATCCAGAGATGATGAAGTGATGAGTAAAATGCCAACCACCTTCTTGGGTACTGAAGGAAGCCCCACTCCAAATTGCTGTTTATTGAAACCCGAAATATAACTGTAGTCTCTCTTCCAAATCCAAGAATTATTTCTTCTGGCACAATAAAAAAGCATGATCCCAGCTGAACTGAAACTGGAGATATAGGACAAACTGGTATTTTCACCTCAAGGGTGTCTTCACAGTTTGCAACATAAAGCAATGGAAGTTATCATTTAATCAGGAGTTGAGAGACCACTATAACAGCAGCAGAACAGTCAACAGGGAAAAGTAAAATATCAGATAAAAAAGTCTGGTCATATTGTAAGTTTCTTTTTCATTTTCACATTAAAATATCAATATGTCTTACACACAACTGTACTTCTTATCATAACCATATTAGAATTCATAGCAAACATTCCAATTGCAATATCTGCTGCAGTAATGTTTTGTATTTACATTACTCATGGAACATACTCTACTTCAGCCAAGTAAAATAAAGTAAAACAAATAGCTAGTTATTTCAGAAAACTGTTTTAAAGTTATATTATCATTTCCATATCATATATTATTGTCTATCATTTTTGAGTTTTACCACATAAATTGTGCATGAAGTATCTGTTAAATAATGCACCTCCTTTTCTTTCTACATCTTCCTTTTTCTAAACTTTTTTACAAATGAAACCTTAGTAAAAATAAATATTCTAGCTCAGGGTGTGCTGCATTGTGCACTCTAAAATGTTGAAAAGCTCTGACAGCTGGTGCAAGCATAAACTATGTTATGGAAAACAAAAGAAGCAATAAAAATACTCATATATTTTGGTAGAAGAAGTTATATTTTCTCAACTTAATAAAACTTCATCAACTTTTAACTTTCTTAACTTTCAGGCATAATCTACTTCTTGCCTATTTTTTCTGAAGTAATGACTAAGTCAAATTTATCATTATCACCAAATTTTCTCCTACAAATACATACTACTCTTATTAACCTGTTCACTTGATAACACTCAATGTAACAGGATGGTATCTTCATGAAATATTGTGAAAAAAGATAGATCTAAAGTTAGAAACTGCATAAAAACATACTGCAAAACTCAAAGTTTTAGAAATGTGAGATTATAAGGTACTTTGGATGTTAATCAAATGATGAAAAGTTTTTTTAAAAGTGGAACAATATTTTTGCATTTATTTCATTGCATAGGACAGATGTAGATGAAGCAATTAAGTAGTGTTGGAGGCTGCAGCTGCTACAGTCCCTAAGAACCTGGGAAGCATGCAAAGACTAAAGTCCTCTCCTGATAAAAGGATACTCTACTCTACTTATACAGTGTTTAAAAGGAAATTGGGACAAATTCTCATTTGGTGTGCATGATAGCTCATGAAATATGAAGTGAGTAACCAAAAAAAAAAATTCTTTGGAAACGGTCACCCATTTTTAACAATTGTCAAATGTGAGATCTTTGACAACAAATTGCTGAAAATGCTGTATATTCACAGTAGCAATTAAAAAGAGAGGGACATGTGCCTTGAACATATCAAATGCTGCATAATGAAAATTGCTTAGTCATAAGAGGTTCCAGCTGCCTCCTGCACAAAATGTAGCAATCTTCCTCTATTTTGGATCTCCAGCTATGAAATGGAATTATGCTGCTCCTTCACCTACCAAACATATCTTAAAAAGTTGTGATACTGCAGTGCTTAGACTGCTTCAGAACACCCTGGGAGATAATTGATAATCTGTAATAAGAACAGTGTTGAAATAATGTCCAGTAAATAAACTCTAAAGCTATACTTTGAGCAAAAATATTTTAAATGAAAATATAAAATACTATTGCATTATCTGGTGCTTGTAAGCAATGTTTATTTTCTACAAAATGAAGCAGAGGGTAGAGAAAAATATGACAATATCATAAAATAGATAAAAATGTTTGAAATTTTGAAATAAGTCTACAAAATTTTCAGATTGTTCTTATTTGCCTGACTTTTCAACTTCTAGAATGTTCTTTTATATAGACGTAGCAATTATGAATGGTTGAATGGAAGATACAAAGCATTTCTAGTAGCTACTTCACCAAATTAAATCTGTGATTGTGATCACTCATAACTGTGAAAAATCTAATGATACTAAATAAGGAAGATAATGTGCCAGGAAAAAATATACATTATTTTTAAATGCATACTCTATTTCTGTCTATTGGATCTAATCATCTCATTGCATCTCAGAGTGGTTTTTTTTCATCTTAATAGAGCATCATGTTCTGATTCCCAGCATTCCCACTCCCAGACTGACTGCTTGTGAAAGCACAGAGACAGACAGAGCAGCTCACTCGAGCAATTTCATATGATATTTTCCTTTTCCCAGGGGAATGGTAACTTCAAGCAGCGGCCGATTGATGAGCATGCCAGGATCTGCAGTGCAATGGAATCACACATTGAAGAAATCATTCAGCTGGAAATGATTCAGACTATGTTTCAACTATATTTGACTTTGTCTGCAGTCAAAGCCTTATCACAGCTTTGTCATTACTAAAGAATAAACAGACACCACAAATAAATTTGATGGAAATAAAACCAAGAAGAGAGTCAATTCAAAGGCTTGAAATTTGTATGGAAAAAATTTAAAAATCAAATTACTTATCTGAAACACTAGACTAAGGAAGGTAATCTACACAGAAGAAGGGGAATGTCTTTGCCTTGAAATGAAACATAAAGTCTATAGAACGAACACTACATCTTAATTTTTGAAGACTGTTATTTGGTGTAGTTAATTCAAAACCTCCTTATAACTTTATTATTTTGATGAAAGATTTCCAATTTACTTACCTGAGACTGAACCCAGTGATTTATGTTGCTAACTTTCTTGACTGAGGTAAGTGTTAAGCTGACCATCAATCAGGATTAGATTGTGTCTTGGAACTGTCTTTACTTGATCATTCAGGTAAATGCTGTCAGTCTATTTAAACAGGATCTTCTCTGTTACTGTGATAGAGAAGCCATTGTACAGAATAAAATCATAAAACAATTTAGGTTGGAAAGGACCTGTAGATGCTCAAGTCCAACCACTAAAATCACACTGCCAAGTGCACCATTAAACCATTTCTCTAAAATCAACAAATATTTTAAACACCTACAGGGATGGTGACTCTACCTTATCTCTGGGCAGCTTGTTCCAAAGCTCAACAATCCTTTCCATGAAGAAACAATCCTAATAGCTAATCTCAATCTACTCTGGCACAACTTGAGGCAATTTCTTTTCATCCAACTCAAACTGCTTTGCACTGACTTTCTAGCCTATATTCCTTTAATCTGATATAAGTCCCAGCCTACTTACATGCTGTTATGGCGCATTGTCAGCACCCCAATTTTTTACAGAGACATCTACTGCTTTGGCAGGAAGTTTTATGCTTCTCATTCCTGAGAGTTGTTGCTCAGAGCAGTGGTTATACTTTTCAGCCTATACTTGTTAACAAGTTACACACTGTATTCACCTTTGGTTTATTTACACTAAGGTACTAAGATTATGTAAAGGTGTAAGATCGTTTTCATTTTATCTTTAAAGAGTGTGCTTTATTTTAGGCTAGGAACCCTACAATTGCAAAAGAAATAAGCCAAACTGAAGGTAGGAATTTAGATAATAATATGCCTTTAAAATCTCAAAATCACAGCACAAGCAATAGATCTGACCATTGTACCATAGCAAGAAGATCAAATTAGGCAATCACAAACCCATAATAGAGAAAATTGGCACCACAGCACAATTTTCTTAAATTATTTGGAAATACGCATAAAATCAAGCTAAGAGATCAAACAAGTCCAGACAAACTTGGTCATTTGCAGTTTGTTATGGTTATTTATTTTTTTTAAACCTGAGGCTTGTTGCTAACACTCGGAAGCATGAACTTGCTCTGCCCACAATTTACTAAATTGAAATTGTTATTCAGCTCTTTCCTGTTAGGCACCTCTGTAATACTTTGCCATAATCTTTCTCCAACCATTGGATTTCTGAATAGAGAAAATTGCTATCTATACTAGCCACTGTGGTCGATTGTTGACCATTCCTTCAATATTTTTGCTAGTACAATAACCATCAGGGTGCATTGCTAGTAATTGAATCAAAACATTTTTTAACACTTCTCAGCAAATCTTATCAGAGGTAATAGAAGAAACATCTGCTCTTTCACAGAAATAAATTGTGCCTGTGAAGTTAAAAAAAAAAAAGGAAAAAAGAAAGGTGCTGCTTACATCAGTTTAGGGGTTTTTTTTGATTAATCTCTTGGTTACAAATTTCAATGTTACACTGATTGCATCTTGTTTAAATAGAATTTGCCAAATCATTTTGTATTTTTAATAATCTCTTTCTTTAGATCCCTCCTGAAATGGCTACGACAGAAGTATGTTCACATGAACTAATTACAAGTGACCTGTAGACCATAATGCTTACTTAATTTACATAACTTATCCTATCATATATGCAGATGAATAATTCCCTAAGAGACCCCTTAGTTTCTTAAGTAGTGTGGAAAAATCACTAGGGGTTGCTTACTTATTTCCCTTCTCCTTCTCCTTTCCTCTCCTCTAATAATCCTCTGGAGATGTGGAGTAGAATTCCCTGCAAAATTCCTCATTTTTCTGCTTCTGACTGTTAATATATTACAACATATAATTCCTTGGTAACTCCTCTCATTTAAATTACATGTAAAATAATAGTGATAATAGCGTCTGGCTTTCCCATATTATTTTTCATCAACAGATTTCAAAGAGCTTTGCAAAGAAAGTAAAAAAACCCAACTTTATTACTATTAAAATAATCTACATGCAACTGGTGTTTTCAACAGAAAATACAATAACCTGTTAAAAAAAACCCTACTCCAGGACACTTCCAATTTACGACAATATTCCATGTGGAGAGAACAGCTTCCCCCAAAGTATTTACCTGTGTGCTCAACAATTTATATATTCATTACTTACTGAAGAGAGAGACACATTCTATCATTTCTCTGTGGGGTTTCAGATATTTTTATTCCCCTGGAAATATTCAGCATAAATATCAGGTTTGTCTTTGCTTACAGGAAGCTACATAAAATTCTGTAGTTTACTTCTTGCATTTCTAAGGTTTTTATGCTTTTACTGTTTATGAATATTTCTGTCAGTTTTTTTTTCTTTCATAAAATTATTCATTAGGTGGAAAACTGAATTTTATTTGTAAGTGTAGCAAATATCAGACAGATGTTTTACTCAGGGACTTTTTTGTACCATGTGTGTGCTACCATAAGGTTTATGCCAGGAGATTTGCCAGTTTTGAGTCTCAAGGTCAAGATAACAGGAAAGAGTAACCTAAGGGATGCCGGGTAGGGCTCTCCTTCAGCCTGCCCCCGTGACTGAGCGGGGTAAATAAGGCATTTTACCCACAGTCACCAGAGCCTCCCTTCTGCAGGCACTTTTCCTCATAGGACTCTTTGTTTACTCAGAGAACTGCCAGAAGGGAAAAGATACTCTCACAAAGATAATCCAAGAAATTGCTCTGCCAATGTCATGGTTTAGCACTCACTTTGCTCTGCAGTGGGATGGGGGAGAGAATCAGAGGAGTAAAAGTGAGAAAACTTGGGATTGGAACAAAGATGGTTTAACAGGTAAAGCAAAAGCTGCTCATACAAGCAAAGCAAAACAAGGAGTTCATTTATCAGTTCCTATGGCCAGGCAGGTGTTCAGCCTTTTCCAGGAAAGCAGGGCTCCATCAAGTGTAATGGTGATTGGGGAAGACAAATGTCATCTTCTGAATGTCCCCTCCTGCTTTCTTCTTCTCCCACCTTTACGCTAAATATGACAGCACACGGTAAGAATTATCCCTTCTGTCAGGTTGGGTCATCTGTCTCAGCTATGTGCCTTCCAGAAAATGTCATTACAATGAAATTTTGCTTTAGTAGTTGGGCTATTTTACAGTATTGGGAGACAAAACTGGTCTTAAATTAGTTCTGATGAAGCTCTGTACATAATATCCTACTTCTAGAACTTCAATTATGTTAGTAGATGTAAATAAAGAAGTAGTTAAATTATTTGAAATTTGGCTTGCTAGAAGAGTTATACAAAAATAATTTAGCAAGGGGAATTTTCTTACTTCTGGATGTTGATTTGTTTTTTTAATAAATCTTAAACTATTTGGACCTCTATTATATCTGTACAACTTCTACCTAGTTTAAAATAGTGCTTTAAAAGTCTTTTTGTTATTTCATGTTGTCTGGAATCTAGAGAGAAAACATAAAATCCCACAGTAGATTGTAAACTCCCAAGATTCATCTCTTATGTATTAGTAATTCACTTTTTTTTTTCAGAGTTCAGCTTGTTGGTTAATTTATTCTACCATGAACAAACTTAACAGCTTGTAGTTGGTGTCCCTGTCTTGGTCATCTCTGTAATTTAGCTGTAATATGTAGTCTGATTCAATTATTTATGTTCCTAGATCCATGGAACATTTCCTTTGACTGGGAGTTTTAAATCCTGAAGATATTTGTCTGCATGTTTCTTAGCTCTGAATTACAGGTGTCAAAATCCATTTATTGCTTTTGTCATCTTTATCTTTTTTTATATTTTGTCTCACAATGAGCAATGCAAATCTGTTGTTCATACTTGTTCATTCAAATTTTGGTCTTGCCTTTATTTAGCTATTTATGATTATTCTTCTGTTTCTCTCTTTGTCTTTTAGAGCAGGTATGATTGTCCTGATGCAAATAATTTGCACATTGTTTAGCTCTGAATTTATGAATAGATAATCAGATAATATATAGTTTTAAGTAACCAATAACAACTTCGTATTTTTAAGTGAAGACTAAAATAGTGACAAAACTTGTTATTTTGCAAACAATTTTTAACATTTAATTTAATATCAGTTTTCTAAATTTTTTTTGTGCTTCTCATTAAGACTAAACAATGCTTTAATTTACCTTCATTTTTGCTAGTGACTACTCAGAGGAGGTCCATGTACTAATGAAACACTGTGGTCTGGTGCTATGTTTCATTTGACAAATTAAGCAGGCTAGGATAAGATGGCTTTCAAACCTGAAGATTTGGTTTTGTTGTATGTCACATTTATACATTACATAAATGTTAGCACATAAAAATGGTAGAGTACATGCTTAAAACGCAAGAGAGAAAAAAAACCAGCTCCTCCAACTGGGAGATGTCCTATGACAGTCACACTTCTCTAGGGAGATAAGAGAAAGAAAGAGAAGTATAATGATCCACATTAGTCATGTCCAGCTCTTCTGGAGAAGATATTCAAATTTCTTTAAAATTATACACAGAAGTGGCATAAAGGATGATGACACAGGTGACATCAATCTAAAGAACGACACATGTAGCTGTGTGGGATGTACAAATGTGAAGAACAGTTGTTTGTTAGTGTAGTTCATCCAATTGTAATGCCTTTGTGAAAACTCACTGTCAAGACTGCACTTTCTTTCACCCCCTGTCTTAAGTTCTCATGGTAAAATATTTTGTGAACAGGTCAAACCATCATATCTATCAACGTCTGAAGTATTTATAAATGTAATAAAATCGAAATTCTCACATCACTTTTTCAGAAATAGTTGCTTTAAGCTTTATCCAGATCAAAATATATTGTACAGTTGTTGCATGATAGTATGCTCTTTAATTTTACAACAGTGAATAACCTTAAAGTTAATTACCTTATTGCTAAATTTGATTGTGTGAACAGAAATTACATAAAAATCTCTATAAATATGAATACCTCCTGAAGCCTTGATAGATCTTGATGGGAATCCCAGAATGAGATAATTTATTATGAAATTATATTCCACAGATTACTAATTAGATAGCTAATTAGTTTTTCTAATTTACATTAGCTTTTGTTTCTGAATTTTTGTAGAGTAAAGATTAAAAGACAGATAAATTTTATTTTTCTAATTTTCATTGCAATAGATACATAAAACACCTTAGAGCCAGAAAAAAATCCATGTATAAGAAGTCTGTTAAGAGAAAGAATATCCTCAATATTGAGAAAGAATATTCTCAATATTTGCAAAAATAAAGCACTGTACTGTGCTTTATTGGTAGCAAAGCATGAAAAAGTATGTTGTATTTGTCAATGTTAACATCTGGAGAACTGCAGTATTTTTCAGTGTAATGTTGTCACTATCACTCCTTCAAAGACAAAGCAAACCTTACTATCATTTAATCCATGCTATGAGTTCATGCCACACAACAGGTTAGTGAGCTAAACCTTTAGTCATTGAAAGGTAGAAAGAGCATATAAACTCTGGCATTTATCAGATTTCAAATTTATGTACTAAAAGGACTGTGACATGCTTGTAAAATCCTCTCTGATTTTTTAGTTTATAAATTAATCTTGCTTGTTATAGCTTTTAATTTTCTGGGTTTGTGCACTGTAGCATTCATGCCTTATTGATTTAGAAGTGATTATAATTTTTTAATATCAATAGCTGGAGACAGTTTGACACAGATTCTCAGTCAGATTTCTGTTTTCAGACCGGATTTATTTTGATTTATATTTCTGTAGTTTGAGTTCCAGTATATAACCTTTCTTCTTATCCTTTACTTATTTTTATGGTATGTTGCTGTTTTTTCTGAATAATTTCAGGTAGAAATCTGGTCTACTTTGACTATTTGACTATAAGTAATAGCTGTTCTCTTATTCATATTTCCATTTTGCAAGAATTATTTTCTTAACTTAAATGATAAGAGCATATCCTAACATTCTTTTAATTGCCTGGAACTCTTGGGTCACTGGTTTTTTAGCAAAATGTCTTTCTCAAAAGCTGGATATAACTACCCTGGTATTAAACCAACTTAGCTAAATGACTGTGCCTGCGGGCCCTTACTTTTAGGCAGCTTTTCTAGGTTAGATTTTAAAAGCATTTGTAAAAGGAAACCTGCTCACTCTTCCCAGGAAAACACACTTTTTTTCCACTGGTGTTCCTATCAAAATGTTCTCTAACAGCCTTAGTTAAAAACACAATGACCATGTAATACTGTTTCCTAGTAATTCTCAGAAGTGAAAATATCTATATTTTAATCCATCGGTAATTGAACCCACAGATGTAATCTTATAAAATTATTAAATGTTCTCTACCTTGTCTCACTATCAATTTAGCTATAGATTGCAAGGATTTCTGAATTTGTCAAATAGGTCAGTTTGCACTTAGGTTTCAAGTAATTCCCTTACTCATGCTGCTAAAAGTGACAAGTGTCATGATCTTCAAAATTCTAGGGAATAATTCAGATTAAGGATAGTGTAAAGGGAATAGGCCTCTCATTTCAATTAGATCAATTCCATTTTGAAATGGTGATTAGTTTTTAATACCAAGTTAATCTGAACTTTCTCAAGCTTCAGAACAAAATGTTGTTTTTAAAATGCCATGTCCTTGACATAAAGACTTTGCTAAGAATTCCAGTGGGATGCTTTTTATAGACAAATTTTAGCACTCATGATGTGGCTTCTCCTTCCTTCCAAAATCAAGTCAACTCATACAAATGCAGAAATACAGAAAAGTACAAAAGTTCTTTTTTTTGGTGGCCCTTAGCAAGACTAATCATCTGGAAAATGAAAGCCATCTCATACATCTCCAGCACTATGGTTTTTTACAGGCTAATAGGACATAACAAAATGAGCATAGCATCTGCTCCTCTATGGGTTAAAACTTCTTACTTGCTAAGTAATTAGCTCAAGTTTCTGGGTTCTCTGGAAGGAGCAGCATTTAGAATCATGAGCATGGTTACAGAAAATGTCACAGCTCATTTAGAAATTGAGGTTTGAGGTTTCAAAAATAATAAGTAATTGTTTGGAATATTACATGGATCTCTTGAATTCAACCATCGTGTTATTTCAAACTCACATTTTATTAGTTATTTCCATTTCTATGCATAGCCATGATTTTGGAATCATTATAGAAAATTTGAAGTTTGATATAATTTAAGTAAAACCTATCAGCAAGTTTTTAATGGAGAAATTGGCAGACATATTGTGTTTTATTGGCTAAGCTGGGTAAAATTCTTTAATTTGAAGAAATGCATTACATCATTCACAGATTTTATAATATATAATGTACTAAGAGGCAAGTTCAAGATAGCAGAATAAAGTATCTGGAAGTTCTGTTCTTCACAGTTAAGAACAGAGTGTTACTGGAAAAATACATTACATTTAAGTATGTATGTATGTGTGTATGTATGTATGTATCTATCTACCTATCCCTCCATCCATCTGTCTGTCTATCCATCTGTCTCTATTTAATATGACAAAAGAGCTCTTCCCATGTCATTAACATAGACATTTTACAACAATATGGGAAATTGAATTAATATACTAAACTGATTTTATGTATTATCTGAGGCACAGGTTCTGAATCTGGCAGAAGAAAGTAACTTTAAAAGCTTTTCTATCTAAATATTTTTAGTGTGTAAGCTGGCAAAATTTATCAAAAAAATCATAGGGAAGAAATATATAATTCCCAGTGTGTGTCTTTTTTTTTAAAGAGCAGATTTAGGCTATGCTTTTTCTCTTATAATTAGCTGCATTACATTTAATTTAAAATGCTCTTTAAATATTAATGTCACAACAAAAAAGTTATATTGAAAAACTTATTATTAAATTCAAGAAAAGCCATAAGAGAGTCACCCCAACACATTAATATTTACACTCACCTTGAACTCTCAGAGCAAAGTGAAGGCTTTAATAGACTAGTTCAAATGAACATGCAGTTCATACAAATGAAAACATAATTTTCTTCCAAAATATATGAGTTTTAAAAATTTTCCTCCCTAATTTTAGAGGTGAGGAAGGGTTTGGTTGATTTTTTCCAGCTGTTCTTTTGTTTTCCATTTTCCTAAATTAATCTTTTAAAAATGCTGCCAGGAACCATAGGAGTCCAGGTTTTGAAGCTGTCTTGTATTGCTGATGGTAAAAGAGGTATTAGTTAAGAGGCAAACAAAATGATAATGATAGAAGTCTAAAAAGAAGATGAATATGAAACTTCTAAATTTATTTGAGTTCTAGACAGCAAACTGTCACAGACACTCTTTGGGAGGACTTTTTAAGGAAATAATTCATTTATTGTCTGTGGATCCACAAAATTAGAATAATGTAAAAAGGAAATATTCTCATATTTTTTACTGTAGTTTTTATTTCAATAGCTTTAAAAGAATAGGTTATTTAAAAGAAGCACTTTTTTCCACTCAACCCTTTTGTAAATTCATTGTGAACAAAAATCTATCTACTTCACTGCTGATGTAAAATCTTTCACACTTTATGAAAGTATATATAAGAAGGCTTCTGCCTCTGCTAGAGATAAATAAACTTAATGACTGAAAATATAAAGAAGTTTAAACACAAATATAA